>JAVJGG010000030.1:3536559-3557844 GCA_035590195.1 Aviceda cuculoides
GTGAGCGGCGCCGCCCCGGCGCTGCGGCACGCGGACCGCCGCGCAGCGAAGCCACTGCTCGGGTCCGGGCTGGAGGCGAGAGGTTTCGTACGGCGGCCGCGGCAGCTTCGGCCTTGCGAACCGCCGCCGTGTCCTCCGCAGCCTTGGGGGATCTCCGGGTGGAGGGTGTAGGCGGTAACGCGGAGGTATGGACGGGACTCGGGAGTTTACCTGGGCCTGCTGGAGTTTTATGCCGGACGTTTGCTCTTCCCCGTTTTCTTCTTTCTCTGTGTTTGTTTCTTTGGATCGCCAACCCTCTCACGGCGTGAATCGGCAAAACATTTAAGCACCGACCCTGACTGGATTCACTGAGATTTAGCATTTGCTTAATGTCAGGCCCGTCAGAACAGCTCAGTCCGACAGCAAGCTCTGAGCAGAGCCCCGGTGGCTACGTCGGAGGAGTCAAGGCCCCCATGGTGTGAATCACAGAATTTTAGATTTCCACGTTTTGCCACACCGAGGCCCACAAAGAACTTAATTCTGCAGTGCTTTTACGGTAGAGTTCATTGCCTGTCTTTTACTGGAACCAGAACCTATATTCATGGTTACAGAACTAAATGTGTATTTTCAGACGTACTTAGTTCAAAGAGTACGTTCATGAATAAAAAAAATCCTGGCTGTTTGCTACTGCATTCCAATACAGACTGTAAGCAAATAGACAAATTAAAGTGAATTGGAGCTTTCAGTCCCTGCCTCTGTGCAGCTATCCCTGGTGAATTTAACTGAATACATGAATAAACCTCTTCTTTTAAATGAATGTTGGAAACGAGAAAATTTTGAAAATAGTACCAGTGACCGACCGTAGTTCTCCTCTATTCAGAAGTAGTCCGTACTGAACGCTGAGGCTATAAATGGACCTCTCTGTGTTGCAAACAGGGCTCTTTAAAACAATAAGGAATTCACACAATTCTGTGAGGTCTAAGCATAAATACACAGAAAGATATACAGGATGGGTTTTCATTTACTCTGTTGCTCTTTTACATCCTTCCAACGTTTAATAGTGCTTGGGGAACTTTGTATGTCCATCATATGTGGGGGTGTATAGACCCTCTTACTTAGTCAGAGGGTTAAAAAAGGGAATTTAGTATAATAATGAATCAAAAAATAAAAATTAACTACACAGAGCCACACTGTGTTGTGAGGTCGTAGGTGTTGCGGCAGATCTTCAGTTATGACGCCCAGATAACTGCTGATGACAAACTGAGTATTCCGAAGCTCCGGCTCCCACAAAGGGCCCTTTGTTCGGCCCTGTGGATGTAAGCAGGACCCGCTGCTGCCCCGCTGCCAGCGCGCTGCCGTCGCCGAGCCCACGCTTCCAGCGCACGCTGACCCACCCTCGCACAGAGCCAGAAGCCAGAAGACCTCCCACCGAGAGCGCCCAGAGAGCCGCTGGACGCCAAACTCCGAAGGGAAGGTTTGCCGGAGCCCCGCAGTCCGTTATTTGAAAGAAATCACGCCAATCCGCCCGCGCGCTCGTGAGGCGATGCTCCGGAGGCAATTCCGCCGCGAGCAGATGCAGCGCTCTCCGCACACGTCGGTGCGTTGCCTGAGCGTGCTCAGGAGACTAAGCCCGTCTCTTCCGAGTCTCGCTTCCACATGGCATTGTCTTATCCAGAGCGGTGTCAGAAATAACCAACGTTCACAAAAGCAGGAGGTTAAGGAGCACTTCTTGCTAAAGAACGCCATGCTGGATGTCTCTAGGGCGTATTTTCCAGCGGTTTGAATTTCAGAAGGTTTGAGTGTATGTCAGGTTCTATAGAGGGGCCTGCAGTGTACTCGGCTCTTTGAAAAACAGGATACACACGCATATATATAGGTGTGTATAGATATATATATATGTATCTACACAGACATACACACTCAGGAGTCTAATTTCATGCTTCCAGGTGCAAATATTTTGACCCACGTCTTTTGTATCCACGTATCCCATGACATGCATCTACATAACACACATACGCTAAATAAACATATGGCGCTGCTAATAGCCCAGAGCTGTCATTTCCCGTATAACAGACGCTACGTGCCGTGCTGTATAGAACGCCTGCCCGAAACGCCGAGGCTGCTTTGTATCTGCGTTGCAGCAAATCTGTCTCACAAGGCTGCGGAGGGGCACCGCGCCACCCGAAGAGCTGGGTCTGACAGCCAGGAGACCCCGTATGTGCACCCAGTGCGGGCGAGACCCGCGGGATCCCACGGCAGGGCCGTCGGAACAGCTCTCTGGTTTGGCGGCACCAACCCCAAGGAGACGGACGTAGGCTTCCATCACACGACTGGTCTACGCAGGCGCAGAGATTGGAGGGGGAGCGTCACGTGCCTTGAGAAAAACCCATTCGAAGAGCTACGAATCGAAGACATCCGCTGAGAAAAAGTGAGGCAGCGTTACGGCACTCCACGCCCTCCGCCTCCCCTCAGGAAGAAAAAGCAAAACTCGTCGTGACAAGTTGGTTCGTCTGAACACGTCTCCTCGGCAAGGGTGCAGAAACCTGTTGCGCAGGCTTTCTTCCCGTCCCAGAGGCACACAATATTCCCCAAAACAAAGGCTTGATTTTCCAATGCTGTGCAGACACTGCTCTTCTATATGGTATAAAAATCTGCCGAATAAAGGAACAAGTCCCTTCGGTACAAAGAACACGAATTTAGCTTGTGTCTTTTAAAACGTAATTTAAAGTGCCCTGTGAACAATTAGGTATTTGCATGAGCAGAAGTTAAAATACTGCTTTCAAAAATTATCCCCTTATGGAATTTGCATCCTCAGGTCAGGCCTGTGTGTTAGAACAGAGCTGGAGAAACACCGTACAGCTGTATTTATTCAGTGCTCTGAAAGGCTGAAGCACAACCCGTGTCGTTTTCTTCATTGTCATGCATTTCATTTGCACCCACACCCAGAAAAATCTACATAAAAATAAAGTCTGCCATCTAAAAATAATTAAGTGGTACTTCAGCTATTGTCTGGAACTATGTTTCAATTAAAATTTAGACAGTGATCAGAGATTTAGCACAGTATATGGAGCGAACAGTGCAATTAGGATATGGAAAAACATATTTCAATATAACATACACATTTTTTAAAACACTTAGCCGTTCAGCAAAGCAGCTGAACAGTACAAAGTAAAAATTGCATACAGAAAAAAAGAGGGGGAAAGCATAGCCGTACGAAAGTGAGTGAGATACAAGAGGGAAGCGATAGAAGTCCTTCCTACACACAAGCTTACGTGCCAGGTCAAGCCAGTGAGCTGGGAAGCAGGAAAAAAGTTGGTGTAAGATGTTGTTAGCAGTTTAAAAAATATGCATCAGGTTTTCGTGTAAATTAAAAAGCCAGATTCCTGTCCTTCCAAAATGTTAAAGGAAATTTTGCAACCAGGTCGCTTAGGATGGGTGTTTCACTCCAACCCCCAGCGACCACCCAAGGTGGATGAGACTTTCAAAGGAGCATCTTCCCACCTTGAGTGCATCAGCAATGAAACTGCTCTGCCCTCCCCTCCTCCCACGACAAAGGTTCACGCTTTTAGGACTGATGTATTAACTCTTAGTTACACTTAGAAATAAAAAAAAAAAAAAAGAAAAAAGTTAAATTCTAAGCCAGCTGTAGCCACCTTGTTGAAAATGGCAATTTATTACACTGGCAGCACGGGAAACCGAGGAGCAGTAAGCCAGCTTCCTTCCTGCTCCAGACTTTTCAGTGGCTTTTATTGTGTTTTGTTTATTGAATTAACCCTTGGGAGCAGTGAAAAGAGGGATGTTTTTGGAACGTGCTCAGTATTAAAGAACTCAGCCACGCGCGAACCAAGAAATTTGGACTCGTGCTTGGCCTGAGGGTGTAAGAAGAGGGCAAAGGCGACGCAGAGGACTTTTATGCCGCCTTGTTTGGTGTATCGACGCAGCCACCAACACGAGCTGCCCGCTGCCCCGGGGGCTGTCCTGGCATCCGAGCACAGCTGAGATGTTTGGACGTCGCAGTCGGTCTTGGGGTTTCTGCATCGCTGCCTCCTGCGCTGTGAGGTACGGAGCTGCACCCGAGTCCTGCAGGCCCGCTTATTCCTTGTGGAGGAAACTTCCTCAGGAAGAGAGTTTTTCCTTATGGCTTCACTCTGCAGCTTCATCAGGGCAAGGCAGTCACAAGGCTGTGTGTGCATATATCGCCTGTGTTTAAATACGCCTTTTAAACTACGAAATGTACTTGGTAACTTTTTGATACCTGAAAAACAGAGTCATTTAAGTTCTCAAAGTTTCTGAAAACCTCTAAGTTCAGGGACATACCGTATTATTATTTTCCAGATGGTATCAATACATTAATATCCTGCCTTCTGCCATCTCAGATATATTTTATTTGGTCTTTGGAGCCATTTGATTATAAACTCGATTCATCAAATAAAAAGTGATCCTCTCCGTGTACCTTTCTAAATTCCCAGCGTTCTTTTAAAGGAAGGAAAAGCACAATCTAAAAGGCATTGCATTTTAAAATATATTACATTATTATATATAGTGCCTTATTTGTAGTTACAGAATTTGCTATCTATTATAGACCTTGTACAGGTGTAAAAATTATTTGAAACATTAATGTTTAACCACATATTATCTCTCAAATTGCAAATTAATGGTTACATTGGGAGAAGCAAATGAGCAGATATTTCCAATCAAAATAAATCACACGGGCTAAATGATTGCACCATTTAGAGATTCAGATTAAATTGCTTTTCTCTTGTACATGGACATGTTCTACAGATTACAAAGCAGACATGTTGAGAACAAGCTAGTGGTGTAATTCTTTGATGTTTGATTTAATCCTGCATACCTAATTCCTAGAATACCTTGCATTATTCAGTAAACTCTACTTTAAGGGACTGCTGTTTAAAATGGAAGAAAAAAAAGCAGATTTTTTTTAAAATTTCACAGCAAGTCCGGTACATTATTTCCAGGAAGAAGAACCTCATTGGTAATGGGCACTCTTGGACTTTCACAAGCATCACGATACTCCATTTAAAGAATGGGAAAGCTGGCAAGCTGTGAAATAAAAACTTACAGAAGTTGCCTGGTAGAAAAAGAGTTCCTTGCAAACTAAAGAGTGGTCTATAAGATTGTCTTTGCCCCCCACTGAAAAAAAAAAATCTTTGTTTTAATGCCTGTGTATATCTGTGGCCAAACAAACTCTTTCTTGTGGGTAAGTCCTTTTAATAGGCTGCATATTGTGCAAGTAAAGCTCTCACTGCTAGTCGAATTGCAGCGGAAGCCTCCGGATATAACCAGTATTGGACCTTGGTCCGGGCTGCACCAGCACCTTCCCTCTCCCCAGTCCCAGGGAGATGCTGGGGGGACCGCTGCAAACCAGGTCAGAACAGCTCCTAGGATTGTTTGTTTCTTCTGGGCAATCAATTAGATTCCATCTCTTGAAATGATTAAAAAACCAAAAATTTTGAAGGAAATCTTCCTCATGTTTGCAAAGCTGGATTTTTTTTTCCTCTTTCTAAAACCAAAGTTGAACAAAATACTAGAGGGTGAGTAAAAAGTGTCAGAAAGTGAGTGATGTCATATGGTATTGTCAATAAAAACATTAACTATTATAACTGTATCGATTCATGAAAATACAAATAGTATGTGTGTGCATGTCATGTTTAACCTTAATCCATTTTCTGGACAAAAATTGGTTCTTCTTTATATTCAAGGGATGTGTGAAAACAGATCTTCACTCTTCTGCTCAGCAGTAAGAGAAATCTTTTTTTTTTTTTTTTTTTTTCCAGAAGACTGCTATAGAAAAGAAACAGAGGAAGGAAGCTGGAGTTAGAATATATGTGAACATTATAACTTAGAAGAGAATTTGTAAAAACACGAATATATTTATTTTCATGTTTTATTTTGAAAATATCCCATAAGTTCCTACTAATAGAAGGCAAAGCCACCAATTGAACTTGTTCGTAATTTTGACCCTGCTACTCATTTTATCATCTCCAGTTGCCATTTCCCCGACAAGACATTGCATGTCAATTACGAATGGTAGTAATTTCTGATGGGGTGGAATAATTTGTAACAGGAGCAAAATTTTAAATACCATGCTAAGAGTATCGAAACTCATAAGGTACCAGATGTTCATCAGTAGGCTCCCTGTGTAGTAAAGCAGGATCTCATTATAAAATCAGGAAGCATGTAAATAATCCCAAAATGGTGAAAAATTTAATAAAGGTAGCTCATCAACAGACTAATGGGAGTAGGAGTAATGTTATGCAAATTAAGCTCACAGTTCTTCTACATCAAAGGAACTATCAAAGCTGAATCCGACAGGAAGGAACCATTCCCATCTGCAATTCAGATCATCACTTGTGGTCCCATCATTAAACTTAAGAAACATTGGAGCACCCCACTATTAATTCTTCACAAAAAGTGACACGGCACCACTCACCCTGCTGCAGACTTTGGCTCACGTGCCACAAGCGACTGGGAGCAGAGGACACTGAAGGCTTCCTAAGGCTGGGGTCTAACTTTTAAAATGGCAAGGCTACCCCCTTCTGGGACTGCAAAGGAGAACGGACGCAGGCGGTTCACCTCTTCCGTCCTCAGAACTGATAATGCTAAAAACTGATAATGCTAAACCAGTTTCCCTTAAGCTCACGTCTCAGCAGGGCAGCCAAGTCCTCTGCCACGAGCTCCAGTCGCCCAGGAGTGCTCTCGCCTAGCTGAGCCCTCCCGCAAACCCCGAACTTGCAGAATCCAAGGGCTCGGCCCAGACCGCGAGCCTGCCTGGCCTGGCAGGCAGGACGCTGCCAGGAGGAGGTGAAGTATCCCGCGCCTCGGAAAGCAACGGAGTTAGATCAGCGGCAGAAAGACGGGAACCTGGGGGGAAACGAACAGTGGGTCAGGTCTGCGCCGTTAAGCTGCCTGTAGGGTCTGACGCCGACTTTCGAGTTTTGCCTCCCCGCATTTTATTGATGCTGCTGTGCGTCACGGGGACGGTAAAAAGGAGACGGGTATTTGTTCCGGAAGGGTCCTGACCACGCCGTGTCGGCTGGCGAGGTAGCTGTTGGGAGAAAGCACTTTGCTGCGAGAGGAGCGTGGGCTCGTTTGCCGGAGTGCTTCCATCTCAGGACGAGAGAGGCCGAGCTCTTCCCTGCTGCCATCGATTGCTCAGCGGTACTGCACCCGCAGGAGACTAAGGTAAGGACGCCTTTGTCCTGCATTCTTAAGCTACGAGTGCCTCTCTTCTGGCCATGAGAGAAAGTACTGATTTACGTGTTACGGGGCACGGTCTCAATGCTGTCACAGCAGAAAGCAGCTAAAAGTGCAAGATCCATCTCCGGGATCTTTTATTAACCGGTAGAAATTGCCTCTGCCTGGAACTTTTACGTGCCTATTTGATGTATACCTTATCAGATGTCATCTAGCTCTACTACGATTCAGATATCGTTAATTAAGAACTCACCAAGGAGCAGATTCTGACAGCTGCTAACTCAGCAATGAAAAACCTGTTCAAATATTAATAGTAATCGGTGAGCAAGATCGCCTCTTTATATGGTGCTTTCGTGACCTAAAGAAGAGGCAGCAAAGGGAGGAAATCTTTACACATATACTGGTACTTCAGGACAGATTATTTTTGGACCTCTTTAGACATCTTTTTTCAGCCTGCTCTCAAATACGGCACCTCACTAGAGAAAGACAAAGGTGTCCGTGAAGCCACCGTGGAGGTTCCCAACGCAACGCCTCCTCAGTGCCTCGAGAGCAGACAACTCACAGAGCCTTCCTCAGCCTCTCTTCTCTACTGATGACAAGGGTCCTTGCAGATCAGGGGCTGTCGAATCGTAGCAAGATCACAAGGCATCAGAAGATAGTCTGGAAAAAAACAAAAAAAAAGTAAAATAATGGATTGCCAGGCAAGCAGACAAGAAAGTGGGACAAAAATTAAAATATCAAAATGACACATGAAGTTTAAGCTAATTTAATTTAGTTGTAAGTGAAGACCAGTATAATATCGTCATAAGCTTGTCCGAGGATTTAAAAAAAACAAACCAGAAGATGACCCTTCACTTTATAAAAGTCGAAGAGCCGTGGGCTGGAGGACATAGATACACAACCCACACAGGTGGGTTTTTGGCTGGGAAGCATGCACCCAGCTTCGGAGGTCTCTGCCTTCGCAGGATTTAGGCAGAGGGTCTGGTAGCACATGTACAATCGACGGAAAACACATCCTCCCCAATTACTCAAGTTAGGACAGAAAAATAAACAGCACAGCTCCCTGTGAAACAGATCCAGAAGAGCATTAAAATTAGCAATGGACTCTGAAAGCACCTCACTGTACACTCTCTGCCTTCACCTACAGCTTCATGTTTCAAAGCTTCATTTTAACCTCTTGTAAGGCTCTCACTGATTCTCACAAGGAATCTAGAGACCTTTTTTTTTGTCTTTTTTTTTGGTAACAGAGGAACGCACCCACAATGGTTTACTGAAATACCTATTTATTTAAAATTAATGAAAACACATACGGTCATATCCTGGTTCTCAGGTGTGACTAGGTTTCTAAAGCTAGCTGGTCCAAATCATCGTTTAACAGAGAAAGGTTCTGTCTGTGCTGGAATCTTTGACTGTTTCTATAGGAACAGTTGTATCACTGTACATTTCATAGTGATATTGTTAAATCAATATGCAGCCATTAAAATGGCATCAATCTTTGCACGGCTACGATTGCTCTAGATTAAAAGAAGCCTTTTCACTGTAGTTAAAACTCCTTCCAAAGCGACATAGTATAAAGTGAAGAAGATACTCTGTTTTTACCAAAGGACTCATGCTGATATAAAAATTACTGTATAAATTGACAGATTAGCACATGCAGTATTATTTTCCATGTGACAAAATTCTTAGATAAATTCCTTTGCAGAGGAAAAGAAGCAAGTCACAGAGTAAAGGGCAATTAGAAAAAGGTAAACTGAGGTAGAGAAGAGAAAGAATAAGCGGAGTCACTGTTCAACTTCTGTTGTGCTCAGATTTGATTTGAATGAGGAAAGGCGCCATACTAAGACCATCGTTATCTACTCAATTTATTAGCAATTTGAGAGACTCGTAAAAGGCAAATATTCATAAATTACTTAGATTAATGCATGTGCAGGGAGGTCTAAACATTTTAATGATGCATTTCATTCTGTAAAATTACAAGTCTGGAAGGCACCTTAAAAGGTCATCCAATTTAGAACACCCCCCAAAGCAAGGAGAACTAAATCTGTTTCACTGCTTATGCTTATTTGTTCAACCTTTTCCCAAACTTTCTGTGTTCATGGAAGTACATATTTATGTCCATACTTCTAATCAAAGTAGTTTTACCTTTTTTTATTTTATTTGTTTCTAAGCTTTTTTTCTTTGTTGATATTATCATATCAGAACTAAAAAAAAACCAACCCCAACAAACTTATGAAAATGTAAAACTTATTCCTTCCCCAAGCTTAATGTAATAAATCCCCATTTTTGTACAAGTGTAAGATAAGGACATTATAAAGGTGCAACAAATGTATTTATGTACATGAACTTTTTAGATGGATTGACCACAACTCATAGCTTAGTCTAAAGTAAGATTATGTCACCAATTTATGTAATACTAACACTAGAACTTATAATACTATCGCATAAATACGTAGGAAACCCACAGCTTGAGATGAACTATGAAATATGTTCAGCTTTTAGTACACCGTCTGCTTCAAAAGATAAAGGAGCAAGAGTCCAGAAAAAAATGAATAAAACTGTTTAGAAGCATAATATTGTATACATAGGAATGCACGTAAAAAAATAAGACCATTTAATATACAGAGAATGATAACTGCGAGTGTGGTGAAAGTTAATTATTTGGTAAATGGCATGGAGAGAGTAAGAAGGACTCGTACCTCTACTGTTTTCTCTAACGCAAAAGGGAAAAGAAATAACCTACTTAATTAAAGAGCAGTATGTTCAAAACCAATCAAAAGAAACAATTTACGAACCTCATAACATTTTAAAATAAGATTCCTGTAACCATGATTTTCTAAGGATGTAAGAGAAACTCAAGCTCTGGTGAGAAGGTCTTTTTAAGCCAACTAATGTTGTTAGCAAAAAAATGTTAGGACATACAAGACTACTTCAGCTGGTTTGAAGAACGTGTGTGTCTAAAAGCTTGTCTGGCTTTTCCAGTTGTACCAGCTCATCTGATCAAAGATACCACCTTTTCCTACTTAGTTTTCCAATTAACTTTTATCACCTACAGGTACAATAGTCACAATGCATACATATGTTAAAGGATAGCGATACTCGGGGTTTAGGATTTATGATAGCAGTATGAGGCCAGAAAGAAACTTCCAATATTGGCAAAACTATTATTTTATTTCTCTGTAGCATGTGGTATCTATTGCTCTCTGAAACGAGGCAGGGGACTACATTTCAGAGCAGCATTTCGCTCTCCAGGGCACATGGCTTGTGCTCAGTGAATAGAGAAGAAACCTTCCATTGTAATCACAGAGCTCACAACTTCATATGAAAGTCACCAGTCACTGAAAAACCAGACAATTCTGTCCCTTCTAACTGTTCATGTCAGAGAAAACATGGATATCAGTTAGCTGCATGTTTATCCCAGCAGAGCAAACTGCCCCTTCTCCCCACCTCCCTTCCCACCCCTACTCGGTTTGTCCGGCGAGCGTGGGAAAAGCCTGCCGACAGCCTCTGAAGCCGTCCCGCACCTCCGCCCCGGCTCCCGCTCCGCCACCGGTAACGCTCTGCGGAGCCCTTCTGTTTCGTCCATTCGTGGTGCTCTGACCAGCCTTGTTCACAAAACCTCCACACTACTAAATGCAATATTTAATTCTCCGGGACGTTTGCAATACTCAGTTTTTTCACAGAATAGTTTATTACCTGGTTTAGAATATTCTAAATGGCTTATGACAGGTTAAAATATTAAAACTGTTACATACATGAAAATTTTAATATTTAGGATATAACTGTTTTCTGAACATCATTTAAAAATAAAAATACCGCTGATGAATCAGTGAGGAACAATAATGTTTCTAAATATATTACAAGGAATGAATGTGCCTCATGAATGAATGATGAAGGAGTTAATTCATTTCATTATGTGTCAAAAAGGAGGAAACTAGATTTTAATCCTGCTAAAGCAATCACAGTTGGAGAGAACTGATGGCTTAAAGCTAGTACAGAACAAATGGCATAAAAGGAGCAAAGGCTTGATTACTCTTACTTTAGTGAAAACATGAGGAATATATTTCTGAAAAACTCCTTGTATACAAATCTCAGTTAACAGATACAGTAAATTATTTTGAATCCTTCATTGTAGGTCTTGATACTATACTTAGGGAAAGCCCCCCCAAAAGCCCAGCAGTTGGTTTGGAAAGTCAGTATAACTATTTCCATCTTTAAATGTTATATAGAACATATTTGAAACAGAATGGTTGTGTTAAATAGTAGTTACATTTATCAAATACAGCATGAGATATAATAGAGAAGAATGAAACCCAGAGTGAAGCATAGAATTTGAGAGCTTGTGAGCAAGTATAGTCCTTGTGGTAGATGTTAGTATGGAGCAAAATGATGGGAAACAGAATTTTTTTCACCTCAAAAGGATGAAGCCACATGCTTACTCCCTTGCATGTCAGGAAATACGACAAAAGTTAAGCCAGTGTATTACAAAAAAAGGAATTAATGAATAACGTATCTAAAGTACTCTGTACTATGACTTTATCATAAAAGTTGGTGTGGGCTCCAGTTAGTCATGGAGTGACACTGGCTGGTGAAAACGTGATCACAGCAGATCTTCTCCTAAAGGTCTTGCACTCCTAGCTTCTTACAGCCTAACATTATCTTCATTTGTAAGAAAAAAAATATTTTTATGGTATGATAGATTTGTCAAACCTGTGCAGTGTCTTTTGATATTTACCCTACTAAAAAGGGCAATCAGTTAAATCAGAAATTATTACTTCTAGGTGAACTAAAATATTAATAAAATTAGCACCATCCCCAAGATGGCTGACTGGATTTGCTCCTCTCCTGTAGCACAACGAGAATTTTTATATAGCATTGTTGTTAGACCTGGCATTTAATTATTACAGAAGCTTCGAAGTTCATCGCTGTAATCAACAGCAGAAATAACAGACAATAATTCAAAGTAATCAAACTCCACACAACAGGCACAAATGGAATGCAAGTAAAGTGACAAAGTGCAGTACGTATTACAGCAAGCTCAAGAAGAATGGCTTTTTTTCTGACAAAAGGTAGGGACAGGCTGTGATAGCAGTCGTACTGATTCGTGGCTCAACCCGTCAATCAATGTCTATGAAAAATGTTCTAAACGAGCTCGAAGCAACATGTTAGCTGAAATAGCCAAGCAAGGAAAAGTTGCTTTTATAATGAAACGGTTGTTTGTCATGCAATCTCCGTAGTGTGATGAAGATGCTAAAATTCCATATTTGGCTAGAGGACGCAATTTGGTCCTAATCTTCACTGGACGCCGCAAAGACAAGTCATCACAGGAGCTGCTGTGGTTCCTCTGGAAGGCATCTTTGTAAAGCCCTTGCAGATATGACAAATCAAAAGCTTCTTAGAAGTCATGCAAATTTCCAAACCTATTGGACAAGTGTCTAAGTCTGAGGGAAACCTGGGCCACTACCGTCAGTAGGTGTCATGTGGGACACTTCTGTTAGGTGAAAGCAGTAAAGGGGAAAGAAATTTAGGCACATCATTTGAATAGCAAAATTTCAAGTAATTGTTTCCTGAGACCCAATATGAAATCTTTCACTAAGAAGTATTGATAATTTGAAATTTAGGGCTCAAATAAAAACATTAAACATTTGTGTAGTAAATGAACTGAAATGGGTATCTATGGGATCCCACTTGCTCCTGCTCTGGCTGCTCTGTTGCTAGAGATTTACTGTCAAAAAGTCATTTCCCACCTCTTACCGATGTGAACGAGACAAATGGTGAAACTTCAAGGCTCTGCACTAATAACAGTGACAACTGGAATGACTGGATGTAGCTTTCTACCTGCAAAAGGATTATTTTGGGTTATTAATCTGCACCAAGGGGCAGAATCATTTTAGTAAAATGCAAAAATAGCTTGTGTGCTACAATTATGCTAGGGCCCAGAAGTTTGTAGGCATTTCCTGGGAGTGCTGCCAACTGAATACAGCTCCTGTCCCAGATTATCTGCTCCTCTTCCCGGAGAATTGAGAGGTAGGGATGCAGCATAAGCCATGCCGAGCACGCGACCTGTAAACTTGCTTCGTGTGCAAACTGGACAGCCCTTTATTCCAGAATGACAGCGTGCACAAATGATGTCTTCGGTCTTGCGTACAAGTATTGGCAAAGGGGCTAAGGGCTAGAAAGACTTGGAAGCTGAAGTCCTTCTGCGTTTCTGTCTTTAGAAACAGCAGCTGAGACCCTGGAGGGAATGTGGAACACCAAGTGACCCGGCGGGTCCTGAATGGTCTTCCAACTGCTGAATGTCTTCGGAAGCAACTGGCTCTAACCGGGGTCAACATGCCAACAGCAGTATGTGCTGGATACCTTTCAGGGTCAACATCAAAAACTTTGCACTGTTGTGCCCAAGGGTTCTACTCCGAGTAGCCTATTCAATTAAAAATAGGAAACTGGGACTACCCGTGAAATTAGCTGCTAAACAGAAAAGAGAAGAAAGCCAGCACATGAGGAGCAAAATGCTGGCAACAGTTGCATTTTGCTCAATTAGCCTGCTGTGGTACAATGGGGAAAAGGGGATATACCAAGTAGGATGAAGGAAAAGAAAAGAGGACTTGTCTTCTAATTGAAAAATTGGAAAGGATAGAAAAAAATAAAAACAGTTTATTTACTGTCCTCTATCCACAGAGCATTGCTGCAGCTGCTGCTTTCTTGCTGCTGAAAGCCAAGTGGCTTCCCAGGCGTGGCAAGGAATTTGACTTTCTGATTATGAGCAAAGGGAACACGAGGAAACTTCGTTCCACGTTGGTCAGTTCTGTCCCATTGCAGCAGCTCTTGGAAGAAGGGAAGGCTGGCAATTCACGGCTGTGCACGCTCACAAAATTCATTAAGACTAAGCAACATCAGGAAAAACATCTGTTGCTACTGTCTAGCTAACAGCACAATCAGCTAGGATGACAATGTTGGCCGACCGGTACTAAGGAATGAGAAATTCTCACTTAGAAGCTGACCTCCCTAGGCAAAACCATTCACTTACCCATCTGAACAAATCACACATTACGTAGAGACCACAGGCAATAGTGAAAAGTCTGCGGAAAGTGAAGGATATGCTAAAAAGACCAATCTGGAGACAAAGCCTTGATAAAACCAAGGGAAAGGAGAAATCATTATAAATGTATATACCTAGAAATTAATAAATTAGATTGCAAAATGTGGCTTTGATACCGGAGATCACCTCTTGCAGCAGCAGGTAGTGACGAGGAACAATGCCATGGGTCTCAAGAAGTCTCCTTGGGAATTTGGAAAGCCTTTTTCTGAGCAAATCCATTCCTTCCAACTGAAACAAATCTGGGGGATCTGTTTGGGCACTCACGCAGTCTGGATTCACTGCGGCAGAACAGCCTTCGCTGGTGCCCTGACTGAAAATCCTCTACATCTTGGAAGTGCCTCTTTACTGAGCTCTGAAATGAACCTGGAAAACCTCGAGGTCCAATTGTAACTATCAGCTGGCTGAAAAACCTATACTCCTCTTTCAAAGCGGTAAAGTCAGCAAGGACAGAAAGCATTCTTGGGGAACCATTGAAGACTTAAGTCATATAAAACCAACAACCTTAAGAGTTACATAGGTTGCTATCAAAACTAACTCCCTAGCACCAGATGCAACAGTATCGTAAATATTTAAAAAAATTGTCAGTTTTTACATTACTCAAACTGCAATTCAGTTCTGTGTACAGAAAAGGAATTACGCATTTTTGGTTTGTTTGTTGCATAAGCAATTACTCAAATTTCTTCAGTCCCTCTTACAAGATACTGATTGACAGAAGTGATACAGACATAGGCATCCAAGATGCTTTCCAATCTGGGCAACTCTAAACGAGCATGCTGATGAAGTTACATGCATACAAGCACACAAGCAGAGGAACTGATTTAAACGCCTTCTTCTGGGAGATAACTCCTGAAGCAGGATGCCATTTGTTTTAAACTTCACTTTTGATTGACTTTTCACTTTGTCTAGGCTCATAAATTACAATTCTATTTTACGCATGGCTCTTGCGTGCTGCTCTATGCCAATTCTCACACGCTGTTTTGACAACTGATTGCAGGCAAGCCAGTACAATTAACAGACTATTACTGTTAAAGCAGAAGGATAATTGTCAACTGGACTTAACACCACTTCGATACTAAGTGAACAGTTTTCTCATACATGTAGTACGGGGTGTGTCAAAACGCTTGGTGTAAGTAAGTGACATAAAGTAAGGCTGGCTGCTGATCTATTGGCAATCACTAGTGTAACAGCTTAGCTTAATTGGTGACCTGTTTTTCTGAGTTTCCACCACGATGATACAAAGCAATGGTCTGTGTTTCAAGATACATACGGGACATTTATTCTGTACGTACAGTGCATTTTTTTCTGTGGATGTGCTAGTGCTTTTTAGGCATGAAGGGCAGAGGTTGTTCTGACACAAGTTGTTTGTGTATCATGACCAAGTAAGGTATCACTGATGACTTCAACGCATAATATGTCATGATGTTGGAATACTGTCCAGTAGTAATCACACACATACGGATCGTTGATAGTGTTGGTAGCATAAGCTGGACAGGGGCCCACCTTGCTGTTGGCAACCGTTTATTCTGTAACATCCCCTAAACAGCAGCAAGAAATGGGCAGACCTATGGAGAATGTCAGGCTTGATGTAGAAGCTTTCCTTTAGGGCCTGACACAGTTTGTATACAGAGGTTTTTGGCAGTATGGTACACTGAGAACAAGGGGAATGATACGACACAAGCCAGGGAGTTCGTTGCACCATTCAGTTGCTTAGTTTAAAGACCCAAAACTAGGAAAACAAGATTCTGGATGCCTACAAAGGATATACGTACAGCTTTAAGCTCTTTATGCTTTCTGACGTGTAAGCAACAACTGTGTTACAGCTTTTGCTTTGAAGCCAGCCATGCTAACTTTTCATTGTTTCAGTTGATCTAGATCGCTGGAACCCGATTTCTTAACTTAAACTTACGAAGACTTGAAACTGCATGGTTTTCCTTGTAAGAATTAACTTGAGACAGTAGAAAGCGGAACACAACAAGAAAAGGAAAATGCTGAATTTGTCTCTTGAGCTTTTTTCCTGAAATGCTCTTAAAGCTAAAGAAAGACTGAGGAGACATATTTAACTCCTCATCAATTAAGATGACCTCATCTAGTGTTGGCAGTCTCCTTAACTCAGAGGGAAAAAAAAAAAAAAAATCTTCTTTAGTTACCTGGAGCCATACCCTAGTCAAAACCTAGTCATCGAAAATTCAGGGATGACAATGTTAAGTGATCAAGAATATGTAGCTTGATCTGTTGTGAAGCGAGGAGCACAGTGCAGAACATCTAAAGGAAAGTTTTTTGCAAGCAGAGTAAGAGGTCATGCCACCTTGAGAATAACTGGTTAAGAGGAACAAATGACCCATAGAGGCTTTAGTATGCGTTGTCCTACTGCTAGGATTTCTGGATATGATCCATCTAGGCTGTCATCTTATAGTGAATGTGCTCATTGTTTTCAACCAGGCACAGCAAGTTCAATTCTTTCAGTCTCTCAAGCACCGTGCACATTTCTGCCTAGGAAATCTTGGACAAATAGGAAAATACTCTTCGAAAGTCCAGTATGGCTTCCACGTTAATGCTAGTGATAGAAAATCTGAAATTAGGGTGCGCATGCGTGTGTCCATTTACGTGCATGCATACTTCCTTATGGAGAGAACAAGCGTTTCTAAAAACCTGGACAGCAAAGGCAACGGGATGAATTGTCTGAGATGCAGCCGAGTGGTTCAGCCACCAATAATTGTACAATAATGTAGAATTATGAGTGCCTAAGCATAAAATGAAAAACCAACACTTCATTAGGCTGAGGTTACTCAACAGATGGCGTATAGACCACCAATAGTCTATAAAACATCAGACGGCTGGTGTAATTTCTACACATAACAGAAGTGTCCTTGACATTGACAAGTCAGTACATGCCACATAGCAGAACTGGGAGCTGGATTTTTATAGACATATCACATCATTGAAATGGTGAGAATTTAAAAAAAAAAGTGGTTTGGTTATAAATAAAATCAGAATGGTTAACATTTTTGGTAAGCGATATGCAAAACCACACAAGTTGGTCTGTAGGTTATTAAACACCTGCTTGATTCTTTGCTTAAGATTTGACAGTCATGACCACATAAGCAGGAAACTTTAGCTGTAGCGACCATCAGACACTGGCCCTGTACAGTTTTTGACTTAAGTGTACTAAACCTCTCCTTGCAGGTGCTGAGAGTATCTGTGAAATTTTATGCCCTGGTGGGTGCTGGCAGTGCTGCTCCAAGTTTACAAGGAAATGTAAGAATGTGGAAGGTCTTACCAGTGGAAGTATGGAGAAAATATTTTCAAGCAGACTGGCAATATTTTACATAGGTGATAGGTAGTTCGCCTGCTATCAGATACTAAAAAATTTTACAGTAGAAAAAACAATGAAGAGGCAAAGGCAGAAGTTCCAAAAGCTGCCAGAACTCATACAGTGAAACGAGAACTTGATTTTATAGTAAAGTGGAGCATGTAAGCTTATTACTGTTCAAGACAACTCTTCAGAAAGATGTGGATGCTTCTGCAGAAAAGAGGGAGATAATAATGATAACGGTTGGAAAATGCCTCAGTGCTAGCCTACAGATAAAAGAGATTCATCTTGTGCTTGGAGAATAATTTGAAATTGACAAATGTTGCTATAACACAAGCACCATTTAGATGAGAAACCAGACAGCAACTCAGAGGTGGTACACATTAATAACTTTGATTGCTTTCCTTAACTGCTACAAACTTAAAAGAAGCCTTGTCATCTTAAAAGCACAGTAGCAACTGGTACTCCACTACTTAACCACAAGTGCTTCTGACTTGTTTTATAGATTCATTTGGAATCCCCCAAAAGCCTGCTGCAGAAAAATAATGTTTGTAAGAAGCAGTTCTTACAGGCTGGCTAGTCTGAAGAGAAGTCCACAGGCATCTTCCCTTCAAGCGTTTTCCATGTGGAAGTCTTGTCCTCACAGTGTCTTCTATGTTCTGCGTTTTGCTGTGTGAAGTGAATGGCGAAGCTTGTGAACAACTAGGAGAAGAGAACTCCATTTTAACAACCTGGTTGTTGGGTGGTTTTTGTGTTTTGTTGTTTTTTTTGTTTGTTTTTTTTTTTTTTTAATAATTGAAGGCTTTTTTGGTTTTGAGCAAGGAGACAACTCAGATTGACCACCGAGGTCAGTATCACCTCCTGTCTGGTAGCTTGTCCAAACTAATGAGTTTACTTCAGGAAGTTTACTTCTCCTGAAACCTTGTAAGTATCAGTGATTTTAAATCAAGCTGTTGCCCTGCTTTCTTTAATGTCTGGTAGAAATGGGGCAAACTCATTTTTTTGTTTTCTTCTTTAAGTGGTCAGCAAATGCTGCAGGAAAAGAACTCAAGCAGTATCCAGTTGGCATATTCCTTTAGGGATGAAACACGAGGTGACATGTGATACTTCTCAGCCTGGATACTGAAGGGAAGGCACTGGGCAAGCTTCTTTCCTCACAAGAGACCTCTTTGACAGGAATAAAGAACTTTGTGCATTGATATACTGATTTTAAAGTCGACCATTCAACCGGAGTAAGACACAATACAAGGAAAAATAAAGGACATTCAAATGAAACAACACTTCTCTTAGGGCATTTCTTTTACCAGTGTGTAAAACTTCTTGAACAATTTGCTTACATAAAATTAAATGCTTTTATATATATAAAGGAGGCACAGAAATTAAGCATGATTTCAACATCTTTATCTTTTAAAACTCCTCATGTGCAATTTAAATAAACTCTAATTTGAATCTCAGCCTTAACACTACTGATATTTAGCAGGTCACAGGACCCTTAAAATATCTTTTACATGAAGAATAAAATTTTTTCCTTTCTCAAATTTACCATTGTAATTGGTGCGAAAACACTTGCAGGTTGACAAAAACCGAGACAAGCAAAGCAGGAGTTGAGGATGGAGAATATGGCTATTCCCTAATGACAGGCTTCCAAAGTAGGCAAACTCATGCCAACTTTTCAATGTGCAACATTCTCCACATAAACAATTCATATCTTGGTTTTTTGCCGGGTTGGGTTTTTGTTTTTTGTGGGTTTTTTTTTTTTTTTTGAGTTTCAAGCCTAAAATGATCAAGAAGAACCAGACTAAGAAACTTAATTTCCTAATATCAAAATATTAAATCTCATATTTGATATCTAAGGTGGATACCTGCGAATTAGATCCTTGTTTTATTACGGTGTGTTAAGTAACTTTGTCATAATGTCATTTTCCTATCTTTGCCTCTTTCTTTTAACTGACCCTTCAGTAAATACTGCATCCTGAATATTAGCGTGACCACATCTGTATTGCTATAATCATTTTGAACGCTGCAAAGGATATGAACATATTAGGCTGTCGAAGGTTTCTCCTTTCCACCTTTGCTGCAGATGTAGAATTTGAATTGCAACTAGTCAATCTCAATCACTTTCACAGCCATGAGAGACCCTTGTAGTAAGGGACATGGCTCAGGGCATCCATGTGTTAGAGAAAAACAAAACCAGCATCTCCTGCAATTCAGCAGATGGAGGGGACAGGGGAAGGGACAAACTTCAGTCATACAGCCTTCAATATTGTTCAAATGAACCTTGGCTTTTTAGCACCCACCGACAAATTGTACAGTGTGCTGGGTGAGCAACTAAGTGGAAACAGACAGTATCTTATTTTCAACAGCTGAACAGTCTTCCAAAGCTTCTTTCAGTGTTGCACAGCATATCAAGGTCTTAATTCAAATTCAGAAAACAAATAATCTGGAGCACTTCTTGCTCTCCAGCCACTGAAAGCTCAAAGCATGGAGATTCCAGGAGACCTATTTTTCTTTACTCATTATATTTAACTCTTCCTGTTCACTTATCCCATTTTCTTATATTCTTATGTAGTTTTTTCTGTGCTGATGTACACTACTATATTCCTACTCCCAGGTCTGCTTGCTAGAGAACAGCAGCATTTGTCCCACTCGTGGTTTTTGCTGGGTGGATGGTGTGAGGCCAGCTAGAAATGAATTCATATTGCAACCACTTCTGCCAGTGGGGTGCTAATTTGGAACTCTTTCCTGTGCCCGCCGCCCAAAAGAATAACATTTAAAAAGAACGAACATCTTTTCAGTCAAACTAATCTCTTTTCTGTAAAAGAAATTAGGGCAGGGGTAGTTGCGCAAAAGCTTTTTCATCAAGCCATACAGCTTCAGATAAACACAAACCTTGGGAACCTCGTGGATGACTTCCACATCATCTGACTCTGATAAACTAACGGAACCACATTTCTCTTGAAGTTACCTTCGCTTTTAACACTTATCAAAGGCTGGGGAGCCTAATTCCTGAAGCTGTACTCCTGCTTTTCAAGCGTGCTCATCAGCAACGGCCCTGACCACTTACCACAGGCATTTGAGACGCGTTACTCAGCTTCACCAACCTGGGCGACCGCTAAATCGCCTACTTCGCCGCTCTCTCCCCAACCTTACCTGCCCGCAGCCTTACAACAGCGGATTAACACGAGGAGCACCACCGCCCCGGGACGCGCCTTAACCGAGCACCCAACTGCGCTTCCCACCGCGAGCTCTTCGCCCACTTCACGTTAAGCGGCCTGGTCCCCCCCACAAAACATTCCAACGGGCCCCTGCGACCCCTGAAGACAAACAAACAAAACCCGTACAGACCGCGGCGTAACGGGCCGGCTAAAGGCGCTTTTTAAAAAAAAAAACGACCCCTGCGTCCCCTCTCGGAGCGGTAAGTGCCCCTCCTCCCCCGCCGCGCTCTTCCCGAGCACGACCCCTCCGAGTGACGACGCGACGGAGGGGGGTGACCTCACACCGGAGCCGCCGCGGCACGCGCCGCCCGCCACCTCCCGCCCCCGGACTGACTGACTGACTGACTGACTGACCGACTGACTGGATTTTTTTTTTAGGACCACCCCCCCCACCCCGCAGCTCGACCGCCGCACACCGGCTGCCCCGCAGCAGCTGCGTGCGAGGGCGGCTGTCAGTCGGAAGCGGGTAA
>JAVJGG010000030.1:3559887-3627599 GCA_035590195.1 Aviceda cuculoides
GCTCGGTGCGGAGGATCGGGGTGGAGGGGGGGGGAGCCTGTTGACAGGCTGCCGGGATAAAAAAAAAAAAAAAATTAAAAAAAAAAAAAATATGGAGGCCGCCTTCTCCCTCGGTGTTTACTCTCGACACGCAACCGGGCGGGGAGGGCGGCTGCCCCCGCCACCGAGACGTTGTCCCCCGGGGAATGGCGGCGGGGGTGGCGGGGAGAGGGCAGGGCTGCCCGGGCGGCGGTGGCGGCCGAGCCTGCCCCCCCGCTGCCGGCTGAACCCCCCCCCCGCTCCGGGCACCCCCGGCCATCGCTGCCGAGCGGGGCAGGGCTGGGCACTGGCTCCTGTTGGGATGCCTAAAAAGGAGCGGCGAGCAAGGAAAATGCAGACTCACCGCTGGAAAAGATGAGGGGGATCGCCGGTTTCGTGTGTGTGTGGGGGAAAAAAAAAAAAAAAACCGAAAACCCGACAAACCAGCAAGGACGGCGGCAGTAGTAATAATAACAATAAGAGCTGCGTTAATTGGGTTTTTGAGGGGAGTCTGCGAGGGAAGTGGGGAACGGCGTGGTGGGTGCTTGCTGTTGAAGGCGTTTGATGTAATGAGGGTGAAGGAGGAGGTGTGATTTGCGGCAGGCATCCCTGAAGCGGGGTTCAGACGGCCCGAACGGGGGCTGCCTCCCCTCTGAAGGGCCTGACGCTCCCCCCACAACCCGTTTCATGTGGCAGCGGCGAGTGCGGAGCTCCTCGTGGAGCCAGGATGCTGGCCTTGGTGGGTTTCGTCGTGGAAGGACTGAGCTTTGTCGTTCTCGGAGGGGGAAGAAAATCCCGCTGAAAGCAAAATGACAGATTACAGCGGGAGACTTACAGTCTGCCTAGCGTAGTTGCAGATGGGTACGTGTGTAGTAATCTTGCAGTTTTGGAAGACCCGGCCAGCTGTATTAATAGTCAGCTTCCACGTTTATGTGTGGGTAGAGGGATGACACAGAGTTGATAAGCTCTTAAGTGGTGCAGTGAAGACTTCTGATACTGATAACTTCTGATAACGGGCAAGTTGCACTGAGCTTAGTCTTGCAGCAACCGAAAATCTTAAAGCAGTAGAAGGACATGTCAAATGCTTATCGAAAAACTCTTAGAGCATATTTAACAACTGGCATTCTCATTTCCGTATTTACATGTGGAGGTTATCAGGTTCAGCCTGGGCTGTGACATACGCTGGAAAATGTTCTGGCATCTCTCGTGGGTGTTTGGTATTGGGCAGAGCTCTTCAAACTCTGCCTCTGTGCATGATCTACTTTTTTATAAGGAAAGGGTCTATTAAGAGATCTCCCGTGCTTCCCTTTGTTTGAACAGGAGGCACAGGTTTTTTCAGTGAAACACAATGGACGCAGCGATCAATGAACAAGCAAAAAACTTCGTTTGGTGTACGTGGGAGCAGACAAAATATTTTTCTCTTTACAGTATTTACAATGACAAATGCTTCCGTTTTCCTGTCACTTGCAGAGAATGTCAGCAAAGCTGGAGCTGTTACTTAAAAGAGAAAATGAGTAAAAATGTTACAATGTTTTCCAGGAAGAAAAAAAAGCAACAAAAACCCCACCTAAACAATGAGTTCTAATCTTAGGTTAGTTAAATTGGTCAGTTGAGCTGCCGGTGGGGTTATTGGCTTTCCTCCTGTCCTTTTGTAAGACTAAGCCTGAAGTAGAATTAAAGTAGCCTGAAGAATGGAGTTTCATTATTTGGAAGATGTTTTGTTAGGATATTGAACAGCAGCTAGGTTCACATCACTTGAAATGTGTACGTTTCCAGTTTTCACTTTGGTTATGTAAATGTTAGCTCACTCAGAGTTGTTGTGGAAATAAGTTGCAATTGAAATGTGGAGAAAGCAGCTGAACTGGAAGTGAGGTAGTAGTATGAAAACACTCAAGATTGTGTGTCTTGAATTTAAATGAGGAATCCCTTTATTGGAATTGGAAGAAATTGAGGCAGCTTACTTTCTGGTATCTATTTGGTATCTCAGTCTCATTATTTAAAGTTGAAAAGACAAGAACACCTTGTTAGATCTGTCACCTTCTTTGTGGCAGGATTAAGAGTAAAACTGCTAAGAAGCAGAGTAGAGTGCCAAGCAAGGTGATTATGTTTTGATGGAGAAAACACAGTGGTTGTAGGAAGTGCCTTTCTGTCCTGTATGTAAATTGGAGATTAGAGATGACTGTATAAACTGACAGAAGGGATATGGTTTTTGAGCTGAAGATGTATAGACAAGCATCCCTTTTTTTCTTACTAAAAAGTGCACTGGTGTGACTGGAAAGGACCAATAAAATTTCTTAGAATTATGGAAAAACAGACAATTGCTGTATGAAAACCCAGTGGTGCAAAGTGTAAGTGGCTGAGGGGTATTAATACATGTGTTAAGTACACAAGATCTATGCTGTATGGAAAGGTATTAAAAGTTTTCAAAATGTATTCCAAGTTTCAACTTAAAAGCTTATGTATTCGGAAGGGCCAAAAGCAGCTAACACGAGCAAAGTTGAATTTGAGGGACTACCATCAAGTCACGGCTTACAGGGCAGTAACCATACATAGGTTTTGTTTGCTAGTTGTTGTTGCTTAAATCTTCATTTTTGCAGCTTTGAGTCTTCAATGCTTTGGGAAGGGGACTGTCTACTGACATCTTTAGGATGCAAGAATGAGGGCTGTCTGTTAAGTTTAAATCATGCTATTATGACAGCGTCCTCAAAACCAAAGAATTTTTACTAGTTGAAGCTAATGAATTTTTGTTTTAGAGCATAGAGAACAAAACTTTTTTCATCTAAGTGAAAGAGGTCTTGATTGTTCATTTTGCAATTAAACTTACCTTTCTGGGATGGTGGAGAAATCTGTAAATGCAAAAGGGTGCAGAGAAAAAAGGCTTGTAAACACTTCAGTCAGCTCCTGGCTAGAGAGTATAGCAAGTGCCTTTATAAATTACTCTGCTAAGTCATAGTGGAAAAAAAACACCAGCCCAAGTTATCGACTGATGACTCTTCACAGTTTTGCGATGAAAGTGGATGTAGTTATTTCCCGTAAGATACATCCAGTATGAGTGGCTTCTGCAAAATGTGCAGTAGCTTCATTCATGTATGGACAAACGACATAGTTTTCAAAGCCGTTGAGGAGATTTGTGCTGTCACCACCTGTTTATGAGAACACTTGCTCCATTTCCAGAAGGAGCACTATTTACATACTGAGCAAGGGTCAGGGACCTTTTGGAGAGACAGAAGTGTGTGAAAAACGAAGGAAAACCAAGAGGCCCTGGAAGTCTTGTCACCAGGGTGAATAACTACCCAAGCTTTGCCAGGTCAAATCGGAATATAACTGTCAATTGTACCCATCACTTGATCTGGGAAAACAAAAAGGTGGAGGATTTTCTATCTAAAACCAAATCTACACAGGTGGCAGCAGCCCTGTCTCAGGAGGAAGAGTAAGTCTCCGAGATGAAGGTGGGTTTGGAGAAGAAGGGTGTCCCGAGTTCAGCGTGCCACCTCTCCCGAGGTGAGGTCAGAGAAGAGGCTGGTAGCCAGAATAGCTTTGAATAGCACCTGGTTCTAACGTTGTACGCTTACTTTTTCCTGCTTGTGTATGTGCTTCTTAATGTAAACTTAATGATAAGAGAATTTAAAATTTTGTTTTGACATATATTTAGGTACCAAAACATCCACGTGAGTGTTTTAGGAAGATGGAATGCTGAAATCTATTGTGATTATGGACATGTAGTGGAAGACTTCTGCAAGTGCTAATGACTTGAGACTTGGATCAGTCTGAGTTCAGCCACATCTGCCTATAGCAGCCTAGGCTGATAATTGCTTGAGTAGCTGAGACCATGTAGGAAGTATTAATGAGTATCGTGAAAAGATGATTGATTTTTTTTTTTTTTTCCCCTCTTAAATAATGATCGTGTGGTTTGCTTAGTTTTTATGAACATCACTTACCAAATAATACTGTAGAGATAAAACCCAAAAGATTTATTAAAAAATTTGCTACTTCCAAGTTTACAGGGAGGATCTATGTTTTACTTCTTCCTGATCATATTGTTTTATATACTGTTGCCTTCCTTGCTTTACATTGGTGTCCTGTGTGATGGCGGCTGGGAAAGTTGACTGCCTGTAGTAGACAACATTAAAAATGCTACTGTAGAAGAGAAAGTCTCCTAGGAAGAGGGGAAGAAAAGAGGGAGGCAGGGGAAAGATTACATGGAAAAGAAGCAGCAAGCATACTATTAAAAAGCAGCAATTTTTTTCATAAATACTATTAGTAAAAAACACTAGCTTTTAGATCGTGGGCAAAATAGCTTTCATAACAGGCATCAAATGTGAAAAAGTCCAATTTTCAGCTTAAATCCATGAAGCAGAACACACAGTGTATAAAGTTAGGATGGTGCCTTTCTGAGGAGGTGGATCCATCTCCGGCTGATGTGTCGTAGCTGACTTAGAGAGCAGGTAGTCACAGCTGCGGTTGTGTGGCTTACGTGGTGCGGCGGTTGGAATAGCTACAGTGTAGTGACAAACGTCTAACAAAAATAATCTAATAGTGGAGCCAAAAGCCAAGTGTTGGCAGGCAGCACTGGTGGTAGCCCACGTGGTATCTCCGTGCTGTCCTCTGCAAGTATGGATTCTTGGTCCTGTGGCTGTCAGGAGCTGAGGTGTGTGTGAGGGTTTTAAGAAGTGGTGAGCATGCAGAGAATGTAAAGTATGAAACAAGTTGGCCATTCTTTCGTGCAGCTTAGAGTGACAACAACATTTGTATTTAAAAAAAAAAAACAAAACACACAACAAAAAACTAAGTGTTGTGTCAGCTCTTCAGGAATCTGTTACTTTGTCTGTTGAGTTGCTTTAGTCAGTGAGAAGGTTGCAGAAGTATTGCTGTCATTAGTACTGGTTGACCTGGGCTGAAAAAGAAGTGGGTCCTCTCGTGAAGATTTGAATCCAGTTCCAGCAGTATTCATTTCAATAAGATGGTTGGGGGGGGCGGGGGGCGAAGCAGAAATGATGTTTTGATAAATGATTGTCTCTAATGACAATCAGAGAAATGTCTCAACTTGGTATTTGCTGACGTGCAGTATGCAAAACAAAAATATCAACAGAAACAATGAAGTTACAGTGGAGAAGTTACTCTGGGAATAGTGTTGTTGGATTGACGTTTCCTGGAACAAGGAAGACGAGGACCGCGTGCTTCAGCCTGAAATGCAGCAGCTGTTGTGCAACTCGCCTTCGCGTGGAACAGCTAAACTTCTCCGGGTATAACGAAGGGTAGAGCGAGTTAGAGGTTCGGGTGTCTTTGGAAGAGCTGGAGGCAGAGGTCATGAACATTTCTAAGAGGGGACGGAGAATTACTTGCGACATCTGTGATAGCTGACAGTTGAGAAACTAAATGCACATTTGGAGCGGAACGTGGATGGGAGTTGGAGAAAAGCCCGGCCCGTTCTTGAGAGGAGTACGTTTGAGCTGGCATGAAGCGCTGATGTGCTCAGAAAGGAGCCGACAGAGGTAGGAAGAGACTTGGTGCAGCTGAGGCTTTCGTTAATGGCAGCGCTTGGTCACCCTGTAGACAAGGTGGGTAGTAAATGTTTCTTAAAAGAAGTGGTTTCTCGCTAATTAAACGTGTCCCACAGCAACGTAGCAGAAATGAACCAGGAATGAAATTTCAACCTGAAATATTACGTGACTTCCAAAAGTTTTTCCATGTAAAATGACCATCTAGGTAAATAAAATCAGAACAAAGACTGGGAAGAGTTACCCTACCCCAATATAAAGAGAAAATATTAATGTTGGTCTACTCTTTTTACATTAAAAACTTTAAAAAATTTTTAGTGTCAACAAATGGGCCTGTTTAGATGCAGACTATTAGATCAGTTTATTAATAGGGTGAAACTGCACTGTGATTTTGGTCTGCAGCTTGAAGAAGGAGGTGAGATCACCAAAATAGCTGTTTGTAGTCAGCAAAAGTGTTAAAACAGGAAAGACACATTGAAACTTTGGAAATGCACTGGTGGTTGGGGGATATTCTTCTAGAAGCGGGTGATGATTTTAATGAGGACAAAGGTAACTAATTTTCTGATTGATGTTAGTGAGAACCAAGTCTAATCTTCAAAAAAAAAAAAAAAAGAAAAATGCTACTGGATCAAATAAAAAAAAATATTGAAGATCATAGCAGGCTATTTTAAATCTAATGACTAAAATGGTTGCATCTACTTGGTTGTTCTCATAAAGAAATTTGCTTGATTTGGAGAAGGATCTGTGTTTTACTTCAGATTTTTCTTGGTGCAGCAAAATCAGAAAGTAGACTACTGGTGAAGTAATACTGATGATCTGCAAAGCTGAGTCATATTCCTTCAGGAAGGATACTACTGTTTTGAGAAAACAGATCACTTACCCAGTAGTGAGGAGGAGGAAGAACTGAAGTGACAAGGAACAGCTCAAGTGCTTTTAGCAGTAGACACTACAATACATTAAAGCATCCGATTTTCACCCTCCAGAGTTGGTTGTTATATTGATATGCAAAGAGGAGGGTCATAAATGGGCTGTGTCCACAAAGTTTCACCAGTCTGAGTGACAAAGCTTTGCTTTAAAGATACAAAGCCCTTTCCAGTGGCTTCTCTGCCAAACAGCTGCCCTAACTCAGCTGAAACTGGAGCTGTTGATCCCAGCCTCTTGTGCTCGCACAGAGGAGAAGATAGCCTAATTGTCTTTGTGCATTTGTTTAAAAAATAGGGTTGTTTTCCAGGGTTGCTGAGTGGAGTCTTCTCAAATCATGTAGTCAAATTTGTTTCATCTCCTGTGTCACTTACTGCCATGCATAAGTGGCAGTAGCACTTGTTAATAAAAACCACTGCAAATACGTAACAGGTTTTGCTGCTGAGCAGTGCTGAACTGTGCAGGTATCTTGCTGGTACTTTGGATGTGATGTTTTGTAACCTGGACCTTACTGCAGAACTGAAATCAGCATTACTGTTTTGTAATTGTGGTCGTTTTTTTTCTTAAGAGGAGAAAGGAACCTTTACAAGGAGATGAGAAACTTCCTTAAGTTTTTTGTCTCTCAGGGCCTAAGATGATAAGGAAGCAAGATGTAAATGATGGAAAAAGTAGGCTTTCAGCAGTCAAAATATGCCAGTAGTTTGCTTTGTTTGGTATGCTTTATAATGTAGTATTTCAACAGGGTGCTCGGATAATTCCTATGAATCTGTGCAAGAGTCACGTTAATGTTATTGGCTTGTATAAGTGTCGAAACACGAGGCTGAGATTCACGAAGTTTTGTTTTACCAGTGTGCATGGGGATATACGTGTGCGTGTATACACCGTCGACCTAAATATTCTGCGTAGCTTAGAAAACTGAGTTTGCATGATGAATCTTTTTAACAAAAAGTTGGAGAAAGTATTCTGGGCGGCAGACGCTGAACGGGGGGCTGTTGTGAGTAATCCCGATGCATCCTAGTTGTCTGTGAAACTATCCAGAGTTTAATTACTCATGTTTCCTTGTAGTCTTAGTGCATGTATGAGCAGTAATAGTTGTTCGTGAAGTGTCTGCGGACTGTGTAAACAACCAGTAGTGATTTTTGTGGTTAGCTTCATACGTAACTGTTAAGCAATTAGAGGCTGAGGGTCTGGGGTCATAGCGAAGTGAGATTTCGTAAGTGCTAAAAATGAACAGGGAAATCTACTGCAGCCAGTAGGGCTCACAAGGAGATGTTAAATACCTACTTGTTTTTATGTAGTCTGTACCTCACTTCTTGCATAAAACAGTGAATTAAAATTCAAACCCTCTAGATTTTAAACTGAATTCCTGTATTTTTGTGCATCAGTGAAACCCGCAGCCTTATAAGATACTTTGTCAAGACATTTGGTCAAAGGCTTTTCACTACGCTTTGTGATGGTCACGTAGGTGGTAAATACCTTTGACAGCATCAAACGATGAGAAATGTTATTGCTGAGATTTTTTGAAAAAAGAAAAGTCTCAAACATTAAAGTCTTGAGTACTGCTTGTTTTCAGAGCCCAATCAGATGTTAAATGTTGGGATAAAATGAAGTGACATTTCTTAAAACATGGCCCAGATAATAAAGGGAGGATGCATCAAGAACAGCAGGAGAATACATCATGAGCATCCCAAGAAGTGACTTAGGATAAATCCAGTGCTTAAATAGTAAATATCACTTGGCTCTTATGCTACACAATGGACTTTGCTGTACCCATTGTGTAGACTTGTCTGTACACTATTGGATATAATTTTCTACCAACATCAAGATGGTAAGTCCTTCACTTTCCAAATGTTTATCATGCCACTAACTTTTGGACATGTTGGGTTATGCAGCATTGAGTGCCAAGATGATATCGTTTCCTGAGATCGTAAAAATGCTCCACACTCTTCTAAAAATTTAGGCTACGGTTGAAATGTCTTGGCCTTTCATAATCCTTATAGAATTAGAGGAATAGATACCTGCAGCTGAAGGCACAGAAAAAAGGTAGAAAGCTGTCAGCAAATCTAGGCGAATGGAAATATAAGTTGATTGGATTGTCCTATTCTACACAAAAGCTGATGATAGTACGTAGTGCAGTGAAGATCAGACTTAAGTAGATGTCAAACCCCATCTTTAGAGGCCTCCTTCTGTCTGTTACTGTAGGGAAATAAAATAGGATATGATTTCTCTGCAAAAGAAACTGAACAGGCATGATTTTTGTTTTATTAAAAAATAAATCTTTACTCTCTAAGCTTTTATCTCTGTTTTCATTTATTTATTTGCTTTATTGATGTTAGTTAGCAAGTCCATTTTGGTGGCATATCGGACATCAGGTTGCTCCTAAAAGAATGGAAATGTGACAGTTACAGCAGTAACTTATGCTCTTGCTTTGCACCCCTCAAAGCCACACTTCGTATGCCTCAAGTACTTGTTTTCTGCAGTTAAGGATAGTTGTTAGACTTGAACTTGCTATGGCTTGCAGAGTTCAGAGAGGAAATCAGTGCTGTGCATTGCTTAGCTGACAGGGGGTTATGCGAGCCAGGCTTCTGTAAGGGCAACAAAGGCAAGCCAAACTAAAATTTATTAGGACAGTGGCACCTTTTCAGATGGAAAGATGAGGTCAGCTGTAGCGGCTTATCTAGTAACTTGATTGGCTTGTTAATGCTTTATATGAAGTAAATAAATAAAAACTAAGAGACCAGCTTCTCCAAATGTAGTGGAAGGCTGTCTTCGGAAGGAGAACAAGGACACTCGCTCGACTGAATTTCTTGCCTTGGTGGCTGAGCAGAAAGTTACAAACCTGGACTTCGTTTCTGTTCCCATTATGGGAAAATTCTACTGCTGGTCTACTGAATTATCAATGCAGCAAAGCCAAGTCAAGCCTGCTTATAGGTAAGTGATAAAATATGATTTGGCTACTGGTGATCCTTGCAGAGGATAGCCATGACATGCTGTTACCTGTCAGTGCAGAAAGAATATCTTTTTGTAGTACGGTGCGAGGACTGGAGTCAAATTTGCCTATTCTTAACTCAGAACAAGGGTACAACTCAGCCAACAATAACCACTCGGCGTGTGTGTGTGTTAACTTCTTTTTTTAAGCTTGGAATCAGATGCATCCTTCCCTAGCCAAAGGGAAACATTTGAGAAGCTGTGACGCATTTACACAGATGAAGGAAGGAAATGTCCAAAAGAGTCAAAAGCTAAAAATAGATCAGTTTACTGAGTTGAACTCTGGGTGGGAATTGAAGAACTAAATATAAATCTCAATTTGAACCTTTGTGACTTACATAACTGAGTAGTATAACCCTTTCTGTTTTTTTTTTTGTGTTAGACTTCATAGTGGACAGCTTCAGGTGAAGACTTGTGTCAAGCCTTGCGAGGTGGCTTTGCGGTGCCTTAAATAGACAACGCTGAGAAGTCTGACCATCTCTTGATTATCGTTATAGCACAGTTTAAATCCCTGGAAAAGTGGATTGTGGGTTGGGTTTTTTTTGTGTCTGTTCTGTTTCGAAGAGCTTCTCTGTGGAAATGGTATCTCCTGACTACTGAACAGAAGTTTTAAGCCAGTAGCTATTCAGACCAGTATCTGTGAGGGTGAAAAAAGAGGAGTAATTTTTTTTCCCCCCAGCTTCTTCAAGAAGCAGTAAATTTGACTCTGTCTGACCCATATGTAAAAAGTGGTGATAAGCTGAGCATTTAAGAATTGATGTTTGGTTGTCCAAAATGGTTTACTTTCTGCCCTGCCACAAACCCCAGGTTGGAAACTATCAGCTTTCCTTTGTGGTAAAGAAAAAAATAAACTTGTTGGACTCTTCCATTACACAAATTGTAAATATTGGAAAAACTCTTCATTTGCAAGAGTGTTCTAAATTACTGTCCTTAGATGATGACAGTAGTGCCGTGAAAATCAAGATAAACAACTTTTCTTTCTTTCTCTCTGGAGCAACTCTATATGTTTTGGGGAGAACTGGGGGCAACCCCCAAAATTCTGCTAGCTAAAAACTGGCCTTTTCCAGTCTGGTGAAGCAGGGCCAGTGCAAGTGAATCCCTGTGGTTTAGCATTTGCTGGCTGCCAGTGACAGTCAGTTCTTTCATGATGCTATACCTGCTTCCGAGCTTTGCATTGGAGGGGTGAAATACATACAGTTAATGCTTTGACTTTGTCAGAAAAACAAATGTTACATTAAAATAGATGTATTTACAAATATAGTCAATGTAATAGGAAATGATGGGTAAAAATGGTAGCATTGATTAGATTAACTTCAAAGAGTAACTGTCTCCCTCTTTGCCCCCCAAGATGGGAGGGTTAGTTTTTGTATTTAATACCTCCCTTTTTCTTACTGTGTTGTCTGCTGTAGAATGTTTGCTTGGCAGATGTATAAATAGTTGTACTCTTGTTTGCTTTTTGGTTTTGTTTGGTTTTCCAGAGGAGCTTGAGAATGTTTTTGCAAGGTTGTTTTGAAACAAATTTGGTGTCTTTGATTACAAAAATAGTATTTGTTCCAAGCAGCAATTTATCTGTTAAAGCGATGAACAGTTTGTAGCAAAATGACCTGACTACCTACAGTCATGGGTATATACCAATGTGCCAATTTAAACCTTGTATTTATGGAATATATTGTTTTATAGCAAAGTGTGAGAACTACTATTTTTTGAAGTCTCATTTTTCTAGAGTATGCTTTTGTAGTGGATTTGTCCATGTTGCTCTCCGCACTGTTTTAACCCACTGTTAGAAAGTTAAAGCTGTAAAAACCTTTTGAGAGACCAGTTGGTTAGCTGGGCAGCTCCTTGATCTGCGATGTTTCTGCTTGTAGGCAAGTTCATGACGTAGAATCTGAGCGGGACGTGACTTGCAGTTCGTGTCCACTGAGGCGACGGGAGTGGGTTCAAAGAGCAAGAAGGTGCTGCTCTCCAAAATGCAGTAGGTGGCCTCTAGGCAGTGGGAAGGTGAGGATGGATATTCCTCGATACTGAGGCAGAGCACTTAATGGGCAGCCTGTAAGTTGTCTGGGCTGCCTGAGCTTGGTTCCCTTCTGTGCATATGCTGCAGCTTTTCTATGTGTTGGTACAGCAGAGAATCAGAGGAAGGTTTTTTTTTTTTTGTGGTCTTCAGCGACCAACATAGTGTCCTAGGCTTTAATTTGTGTCTTTGTGGAGTGTTTTCAGTACTTGGGTTAAGAATCTCACTCCCACTTGCCTCCTTTGCTAATACGTTGTGTGTTCTGGCTCTTGTTCTAGCTGCCGAGCCTCAGAGGTGGAGTGAAAAACTGGCTGGTTTGGGTTCTCCTGGTTTAATGAGACTTGCCTAACCACAGGATAGAGGAAGCATAGCCATCTTTTTCCAGAGCGGCTTTTTACTGTCTTAATTGTTGTCCTCACTTGTGTGATCCCTCTTTTGTTCCTTTTCCTCCATAAATAAGACAGAGGTTCAACAGACAATAAGCTCAGTCACTAGGCATCAGTGTTCATCTCCACAGGAGGTCCATTATGTGTACAGAGATAAGTAGGGGGTCCTATGGAAAAGCACTGCATAGTCGGAGTCTTACAGCATGCCTGCCCCACGGACAAATGAGGGTTGCGCAGGCAGCCTTAATGTTGCATTACCTAGTTTTTGAGTGCTTTTTGTGGCAGCTTCAATCAAGCCTGGTCCTGGCTCAGTGAAATCATTGTTTAGCGTTTATGTAAAGTTTTCATTAAATGCCTTAGTGGGTGACAGGAGATGACATTGGTTTTACCAGACTGCACTGGATTACTGTGTTACATCAGAGTTATTTTGGGAGTAGAAATGCATTAATTCACTATATAATACTAAGTAAGATGGATGTGTAAGCTGCATTATTACATAGATATATTGAGGAAAGCATCTCTTCAAACAGAAATTAAGTACTTGGTGAGGTTTTGTTGTTGTTGTTGTTTTTTTCTTTTGGACAAACAACCCAAGTACCCTCTACTGTTAAATTTCTTAGCGTTTGATTTGTGTCACTTGAGCATCATGTTAGTTCTGCCATGCTAGTAAAAAGTCAGTGAAACAAGATGTGAAAATTGTCAGATATCAAGGAGGAAAAAGGAACCAAATGCTAAATTATCCTTTCCTAAGCTTATATATATAACTAAGATCTAAAAGACAAAGTGTGTTCAGGAGAGGGAAGCTTTCCACAGCGTAATAGTGTGGGTTTCACTTGGAAGGCCCCCGTGGAAGAGTCAATGACACTAAAGGACTTAATTGGAAATACATATTGATAAGTAACCTAAGTTACTACACTATTTTTTTTGCCAGCTATGTGGACTGTATTAAGCACACAGCTGGTAAAATTGCCGCTTTAATAAGAAGCTTTCTGAACTGAGCTGTCATGTAACCTCTGAGGAAGGACCCGAATGGAGATGAAGGGCTGCCTCTCCTCAGGTTAGGAAAGAATGATGCTGCTGTGGAAAAAACACATTACTCCTGTTTTGTGGAATAGAAACTGGCTGAATATGTGAAATAACTGTATCCGTAGTAAGTTAAATCTCTTAATGCAATGAAATGGATGCCTTCTTGAAAGGTGACTGGGACAACAGCTAATTATCAGAGACAAAATAACCCCATATCTCCGTAGTGGAGTCGTATGTCAAAGGTGACAAACATCTGGAAATGTTAGAGTTATATTTAAAACTTCAATATTCATTGGTTTCCAAGCCCTCTTGTTGGAGATTGGTTCTCTTAGCTTTCGAACAGCACACAGCATAAGGGCAGTATTACCATCCACATTAAAACCAAGAATGAACTAATGCTATTTAAGTGGTGCATTGCTTATCCAAGCGTCCATTCCTTTTGAAGAAAATTTGAGAATAAGGCCAGGATCCAAGTCAAAATTTGTATTTCTGTTGTTCTGTTGCTATCGTGGGGAAAGGGAGGGAGAAGTGAGCAAAACAGTTGCTCGCACAGGGGATCAGTTGAGCAATTTCTAACCAATTTCTAACCAGCGAGGCAGGACTTCTGTGTGAATTGTTGAGCATGTGGTAGTTGAAGTAGAGCTCTGGAGAATAAGCTCTGCCCTCAAAGGCTCTTATCTGGGTCTGCCCAGATATATGCAAGTTTAGCACTGATGTGAGATGTGGCCTTTGAGAAGGCAGCAATACTTGGCCTAGGGGCAGGCAGGAGCATGTCTAAGGTGATGAGGGATGGAAGAGAAAATCGAGGAAGGAGAAGATAACTGAGAGAATTCAGGGTGAGGGTCGGTTTCCTCGTAGAAATACATGAAATCGCCATACTACCTACCTAGTGCAAAAGCTGCTGACTCTTTTGTGGTTAAGATCTTACAGTAATACTGAAACAGAACTAACAGTTCTACTGATGTACACAGGCAGATTAATAGATGCAAGAGAGCCTGAATTTTCACAGGCAATTTGACAGAAAAATGTACTGTTTCCCTGAAGCAACTACTGATTTCAAGGCCAAAAGGAAGGTTTTCTTGTTTTAAAGCAGAGCACGAGAAGGACGAGCCTAGGCAGGAGAATGGGAGGGGGATAATGGGTATCTGATGCAGAAGACTTGGGATGGCAAGCGCGGGGAGGTCACGAAGAGAACTGACCCTTGAAAGGAACAAGGAGGTGGGTTGCCTTTTTATGTATCAGATGTTTGCTTTACAGGGGTGATGTGCTCAAATCAGAGAGACGAGCTGTTAATAGGCCCTGTCCTAGATAGGTCTAATGTTTCTTTATTCCCTGAAGAGAAGAGTAAGAAACAGAAAAGGAACTTGCATGGGATTCCTTCGTTGTGTACTGCAAAGTAACCATTGTGATGACATAACTCAAGAAAAAGTTACTGTTAACCTGTTTTTACCTTAAAATTAGGTAATTTTTTGTACCTCATTTTTCTGTACCTTTTTCTGTACCACTCTTCCTCAAATCCCTGCTACTCACAGTAGAAATGTATTATTTGGATTTGTGTGGAAAGAGCAGCTCAGTTGTTGCAGGAGGTCACTGACACAGTCTTGGCTCCACAAGGACCCCAGCACATAAACAGGTTTGTGGTTAGTCCCCTCTGGTCTGGCAGGAGGACTGCGGAGGGTATGTGTAAGGGGCTGTACTTATCTCAGGAGATTTGTTGGACCTTATCTCTAGGTAATCGTCTTCTTGTGTTCAGATGAGATTGCTGATCACATCTTTTAATTAGAGAAATGTCATAGCTGTAGGAAAATAAATCTATTTGGAAATGTTAGTGGTTATTTTGCTGACAGTCTCCTCTGCTTAAGGAGGCTGATCAAAACCTCCTGCATCAGCAAGTGTATGCTCTCGAATAAAAAGGAACCGTCACTAATTTCAGGCTGACTTCTTCCCAGGGACTTTTTCTTCTTTGCGGTCAGAAGTTGTTCTTGGTGAAATAGGGAGAGATGTGAAGCATAAATTGCCTTGTATTGAACCTGTAAAGCGGCAGCTAAATCACCCTCATTTTGATTGTTGCCTTCTAGTAAAAGTACACTGAAGGGAAAGCTGACATTATTAATATAAAGTTAGGTTTATAGGTTTCCAAAAAGGGCAGTTCATATAGCTGAAAAACTGAAGCAGAATTAAGAAAGAAGAGCTAACTTGAGTTTGCTCCCTGGGCTAATAGTAATTTCAAAGTTAACGTATTCTGAGATGTTGCTTTGACAGCAATCTTGGATCTAATCCTACAGTATGCAATTAGAATTGTCATTCCCTGTGATATTTAAAATGCTTATAACTGGCTTCAGTTTAGCACAGAAAGTGAGTGTGGTTGAGCTATTTTCTCAAATAACATCTACTTCAGTAGTTGCTATCTGTGCAGTTTATCTAGTGTTAACAGCATTCAAGTGTCTAAAATTAGGAATATATTGCCATAAGAAACAAGCAAACCACAACCCATACGTTTTGCTCACTGCCTTTAATTTAAGCATGGTGTTACTATTGGGTGTCCTGCTTTTGTGGCTTATTTGGTCAGAGTTCTGAGTCCATTGAAGGTATCTTGGTCTGTGTCTTAAAACAAAAATCAGTACTGTGACATTTCAAGCTGGTGGAGGAAATTGTCAGTTAGCCAAATGTATGAAATTACCAATTGGCTGATAGCTTGAAAATGGTTCTTAATTAAAAGTGGAAGTTTTATAAAGATAGCTATGTATTAATGCAGTAATTTTATATTTTTCTTTAAAATTGACCTTGCCAAAGGGAGTCTTTGTGATGGCATCCTATAAAGGTAGGAGTGGAAAAAATGGTTAGTGGAATGGAAGGGCAGGTAGAAGGATGTTTGTGTTTATGTACAGTTGAAAAAACTAGACTTAAAAATGATGTAACAAGAGCCATACTGATAACAAGGAACTAAAATATGAGGGTAGTAATTTATAGCAAGTATAATGCACAGTTTTAAACAGGATCACACAAGTCCTTAAGAGCCTAGCTTAGATATAAAACGTGAAAATAAATACTGTTGCACCCCTTGTGCTGCCAGTGGTTCTCCCTGTGAACATGTTCTGGTCTGACTTTTAAATTATAGTTGTTTCTAAGGCTAGAAATGGCTAGTCAAGTTTTGCTGAGGATTGCTATCTGGTAATACTGCAGTTTTCCTGGCTCTTTGGATATCTGTGGTTGTTTGCATATTGCCCTACTTCTTAGAGCTGGTGTGAAAGTTTTTGCTGAAGCAGCGGCTGTATGCTGGACTTTGCCATGATTAATACAGGGAACCTGTGGTCTAACTGGCTCCTGTGCGTTGAACAAAGAGAGTTGGATGTAGGCTAAACAGCTCGAATTCCTGAGGAGAAAGAGGTCGTAAGTGTGTTCTTTAAAACTTTTTTAGTTACTACTTTTCTGCCTTTCCCTTAAGCTTTCAGAGACATATCTGAATACAGCCTCAATTAAATTCCTGTCCTTTAGTGAAGGAAGTCCTCTGCTTAATGTGTAGCTGATATACTTGGAACATTAGGGCATCAGTCAGGATCCAAAATTAATTGCCGCTTGGGACTGATAGTGCCACGTGGGCATTGGAAAGAACATTGTCTCTTTCAAAAGCCTTCTGAAATGGTCAGCTTTGAAAATGAGGCATATCCTTATTATGTTAAAGGAAGTATTGTGAGTATTGAATCTTGCTTCTCATTTTCACTTTGTAACAACAAAAGCAAATAAATATTTTGTTTGTTGAAGATGGCACAAGTTGAAAGGAGAGCCGTAACTTCCTTAGTTGCTGCTGCCTTGTGCTCTCTCTCCCCTCCACCAGCTCCCAAACGTGGGAGGAAAAAGCCCAAAGCTGGCACAAAGGGAAGAGGGCATTTCGTTCCAAAACCAGTGACTAATGCGTCAGTCCGTGGTAGAACAATATTGTTTTAACGTGGCTAAGGCCCTGTTCTTTCCTTTGAATTCCTTCCTGTTTAAGAACGTTGTCTTTAAAATACACTTATATCAGCTTGAATGGTAGGAACTTTGTGCTTATTGCTATAGCGTCTGTATAAATTGGTTGGTGCAGCTGTTTCGAGTAGCGCAAAAGAAAAAAAAATAGAGTTAAGCAGGCACGGGCTGTGCGATAGCAAGTCTGGTAGCAGAGGGGTTAAAGCATACTAGGTGCATGTGGAGTTAAAAGAAGGCAGAGCTGGGGAGGAGCTGGAGCTCAACTTGCCTTTGGGAGCTCAACAGGGGAGGGAGATCCAGCAGTCAGGCAAAACTCTGCTGGATGATGTGGATCCAAACATACAGCTGTCAGTTAAACAGCCCAGATGAATCTCAGGTAAGGAGCTGATGGGTGTTAAGGAACTCGGTGGCAGCTTTCATGGCCCCTCACATTGTAGCAGTTAATATAGAAGATGAGGCTCCATTTGCTCAATTAAAAGAAACACTACTTTTCAGTAATGTTTGAGCTAATATCCAGGCATTTCTGTGACTTGAACTTCAAAAGTAAAATTGGCGGTAGCTACTCTGCATGTTCTTTCTGACTAATTTCTGTGACTTGTATTGGACTGGTTGTGGGCAAGCAGGGAAGGGAGAACGCTGCATTTTTTCAATAATTGTATAATTAAATTCATTGATGGTAGGCCAAGAATACTGATCACAAGGGTTGGTGCTGAATCAGAAGGAATACTTTAAATGGTGCTCTGTTGAACAGAGACATAATTGCCCTCTCTTTCCCCTTCTTGGCTTATTGGATGGCTGAATTGCTCATTTCATACGTGACTTTGAGTGTGACTGGAGCTGTGAATCAGTGTTTGTTGGAGTTCTGCATCTGGCTTATGTTCTGACTTCCCTTTTATGAGCTGGAGAGGCTGTCTCTTATTACTAACTATGTAGTGAAAATCCTCTTAAACTCTCCTTGTTATGAGTGGGTGAAAATGTTTGGCAAACACATGAATCAATAATTGCTTATTTGCCTCGCTGCTGCTTTTCAAAAGCTTCACTGTCCTTTTCTGTGTTTGCACAGATAATCGATGTCTGTCCCCAAATGATAATTAACAGGGATAGATAACTTTGGGGCCCTCTTTTACAAAGTCATCCTGCAACTGCCTCTTTGAAACAGCTCTTGCTTATTCCATTTCTGACCTTTCGTCAGCAGCAGCAAGGCTTGCATCAATAGAAAAACTTGATGATTATTTTAGTTAAAGGTATTCACTGGTTTACCATGCTGCTGAAATGCCCAGAGCTCTGTGCGTGACAGAAAGAATAAGTAAACTGAATGAAAGCTATTAAAAGGGAAGTAAACACTTGTCTCGGTATGAGGAAAAAACACTGCAGGTAACTTGACCTGGTAAGTTTTCATAAAGAGGAGACTGGCTTTTTAATGGCCTTGTCTAACATGTCCATTTTGTTCTGCTGTTGCTGGCTGAAATTGAAAATTAAAATGAGGGAAAAATACCTTCATGATTACAGTTTTCCCTTGGGAACTATTTCAATTGTGGCTTTCTCATAAGAGAGATTGTGGCTTCCTTTCTGTTTCTGCGGCATGAAAATTCAGATTTGTGTAGCCTGTTTCTGAAGTTAAGAACATTCTAGATGCCAGTCTTGGAAGATACAAACAACTTCCAGGTGCCTGCAATTTGAGGAAGTCCTTAACTGAATCAAATTGCCATCTTGATGTGACCTTTGCCAAAAATAACTGCAGTAGTACATGCACAAACTGTCTGCAGTATAGTAGGGAGAAGACAAAGCAATCTATTTTAATGTATGAGATTTGTTTGCCTTTTTAGATTTGCATTTCTGTAGTGGAAAGGCAAGCTTTCAGAACTGTCTGTTTTACTTTGCTGTTCGGGTCGGTGGCATCTTACTCCACTGGAGGACTGCAAGATAAGACTTGAGCTGTTCACAGTGTTCCGAATTAGTGGGGCTCACTGTCACTGGGTGACTTGCTTTGTTTCAGCACTTGGCTTGGTCATCCACTGAAAAACCTTTGGTACCTGTGGTACTTTTGGTACCATAATTTATGCCACTGGAAAACTACTTTTTGATACCGTAATGTACATCAGCTGGATGATAACACAATTAAAGCTTCAAACTACATTGTTCTGTAGGTCAGATGAACTGTAGATTCAATACCTGTAGCTGCCCAAACCTTAAATTATGTGCAGATTGTTTGGATCTCAGTGATATGATCTAATGGCAAGAAAGTTTCTTCAGTGGACAGAAAGTAGGGGAAAAAAGATGACTCCGACATGCATTCTGTAGGCCTGGAACAACATATAATCTGTTTGGGTGTCTAGAGCCTTTTAATGACTGTTTCCATTAGCAATTTAATTCAGATCAGAGTGTGCTTTTGAAGTGCATCTCTTGATTGTCCCATTTTACAGTTCTTTGCTCTCCATTGTGGAGCACCTCAGGTGCACAACTAGGATTCCTTTCAGAAGAAATTGAATTGGAAGACATGTTCTACTTACAAATAGGTATTAAGTGCACAGAACCAGACAACAGCTGATCGAAAGTAAAACTTCCTGCAAAACACGTAGTTTGGCCATGAGGCCTCTGCACCAAGGTGTTGCTGTATTGACCCTCATAGCTTGTCGCGCAGCACAATAGAACGTAGGCTTGGCTGAAGAGGGCCACCAGATTGAGTCCTGAAACTCAGCAGGTCCTCTTAATGAAGTACCAGAGACCTTGTAGTGATAGAGTTAATTTACTGCGTGAACAGAATGATGACTCTAAAGAAGCGGATCATGCTTCAGAGCACGGGCAGTTAAACTTTTGTGATACCAAAGTAGTCCTGGGTCTGCAAGGACCTGGAGAGCTGAAGGAGGGCAAGAGATGGCCGCTGTGCCAGGTATGAGGTGAGGGGCTTGGTGCTGCAGGTGGCACAGCGGCCGTCGCAGTTGCGCTTTCTGTGGCAAGGCTCTTCAATTACCGGTCAGCACCACCCTAACGCAGGTCCCAGTTCTGACTGGGACCTGTGCTTCAACTTTTGAAGAGCTCTGCGTGTCTCAGAAGCACGAGTTGGTCAGTAATGCTCTAGAGAGGGACAGGTATTCAAGGTTCCTCTCTACCTCATGTGGCTGGATGGAAGGGGTTTTCTTCCTCCACACTTTTACTCCTAGAGAAAGCATGGTTGAGGTGTGAACGGGAAGATAACCGTACACTTCCCACTCCTGTGTTTGTTGGAAACGGTGAGTTGTTTCTCAGTAGAGCTGCTCAAAGCCAAGAAACAAATGAAATGCTGTAGGAAGACGACAACCAGGAGCAGGCGTGTGAACTGACTCTCCGGTGCAGGTATGCTGGAGAAATCCTTCTCACCCAAAAGCTGCTCCAAAGTTACTCATTCAGAAAGGAGTTCAATAACTAAGTTGTCTTCAATAGTTGAGCACTGGTCATCCCTTTTGAAAAATTTGAAATGTTACTGTAGAATTCATCATTAGTTGAAGTATTTTTGCAGCAGGATGGAGAAGTGTAACTGTCCAGTGGACCATGTTATCCTTTCACTGTGCCCCTTCTGGTGGGCATAAATTGTTAGCTCCTAATACTTAGATAAATATTGGAGTTGAGTGCTACTAATTGGCCTAACGTCAGCGTAAGACTTAGAGCTCAAGTAGCCTTGCTGCGATAGCTAGATTTGACTTCCTTGCCCCGCCTGCCAGAATTTTCATCTCTGTAGTAGAGTTATCGGAGAGGAGGATTTTCTGAAGTCTCAGCTGCTCGACTGCAGTATCAGTGTAGCTGGGCCCAAATGTTACTGGCTTATGGGTTTGAAAGGTTGTGCTTCGGTGGAGGTGCCAGCATTCCCATTTGTCTTCTCTGTGGGTGGCTTGTGGAGCAGGAGCATGTCAGGATAACTCCAGAAGAGAAGCAGTGTTGGAAGCTGTAGGCAACATTGATCAATTCCTATTAAAAATCCTGGTGTGGAGCCCTTGTACTTAATGAAGATGTGCTGAAGGGCTTAGTGAAGGTCACTGCTGGCAATCAGGATTTGTTGAGATCCTGATCCTGGCTCTTTAAGGGCTGCTGCCAGCTTAAAAAAAAACTTCCAAGACCTCGGTTCTTTTGGCTGCTGAGTGTGTTTGCATTGCCCAGAAGGGGTGACAGGAGACTAAGGTGAAAATTTGGATTTCCGAAGACCTACTGTGAGTGAGTTCATTTGCTGTTGCAGACTTGTCTGGAGAGATGGTAAGCTCTGCCGGATGAGTGAGACACCTTATTTTTTAATCTATCATGAGTGGTTAAGTTGACACTATCACATGAAATCGGGAAAACTTTTTTAAAAAGCTAATTTAATTTCAAAGGCTTGAAGTGATGACTGTAAACAAGTCCTCCAGTCCCTCAAAGCTTTCAGGTGTAAGTTTCATATTTAGTTCTGATATAAAAAGACTTTGCATTGAATTTGAAAAATTGTCAGAGTCTTTGGCAATGTCAGTGAGATTGCCTGCCCAGTTAGAATTATATACATTCTTGGCAATACCTTTACACCTTTCAAATTTGTGTGTAATATGTGTCTTGCTACCTTGTGTTTAGTGCATTAATATTGACATATTTTTGCTGGAGGATGATGCAAACCTTGGTCCTCTAGCAATTCTTTTGGTCCCTGTACATTGATGCATCAAGGACCAGCAACCATCTGTTTCCTACTGGACTTTTAACCCTAACCTGTCAACTCTAGGCAGATCTGGTTGTACAGCTTCGTTTCTTGAGAGGGAGGCTGAAGTAATGGTGTGACTTAGTGGGTATTTGATAAATACTTGTATTAATATACTTAGTTTGAATTTGGGGTAAGTGGGTATCACTAGATAGCATTTGTAAAAAGAGTGTTTATTATGTTTAAGATGACAGTATTACCAATGATTTTGTGAAATAAAAATGGCATCTTTTTTGCATCCCAGAATCAGAGGTGCGAAGGAACTTCTATGAAGGGAGGGAGGAAATCTCGTTTTAGGAAAGAATTCAATTTAACTTTGCTTTCCTTGGTTGCATTTACAGCTTAAGCTGTTGGTTTCATAAACCTGGTTGTAGAACTCGATCTGGACTTTGTGTGTGTTGTGTAATAGCACAGTTGCAATTTGAGGTGACGGGGAACTTCAGGCACATCTTTGCCTCTTCCTGCCTCAGGGAACAGACTCTCACCTGGTCTGTTACTGCACCTCTGTGTTCAGCGAAAGTGGAACGGTATTTCTAAAGAGTGCTTAGATATCAAAAAAACCTGTGGCCTGAAAAGGATACCTCAGCCTGCAGTATATTCTGGCTTCTTTTTGTGGCTGCCGGTGTTCTAAACTTCAGTGCGTTTTTCTCACCTCTGATGGATGCTTGTAAGGAGTTGTAGCCGTTTGCGTGACTCTGTTAACAGGACATTTGTAAAATCAAAATTGCCATGCATGATTTGAAAAAAAAACTCCCTGCAGAGTCAGAATTGCTATATTTGGACTTGTGTCTGGAAAGGAAAGAGGAGAGGGAGTATTTGTGGGGTAATTTTCTTCTTTCCTAATACAGCCTCTTTCCCACACTACCACTCCATTTTGCAGTCCGTGCTATGAGGGCAGAAGTCCCCTGGTGATAGAACTACTGAATTCTGCAGACATGCGTGTCGATACCAAGCAAGAGATCTCGGAAGAGGTTTTTTTGGAATATACAGAGCTCTGGTGGGAATGTTGGCTCAGGCTGAATTCTGCCTCTCCCATGGTGTAAGCTCCATTACAGATTGCCAAGAATTCAGTGTTGTCCCTTTCAAAAGTATCCCTTATCCCCAGCTGCTTATTTGACTAATAAGTTCCTACGGATAAAAGACCACACATTGCTTTCATATTAATTATGAACACTCAATTGAGAGGAGCAGCAGTTCCTCTAACTTGGATACTGTAGCACAAACATGTTTCCCAGGTAATAGCAAAACGACTAAAGCAATCTTCTGGTCATCTTTTATTTTAGATGAGAAATCGTGGATGCGAGTTATCACAGAATACTACCTATTTCATGTTATGGTGCTTGGCTGGTATCCCAACAGGTGCTGTTAACTATTGAACTTGTTATTCGCAGCTGAAATTCCTGTCTGCAATTTTTTTTTGAAGTGTCTTAAGCTATAGGAACATGAAGAACTATTGTCCCTATGGGTCAAACCAAATACCTCCGCTGGTGACCAAACCAGACGCCCAGGAAATGCCCCCCAGGGGCAGGACAGACCCCTGTGGAGCTTCGCCACCGTGTTGCCCCAGCACGCAACTGGGTCTTCCAAAGCCAAATGGTATTTCTGTATTTTCAGTGGCCTGCAGGGTTTTGCTTTTCTGCTAACTTGTTCAGTGTCCCCTTGGGCTTGTGTAGGCTTTTGTATCTTGGAAACTCAGTGGTAAGACAATTTCATAGCTTTAACTGCACATAGTGGGAGGGACCACCTCCTTGTGTCATTTCGAACCTGCTGCCTTCCAGTTCTGTTTGACAGCTCCATCTCTTGTGTTGGAAGGGTTTGCAAACAATTAATTTGCCCTGTCCAAGCCACTTATGATTTTATAAACATTTCTCGTGTTCCTCAGTTTTTCCATGCTGGAGAGTCCTACTGTGGTTAGCCACTTCTCGTGCAGAAGAATTAATTTTATTTATCCCTGTTGCTCTTTGTTGAACTTTCTCTAGATTTCCTACCTTATTTGAGAAGGTGGAACTAGGTTGTGTTGAAAATGTGAGCACATAGCGACTTTATATAGTTGTGTAATATTTTCAGTGTCATTCTCTCTGCCACTAATTCTGAGCATATAATCTACTTCTTTTATACTTTTCTCCCTGCGTGCACGCTTTTGTTTTTATCTACATTTAGCATATCCTTGAAGATACAGTGACCAAAATACTTAGTTAACTTGTAAATTAAGCTAAGGCCACTACCACATCAGAGCCAATATAGCTTAGGCATTAGATGCCGAGTTAAACAATGTCCTCATGTAAGAAAAGTTGAATATTTATAAGCCAGCTGTCGTGAAAGTAAGTGAAAGTGTTCGTGACCTTGGATTGCCTGATAACGGGCAGCAAGCCTCAGGTCTAAGACAGTCTCAAAATTAGTTTTTTAATCTTTATAAGTAAGGTGGTTTATTTCTAGTCTCTTCAAATCCTGTCTGTCACGGTTGTTAACTCCAGTTTGAAGTAACTGACCTTGGGAAACTTTTGGGAGGTAGGTGTGAGTTTTTGTTTGCAAAGGGATAGTGGGTTCTCATCCCTTTTGCATAACGGCTGTAACGTTGAATGCCTTGTTTAATGTGTCATTTAAGGGTATGCAAGCTGTTGCATCTGTTGGTGGAGTTTATGAACAAGACAATGATGCTGCTAGAGAATATATAGAAACTAAGGGCTGTAAGGTGTTACTTCCTTCTAAAATAAGTTTAGTTCATTGTAACGAAAAAAAAATAAGATAAAATCTCACATATAAAGACAGCTGCTGTTGTCTAACTTAGTTTGGACCAACACTATCATAATTTCCTCTTCGTTTTTGGACGTAGGGTGAGGTGAAACCCTCGTGCCTGGTGGTATATGTGTATGGCAGTGCCATTAAAAATGACATTCAAGTGGTTCTTGGAAGTAGGCTTGATATTTAAGCTCTGATACTAGTACTCAATTCTGAAATTCTTATGAAAGGCCTCAGTTTCCAGAAGGATGTACTGTGAAATCTTACTGTGTGTACCTGTGGTATTGCAGGAGGTAATTTGATTGCTGAGAGACTGAACGGAGCTTTTTGTGAGTACTGGCAATTATATATGTAAATGTAAGTAAATATGTGGTCATCTTTGAGGAGTTATTACACATGGAACCAAGTAGAAGGAGTAGTTGGTCCAATGAAGGGTGCGCTTTCAGCTTGCCAGATTTTTCCATTTTATTTTCTTTTCCTCCCATTGAGATAACTCCTTGGAGTTTGACTGCCAAACCTGCGTCGGGGAAACATTTTCTCTTTGGGTGAAGCACGTGAAACCGGTGGCGGTGGACGGCTAGGAGCGTGCTCCGCGCGTCCGGGAGGGTGCGGAGGAGGGCGACGCTAGCCGCGAGGGGCTTGGAGAGGAATTGTCGTCAGGCCATGCGGGCCGTTGGCTGGTAGGGAGAGCCAGTTCTGGGAGCTTACGATTTCGGTTGTTGGAAGAACTGAGTTGATGTTGCACTCAAATTCCACTTGCTTATAGTGCTTTATACAGCACGGATGTGAAAATAGATTTCTTTCCAAGAGTTAATATAATAAGACAACCCTATAATAATATTAGAGCTTACATTCTGTATATTATTCACCTTAGCCAGATAATACTTTTTCTGCAACAGTGGAATTAACTGGTTATTATTTGAGGAACGTGGTATTTAAAACAATAAATAATGATAAATATAGATTATCATTATTTCACAGTTTTATAATTATAATAATAGTTCATAATCATGTAATTTGTAATGATAGCAATAAATATAATTTATGACAAATTTTATTCTAAGTGCCCTTAAAATACGGGAAGTTACAACAGAGAAGCAAAGGCACCTAAGATCTTCTAGACTGCTGAAATTACTGTATCCTCTAGGCGATGTAACCTATATTCAGTTTAGTCCTGCAAATTAATTGTGAAGCCTAATGATAAATTAAAATACAAATGAATTGAGTTTTAATAATCTGTGGACTATTTTTCTTATGTAGAGGAGAAGCCAAGAAATCTCTTACAAGTTCTCATCTGAATCCAGTTTTTTTTACCTATACCACCTGTATTTGGTGATAAAATGACAGTGCTTGATTAGCTGCAGGCACTTAAAATGCAAAATGAAGTTTGCTGGTTTTTTTTTGGTCAAGTATGTCACTATCATTGGAAAATGCTGCGTCTTTAACCATACAATACAAAGCAAATGAGGAAAATATACTTACAAACTAGTAGTAATTTAGAATTTCTCCCTCTTTTTTTTTTTTTTTCTTTTTTGGTGGGGGAGTGGTCCTTTTCACAAGAAATTAAGTGGACAGGATATATGGAATTCCAGAATTATCATGTCGTAAAAGAATTTGGAGTGCATGCATAAAATTATGACATTGGTTCATACTTACTTTTATACTGGATGTAGGACAACATGACTTATGCTTTAGGAGGAAGATGCAAATAACTATCTGTTTCTACTTTACAATACTTGTTCACAGAGAACTTTTAAAAAAATTCCATTATTATCCTTAATTGTACTGTGGTCCTCATAAAATAAGCCTAATACTAAAGCTACCGTTCTGGTTGCAGAGGAATATTTTTGGATTAAGCTTGAGTGTGAATGCACATAATAACACAAAGGGAAATGCCATCTCTTTGGTTCTGTGGAAATTGGGAAACCTACTGGTCATGTGAATGAGAATTAAGGCATAGTCTAGATTAGCTCCTACTGGGCTTGTGGCTTCATTTCCTTGTGCCTGCCTTCCTTAGGAAATTCGTGGTGCTGATAGCAGTTGGACTTCCACGTTCCTCCTAGTAATAGCATCCTAGAAAAACTTGTTTATGCACCTACGGAAGTGTGTATGTACCCAAACAGTTAGAAGACATTCACCTTAGTTAAGAAGCACTTACATCCTGAATTTAAAGTAGATTAGGTTGTCATTAGTTAGCACAGTTATAAAGGGGTCTGTTTTATGCATTTGTTGGTTGTGGATTTTTTTTCTTAAATGTTTGCTTTCAGCATGTAATAATATCAGTAGCTGGGTTGGAATTAGCAAGGGTAAACTCAGTGTTATTTTATTTCACATGCCCTTTGCTGGAGTTTTTATAAGAAGGGGTTTAGCTAATTAGATATGCCAAATGGCTCATAATAGTGCAGGTAGGGAACTGCACAGTTAGAATCAGTGGTACCAAGCATTCTGATAAATGCTTTTAAAGGGAGGGAGTTGTTCCCAGATCTTCCAGAGTGAAAGTACTTTTTAAGCAGTACAGCAATTGCTTGTAAGAGTCGTGGTTGTACATAAGTTATCTGGTTTGGTTTGGTTTGGTTTTGGGTTTTTTTGGGGGGGTGTCCCCCCCTTCCAATTTGCAATATCGCTGGGGGGGGTGATTTTTTTTTTTTAATATTTTTTTTTTATTACAGTAAAACAGACCAGGATGTTCCTTCTTAGAGGAGGGGTGTTATATACAACTCAGGAGCATAAGGTTGGATGAAAACTTGGTGTATGTGTAGTTCAGCATAAACTGTGATTTTGCATATTATTTCAGTAAGAGAACTACTGATTAAGTCTTTATCTTCACGGCACGCTGACATCATCTCAGTCAGGCTTTAGCTGTTAGTTGAGCTTCTTAGTTGCCCCTAGCTATACTTCATGAAAAGGTAAGCAGCTTTGTTTAAACTAAATATTAAATTTTAAATACTAAATGAAATTAGTCATTTGTTGACATGGTTGGGTACTATCTAGAGGCAATAGGCAGTCCTGTAGTGATATATTGGCTAATTCTAATTGTTGAAATCAAGTCGAGTAACTAAAAGGTTGTTATTGATCACGTGCAATGTATGTGAACCAGTTTGAATGCTATTTAATTAGAATAACACCTGTAGTGTCTTTTAAAGCACTGTCTGTTAAAGGGAAGTGTCTTAAATGCAGGTGCACCACGCGTCACGGCAAGCGTTTCTCCATGGCTTGGAGGAAGGAGCATCCCTTCGGAATTGCCCAGGCCTGGGAGAGCAGGAGCACAGCAGAGCTTCAGAACAAGTCCAGAGGTTGGACGGTTTAGTCACGTGAACTAAATGCTCAATTTTTAAATGTAGTCAGCCTTAAACTTGAGATTTAGAAGGAGCAAATGCGTATGTAAATGGTAGATCCCCAAACAGGAGGGGAGCAAAACCCGCTGGCATGGAGACACACAACCGTGGAGCTGGATGTGTCCTGCTCAGTGGTGTAACAGGCTTTTCGCTTGGAAATCGTTTGGGCATACCAAAAGCTTGCAAAGTTCAGATTGGATAAGGACTTCTGCTTATTTTTGCTAACAAGTAATGGCCTAAAGAAACTCTGAATCAAGAAGTAGTGTTATTTTTGTAATCTGTTACTAAGTGCCCTAAGTTACAGTCTGAGACCCCTTAAATTTGGTCTATAGATTTTAATTTTGCTTTAATCAGATTATATAAAGCCAGCCGCTAATTATTTTTGTCATGCTTGTATTAGTTTACATCTTCTGACACAACTTCATGGCAGCTTTGTCACGCTTTTAAAAAACAAAACCAAACCAACAACCCTGCATTGTGTGTCCTGGAGTTACAAACTTGCCTTTTTTCACATTCCCAGATGTGGAAAAGTAGGACATCCTTAGTCCTTGTCCTTGATCTACTGCTTAGGATGTTAGCGGTGGATGTAATAGTTGATTGTATTAATTGCACGGTGGCTTAGTGCAGCCTGTCTGGCAATAGCGCTGCTGTAGCCAGCATGCAAATAACGCTGCTGAGTGGATAAGTTCGCATTTAATGGGAGTGACTTAATCCCCTCTCCCAGTTTGCTCTAAGGCTTGGATTTGTAGCGGAATTCTAGTTCCTTAGAGCTTTTGTAGTTGGAACAAGTACTGCTCTTACTAAAAACTCAAACTAAAAAAGTAAATGTGTTTTGTAATGAAGTTTTAAAAACATTTGATAACTTTAATGTTTTAAACATTACAAATGGTTTCTGTTAATAGTAAGATAATTATGTCTTTATATACCATAATAAAATTATTGTCCTAAACCTGAAGATTCACAACACAAAAGTGATTTTTAAGCACACAGGAGAAATTATATTCCAGTCCAAAAAATAAATTTACTTTCTAATTATTTCCTCTTGTTCAAGAATCTGTATGTTTGCTTGGCTAAAATATGTATTCTACTAAGAAGCTTATGTATGCTTAACATAAATAAAAGCAAACTGCCCATAACTAAGAACGTCAGTAAGCTGAATATAAATGTGTTTCAATTGCTTTTCCAAAGATTCAATTTTAAGACAGACCACATGAAAAAAAATGAAAATTATGTAAAAAGACCCACCTAGCTGTTTTGGATTGCAGGCTAGATTAATCCTCAGTGATTTCATATGTAATAGTGAAAGCACCAAAAACCAGCAACTGGTACGTAACCTCTGTGTGATTCGACTGCCAAGTAGTGTAAGAGCTCATTTCAGCTATTTCACTGCGCTGTTTGGAATCATCTGAGTTTAAGTCAATAAAGCAAAAAAATACCACAGGATAAATGCAGGTAAGAACGGTATGGGCTTTGACTAAGGGGGTACTACAGCTGAGCAAAGTAGCAATTTTTTCAAGTTGAAAGGGAAAAAATTAATACGGACAAGAACAGAGAGAGGTACAAGTAAGCCATTTCCTGACTGGATGTTGAAGTGTAAGGGGCAAATGTTTAAAAAGGGATTGCATCTGAATTGTTTCAGGCTTGATCTGTTCCCCAAGAGTTTTTGGGATTAAATGAAAACAGGTAAGATTTATTGCTCATTATTGTTACAGTTTGCTGTTCTTTGGGGGCACTTGAAAGTTGGGGCAAAACCCAGGATACACTTAGAAGGCGCTGCAGCATGCTTTCCTCTTGAAACAGTAAATAATTTTGAAACAAATTGGAAGTTAAATACTGCACCAGGAATGCCAGTTGGTGATGTTCTCCAGAAAATCGCAAAGTTAGAAGCTTATAAGTTTTAGTTAAGCTTCAAAATACTTACTTGAAAATAGGTAATTCCTTTAAAGCACAGAATGAGGACTTATTTGCATCACTGAAAAATGTGCAGATTTTGAATGCCTTACTTTTATTTTCCATTGGTAGACTTGATATTCACAGTACTGACATACTGGTGAGTAACATTTTGAAACATCTTTGTGAGTGCTTGAATCTAACGGTTCTGAAAAAATAACAACTGTGCAGAATTTTTGTAAAAACTAATCTATATTTTTATTTTACTTCTTGGGGAGGCATGTATAATGTAAGATTCTGCAAGTGACTTAAATAGTTGTGTAGCAAATGGTTTTATTTATTTATTTTCCAGATAGTCTAGTGGTAAGCTTTAAGAAGACATTTTTGTTTAGCTTTTGAAGTTGATTAACCCACCCCTTTTTTTTTCCTCTTTAGCTTGTGCAGTTGCTCCCTGAATATAGTATTAGTAGCTGCCATAGAACAGTGAACTTAGAGCCACTAAAGGGTTAACAGTGTTTTGAAAATAGTCTTGAAACGGAAGCGGCATTTCTTTAAGGTGAACTGTAATAAGTACACAGTTTGGGGTTTTTTGTTTGTTTGTCTTTGTTTTTTGTTTTGTTTGTTTGTTCTGGTTTTTTTAGGGGTACCAGGGATGCTCAGAAATTTCATTTCAGATAGACTCGTTTCAAAGCCTAATGTTAAAGGACAAAATAAATTGGGGTGGACTGATTGAGAGGCAAGATATCAGTGAAGTGGTGGAGGCGGCTGTTCAGTAGAAGGGAGTCGTATTGTCCAGAAAACAGATTGCGAAGAAGTGATAAGCTTTGAAACTTGATTCAATTAAATACTTAAATGATCAAAACCATACAGAAAACAATTCATTTGTTAAGCTTTGACAAGTGAATAAAGTGCAAGTGTCACATTTTGTGTTTAAGCCATGACTTTATTTAAAAGAAGGAACAAACCTGAAAACAAAGTAGATATACTAAGGTGCTTAGGGATATCTGGATTATCTAAGATAAAAGAAAAATATTAAGTATGATGTTAAGCAGCAGAAGTTAAAAGAAGCACATATGTATACGTTGGGGTGTGTTTTGTTTTCTTTAATGTGAGAAACATGACAGCTGATGAATTATGACTTTGAGAAGTCGGAGGTGCTTGCAGACATAACAATGAACTTACGTTTATAACTTTATTTTCCTCAGAGCAGTAACCAACCATGTGCAGAGGGGATTTGCTGAGGATGGTCTTAACTTACGGGACAGGATTTGCTTTGGGTGTGAAACGATGTGAAAGAATAGAATGGAAGAAGTTGACCCTCAAGAGGGATGGATGCTGCCTTGCAAATGAGTTTTGTAGCCAGCAAGAAAAAAAATGACAAACATTGAAGAAACCCGACTCAAATAGAAGGTTTAGTATGTGCCTGCGTCGATTACCCAAAGGAACCACCATACGTCTTAGGTGGTGGGTCGTCCTTTCCAAGTTGATTGCTGTGAGCAGGTGGAAAGTAGAGGTGCTAAAAGTGAACGGGGACGTTGGTTGTAACCTTATAGAAAAGGAACGTGGAGATTTACTGAATACTGTCCTTGAAAAATACACTGTATTGTGCTAAGTTGGTGTTGGCCCAACTTGGACTAGTTAAACCAGTCAGGGAAATGCTTGTTTGTTCTCCTGTTGATACTGAAGTGAAAATGTTTGGAATGGGTGGTGTTCGGAGGGGTATCTCACCTATAATAGGTCTGGACAATATTTTTATTAGGTGTTGCCACAAGTATGCCTTTCAGCCACGGGCAGTAGAAGGTCGGTGGACTTCAATGAATCTGGCAATATGTGTTGCCTGCTCAGATGTTGATTAACACAGATTTCTTAGAATTTGCAGTGGATTTGGGGAAGAATATGTTTGTTCTTTATAAGTGTTTGTGCAAAATCCACACTCTGCTTCTAATGCGGAGAAAAGTACTGAAAAGAGATTTTGGTATAACTAGGAAGCTGTACCATTAATGGAATCTGGATAGAATAGGTGATACACATGCAATGTTTTTTACCTTTAAAATAGATTACTTCAGGAGTAATCTCAACTAGCTGAAGTTGCTTGGGAAATAGCCTTTATTGAGTTTTAACTAGTTGTTAGAATACATGCTGGCAAAATGTGGATGTTCCAAACACAGGAATAAGAAGAGACCAGATCATAATCAAAAGTGGTTCAGACAAATCAGATTTGTAAAAGCTAACAGAGTAAACTTAAGTGTGTGTAAAGAGGTAAGAAGTAACCAGAGATGCTCTGAAAAAGCTAGGAAACAGGTTTGGGTGGGTCTGGGACATGGTTCAAGGCAGAATTACTGCTTAACTGAATTGAAGAATTAAGTTTTCTGCAAAAACAATAATGGAATAAAAATGATCAGATAATACAGCTGTGACTGTATCTACATGTAAGAACACGCAAACTGGTATTGATAGAAATAGAAGGGAACTGACAGAGTACAGCTAGGGCTGTCCTTGCAATGAATATTTTCTTAAATCTTTGCTGGTTGAAAGTGTAAGGTGGTGGTGGGGAACCAAAAACATGAGCAACTTTGATTTCACAACCAAAATAACTAGAGCTGTATTTTTATGACCAATTATAGAGTCTTGCATCATTCTGTGGTATATATTTTTCTGTTCTACCACAGGCAAATGCTATTTAAGGAGCAGGACTGTAGAACACCTGATTATAGTGGGGTTTTTGTTCTGTGGTGTGGTTTGCGGGGTTTTTTGTTTGTTTGTTTGGGCCCTTTTTTTGGTCTTTCAGTTGGGTTGGGTTTTTTAGTTGATATGGATGTGCAAACATGTGAATTAGGGTCAGTGCAGCCCGTACGTTGGAGTAAAATGTAACTGAAAACAAGGCTGGTGATTACTGCATAAGAATTTTGGTGTTTTAAATGTCAGTTTGAGCATCTGCAGATGACATTGAGGAAGAAGAGTCAAAGTTGTGTGTGAAAGCTTTTGGACAGTTTGTGAGCAAAGGATACAAACCACATCAGAAGGATTTTTGTTGTCAGTAGGAATTAGAAAGTGAGATTTTATAGGTAAAATGAGGGCATTTTGTTAAGTACTTGAAAAAAAACCATACCAAACAACAAACCCAACAAACTCTTGAACCTTTCTCAAGCTGAACCATTGGGCTTCATGATTCTGGAGTGTGTAATGCTTGTCATTGACATGCCAAACACTGGCAGCTTTTTGGGCAGCAGTTGGAAGGGAAAGGAAATAAGTAGAAATTTGTAGCAGACTTCATAGCCAGCGAAGAATAAGTATATATTTAAAAAAAAAACCAAACAACAAAAACTCTGTTCTTGCAGTTCATTAATAATTTCTCTGAATTGCTCAGTCGTGGCCTCTGATCGTAGTATTAGCTATAAAATGAAAGTGCTGGGTATGTCAGAGTTGCCAAACTGCTCAAGTTGAGCCGAGACAGTCGTCTTGCATTTTATGGGCTGCAGAAAGCAGCTGTTGAGATGCTTCAAAGAGAATAGTTACTGGCGCTTATAGAGATATTCCGATAGCTCTTACTTCTCCTTGGTAACTCTGTGCCTCAGATAGAATGAAATTTTGAAGCAGTACATCCCCAACGATATACGTTTCCAAGCCATCTGAGCTCTTCTTTTCCATCAAGTGTCACCTGGGGGGAGCACAGCTTTATTGCCGGGCATTCCCATGGCGCTGCTCTTTGTCTCGCGCGATTACGAGCATGGGGTTGGTGCTTGCTGGCGTTTTGTTCCCCTTCGGAGTCCAGTAATTTCTAGGAAACATAGGAGCTGCTCAGTGGTTCGGAAAGCTATAGGTCAGATGTTGTTGGACTAGCAAGAGCATGGGGAGGGGGAAAATGGGAGAGGAAGAGGGTTAAATTTTGAAAGAGAAATTTAGACATACATGTAAGTGCATTTCTTGCAACTCACCGGTGTGAGGTGTACATGTTTTATATCCAAGCCCCCCAGCACCCAGTGTGGCTGGATTTTCAATTTGTAACTAAAACGTGCATTTTTGTGGCAGATTGAACATGAAAATATTGATGAGGTGGTGACAGTTCAAATCACCGATCCTGTTTCCTCAGGACTTTAAAATCTAATTTTGAGATTGTGCTAAAGCAGAGCAATGTACACAGGTGACCTGCTGGTTGCTCAGACACTTGTGGAAGTGCTTTATGTTAGTGTTAATATTCAGAGGTACTCTTCGTATGCAGGCATGGCCAACGCTGCGGAGAAGGCAGGTGTTTTGGCCGAGCGTGGAACAGTGGAGAGACGGCTCCGGATTCTCAAGAGTTTAGGAAGAAATGGAGCCTTGCAGGCTTTTAAGTGTTTCTGATAATTTGATTAAAATTTTAACTTAATTGAATTAATGATGAGTTCTTATTGTTTAATGAGCTCTTCCTTGTCTCTTCGGTTAAATATAAAATAAGGGAGGGGAATTTAAGCATAGATAATTGTCTGTTTGGCACACGGAGGAATGAAAGTGTAGACCTGACAAGAGGATGTTAGAACAATTTCTTAAACAATTTGTCTCAACCAAAAAGCAAAGGCCATAATTTAGCTTGGTGGGTACAACTTAATTTAAGCCATGTGCTTTTTTCTTTGCCTTATACAGAAATGCGTAACACTTGATACAAAAGGCTGCATGAGTTTGCTTCACGAGGGGAAGGGAGTCTTGCTAAGGATGTTTTTTGGAGCTATTTTGCATATCGATGACAAAGAGTGTTTAGTCTCTTGAATAAAACATTAACTCATTCAAGCTGGACTTGGTAGTGGCTTTTGGAATTACTAAGGGCTCCCACTGATGCAGCAGGAGCTGCACAGACTTCAGGCTTGTCAGTTGAGGATACAAATGATGTGAGTTGTCATTGGAGGAATTTAATTTGACTGTCGATGTCTAGGTGTTAAGATGAACGGTGGAAGGGAAATAGGTAGCTTTTTTATATCCAGGAAAACAGTAGGATATTGTTGGTGAGGAGCTTTATTACTTTTATTTGTAGCCAAATAGCTAGCATTTTGATTTAAAGAGTATAGATTCCCTGCCTCTTGCCATGAGACAGTCTTCTGCCCACCCCTGAATTCTGTTCCTTTTGATTTTTGTCAACAGAGGCTTGAAGATTGTTGGCTGGTTAACTTGCTCATGATTCAAAGCTGCTTGCTGAAATAGTACAAGTTGCTGGTATTTGTGGTAAGCTGCAGTCAGGAGCAGTCAATAGCGTTATTGAGGCACTTAGGACTGCTTTCCAAGGGGATTTTCTGTGACTGGGAGGGTTATTATCTTGTGAATTGTTGTTAACATGTGCTAATTGCACTGCTGTACAAAGAGGCTACTGGGAGTAGTGGTGATGCACCCAGGTTCTGTGGGATAGACAGCACACCAGAGCTGGAGATGCTGAGTAGGGTAATCATGGCTAGTGGCTTCGCAGGAAGAAAGGAGGAATATGTGGGCTGTGTAATGAAATGTACGTTCAGTTGCTTTGTTGCCTTAGGTAGTCTAATGCTTGTAGAATCAAATGGCATCAGGTAGCCAGTTTTGATTAATGATATTGAGCACATGTTATCCTTGATTTTTTTTTCACCTGCATCTTCCTGTGGTAGCAGTCTGGTCATGAGACAAAAGTATATGCCACAGTGACCCTCTGGAAGTGCTTGGCAGGGGATGAAGTAACCCCCATAAAAATAGGGTTTCAGTGGGAGTAGTGTGATGCTTACACAACACAGAGGTTATTTTGCATCTAGCAGAATTGTATTTGCTCTTGTTTATAAAATTTCTCAGCAACTAGAGGTTTAGGGGGTATTGCGGCTCTTTGAAACTGGTTGAGATCCAACAGCGTTGAGGTCGAGTCTGTACTAATTACCATGGTTTGTTTCCACGCAGGTGGTGTCTTCACTCAAGGTGCTTAGTCTCAGAGCAGAGGGTTCACACCAAAGTCTGGCTTTGAAGGGAATCTGCTGTGGTCTGTAAGCCATCATCAGACAGACATTTCAGAAGTTACAAAGGCTGGTATTTCTGGATCTAAGCTGACCCTTGAAATAACTGAGCACCATCTGCTTGATGATGCATATATTTCATCCATTCTGGACCAGAGCTTGATCATGCTGGTTCAGAGCTGGTTCTCTTACCTGTGACACAGGTCACCTGCAATCCCCAGTAACTCATATACAGTGATATGAATTACTATTATTTTGAAACTGCTAGTTGACACAAAAACCGTTAGTGTGAGAGTAAATAAGGAAGCTGTCTTCCTTTGTCTTTAAGATCGTTTGCTGTTATCAAAGCCTGCGGAGGTCTCCTAGAGGGTACTAAAGAGAGCTCTGACCAAGTGACAAGCTGGGAAGCATTCTGTAGGTAGAAATTTCATGTACTTTGGGAGGCAAAAGCTGGAAGATACTCAGCGGTTTAGTTTGTACAAAGAAATTTAAATCCTGAGTCTTGTATCTTAAAATTACTATGATTTGGAATGTGAAGATTCAGTGTAAATCAGAAGTTACTTGGAAAAAATACTAAATTTTACTGGCTGAGTTGTGGCATATGGCTTGTCACGGAAGCGTTGTCACATCGAACCTTGGGTTGCCTGCTAGACAAAGGCAGATAGGGATACGTCAGGTCTGAGTTACTGGCAAACAGCATGTCAGAACTGCATGAAATGCTTTCCAAAATCCAAAGAGAGGGCACTATGCAGTAGCAACAGGTCTACTGAATTTTATCAGACAATGGAAATCTAACTTGGGCATTTGGGGGAGGAGGAAGCTGTGCATTTCTTAGAGTTCTCCATCTGAGATCCTTATGTCGGTGATAAGCACGGTCCAGGAACAGCTGTTAGTGTTGTGGCTGCAGACAGCATCTCCTGTCTCCTAATCCATTGGACAGTCAAACCTGGAAACCAGCTGAGCACTTTAATAGCTAGAAGGGCAGTATTTGAAGTAAAAAATACACCTGCACCGTTAGCGGTGTAGAAACGCTAGTGCAGTGCTAGTGTGTGGGGAATCGTTTTCAGTGGCTCGGCGACAATTAGTAAATCAGCTTTTCTAATCTTGCAGTTGAAATTGTAACAGGGCAGAAAAACTGCTAGCAGATGGGTAAGATGGTTTAAGTTTTTAGCATTAGTTCCTGTAAAAGGGTAATGGATCCTTGAAGGAGGGATGGTAAAGGGTCTCATTTCTTGGTTTTAAAGGCGTGTAGAAAGCAGGTGTGTAGTCTTCCTGATGTGTAGATGGTTTGGCTACTTGGAGATGCTTTAGATTGACTAGCAGCCTGCCTTGTTCGAGTGGGACTAAAGATTTGGCAGTGTGATCAAGAGGAAACTTTTTTTGCTGTAGGGCTTTGAGAAGCCTTCCCTTTTTAAATGACTTGAATGACGGAGAACTGTAGGAAGAAGTTAGCCATGGATGAGTTCTTCATTGCTAGGGTAACTTTTTATCACACTTCTAGCTATTCGGAACATACTACTGAGTGATTTGCTTGGTTTATTTGCTGAGTGCCCTTAGAAAAGTCTCTTCAAGGCACACTTGCTTGAGTGAATTGCCACAGCTCTTCATTTCAATGCCTTATTGTTCATATTGCTGTTTTAACAGGGGAACTTTCAGGGGTTTGGCTGAAGATGTTTGAAGTAGGTGGGGTTCTCCCTTATCCCCTGCTGTTTAGATTTGTTTCGAACTTTTTGTTCTAGGTCTTATAATTGAGTCAGGATAGTGATTTTTAACTGGGACAGATTAGACTTTTGTTGCATTGTACAGGCCAGGATACTGAAGTTCTTAGAAAGATTTTGTTTAAATAGATACACTTGCAAGAACAAAATGAGATTTGTTGATTTTCAGTGTAGGGTTGTTTTGTTCCCTGTAGTATGAGGAAACAACAGCAGAAATAAGCATATATTTCTGTTTAAAATAAATAAATAATCACTCAAATTTCTGGCATTACATTATGTTCCTAGAATGCATAACTGAAATGGAAATTCATGAATAAAATTAAGACTAGAGCTATAAGTTCTTGTAATGGAGAGGAAATCTGAATATGTTATACAAGGAATATTTTTAGAATCAGTTGATCCTAAAAAGCTGACAGCTTTTTCTACATCAAGATTATTTTAGTCTGAAGAAGGAAGTAATGTATTTTGTTAGTGGAACGAGCCTGATATGTAACTCATATTATTGCTCTTAGGAGTATTTTCTTCTGTCGCACTACAATTTCTCCTTTCCTCCAATAGGGAGGTCTTCTCACAGACTTAATATAAAGTTTGTGTTTGAGGGACTTTAGATTTGATGTAAATAAGAAGATACTCTGAAATGTTGCTGCCCAACCTTTCTGAAATAAGTAGGTTTTCAGGCAAGTAGGAGACTACAAGTCCGAGGTCAAATATTAGCTTGCATGGTAACCTGGAAAAACAGGAAAAATGAAGAAACACGGTAGCGTTTGTGCACTAGTGAAAATCACTAGTTTGTGAGCCTAAGACTAGCTTAAAAACGTGGCAGAAACAAACCAAAAGCAAAACCACCCAAACCAGCCACATCACAGTTTAACTCTTTATGCTGTCGCTCGATACAAAGACAGACTTGACTCAACGTTCTCCGTCTCTTCTCACCCCAACACCTTGAGGTTCAATGCATCTCCTTCGTGCTTGACCTCTTCGGGCTCTCCCCTCCCGTACTTCTTCTCCCCAGCCCCAGGTCTCCACTCTTTCCATAGCATATTCTTCCCTTGCCTGGATGGAGTCGCACCTACAGCCTGTGCCTTGGACGCTGCTGATGGTTTTCCTGGTGACGAACAGGAGCGGAGCAGCGGCCGGAGGTGGCTGCACTGGCTGCGGAGGTTAACCACCGTCCGGCGTTGCGTTCTTCTCCTCCCCTCCCTTCCTCCTGGCTCTCTTTCCCTGCTTCAGGGGGACGACTTCTGCTGCGGCTTTCCTTTGAGCTTGACAAGCCGTTCAGGGGATACCTGTGTAGGTAAAAGGACTGTAAGGATCTGCTAACGGTGTACTGGTTTGAGGGCTGTGAGGCAATCCGGGGGAACTGCGTAGGGCATGGCCTCGTGATGTGCAGCCTTGATGTAATTCCGTAAAGAAATAAAGCAAGCGTGTGGCCCAAGATTTTATGCTTTTTCTGCTCTTCCTCTGATCTCAAAAGAATCTTATTTAAACTTTGTTGTTTTAAGTTTCTTACAAGGTGTTGAAAAATTACACTCAAATCTTCCCAGTAGTTCTTGGTTTTAATTGTGCTGCCCTAAAGTTGTATGCTGCTCAGCTCTAGTGGGCTGCATGTAGATACTGTGATCACTTTCCCCCAGCCTCTGGTCATCTACTCTTATCTTTCATAGAAGTCTTATTTCATGCTTAGAGGAATAAAAAGAATCTTTACAATTTTCCTTTGCTACTTGAGGAATAAAAGGGTTAAATACAATTCGTGATGGTTTCTACCGACTAGTAGTTATTGCATCTTTGTACCAGTAATGTAGAGTTCCAAAAATTAAGTTACAAATATTTTAAGTGGAATACTTGCACTTGCAGCTCTCTCTGGCAAATAACTGCATTTTAAGCATTGTTTTGGGGTTATTGTTAAGTATTCTAGCTGAAGTGACCTGCAGGGAAAAGCATTCCGAAAGCCTCTTTTTGTGACACTGGTAGGAAAGCTGTTGGCAGGATTTGGTTAGCGTAGGAGACAAGAGCGGGGCGTCAGCTAAACCAGCTCCCGTAATTTAGGGTGGCAAGAAGTCTTAAAGCTGATTTGGCACTCGGCAGAAAGAGCCTGCTGAGAAAGAGGATAAAAACCATCTTCACCTTAGGCTATATAATTCAGTTGGCAATTTGGAAACAGTGCCGGATTGAACTTCCTGGCCGCTCACGCTGGTTCCTGGGCACGCTGGATTTGAACAAAACCGAGTTCAGTGTAAGACCCTCCTGCCTGCCTCCCCCTCGGTCTTTTCAGCAGATGACTCTTGGGCCGGATCTGTTCCCTGCTGCTTTTCATCCCGCAGCTGCACAAATACTTCTGCTGGCACGGCAGCGGGAGCAGCGTAGGGGCAGGAATGAGCAGCTGGGGACACGGGCCCCTTAGATCAGCTTGGGGATCCACCAGCCACAGTCTGTGTCTTCGCTCCGGTTAAGGAGAAGAAAAGTCTCATGATGAGGCTTGTCTGAAAGCTTGACTCCCAGCTCTCGGGGTCTGCGTGAGTAGTCGTAGGGTTTGAGCTTGCGCAGGCTTCTAAAATATCCGTGTGTTTCAGCTGAATCCCACTTTAGGTGGAGGAGGCTGGACATCTGAGAACACTACGCTGCGTCAGTGGCTTTATTGTGCCTTGATAACGGGTTGAGATGCCCTCTGGAAGCATTGCTGCAGCCCTTAAATGAAACTATCCGTGGCATGCAGAGGGTATTTCTAATTCAGTCTTGGTCATCTGCTGCAAAATGTCCACAAAAGCTCTTAGTTCCTCTGTGGACAGAAGGCAGCATTGGCTTCATTTGGGTGCTTTCCTTTTGCTTATCTAGCTGAAAGCTGAATTGTTTAATTGTGTGGAGTGTGGATAGCCTAACTTGTCTGAGCACTGATGGGGAGTAGAGACTGTTTGAGATTGGAGCACTGTTGAGTGGAGCAGATAGAAAGGATCTAATTTCTTCTTGCTTTAAAAGTCCTTGTAAGCCATGTCTATTAGGGTGAGGTTTGGCTGAGTTCAGCTAAACAAGCTATCCATTACTCTGGCAATTGATGCATTCAGATAAGATTTCTTGATAAATGATGTCACCAATAACTTTAGTGGTGACAACTGGCATTAATTTGTTTCAGCACCATTGGTGTCCGAATGCTGTGTTGCCATTTTGTTTCTTTAACACTGGTAGAGCATTAGGGGTTTTATGCTTTTTCTGTTAGGGTATTCTTGGGTTTTGCAGTAACTAATGAGTGGAGAGGCATCAAGGGATGAAGCTGAAGTCAGAACAAGTTGGTTTGTCAGTGGGCTGATTATGGAGAAAGTAGTGTGAGAGGACAACACTGAGATATGGAAGGTAACATTAGAGCAACTGGCAGCTTAGTATCACCAGGTCGAGTGGGAGTAATATGTAACGTGGCAGGAATATGGCTAGTCGGGTACCCAGTGAAGAGGCATCTTGCAAAAAAAAGAACTGCTCCCCAAAAGTTGCTTGTGATCTTCAAAACATGAATGGCTTCTTTAATTGCCTGTGATGGCTGAACTGTTGCATCGCTTTAGCTGGTGCTTAGGAACTCCTTGAGAGCCGGTATCTGAAACACTTGCTCTGCTCTCAAAGGGCATTAACTTTCTGGAAATAGGTTTTAGAAAGAATGTTCCATGTAAATTCTAAGTGGACTCTTGAACGGTATCCCTACAGTGATGCAATATGTATTTTAAGAGACTGACTCACTTTTGAAATACTGCCAACATTCTGCAAAAAGGAAGATCTGAGCAATATTATCAGTTAGAAAATATGTCTACAGGGACAGTTAATAGCAGAGAAATTTTTTCCCCTATAAGATGTATCTCCAATAAGGAGGGTGTTGTCTGAGGATGAAGCTTTACCTACCGATGTATTTAACATTCTTGAAGAAGATGAGCAGATTTTCTAGGTTGGTTGGTTGTTTTTTAAAGAGATTTCAGGGTTTTTTAAAAAAGAATTTTGAAAGTAAGTTGTTATCGAAAAAGTGGAAAACAAGTGGAAACAAGTATGGAAAACATACTTGAGAAATCCAGTTTGTAAATACAGTCTAAGCAGACAGATGAAAACTCGTATGAAAGCTGTTCCAGCAGGAGCAAAAAGCTGCCAGTGAAGGTAAGTGACAGGATCTAACTGGAACACAAAATGCACAAAAGAAGATTGGACTCCTTAGCAGTGCTGGAAAGCTACTCAAGTCAGTACATCAAACAAAAAGAAAAGTTTTGTCCGTTAAGCTAAATTCTGAAATTTAGCTCAAATTCTGTATTTCTGCCAGCCTGAAATGGAAATGAAGGGCAATTTTGGTTTTTGTGTTCTGTATTAAAGCAGGAAGCACAACTAATGCTGTTACTACCACGAGTGGTTTTAGGTGTGCATACTGAGTACTGGCCTCTTGCCTTTACCTGAGCTCTGAGCTGAAGCAGTTTGTAGCTCCCCCATCACTTTATATTCTTGAGTACTATGGGGGAAAAGTACACAGTTTCGGCTTCGTGTCCTATCCAGTGAACGGTTCGGGGACAGTTCTTTTGACTGCGAAGCCTCACTTTCAATTAAAGGTGGGAAAGGGAGAAGATGTTGGTGCTGCACTTCACGACCCAGAACTGTATCCTAGTTGTTATTAATAAAAAGGAGAGCTGTGACAGCCTTATTCCCTCTGATCAGATATTTTCATGTCTTCCTCATTTCCTTTTGTGCTAAAACCAGCTTAAAAATCACTCTAAATGAGTAAGCTTTCTTAGGCTGTGGTTCAAAGAAAAATAGATAATAGCTATTTATAATAATCAGACCAGTTAGATGGAAGATGATGCCTGCTGATGGTTAGATATGTATTGGTCAAGACAATGAAAATGGGGGGAGGGGAGCAGCAAAGGCGTGTTTCTTCTTATTTTCCCTACCTGTTTATTTATTATACCTGCAGTTCATGGCCTCTCCAAGTTCGATGAAAGGAGAATAGTCTTCATGGAATTGTTGACATTTGGGCATTGAACTTCTTGAACTCTTGTGCAGTGGTATGGAAAACTGAAGAGATAGTTGTCTGTGAAGATTTCCTCCTTGGACACAGATGTGTAGGTAGGGAGGCAAATAGAAAAGCGGAACCAACGTGTGGACTGTGGTGTTAAGCTTCTGCACCAAGATGCTGGTTTGACAGTTTTGCCTGTTCTTTATCAGTTTGCATCTGTGTATCAGCCTCCTAAATAAAATTCGCCAGGATCTTTGTTGTATTTGGAAGCTTATGTCAACATTAGGTTTGAGCCTGTTATTGTGAAGGGAGCTCTGGCTCTGTTAAGAGTGACTCAGCTTTCTTCAACATGTTAAATGATCTAGAAGCCCTGTGAGAACTTGACGAATACCACAGGAGCAAACGTTGTGAATGCTTTAAATTATCTGGCAGTAGTAGAAATTTGTCTCTTCGGATGGGCAGGCTGACAGTAATAAGGTTGGCTTCCAAGGAAAACAAGATCTCAGCTTATTTTTTTGGGCGCTTCTTTGATCACTTCAGTGCCAATATGTAGTTTGGTAGTGTAGGCCTCGTTTTATTTACTTGCAGTGTTTCAGCCTAGCTCGAGTAGATTAAAGCTGAATCTATCTAGATAGCTTAATTGTGCAAGCCCTTGATTGGCCATATCACGAGAGGAACAATAAGAAGCAGTTCTTAGGATCTTTTAAGTCTAAAAAGAAATCTTTTTTTAAACTGAAATAGGAGGAACTAAACAACAGTGGCTTCTGCTACCTCGAGAACTTCTACGCGTGACGTATCATGTTAAGGTGCAAGCTGAAGCCGTAGAAGATGCTGACAGTTCAGAACGTGTCGCAGTGGGAAGGACGTGTAAAACCCCAGTAGGAGGCAAGGACTCCAGTCTCTGGTTGGGCTTCGCTGCGTGCCTGGGGGGTTTCCCTTTGCATTCTTGAGCTTAAGCTTGCTGCTGGTCCCGCTGACCGATGGGCACATGTGTGACAAAGCTGGTGTTGAGGCAAGCTGGTGGCTAAGGCGGCTGAGTTGTTGGAAGTCTCTGGAGCAGTCACCATGAACACTGTCAAGTAAATAAATGGCCAGTTCTGGAAAAACGAGAAAGGGTCAGGGTCCCTTCCCTATGGTTTGTGGCCTGTCCTATAAACAGACTTTTGAATAAAGAAGTGACAAACAATGTGTGCAAAAGCCAACTTTGCCCCTGGCAGAATTCTAGGTAAATTTTTATTTACTTATTTTTAAATTTTATTTTTGTGCTGGAGTTCTCTGGACTAACTTGCTCCTGTGGCTCTGGACTCTAAGGTCTCTGTTTAATTGAAAATAGATGAAGTGTGAACCCTCTTCATCTGTACACTATACAAATATATACAGATATACATATGTCATCACTAATCATCAGAGTTATTTCTGGGACTCGAAGAGCTTAGAGTGGAGTTTATAAATTAATGCTGTTTATCAATTGAGTGTAAGAATGTGTAAGAAGGTAGAACTTTGTGAATGATAGATACAGGCAAGACGTGCGAAACTGTAAGTTTATAAACGCGCTTTCCACCTGTTCATAACCAGTAAATTCAGTCTTAATGACTTTAAACTTACACCCAGGCTTTCATGTGTCCTGTGTAGCTCGTAACCAGGAGCTTTTTCATCTTTGTATATGTCAGAGAATTTTACATTAAATCCATTTGCTTAAAAGGAATTGTTGGCTATCTAGTTGAGTTGGGAATTTATATAGATTGTCTAATGATTGTCTTGGTGAAGTATAGCAGTGCCTAGAAAGGTGCATGCTGGCTACAGGTGGATAAAAATGCAGGTCTGCACTAACCTTTAGAAGTGAAAATCCTTGCAGTTCGAGTATTGTGTTATTTCCCCCACCTCCCCACCCCCCGGTGAAATTTCAGAAGTTTTTCAACTACAACACAATGGTAATCCAAGGAAAAAAAAACTTGCTAATAATTCAAATAGAAACTATTGGGGGGTGGAGGGGGTGGAATATATTTAGGTGAAGCTCAAAAGTAGGTGTTTGATTTCTCTTTGCATCCTTTTTCTCATGTGAACTCTTTGAAATGGAGTTTGTGTTATCTCAGATATATCTTTGTGTAAGCATTTGTCATGTTTAAATACCTTTGTGGATTGCTTTTGATCAGGTCTGACCCTCCCAGTTGACTGGTGAAAGCTAGGATGTGGAGTTAATCTCTCTAGGCAAGGAATTAAAATGTTTTTTTCAAACCTCAATTTACCTTAAGGAGTCTTGGATTCCACAAAGTCTGGGTATAGGCTAAACCAAAGCCAATTTATTAATTAGTAACTGGGCATTAAGAAAAAAAAAATCTATCAGTTCAACTATTAACTATTTTGGAGAACTGTGAAATTTTGTTTTGACTGGATAACCTTTTCCAGTGATGCAGGGGCATGAGTGAGATGCTCTAACGTGTCGGAATGAAACGAAAGCATCTTTCAGCTCGTGGCAGCATGACCGCACGGCTGTGAGCCTGTCTAAAAAGATTTGCTCTCCGTAGGTTTGCTTACAGTGCATGCATCAGTTCACAAATTGGTGCAACTGGGACAACTACCTAAGGCATAATGTAGGCCAGTAGCTGAGGTGGACATAAAGGCTAAACTAACCTCTTGGCTCCTGATGTACGCGATACCACCAGAACGGTATTTAAGTTGTGTTACAGGTTGTACTGTGTGCTTAATTTGTGAGCGTGGAGTGAATCTGCATAGTTGTCAAGTCTACCCCTTTCTGGATGACTTAAAAAGTCCTTTAAGTCAACAGTTCAGAGAGTCTGTACTTATAAAAATAGGGATCCTTTGTAAAGGTTAGGAAATGATGGCAAGAGTACATAGAAGTTTAGTATTTGACTGCCATAAAGACATAGGAAAATATTGTAGATTCTAGTTGAATTCCTCTGCTTAAAAAAAAAAAAAAAAAATACAATCAGCAGATCTTTCCACTGTGAACATGACATCATCTTCAACATGGGCTAATGTTTGATAACGTAGAGAATACCAGCGGCATTTTAGCTTAGAAGTTTTTTAAATTTAACCAAAGATTTGGTTAAATGTCATAGAAAATTTGCGCGTGTGTTTGCCGAGAATTTTTGCATGCTTGAGCAGCTTTCCTTGAAAAACTGGGAAAGAATTATGTAGACCTTTCTAAGTGTATACAGAATTGTTAAACATTAGTAATACCTGCTCATCTGACATGCAGAGCTGAATGTTAGATAGCATGTATGTTGTGGTTGGGATTTCACACTTCAGAAGTAGTCTCTCGAAGTTCATTTGAAGTGTTCTGCATGTTACGTGTCTCAAGATATTAAAGAACTTTCTTAGTGTCCTTTTTACCTTTAGACCTAAATTCATTTTCTCTGAGTAGCAATTTGACACAAATATTTATGTTTAACTTCATCTCTGTTACAAAGTATAAATTTTGCCAGGAGGTTTTTTTTTTGGGTGGAGTAACAGGAGAACTTGTTTTTAGACTACACCTTATGCCCTTGCCACAAGTAGACACTTTTGAGACATTCCTGTTAGTTTATGTCCTTATCTGTTTAAAACAAACAAACAAAACCTTGCTGATTTTTCTGAAACATATCCAGAAACAATCTCTTATTGCAATTTGATCTGAAATCTCCAATAAAAATAGTTAAACTGTTAAACAGAAGAAGATTTTAAGGCAGGGAGAGCATTGACAAATGCAATTGCAGTGTTAAAAAAATTACTGCCGTTCTGGCTTTGCTTTTCTTAATTCTGCAGCATTACTGTACAGCATGGTCTGGTGGTTGATGTTAATTTCCAAAGTTAAATATATTTCATCTCAATGGGATAGAAGTTAAATTACTATCTCAGCTCATTAAAATCTTTTGTGAAGGTTAAATAATTTCTGTATATGTATAGAATCATATCGTATATAAAAGTAATTAACTGACGTTTAATCTTCAGGATGCTGGAAACACTAAATGCGAGAAACAGTGTCAGCATTTATAGCATTCTTACAGTTGACAAACAAGTTATAGAAAACAAGTTATCAACACATTTTTACATCTGGTCTGATATTGAAGTTTGGAAATATTTTAGCTGGACAGAATTCATATTTCCAGTTATATAACTTCTGCAGAAGAGAGGTGCATTTCGGTGGCAAGTGAAATAGAATTTTTTTTTTTTTTTTAAATACATTGAATAAATGTTTGTGATTGATGTGGCGGGATGAACTCCTTAATATGGATCATTGTGGTTTTAATGGAAAGGAAATTAAATGATACTAGTTGCAAGTGGATGAGAAGGAAAGCTAGATGGTAGAGAAATTTCTGCTGAAGTAGAAGGTTCCAGGTATCCAGAAGGTGGATGTGCCTAACCTGAAAAGACATTTGAGAAGTTCTTAATTTTAAAACAGTACTATATGTTGCAGGTAGGATTGTTGTGCAGGGCCGACCTGATAGTTTGCTGTCAATCCCCAAGGAATGCAACTAAACTAGGTGTTTACTCCAGCAGATGAGCACTGTGGATGAGGCTCTAGTGATTTGTTGGTTTGTCATGTTTACACTTCTGCGGACTTGAAATGCATCAGTTCCTCTAAACATATGACTAGACTGCAGATAGGAGCAGTTTGATGTGGCTCTGTCTGTTAAACTGGGAGTTTACGGTGTGCAAGCCCCTGCAGCAGGGCAATTGGAGTGAGGTGAGCACCCTTCCTTCGCGTTGGGCCAGTCTGCAATTGCTGCGTGGTAGGGGTTGCCACATGATGGAAAAAGCTTCCTTTGAAAAACTAAACTGAGAAATGTTACACTAAGATGATCTCTTGAGAGTGTGGAAAAAGTTGAGTAATGAAAGGAAAGGTGTGGATGTTCAGAGCTGTAATAGTATCGTTTCACGGATTTCCAAAAATTCAGATGAAAGAAGTCATTTTTCATGGGTGGTTTGTTGAAGGGGGTTTCCAACCTGAAGCCCGTAACCATGTGTTCTCTGTGATAATCACAGAGAATGGCTAGATTGTCAAATTGCTAGATATAAATGAGTTAAGGTATTTGCTGACCTGCAATGAGGAAGAATATTCCCAGTATTGCAGTATTCGGAAGACTGAAGTCTTTCCCCTGTGCAACTTGGGAAGAGGAGTATGAAGCTACTGGAATGAAGTGCAACTAAACATATCATAATCATATTAGCTTGAAGTGCTGTGTTAAGCAGAAGCATCAGTGTAATTATGCTTTCTGTGATACCTGTGCTGATTAATGGCAATGTAATTAGGAATGGCAGTATCAGAGTTGATCCAGCTTGGCCTCCTACTGCTGACTTACTTGTAGGAGTAGTAGAAGTAACTGTGGTCAACACCAAAGCAAATGCTCTGTTTAGCACCTGACTTCAGTTGTCTTTAGAGAAGAAAGTAGTTTCACCTATTTGTCAAAATCCCTTTTAGAAGCTGTTTAACTTTTCTTCCAGTCAGGGAAGATAAATGCGTTCCTGGAAAGATGATTTCTTGTGGGCTGTAGTTTGCAAGCATAGCATTTTTGATCTAACCATCCATTACATCTATTGTATTTCTCAACCTCCCAAGTAGAATGCCTTATTTGTCTAAAAATTCACTACAACTCCCCAAACAGGCTATGACTATATCTGTTGGATTTTTGGCTTGTTAAACTTAAATATGCAAAAAGGACACAAACAACATTTCACACCCACACCCACAGGATTTGCCGGTTTTCTTGTCAGAATGTTTGAAATTACAGAGAGCTGCTGTTCTCTCTATTAACCTCTGGCAGAAGATTACTGAAGGGAAGTGGATGCAAATGGCTAAATTGTTGGGTTTGCTTCGACAGGAGTGAATAATCTTACGGTGATTTATGATGTTTTATTACAACCTTCTACATGACAGGTTGACCACCCATGTTTTGAACTTGATGATTCAGTGGTTAGCTCAAGTTTTAATTGTTAAAAACATTGCTATGATTTAATGGTCAATAAAAGATTCTTTAGATCTTCTTTGTATATTTACAATGCTAATGCTTCCTCTGTCACTTTTTCTTCAGAGATAAAATTATAGGCCTGTGATACTGTTGGCATCTTTTCCTATTTAACAACTTGCTGCAATCATGTAGATTTGTAACAGGAAGGTTAATAGTGTGATAAATAGATGGGTTTTTCTGAGATGATTCACTTGAAGAGGAAAATGACTTAGAACTTTGGATGCTAATATGCAATCCTAACAGTGACTTTGTTAATATGTTCATTTAATTTTGTTTGCATAAAGGAGCTCAAAGTTTGATTGCAGATGGTCCAGTCAGAGAGGTTACCCCAGCAGAATTAGAATTGAGTTATTCCACTATACTGAAAATAGTGCTATTACTTATCCCACCATTTCCTGTAATTGTTCCCAGTTTTAAGGATAAGCTGCATTCTGGGGTGTTTTTCAGTGAGCAAATAAGAATACAAGAAAGAGAGATACATTTAGGAAATGTATTTCTAGGCGCTCAGCGGTAACTGTACAAAGTTGATCTGTAGACTGGGATTTTTGGGACAGGTTGTGAAAACTAAACGGTGACAAGGAATGTCCTGGTGCACAATGAGGTGGTCATGTTGTACCTGTCTCGCCAGGTCCAATGATTAATTAGACTTTAGGAGCAATCAGTTCAAGGGGAAAGCTCTTGAGACAGTGAGTTACGTGAAGTCCAAGAAAGTTCATTATATCAGTTTATCTGCAGGAAAAATGCCAGGTAGTAACGCAAAGGAAAGCGAAAGTTCAGCCAGAGTTGAAATAAGAGACGGACATCAAGGGCAATGAGAAGAGTTGCTGCTGCTACATTAACAGCAGAAGAATAAAGAAGGAAAAAGCATGCCTGCTGCTCAGTGGAGTGGATGATTTAGTTACCATCGACCCAGATGAGGCTGAGGTACTCGATGCCTTCTTTTCCATCAAGAGGATCTACCAGGTCTTTGTACCTACAGACAGGATTTGGGGAGGAGAGGAACGACCAGTAGTAGAAGAGGCTAAAGTCAGGGAGCTCTTGAAGTCTTGACCCATGCAAAGTCCGTGGGACCAGGTGGGATGCATCCGAGGGTGCTGAGATCTGCTTGATGTTAGAATAGCCACATTCTATCATCTTTGGAAGGTCATGGGGATTGGAAGAGTTTCTGAATGAGTGGAGAAGGGCAAACGCTCCACCCGTCTTCAGGAAGGGCAAGAAGCGTTACCCAGAGAACCACAGGCTGGTCAACTTCACTTTGGTCCGTGCAAAAATCATGGACCAAGTCCACTCGCAAGTCAGTTGTGGGCGTGGAAGGTGCTGTTGTTGATTGGAAATAGCCATCATGGGTTTACCAAAGGTAAATCATGTCTGAGCAACCCAATCAGCCTCTGTGATGAAATGACTGGGTCTGTGAATAAGGCAGAGAGCAGTGGATATGGTCTACTTGGATTTCAGCACGGCTTTTGGCGTGGTCTCCCCAGAGCAACGACCTTGTATTCAAGTTGGGACACTGTGATCCAGACAGGTGGACTGCTTGTTTAGTGAAAAACTGCCTGAATCGTCAAGCTCAGAGGGTGGTGGTTAACGAGTCATCTGTACGTTTTGCAAGTGGAGTTCCTCTATTCTGAGCCCTGTTCTGTCTCACATCTTGATCAGTGACCTGGCGGAGACGACAGTGTACCCTCATTAAGTTTGTGGATGTAACCCGACTGGGGAGTATAGTCCTTATGCTTGAGGGCAGGCTGCCGTTCAGAGGGACCTCGACACGGTGGAGTTACGTGCTGGCCTCGTGAAATCCAACAAGGACAATGCGGAGTCCTGCACGTGGAATGGATTAACTCCCCGCGTTGATACGGTCTGGGGACTCGGTGGTTGATAGCAGCTCTGCATAGAAGGCCGTGGCTGTCCTGGTGGACAGTAGGCTAAACATGAACCAGCAGCGTGCTCTGGCAGTGAGGAAGAGTAACAGCATCCTGGGCTATGTTAACTGGAACATAGCTAGTAGATCCATATGGTGAGTTTTCACCCCGTAGTCAGTATCTGGAATATTGTGTTGAGTCCAGCTGGTGAGCCATCGACATGGTTGGGTTGGAGCCATTGCCACGTAAGGAGGGGCTGAGGTAACTGGGCTTGTTCAACCTGGAGGTGGGAAGGCTTCAGGGGACCTAATAGTAACTTTCTGATACCTAGAACTGAGAAGTCAGGCTCTTTATGCGTGTAGTGGGAGGAACAAGAGACAACAGGCATGAACTGAAACATGGCAGGTTTTCACTGTAAGGGTAATTGAGCACTGGAAAAGGTTGTCCAGAGAGGCTGTGGAATATGGCCCTTGGAGGTTTCCAAGACCCAACTGGATTAAACGCTGAGCAACCTGGTCTGACCTCAGAGCTGATGCTGCTTTGAGCAGGAGATTGTACTGTGGGCCTCCCAAAGTTCCTTCCAGTCTGAGCCATTCTGTATTTGGAGCCAGTATCCAAGTTACACAGAGCCCACAGGAGCTGCTTGGTCTTTCAGGGTCCTAAAATGTTTCAGGTGCCCTTGTAGTACTTACCTGAGAATTTTTGGGTTACTTGTTTGAAGTTACAGGCTTCTGTTCACTTAAAGGGTGCAGAGAGAATCTAAATATCCACTAGCATCTTAAGACCTTAAAGTATAGTTGGTTAAATATAGGTCTAAAGATAGCAGTAAGGACGGCGTAAAGTACTGGCTGATGTTGAAATTTTGTTTCTGCAATTGGGTGAGTGAAGAAAATTTATCACTCAGAATACTGAGGCAGAAAAGGGAACTCGCTTCTGTGTCGGCGTCATAGACGTAGCTGCAGGACCGCTCCTGGTGAAAGGAAGCCATCTGAAGAACAAACGCAGCGGGTGGGGAGGAAATCATGGACTACTATGTCAGTGAAGAACTGTAGGTGAAGACATAAGTCTAAGTATCTTGTTATGTTAAAAACAAATGTCTTAAAGCTACCCCGTTTAACTGCTTACAGGTCCTTGTTATCCTGTATGCTTTCCTGTGCAAGTTTAAGCTACAGAAGTCTGACGTGTAAACATTGGCTGTAAGGACAGAATACTAAAGCTGCAGAAGGGTACTAAAAATCCCAAACCAGGGGAGCATCAAAACCCTGCTCAAATTCAGGTGGCTTTATGATTGTAGGCCTCTGTAACGTTAATTCCGCAAACTGCCTGCATGTTAAGTGTGTGGAATTTTCCTAAGATGAAGTGTGAGATGTGTGGTACTATGAGTTACAGTTGTTTTTCAGATATGCCAGCACCGAATGGATAGTTTTGAGCAAGAATATGCTGAGAATTAAATTGAAATAGGATTAATATTAAAAAAGACTTGGAGAATGAGAGTTGCTTCTATGACTAGTGAAAAGTTTACTACTTACGCCCAAATCCAAATCTCTCTCAAGTACTCACGTAAACTAAAAAGAATGATTTAGAAATTTAATTAGGAAAAACGAAGCTGTAACTTGTAACTCCGTGAATTTAATCCTGCAATGATACTTCAAGAAAAAATAGAAAATGAGCATGTGGATGAAATTGTGTGAAAGGATACAGAAAATGAGGACAGCAGCCTCAGTTTATTTTATTTTATTTTATTTTTTAATCTGCCCCGTGTGCTTTTGCTTTCTGTAGGTGCGCAGGCTGTTAGAAGACCGTGTGGCGTTGTGCCTTTGCGGGCTGTTGGGGTGTGCCGAGGAACGAGTGACCTGCTGGTGCTGGTGGTGCTGGTGCTGGTGGTGCTGGTGCTGGTGGTGGTCCCTCAGGGTTACAGGCAGGCACAGCTGGACGTCGTCCTCCCTGTCCCCATGGTGGGAGCACTGGGGCTGTGCCAGGCAGTTGCTGGGGAGAAGTCGACAGTTGCAGGCCCGCCGTTGGGAATGAAAGAGTTCCCTATGTAGCCTGTGTTTAGCTTGGAGTTAGGTACTGTGTATAGACTGTCTTCCCCCCCCGCCTCCCCCCCAATTCTTTGAGGGATAATTGTGTCTTTGATAGGTTTGCCCACACGATACTGGTGAGGCCAGCGTGGAGTACTACGTAGGTACTTAGTGGCCTGTCACAGTGAGCTGCATTCATATTCAGCAGTAAACCCTGGCATACTGCTGGAAGTGGAATTGCTTACATAGTTGGCATAGTCTTGCTGAAGTAATTGCTGATGTATGGAGCAGTGTTTCATGGCAAAACTCTCTTTCAAGTGCCTGAGTCACATTAGAGGCATGTTGCCTGGAAATGGCGAAAAGAGATTCCGTGTTGGTTTCCTTTGTACTCTCATTTCCTGAAGAAGAACAAGGGGGTTTAGTAATTTTCCTTTTGTGTAGCAGACTGACGTGGAATTGCCGTGGCCTTCAGCTAGGACAGCCCGTGTCCTGTGTCTGTCAGGAAAGGTATCAGTGCTGCAGATTGGCACGCTTGCTGTGACACACATCAAATGTTTTCCTCTTCCTATAACTAACTGTCGGTGACACACTTTCTGATACACACAGCAGGGAGGCATTCGGTTACGTGGTGAGCACAGGCAAAATAGGAGACGAGGATCCCGTCTTTCTTGATTTGCTCAAAAAAAGCTTTTCCTACTCATACCGCTTTTTTAATGAGCTTATCTGCTGTTAGCTGCTTTAACAAACTCATGCCGCTTTGTTTGGAAGTCCTGGAAACAAAAGGCAAGGTTCACAAAGTATTGGCAAATGTATGCAGAAATCTGGAAATTATCTGTCTTGCTCCTGGTTTTGCTGTACATGCTGTTAAACAAGTCTGTGGAAGACCCGTGCTGACAGGAAAGCTGGAATATTTTCTGCCCAAATGCTTCTGCCGTACAGAACAGCAGCGAGTTATATGCCAGGTTACAATGAGAGGGAAAGGACTGTCTTAATTCGGGGTCATCGTCTTAAAAGTCTTTGAGTTCTTTAAGCACCAAAGTGGCAATGTTTAATGTAAAGCAAATAAGCGTATTCCTTGTTTTTCAGTGTAAACTGGGTAACTTGGGTAATGCAGAGGCCAAATTAGAATTCAGCTTTTCCTGAAGCATTAAGACAACAGCCTGTGAATAAGGCTTAAGCTGTAGCCTGATAAGACGTGGCACTTGACCAGAGCTGTCGTGGAGTAGAGACGTGGAGTCGGTTTGCCTGGAAGTGCTCTGGTTACGGCCCGGATTTCTTGTGCTAGCACGTGTGTGCCCTGTGTCGCTGCGACACACTGTCAGTCAGCCTTGGAAAATGGCAATTAAACTGAAATTTTTACTTTGTTTTTAATGTCTTGTGTTTGCCAACTTAACCCAAATGAGACGGTTTCTTTTAACTGAGCGCAGTAATCTCTCCTGCTCACAGCTGGCGTTAAGCTTAAATCCGTAGGTCATGTTATTATTCAGGTATGTTGGCTTTTTGGCTAGAGATGATGAAATGATGGAGCATTACATATCTTTAAGGTGAAATCAAGCAGAATATTTTGTTCTTCTCTGTAATTTATCTTACGTTTTATCATCTGGTGCTGTAGGCAGGAGTTGTTAGTCCCCCTACAAATGCTTAGTTTGTTCTTAATTAAATTGTTGAGGTAGAGCGTTATCTGAATCTTAGGTATGTGTTATGTTGAAATGATAAATTTATCAGTTAAAAATTGTTTACCTTATTTGTTTATATCTGTAGAGTAGTAACTAGACAGAATATTGGGGTGTCGATAGGGGTTTTTTAGTCTTGTTATGGAGAGGATTTTCTAGTGTTTTAGAGATCAGGATAAACTCTAAATGTATCACTTCAGTTTTAATTTTCTAAGACTGTGTATGTCAACTTTCATTTAGGTCTTGGCAGTATTTTCTTCAGGAGAATAAGTGTTTCAGAAACTGGGATGTGGATGTTCAGGGATAACCACAGGATTCTGTTTCATGTAAATATAAGCAGAGATGAAATGATTATGGAAAAAATTCTACATTTTGTTATATACTTAGGTGGGATCTCCTTACTAGCAAATTCTCATGTACGCTGAAGCTTTTTGTGTAACAAATGCTTATTATTGTACCGTGATGATTAGATAGTAAAATTCATAAAAACCAAGCATAGGATTAAGTTTACAGATGATCCGAATAAAAAAAAAAAATGCAGATCCTTGAAGTTGACAGTTCTAAAGGTGGCAATAATAACTGAGAATTGCTAGTGAATGTCCAGCTAGTGTTGAATTTCTACAACTGAAACAGTAGGCCTATGTTCAGCTGAGTGGGCATTGCATTGCATATTTCGGGTTTTGCCGTTTGTGGCGTACTGTGTGACGGGCGGCTTAAGTCCAGACACTCAGGTGGTGAACTCTGTTCCTCAGTTTTATTGGAATGTCATTGCTTAAAGCACAAACATTAGAAAGTTCAGATTATTAAACTGAAATTTTAAATAAGGAATTACAAGTCTTGTTCATAATAATTTGCTTGTCATGAATAAATATGTAGAAGATACTTTACTTGCAATCGTGGTCCTTTTTATTGTTTTGCAGCTATAAGATTTCTAGTGCATGACTGCAGACTTGTATGTAGCTGGGGTGGAGACTGTGTTTTTAAACTGTCCTCCGATCTGGGAACAGTGGCATCTGGGTATTACATAGGATTAAATAGCAATCATTGTCAAAGCCTATTTGGTAGTAAATTCGGGCAGAGCAACTGTTAAGCAAACTGACAGTCAAGCAAACTGCACAGGCAGAAGATACACATTGACAAAGCTGACTTGGATTTTGAACATGTACTGTACCTTTTTTTGTGTGACTGCTCAAACAAGACTAGTTGAAAAATGTTTTGACTTGGAAATAGAGCTTCTTGGAGAAGATAGAAACCTAGCAGTTATGGAAACCGTATCAAATTCACTGGGGTCTTGAACTCAAATCTGAGTTTTTGAAATCAGGATTCATTTTTCCTGATAAAGAGATAAGGATTTAATTTGCCGTTGTTCCCAAGCATCGTTTAGTTTATCCATTGTGTTGGCCCACAGGCATACTGAGCCTCTGGGGTATGAACAATGTGTTCTCATAAATGGGATACAAAACAAAAAACTGGGGTACTGATACTTCTGAATGGTAAGTCACTTGAATATTTCTTGAACTTTGTCTTGTAATGGCATGTTACGGTATAATATTAAAATTAAATTGAATGTGTAGCTATAATATGGTAGAATCCTCTCTACTTATATGTTAGTTAATGACCTTGTAAGATGGAGAACAGAAAACATAGCTATAGTGGGTGAAGCTTGACAGTGCTTCTTGACAATGTGTCAAAGCAATTCTGTATTCTTTTACTCTCCAAATAGATGTGGGTAACACTTCATGTTTTAGCATGATGTAAGTGATAATGGCAGCTATGGTATTAGGTGTCAATCAAAATAGTGTGCTTGTAATATTAGTCATCTGCTGAAGGGAGCATAAATGCAGATACTGAGCTCATTTTGAAGAAGGAATGCCTGTGGTGTGTTTAGGGCAAATAGCACTTGAAGTAAATGAAGAAGATTCTGGAGATAAGGATGTACACAGATAAGCTAATGGTTACCTGTGTCAAAATAGCACCGGAGCAACTATTCGTTCAAAGACGATCTTTGAGCCAGTAGCAACGCAGTTGTTTTCTTGCTCTAAAGCTGCTATTCTGGAGAGTGAGAATTCAGAGGATGGCATTGTAGCTGACTAGTGTAATGCAGTAATTATGGCTTTTGTAATTTGATCCATAGTCTCCAGTGGTTTTCCAGCAAGTGCTCTTTTCTGCTTTAGGTTAATTTTGTTGTAATGCAGGGTTTCCATGATACTCCCCTTAAACATTTCTTTATCTCTTTTTGGAAACAAGGACCACTGAAGATCTTTCCCAGTTGAAGACTCTACTTGGCATATGACATACAGTTACCTTTGCTTGGGCTGCCCACAGTATGTTAAAAATCAAACTTACAGCTGATCTTCTAATGTGTGGTACCCCTGAATAGAAATATATGGGTACAGTTGCTTTATCTAACTTAAGTCATCTTCTGTTTGTTGCATGGGCTGGAATTTCGGAACTGGATGAGCTCCATGGTCTGGTACGAGAATCAGCTCTTAGTCTTCTTTACAAGTATGCTTCTGTTCTTCTGTACTTTGTAAGTGTGCACAGATATCAGGCATGTATTGAATAAGTAGATCATATTTTGTCTTGTTTTTTTGATTATAAGTTTAAACATAAGGAACACCTTCCTTTTTTTTTTTTTTTTTTTTATTCGGCATTATACGTTTCTTTTACTGTGTGATACATTGATTTCTATTAATTATAGGCAGTCACTTTCTTAGAAATTCAGTAAGTTAAATGCTTTTCTTGGACTAAATACAGGCTCTCCCTTCAAGACTATTCCACAACTGAAATCATTGAACTGGTTTCTGTGTACTTTACGAGTTGGTTAATTTAACTTGGGTTTTGGAAGAGAACTTGCAGAGTTTCACTCAGAGGTGGAATACTGACGATTCCTTAAACAATTTGTCTAGATGCTTGTTTAAACACTGAATTGTATTTCTTCCATTTAAATGTAGATCTCATTTAAGGTAACTTTTTCAATCACAGATTGCTTTGTCAGCCTTAGAAAGTTGTTTTTTCTAAATTCAGTTGTGTTTCTTACAAATTCACTGTGTATCTGAGAGATTTTCATGGCTGTCACTATAAAAGTATTTTGTATTATTTGTATTGTTGGAGAGCAAAATAGCTCTCCAACCAGCTTATTCAATGTTTTAAAGTTCATACCCTTTTGCTCTTGGTGGAGCAGTGTGTTAGTAAGAAGGATGCTTGTTGATGTCCCTGTGTCTTCCTGTTGGAGATGCACATACCCACGTGGATGGAGTGCCTTGATGTTGACCAATAACTGTCAGTCAGTCTTCTCTTAAGGAAGGCAAAGATGAGTATTTCAACTTACATTTTTTTTAAAAATAGCCAAAATGTGCAAAATTGGTTACAGATATTTGACATATATGTTTAAGTCTGTAAGCACTTGCCTTCCTTGAACAAAGGGTTGTTTTCTTTCACCTTGTGTTTACCTCAACTGTTCGTCCTGCTTTAAATTTGTATTTGGAAGTCTATGTACTTGCCTGTCTTGTGTGTTGGGTTGTGTTTGTGAAGAGTCTCTTCCTGATAGAGCATGGTAGTCTTAATAGCCTTTTGGTTTTGAGGTCGTGTAGAATTCTATCTATGTAGAAATTTTCCTGTATATCATTCTCTCTTCTCCCTAAAATTGAAACTTCCCTAAAATGTTTTCCTCCCAGATGACATGTCCATTTCAGTGGGGAGATCTCCATTTTTTCAACTTCTTTATTTTTAACCAGTTTGTCAATGGACAGCTGTGCTTGATAAGCAGGATTTAATGGATGGGAGCCTCTGTTCAGACTACTGGCATGGTGGTGGTTAATCAAACTAAGAATCCTCAGCCTGCTTTTGGTAGTTATCATAAAACTCTGGCTTAAGCTGCCACTGCTACCAAAAGGGAATATTCACTGAATTATGCCCTTGATGGTGCGATTGCATGGAACTTGACAGAACCCATTCCTTGTCTTGTGCTGTGTGCCAGTGCGTGTATGCACACACGTATACCCCCGCAATCATTTAATGAGCTGTCAATAACTGTTTGAACAGATGTCTGTACCAGAAAATTAAAATATCTTAGTTTCATAGTGGACTTTGAGTTAGCACTTGGATTAAGGCTTAAGGCTTAATAGTGGAGTATCTCCTTTTTGAAAAACTGTAGGCAACTACAAGTAACTTTCCTTTAGGTCTTCACGGTTAGTCCACTGACTGCCAGTAGTTACTTGCCGTCTACCCTAACTGTATCATATTTCATTAATATGTTTGATAGAAGGAGTTACAATGCCTGGTATAATTAAGCCTTTAATTCAGTTGTAATCCGCTGGTAGGTACTGGTAGACTAACACGTAACAACACGGGGCTGAGCTGGTAAGATGGAAACAGACTGGAAAGTTTTACTTCCTGGCTGGAGGCTCTGTAGCAATGCTTTCTTGCTGTAATTGTAATTAAGAGTGATTCAGGTTTTTGGCTATTGCAAAGCAAATATTCAGTGGAGATAAAGGGCTTTTGCTCAGAACCATCAGCTATTTCAAACCTTAGTTCAACAACAACAAAAAGGAAATCACAATAAACATGACCGTCACATTTAATTGGAAGTCTTTGTGAGAAGTCAAAATTTTAAATACCAGTATCTTCAATGTGGAATAGTATGCTCTAAATTGGAAAGATCAAAAAAAATCCGTTAAGGTCAGGGAGCTTACATCCATAGAAAGTCATTGAGCCAAGAGCTTGAAGAATGACAGTTCAAAATATCTGGATGTAAGAATAGTCATTTGAAAAGTGATTTTAATGGCAATCAATTACCCAAAGAGGTCAGAAGCAGGCCTTCTGTAAGGATGGGATTATCTCGCATCTGCTAGCGCCAGGCTGCTTTGGTAGGCAGTTTAAGCTTCTGATACCGGCCCTGTCTGAGAAACATTTTGGACTCATTCAGGGTATTTCCTCATGCTTCCAAATAAACTTCAGCTTTGTTGTTAACAGGAAAACTGTGCGCATAATGGCCTTAATAAGAATGTTCTTGTATATCAAATGTACTAGGCGATGCTGGTCATACACACTCGTGCTTAGTTAGGGGAGCACGAAGGGAGGCTGTTGTGTATCAGCTACCAAAACTTTTGGGAAAGTCTTGTGGAGGAGTTGCAGTCCAGGTCTTGCAGTCTTCTAACTGGGTGCTCTGTGACACAGTGTTGGACTTGAGGCACTTTCACCGGTGCTGAGTCCAGAATACATCCATTATCTCCCTATACGCTTTCAAATACCCAAATGACTTGCGCTGGAAAAGGATGTGATACTACTTTGTGTTCGAACTTTCGATAGCTGCCAGGCTAAAATGACTCAGTAAACGTCTGACATGACTTAAGTTCTCCGGGTGTGGGGTTTTTTTGTTTGTTTGGTTTTGTTTTGGGTTTTGGGGGGTTTTTTTTGCTTTTCTTTTAAATAACAGTAGATATGGGAGTTTGGCAATTTGAATAGGATGTCAGGGTACTGGACCTCAAAAGCAAGTAAGAATGGTGCCGCATGACTTGTGTACAACAAAAGTGGCTCTATACCAAAAGCACTTTAGTAGAGAATGCTTCTCATTTAATAACGTGTAAAAAGAAAAATATTTGCCAAACTAAATCATGTATCAACTGTTGTCGAGCTGTACTACTGCCATAATCTTGTGTTTTAACCTGATGAGATGGTGGAAGGGGGGCGGGGGCAATAATAAACTAAAGATGAAAACAGCTAAAGAGAAATCTAATTTCACATTTGTTACTGTTCCACTCTACAGAATTTAATATTTCTAATTAAGCTTGCTAGGTCATTTAGAAATATACCTATGGACTGCTAATTGGTTTTAGAGTTTAAAATCTTCAGAGACAACTTTGTGTATCCTTAATCATGTCAGGAGCTGAAGACATGAAGGCAGAGGCATTGTTAAAATCTTACCTAGTGCTTTTAAAATACATTGTAGACTTCTGAAGTAATGCATTCATCTACATGCCAAAGTACATTGCTGCTTTTTAACGCAATTAAAACGTTAGCTCCTATTGTTGTCTCAAAGAGCTTTTCCAGGAAATCATATGCATTTAGAATTTTGTGTAGAGTGAGTCATCGTTGTAGGAGACCAACAAATCCGTTGTAATTGAGCTTAAATTAGGTCGGTTTTGTGAACTTTTAATTAAAATATTGTAACTTACAGTGCTTGAATCATTGTCGTTATCCTGATTTGTAGATGGTATCACATGGTATCTATACCATACTACATAACACTTGGTAAGTCTGAGCATGTTCTTTAAAGGCATGGATCAGAGGTGCTAGAACATGCCCATGTGACGAATGCCCTCTATTGAAATAAAATAATATGGAAAACATTTGCTAGTGGTGGTATTTTGCAGGTAGTGTTATCAGAGGTGGATGGCTGGGATAGTCTGGGCGTATAACACCTCTGTATTGTCCATGCTCTAGAAGGCTGAAGAATAAAGCTGATGGGTGAATACTTGCTGCCTGTGCTAAAAGGAAAGTAGCTGTCTGCACTTAGATGTTTTAATGAGTGTAACTGTATCGGGGTCCATATATTTCATGTTAAAACTTTTTTGAGCATGGAATAGTGGGAGCTCACAAGTATTAGACTGGATTTGTTGTGCTGGCAAGTAGTAGGAAGTGGTAAGCTGCAGTCAAATTGAGTAAGTTTTGTCTAGTTTGGTCTGTAAAAAGAGCCAAGTTTCATATGTGATTTTTTAAAAATGGAAGGAGAACTTGATTACCACACTTGTGAGTATAATGCAGTGCCCCTACTTTCAAGTAACTGTTGTTCCCAAAGAAATTTGGATGCTATTTTAGTACGTACCAATTGTTTGAATATGCACGTGACTGTTAAAGCTATAAAAATGAACAGCTGGGTACCTGAACACCTTTGGAACATTACGTCTACAGGCTTCCATCCTAAATAGCATTAGGAGATGCTTGCTTTGTCTTGTCTGTCTCAGTATTGCATATGCTACCTACATATCCTTAATAAAGATGAGTTTGAAGCTAATTTACTCGTGACTTAAGGATAGGTGAGCTGGTGAGAAATTCTTCCCTGGTTTTGAGTGCCGAGTTTGGGAGCATGCTTCTGACCAGAGTCATGAAAGTGCACATGCTGCATTTGTAGTAATGTATTTCCATTTACAGAAGTGGATGAAAGCGAAGGCAAGATGTTAATCTTATTTTCATTACAGTAACGTAGAAGGAGCTGAGTAAGTGGAGTTTGTGGAGAACACCCAGCCTTGATTTAGGTTAAATTTGTGTACTTCGGTAGCGGTGTCAAATGTAGCTGTAATGAGATTCAGGCTGCTTGCCTTTGTCATGTGAAGGAAATAATCTGCTAGAACAATTTGATAAATGAAGGATGAACCCTCCCTTTCTCAGTCACAATGATCTGCAAAACCCTTTCTTGTCGATGCTCCAGCGCGACCCGTTGGCAAAGCAAAACGTGGTAAGGGTCTTTTTTTTTATTTCTGATGCAATTTGCCGGAGGGATCAGACGGGGGAGGATTTTTGCCGGGGTGGGGGAGAGGAAGGTTTGCGTGACTTCAGATGGCTCCTATTTCTGCCTCCGTCAGGTTTTCGGGGTGGTTTTTTTGCAGGGGGGGGGGGATGGCTGGCAGGACGCAGCGTGCGGCCACGCTCCTCCTGTGTGGAGCGATGGCTCAGCCCCGCGCAAAGCCAATGACGTAATGCGCCTGCACCTGCTCCGAGTCATTCCCGCGGTGATTTCGGAGGCGAACCTGGAGCGAACGGGGCGGGTTTGGGACATCTCTTTCGGCGTTTCACGCTAATCTTGCCCTCCCTTTTGAAGGCAGGGAGGGAGGCAGGTTGCTGTTAGCAACCGCTCGCATGTTAAAAGTGGAATACCCAAGCTTTTAATTCCCCGGCGGACTCCTCATGGCTTTGCCTTTTTTTTTTTTTTTTTTTAAAGAATTAGTTCATTCTAACCAGTGGTGTATGTTAATCAGTGTTTTAAATAAAATCGGCTCAGTGAAAAGATGAAAAAGGAGGGCGGGGAGAAGCTCTGATGTTAAAACTTCATATGCCCCCCTCTAAAAGCCTCTAACAGCCACATATCTGAAGCCAAGGGCTGCATACAACAAGCCGCAGATGATTCTTTTTCTCTGTTGTTTGAATCAAGATGAACTTGACTGTTTTTACGATGCAGGATGAAGAAAAGTGTCTCCCCCTTCCTCCGCACGTTGGTCTTTTGTATGTGCACTGTAACGTAGTGGAGAAGCTCGGATTCATCCTACGTTTTCTGTGTCTCCGTGCTCTTAGAGCTCCAGCTCCTTACAGCTGCAAACTAATAAAACGGGAATTTGAAGAAATGAGCGCTGTGCACAAATCAACTTATTTGACGTACATCTTCTTGCAAACTGCTAGTTTTGCCACAGAAGGAATATAAAATGTCGTGCAAAAAAAGAAAGGGAGGGACAATGGAAGGAGTATTCAACAAAAAATGGTTCTTTAAGTACTAATGTCTCCAAGTATGAACGTGACCTAGTCTAATTTTCATGCATATGAATCTCCATAAGGTGAAGAAAGTGTTGTGAAAATGTGTGCATATTTAAAAAAAAAAAAAAAAAAAAAGAGGTGGAGGAAAAATATTTTAAAAATAAACCCAGTAAGTGCCTAATCTTGGAGTCTAGGACTGATAGGAAGCTCAAAAGCAATAGTTTGCACTATAAAAAGGCATTTCTTCTGAAGAATACGCAGTCTGGTTTTTGATATTTTTGATTGATTTTTAGGGCTGATGGAAACAGTTCTTCCTATTGTTGGTCAGAATAAAACAATGCAGGACAATTTTCAATCCATTTTAACTTGCTTATTTTTACTGCCCTTGCTGTAGTCTTCCATCAGTTTCAGTGTGGAAAGAGATTTCTCCAGATGGTGGTTTGGAACAAGAGCCAAAGGACATGATCTAAAATGCTATGTTCCAGCTGTTGCTGCGCAGAATTTAGAATCTACTGCCTTTCACTTGATCTGTGTGTTGAACAGAAAAATAAGTAAAATTTCTTACAGACCTTATTGTTAAAATAACTGCATGTTAAACCAGTCTTCTATGGAGACTGGGTACCCTCCTGGTAGCCGTGACAACGTAGACTCCTTAAGCCATGAGTGTCTGTAGCAACAGTCAACGGGGAAAGGATCTGACCGCAGTGGGAGCAGTGTGCTCCTGCTCTATTTGAACGCCTCTACAAAAAGGTTTGCCACCTCAGCAGGGCAGTGAATTGGAGTATTGCAGCGCTTAGAGACGGATGAGCAGTTCCCACCAAAACAAATGAACTCCCAACAATGTTGGTAGGACAGCAGGAACAAATCGAGCATCCCGAATGGATAGGTAAATTTAAGAACACGTTTTCCTTCACTTCAAAGGGGGAAACTGGTCACATTTTGATCGTCTCATTTTAAGTTTCAATTGAAAAATGGATGTTTGTACTTCTGGCTCGCATATTTCATAGGATCAAAGGGTAGTTCAGGTTGGAAAGGACATCATTACAAAATACAGATAACTCTAAGGTTCCTGTTACCCAATTTTTAACAGAGTGATTTAGGATTTGGAGTTTTCCTCAACTTGCATTCTTAAGGCAGCTCTTCAGCAAGTTTTGCAGTACACACCTGAGGTAGCTAGTTTCCCAGTAATTGCTCATTCTTAACTGAGAAATAGATGAATAGGTAAGCTTCCAAGAAAAGGACGGTCTCTCATGTCAGTGGATTTGATCTTACTTGAGTACTTGCTGTTTGCTACACTAGTAGCCTTTTCTTGTCCCACATCCCTCTGTATGACGTTGTGCTCCCCCCATAATTTACGGGCAGGAGAGGTGCATTCTGGTGTCAGCACAAACCACAGAGCTGTTAAAAATGGTAAGAGAGAACCACTTAACACTTAGCAAAAGTGCCAAAAAGTGAAAGTGGCTTAAAGAGCTAGTAACCTTCTAATGAGTCTCATTTTCTTAGTTCCAGGCATTTTTCTAAGCTGTGCGCTGCTGTGAGGTCCCAGTTGCCATGCGGTAGCACTGCATACCAGCTCGGTACTGATGTGGTGCAATTCCCTGCAGCGCATAGGGAGAGTGCATAGGATGCAAAAAAACCAAAACAGGAACAGGAGGGACATTTCTGTCAGCTGTTCTGACGAAAGTGAGGGTTTGAAGGTGTAATGTTTTCCGATGAGTGGATCTTGAGCCTGATCAGAGCTGGAGGGAGCCAGAAGCGTACTCACGTCATACTCCTGGAATTGCTTTAAATTCAGGACTGGGTTCTTAACGAATAGCTATTAGCTCCAACAAATACTTTGCTTAAGCCCGTGACTATGGCTGCTGGAACAACACTGACATCATGCCCCTCTGGTTATATGCCCCTAAGCTGTGTCCTTGTTGGAGTCACCCGGAGGCTTTAGAATCTGGACTTTAGAATCTGGATGGAGAAGTGAATGAGTAGATGATGAATGCTAAGGCTAGTAATGTTGCCCAGTGATCTGTATGTCATTTAAAAAAACTGCTGATAGTTCCTTATTTGCTCCTAAAAAGATATATGTATGGTCTTAAAAATGCCATGGCAGGCATGCTTAAAAGTTAGTGTTCCTGAGATGAACTGCCGTTATATGCCTTTTGAAACTGGTCATCTGCAAGCTCACGAAGCTTCAGAGAAGAGAAAAGAATTGCAGTCTTTGCCATGATTTCTCTGAATTCTCTTGTTTTGTTGCAATATGAAAGATGGTGTGAGATTGCTGAGCAGCAATGAATATAGGCAATGGCTATAATGGGAAGCGATAACAATGCAGTTGGTGAATTGACGGCTCTGATTGCTCTATGAATCCTTTACTTGCGTACAAAAGTATGAATTTATAGTTCAGCCTACCATAAAATTGAAATTGGCACTTAAAATACTTGAGTTAAAATCAAGAAAAGCTATCAGTAATCCTATATATGCATTAAATGTAGTTACCTTTTGTTTCCCTTTGCCAACCCTTTGGGTTTTATTCTCAGTTAGTGCTGGCTTTTGCCATTTTCTGCTTTATGGAAGTTCAGTTTTCTTTCTCACCTTTACCTCAGTAATCTGATTTCATTTGTCAACCCAAGAACCTGTGGAGTTCAGCAATCGTTTTTTCCAAATCTTATTGAAGGAAAGAATCAAATGGTTCTACTGACTTAATCTGTACTGGTTTCTATGTAGTAACTTCAGAGTAAGGATGTAAAAGGCTTCACAATGGCTGCTTGTGAATCTCATGTTTTGTTTAAAATTATTTTTCATGGAATAATAATACCATCTTTAAAGATTTGCCCATTGTCATATTTTAAAAACCTCTCAGTGGCAAAATAGGAGAATAGGAACCTGCTTTGTGCTCTCTTTCTCTTTCTGGACATTTGAAAAACATGGGAAGTAGTATATAAATTAACTTGCAACTGAGGTTTATCATATACAGTTGTTAACTGATAAGCAAAGTTGAATAAACCTATGGATTTCCAGGATTTAAAATCAATGTCATCATCTTGTGATATGGGGGAGGAAAAAGGGCAAATAATAAAGCTTTGATCAGTCTAATAATGCACTAATTTTATTACATTTGAGCTTCCTTATTCCTTCTTTTGTTTTTTTTTCCTTCTTAATTAACTAGAAGGCAATTTCTGCTGAAACGTAGCTTGGATGGCTTTACAGTTAAAGGCAGGAATAGCTCAGATTTCAGAGTGATGTAGTTGCTATTATTCGTGCTGTGAGACAGAGGAAATGCTAAAGACAACACCACCTTGGGTTCTTTTTGCTGAAATGGTGACTAGCTACAGTTTTGACATTTTTCTGTTCCAAGGTGAAGCTTAGTCAATACAAAGGGACCAGTGGATGCAAGGAGTTGCACAGGACAGTTTACAGTTCCTGCTGCCTTACTTAGATGCAGGAACTTGCTGCTTGGCCAGGAAACGGCCTCTTCCTCATGCTTGGAAGTTGTTTTATCTCTCATCTTCTAGCAAATATTTCTTTCCACTTACGACTAACCTAAATCAATCTGATTATTGCCTAACTCCCTGATCACCTGAACTGTGGCATGAACATAGCAGTTCTGAGTGCTGCTATCACAGTTTCTATGTGGGGTTTTTTTCCTTCTTATAGAACTTAGTGTGTGGATTTTTGAGCAGAAGCCTGTCAGAGCAGGTCCTTTGAGTACTCTGTTGGAAAATAACTCACTGAAAGAGGTTTCTCTGGTTCAGCATGGGATTTCTGTGATAGAAGAAGTGGAGATTAGCTGGTGGTGCTGGAGAGAGCAGCCTGGAAGAAAAGGCACTTGGTTACTGTTGATGACATGACACATAGAGTCATTCTGAAGTCTGAAGGGAGCCTAAAGCATTGACGTATTCTGGGTTGAGTCTGGCTTTTTTTGTTTGCACCTGGAAAAAGGTCTTGTTTTTATGTTGCAAGGTGAAGAGCATTTGCAGTCTTAAAGGTGCGAGTTTTCGGGATGAGAGCATTCCCTTTCTTGTGTTTTTTTTCTAGCCATGTTTCAGACAAGTTTGAAGTCGGTTGTGTGTGACAGCAATGGATGAGTGCTTCTTCAACCTCTTAGCAGAGATGCTGCTCTTAGCCTCAGAGTCTTTTCGCTGTCTTAATTTCTGTTTCTGTAATTTATGTTTGTTGCCGTAACCAAACGATGCACACCAGTGAAGATACCTTCAAAGTAACGAAGACTTCTGTGTTCCTGGGGCAGCAATGCATCTTCAGGGAAGCTGTTTCCAACGTTGTTTTGTATCGCAGTCCTGTAATCAAATTGTTAGCTTAAAAGATGTGTTTAAGGGAATTTTATCTGCTCCCTTTAATTGTGTGGCTGACCAGTTACTGATCGTTGCAGTGCAAGATGATTAGCAGTTACCTTGTTTCCCGTGTCTGAAGGACGGCTCAGCCTTAGAGTAGTACGGCATTTGTCCTGGATGCGTGAACTACCGCACGCCGGGTACCCCGTTTCGGGTACTGCTCTAAAGGTGACTTGCTCGCCGTATTCCAGTGCCCGTGGGAACTTTCAGCGAGTTGAGAAGCCAGGGGAACGGCAGAGCTATAGGAACTCTCTGATTTCCAGGCAAAAGGCTTTACTCTTTGCTCTCCAGGGCAGGCAGATGTGCAGCTGTGCAGGCAGGTCTTCGCCGTGGGGTTTGGGAACCCTTGCAGCCCAAGGGAGGGGGGCTGCCCTGGCCCTTTGGGTAAAGGGCTCTCGGGAACCTCCCAGGGGTCATACCTCTACCCAGGAACGCTGTCTTTTCACGGCTCTTTCAACGTGGATAAATGAGTATATTGCAGCAAAATATCTTGGCTTCATACAGCATGAGAAAAAGGATCGGCGCAGACAATGTAGTTTAAGATGCCTGGCTGATGGTGTCTTCTGGCTCTGAAGTTGTGGGGGCAAAGAGGAGGTGGTGTGTTTGTGGGAGAGGCTTCTTAATTTTCCAGTGTACACATCTGTATAAAAAGTTTAGGTGACTTTCTTTTGCTGCTTTCTTGTTTGTACGTTTTAAAGATCTGTAGTTGTGTGATACAGCGCTTCAGTAACTGCTCTCTGATAACGCTCTGTTTTATTAGAAGGCTGTATTGCTGTAACTCGGGGTTGTGTAATTCTGAAAGCTTCACGGTGAGGGGGGAATCTCTTAAATTGAAATGGACTACTTAGTTGTGTGCTACTTAATCTACTAAAGTTGAATATTAATTAGCATAATTTGAGCTTCTTCCCCCTTGACTGGTAGTTAGGGAAAAGTGTCTGCATGCTGTATGAGACAGCAGAAGGGCATATAGTACCTATTTAAAAACGTAAAACTGTAAAATGACTATTCCTTGCACGGTTATTGAAAATACCAAGGGTGGTTTTCCCGTTTCAGGCTAAACTTATCCTTAAGAGATACCAGCGTAGGATTTGTTCTTAAACCCCCCATTTTTACAATAAAAACCTCCTCGTTCGGCGAAGCGGTTACCGCGAGGAGCACCACCGACGTGTGCCCCACACGCCTGGAACCCGGCGCTCTCCCCAGAGAAGCCTGTGCCGCGGCGACCGGAGCCCGGCCGCGCTCCCTGCTCGCCCGGCGCTGCGGGCTGGGGGTCCTGCTCCGCCGCCCACAGCG
>JAVJGG010000030.1:3631266-3678066 GCA_035590195.1 Aviceda cuculoides
TATACCAGCAAAGGTAGGCGGGATTACACATGCGCCACAGGGAGGCGGTGATCAATTCTCTCTCTTTCCGTGACATCTCGAGATCTTCCGAACGCCGCACCCTACAGATTTTTTTCTTTTTCCTCTTAAATTTAGAGATTGGTGGAGTCTTTCTTCAGCAAAACTGAGGAGGAGTACATTTTAATCCACCAGGTTCAATCTGATTTGTTGAATTTCTGAATCTCTGTGATCAAAACTACAAAAATCAAACTATTCCATTAGTCGAGCTGAAAGTAATACAATATAGTTTAATGTAGCAACAATGTTTTGTCCTAAATGTTATGCAAGACTGTCTATCAATAATTCAGCTCTTATATAAAATATTCTTGCACATAAGATATTGTACTTCAACACAAGTGATCTGCACAGATATATTTTCAAAGAATATCAGTCTCACTGTTTACGCCAGTGAAGAGTGAAAGAAACCTGAGGGTGAAAATTAAAACAATACAAGGTTTCATGAAATATGTGGGCTTGGACGGAAAAATTATGAACATTTGGAACAGTTGGACTTCTAGCATGGAATGTGTCTTTATCATTCTATTGCTTAATTCTGATGTTTTAAACCAACTTTCAACATATAAAAAGTCCCAAAAGGAACTTTAATGGCAAAATACCCTTAAGTACACAAGAAATGTAAAATAAGTGCAGCATGTAATGATGAAATGGCCTATTCTAAGGCAATGCACTCCAAAACTGAGAGCTACAGATGAAAAAAAATAAAAAGAATTATTACTTAAATCTCATTTAAGGTATACAAAAGAATCAATACCTTGAAACAAAATCTATGAATTTGCCCTGAGGTAAAATGCTAAGGTGATGGGAAAAGCTTTTATTGTAAGATGACTATGTAAAATCCCTGCATTTCATAAAAGAATATTTAATGATTTTTTTTTTTACAGGTTGTTTCACATCTGCTTACATTATTCAGAAATGTTTTACATTTTCACCTTCTAAATAGGCTGAAGCAGCATTGTTCTGCTATCCATAAAGGCAGGAGTGACTGTTTATACCTGTGATTTTGAAGAGGTATTTTTGGGTTTGGAGTGACTAAAATTATGTCCCAACACTCACAGCATTGCTGTCCCACACTTCAGTAGAATATGATTTAAGCATCTAGAAATCATGAGATTGGCTTCAAAGCTATGAGTTTGAAGCGAAGTGAGTATATTTGGCATGTCTAGCCTTCCAGGCCTTGTGGTTTTAGAATTCACTTCCTAACTTTTCCCCACAATCATGAATAGAGTTTTTTTTTAAAATGAGCGCTGGATGATTTTACATAGCCATGTGACTCTAGAAGTTGATGCTTAAGTAGGCCGTAAGAAATTCAGATACTAGAGTAACTAGTGGTAAATGTACTGTTTGCTAACCCAGATTTTAAATGCTCTGAAGGAGAAGGTTAAAACCACCTAAATTCTTTCTGCCAAGGCTGTTTTTGTGTCTTACAGAGATCAGCTGTGTAAAAATGAAATCTTTCCCTCAGGGTTTTGGGTTTTGGGGGGTTTTTTTGCCTTTTTTTTTTTTTTTTTTAAACTGTTAATTATACTAAAGGAACCTACTCTTACTAGCTTGATGCTACTCCTCTATGCTAGAACCAGAAGCTAAAGTGGGTGTTCGAATGCCTAAAAGCAACAAGATCCAACTGATAGTTTTTATCTACTGATGAAAAAGGCTAATTCCAGTATCCTGTTTTCTGCTGAGGCTTGCTCACAGACTATGCTATTTGTGCTAAGCTAGTCAAAGCAGTGATTTGCTCACTAATATATTTTAAAAGTTTAGTTCATTGTTTTGCAACGTTTTACCATAAAGTTATCTTAACTCCTGTAATCATAACATTCAGATTGTATTCCAAAGGTAAATGTTTTACAGTGCATTCATTAAATGTGGAAGCTGAGCTTGTCTGAATTTCTGACCAATTATCTTGTCTTCTCATTTTTTCAGGGTTTCGCAAAAATGATGAAATGAAGGCTATGGAAGTACTGCCAATTTTAAAGGAAAAAGTTGCGTACCTTTCAGGTACAGTTATTTTCTTCTGTTGTGGAATGCGTAACTGTGGTGTCAGTCACATGTAAAATGGTATTTTAAATACTTCAGGTATCATCACAAAAGGCATGAAAAGCTAGGGTAGCACCTATTCCAGTTGGATATCCCAAACATAACATGCGCATTGTGAAAGGGTCTGTAATAAAGCAGATAAGTGTTTTGCTGAATATGGAACATACTGTTTGTTGTCGTCCCAGTCGTGTCCTGTCCCCCTCACGTATCCAACAGCACTGTTTAGAACAACCTGTTGTACCATAGTCATGTTCCTTCTCTTATTTCTGGTTCTTCTGCTGGAGAGTTTTACAGAGATGGCTTTGTTACTGGCCCATCTGAATCACTGGAGAAATATCTCTGTTGCGGAGGTGAAATTTCGGTGCATATCTTTTGAAGCACACTTGGTATCTTCATGGCTCAATGAGTTAGCATCTAATTTTAGCTATCTCCAGCACACACCTTGGTTGGTTACTTAATGAGGAATAGCAGAGAATTTAAAAGTGGGGTTTAGATGAATGAATATCATAACTTATTCTATAGCTTGGTAAGTAACTTTACTTGATGGAATGATGGTTGAGGTGCTTATTCTTGTGAACTGCGTTTTGGTGTGACTTCTGAAGTAAATACTTCCAAATCTGTTGGGATTAAGCAACATCGTTCTCTTTGCCATAATCTCGGTGTCAAATGATTTAGAGGACAGTCTCTCATTTGAAAGGCTTTGGGGTTTTTTTTTGATAAATAATTTGTCAAGAACTCCAAAAATAAAGCTCTTATCTGTAAATATTAAAACGTACAAAACGATCCCTGAAATTGCACTCTTTAGAGATTTGCTGTGCATGGGTGCTGATGCTTGCAAGTACAGTGTGTAGTTCACAGTACTTCATCCTGTCCACTCTGCTGAGTCAAGAGGAGGTGTAAAGCAAAAAAAAATTTTTCTTTTTTTTTTTAAGACGTCCTGGTAACTGCAATGAATGATAACACACCGCACAGAGCCAACTTCCCTGGTAGTGTGGGAACTCCCGATTCCTCTGCTTATGAATTGTAGTGCTGTCGAAGGCTTGCTTAAAACCGTATTTTGAGAGGGAAGGAAAAAAGGGAGTTAAACACAATATTTCAATCCCTCATTACTCTTTTTTGGACCTTGCTTTATGGCACTTAATGACAATGTAGTCAGTTTCCATTCCAAAACCTCTGAATTTCCAGGTAGTCCAGAACTTAGTTTAGACCCCTTGGAAGGGATCTGAAAGAGGGTAGGTGTTCTCTAATATTGGTTTGTAAGCATATGGCATTCTCAAAAGGCATTAACTCAGTGAAAGTGAAGTGGGCCAAATGAAAGTCGAAGATAAATTTAAAGGGAGTTGATGGATTATGAACCAGAACAGATGAGGTGCTCTGCAGGAAGAAGTGGTTGCCATCTTACCTTTGTGAAGGTAGCAACATCTGGCAGAAGAATGGAGCAAACAGCTGTGGACAGCAGGAGTGGCCGGAACTGATCTGCCAAAATCCATAGTTTTAGATTTCCATTGCAAGGGAGCTCAAATTAAATGAGATACATTAGTAGTGCAAGTGATTTAGAAAAAATACAAACAAAACACCCCCCCACGCCCAAAACCAAACACCAACCCACAACAGAACAAACAAACAAAAACCCCTCTAACTAAACTACCACCTCCATTAGGGCTTAACCATTGTGGAAGTAGAACTGTCAAGCTTTATACCTGGGAACACAAAGGTAAGGAAGGCTGTTGGATTACTGACTTACAGAGGCTTTGAATGTACTTCATTTTTTTTTTTTCTTCAGAAGTACAACTTTTGCTCCAGTATTTGGTTTTAATATTTGTAAGTACAATAACTGGTTAAGGTCTGCAGAAGTAGGACAAATTTGTTGGGGATATCTCTACTAAAACTCTATCTAAAGATAACTCTAAGTTATCTCTACTAAAAACTTGAATATTCCCATTAAGTTGTTGCAACATGTTCATTGTTGATTGTCAAGTACCTTCTCAAGTAGAAATGAAGTATGACAACCAACAGTGCAAAGAAGTGGTTCTTTTTTGTAGAGCAGGAAAGTTACACAAATAGCACAGGCTGAAATAAAAATTCATGGTGCGTTTGAGATCCTCAGTTCACTTCCCCAGTCTTTTCTCTGCTTTTCTCTGCTGAGACCTTCCTTCTCCAAGTTAAACGAGTAAGTATGGGCCGTATAGCAGTATATTCATCTTTGTGTTCTTAGAATACTTAAGACACTGATCTTTTGACAATGCTGACTTTCTTAAGCACTTCTTATTGTGAGGTGGACACGTAAGGGTGAGCCATCTTATGCAGAGACCTGGGCAGGCTGGAAGAGTGGGCTAGCCGGAGCAGGGTGAAGTTTAACAGAGACAAGCATGGACTCCTCCACCTGGGTTGGAATAACCAGAGAGCCCAGTATAGGCTAGGGGGGTCTGTGTGGCTGAGCAGCAGCCTTGCTGAAAGGGACCTGGGGGTCCTGGTGAACAAAAAGCTGAGCTTAACTCAGCACCGTACTGCTCTAGCCGTGAAGGCAAATCGGATCCTGGGCTGCCTCGGCAGGGCCAGTTCTAGCAGAGAGAGAGGTGTAATCATCCCACTCCACTCAGTGCTTGTTCAGGCTGCACCTGGAGTGCCGTGTCCAGTTCTGGTCCCCACAGTTAAAGAAAAACAGGAGCAGCCTGGGGAGAGCCCACAGGAGGGCCACGCAGATGATCAGAGGGCTGGAGAACCTGCTCTGTGAGGAAAGGCTGAACGAGTTCTGTCTTTCCTTCCCGGAGAAGAGAAGGCTCGGGGGGTACCTCGTCACGGTGTTCCAGTACTTGAAGGGCAGCTACCGAGAGGATGGAGGAGCTTTCTTCCCAAGGAGCTACGTGGAGAAGACAAGGGACAATGGCTGTTTCCACCATCGGTATCTCCTGCGCCATTCCGGAGATGACATTTTGTTCCACTCGGGAACCTTGGTGTTTTAATCAAGTTAAAGCTCTTGGTAACAGATACCTCCCACTGAGGTACCACTTTTACTTCAAGTGTACTATGTTGTGATTAAACTGTTTTTATGAGAGTTTCCCTTATCTTCTCCAACAGAAACCTCTTTGACCTGTGTTAGCCTGAGTTAGGCTTTAATTCTCTATTGCTTTTTTTCAGTCTTTGCTATTCATTTATTCCTTTCATTTGTTTTCAGGTGGATGTTTTTAACGGATTACTCAACGTAATTTCTTTTTCTTTGCACAGTCTGAATACTTCATCACTTTGAAAAAACTATTTTAGTAGTTGCTTTTCCTTTGCCACGAATCACAGTACATCTGATGTGATTCACTTCTGCTTTCTCCTCCATCATCACAATCCGGTTTAGCCCCCTTTCTTGAGCTGTTAATGATGTGTTTTTGTAAATGAAAAAAATGAGTGGATTTTTCATAATTTAGCGTATCTGAAGATTTATTTAGATGGAAGCAAATTCTTTCTTCTTGCCTCTGTTATCTGTAGCACCAGCCAGGATAGTTTAAAAAAAAAAAAAATTAAAAAAGGTGAATTTAGAACTAAATTTTGTACAACAAACAATGTACAAATGAGGACTATGGTGCAGATAAGGCAAGGACTTGCTAAAATCTGTGTTCCCTTGCATATCTTAAAATGTGTTAGTGTAGCTGTGACGCTCAAACTTTTAAAGAAAGGTAACGTTAATGATTGGATGACAGCTGGAGTGAGAAAGTGAGGAGAGATGTAGTCTCTGAGAATTCAATTCTGAATCAGATCTTGAAGCAGGTATTTTTTTGCTAGGGCAGGAGGCAAGGAAGTACAGAAGAACAAATACTTCTGTGAAGTATTGTGAAGTACATCTTGCTGTATGTGGGCTGATAACTGCAAAGTCCCAAAGCTCACCAGTCTAGCCTGAACTCTGGCATCTGTGCGTACTGATTCTGGAATAAATTCTGTATTGGAATGCTTGTCCATCATGAAACCGGTCTGACAGATTGGACTGCTTTATCTTCTCTTGGTCAAAGTAACAAAATAACTTAATGCGTTGAATGCAAACGCTTGGGTGCAGCTTCCCTGTGAATCCTGTGTTGTTTTCCGAAAATTGCCGACAGAGTGGTTCTCAAACAACAACAACAAAAGGGACGAGGGGAGCGGGGGGAAGAGAAAAAGCTTCCTTGAAGTGATTTTCACCTACCTGGGAAATAATCTGCTTGAGTGTTGGGTGTCGCACCACCTGAAATAGAAAAGTCTCCTGGAGATGTCACCATGAAGTACCAATGGAGTCTTGGACGCAATTTTTTTGTTAAGTTTAAGCTGAAGTCTGTTGAAGTACAGATACTCTTACATCTCCCTACACACACCTTCAGGAGCAGAGCATTTTCTTACAAGGTGCAATTATCTTGGTTTCATATGAGGAAATGGCACTTGATAACTTGTCCTGCTTTTCAAATATGCCATGAAAGCCCACTGTTTAGCTCTACCTAAGTACTCTGAAACTAGGTAAAAAGGCGTTTCCTGAAAAAAAATGCACTGCTCAGCCTGTTGGATTTTGGTGCCATTTGGAGACCATTGACTGGTGTAGTGATGTGCACTGGACAGTAGTGATTCGTGCTGCTCATGGCACATCTTGGCATAAACAGAATATCTCAGTACTGGGGGGGTATATAAAAGGGAAGGGGTAATAATGGCAGTCTCACCAATGGAAGTAGTAGCTTAATATGCTTTTGTTAAACCAAGACAAATAGGGGGTTGAGTTGAATAAGGACTATTGTGAGACAGGAAATTCCCACCTGATGCCTCATACGTTGTTGCTTTTAACATTCCTGTTCGCGTATGACACAGGAGCATCAGGAACAAAGGAAATGAGACTTATTCATTGGAAAAGGCCTAAGAAAGCTTTCAGTATAGCTGATGAAAAAAAACAAGTCTTATGGAATTTTTGCGTAATATTTTTAATTTTGTTGTCTGGTTTAAGACCGGGTAGTGCAATTCTTTTCACCAAAAATCAAGGTTATTTTAATTTTTTCATTACTCATCTAGACTTGAAGTTTGTGTGACAGATTTTTGCCTCCAACGTACAAAAATTTCAGGATACGATTTATCAGAAATTTAAGCACCGTTCTTTAAAACTGGGTTTTCTCTGTGGTATACGTGGAGCTGGGAGCCAACCGAAGTGGCATCCAAAATGACATAAAGAATATGGGTTTCTTTCCTCTGCTGTGTTGGAAAATTGCATGATACGGGAGTTGCTGTGCGGGAAAGGCCCGGAGGACTGATCCGAGGTGACTGCCTGTAGGGAGGCATTTATTTAAAACGCTTGGAGAGCGTTAAAGACAACTCAGCGTCTGCTCTTCCCTGCTAGCTGCCGCTTCTTTAAGGAAGAGTTTCCACCCTGAGCAGTTTTTCCGGGGGGTGGGGGGGTCGGAACCAGTAGCGTTTACCAGTTGAAATGTCAGGTTTTTTTAAGGTCCGTAGCGGCCGGTGCGCCGAGGAGAGCGTTCATTTGCTTTTGGCCTTCCTTTCTAAGGGATTTTTTTTTTTTAAAAAAAAACAACTTTGTTTAGTAACATGGATTTACACCGAGGAGCTGATTTATGATGAGAAATCATTCAGGGCAGAGGATAGTGTTTTTCTCCGTTTCCACGGGACAGGAGAAAACAGTCCATATAGCTGTGGTTGAGAACATATATGTGAAAGCTTTTAAGAACGTGTCTGTGCTACTATGCAAGTGTTGATACAGACAGCCTACCGCCTTGAATGTAGTATTTAGTAATAGTAACATTTTGTTGTCACTAGCAAGGGGTCGGATACAAAATTGCATTTTAAACTACAGTAAGTGTGCAATTTAACGAATGGGCTGAATACATTTAAGTGGAACCACTTAAACTCAGATTTTTTTGCCTTACATATTGAGTGGATTCGGAATTTCCTGCATTGCTAACAAAATGAAAAACTATTAACTGACAATTCAGAATCTGCACATCAGAACAGGGTAAAAATATAAATTAAATGCTTAAATAGTATCCATGTACTCACCTGGTATATGCATTGGGTGTGAAGTACTATACACCTAAACTCTGTGCTAGTAAATGAAGTTAACGCTGAGTATCCTCTAAATGCTTGCCTACAAAGTGGCATAACTAAATTTAAATCTGTACAACTGCTGATTCAAAAGTTAAATACCTAACAAAGCACCATTGCTGGAGATGTCACACTACCAATCAAACTTGAGTGTGACTGTGATGTGTAAGTGTAATGCTATGGTTATTCTTTGTTCCAAATTTTTTGACAGATACTTCCTCATTGTAGGAATTGTGACAATATGCCAATTGATACTCCCAAAATCCAATTTTAAGCTGGTCTCTAAATGACAGTGTTGGCATTTAACTTGAAATCAGTTCTTTTTTTTAAAGCTGTTATTCATGAAACACTGTAGGACTTGGGTTTTCCAAAAGTATTGTGAAGACTGGTTTTGCAAACAAGAATGGTGTTATGCTGTGGGGTCTTTTAACATGTTTAATTTTTCAGGTGGCAGAGATAAGCGTGGAGGTCCCATTCTAACGTTTCCAGCTCGTAGTAATCATGATAGAATACGGCAAGAAGACCTTAGAAGACTAATTTCATACCTAGCATGTATTCCTAGGTAAGTGATGGTCACTTTGTAAGCTCTGAAGCTATAAAACAAAATAAATGGATTATGTTGCAGTACACCCACAAGCTAGAAGACTGAACGGGTTAAGAAAATGAGCAAATTCATACCAAGTTCTGTCAGTTACTGTTTTCAAACTGCTTTTTGGAAGAGACCTAAATAATTACTCTGCCTCATAGAAGGAAGGCTGTTGGCAGGACGGCTGGTGTGCTTTAGCTGGAAGTAGTTTTTGTCTTGGAAATGGCACTGCCATGCCATATTGCTGTCACTCTGTTGAGGATTGCAAACACAACTCAAAGGCTTTCGGTACATCAATAATTAGAAGCATGCTGGTCATCATTCACAATATACCTTGTGTGGAATGAGGTCAGCACAAGAGTCCTAACTGTTATTTGTATTAGATAAGTTACAGTGTCCTGATAGAGCACAGGAATATCCAGGAGAGAGAGATGTAAAATTGCTTATATAGGTCTCGGTTAACCTGTGGACAGATCTGTGAAAGTACTGATGTCATTGTATTATCAACAATGGAAGCTATGAAGGACGATGTGGTGTGTAAATAAATTGGCAGAAGTAAAATCCAGTGCTTGTGTGTGTATATATACACATCCATATATGTATATAAAGTTATACATGTATTAAAAAAAAGTTATGTATTATATATGTGTAAAAAAGTTGGTTCACATAGAACTTTCTTCCCAGTAGTAACTGAATTGGGGAAAAAAGTGATTGTAAGACCCTGACTTCAGGTCCAGCTCAGAATCTGTCGGCATTTTTGTGCAGACTGGAGCAACGCTGACTGTGCTTGAACATGTTTGCCTGTGACCTCAAGGAGCAGTTGTCATTACAGTTGAAAAAACCCTTGGACAACATCCCTGAATGCAATATCTTCCATATTTCTGTAATGTGTTCATTTATAGGGATTTGCACCTGATGTAATGAGATATCAGTTTCAGATTGACAAAAGTGCTTTTATAAAAATAACTTCAAGACATCTAGTTGACAGTGTGTATGGCCTTCCTTAAGAGCAATTGTTGGTAATTCAATTTTTCTAGTCTTTATTTCACTTTGAAGTGTAGGAGTGTTAGTACTTTTTTTTTTTTTTTTTTTTTAAGTTAACTGGGGGATTTTGGGTAGGTAGAGGAAGGAGGGTGGAAAGAAGGCATTAAAATATGCCCAAGAGAGTTTTCTAGAGATAATCTGGCAAAATACAGTGGTCCTCTGGCAAAAGATGTATGTTAGTTTAGCACCAATAGATTTAAAATGAAAATAAGTTTAATGCAGGTTTTATATCTCTGTAAGCATGGCAAAGCTTTGAGAATAAAGGGAACTTTATTAAAAGCAAGACTCATTTTCATACAAGTCATGTTTTAGGGTCTGATCATGCTAATTAGGAAGTCCCAATTGATACAAATGGCCCCAAACATTTGGTCTGTCTGTTAGTTATTGCAGTACTATTACTCTACATAGCTGAAGATTGAGACATGTCAGTTGTTTGGCAAGAGATCTAAACACTTAAGGTGACTCAGTCTCACTATTTTACTACTCTAACAATTTATCTGATTTAAAAATATTGCTAAACTTAAGTCACCAAGGCTGACCGGACCAGGTATTAGTGTAGCTCAGGTTTACCTAACAGACGACCGTGGCTGACTAAAGCCTCCTGGAGCAACTTTGCGATCCTTGGCCGGGAGGGATTCATCTTTTGTCAGACGATGGGAGGATACATCTGCATTGTATGTCATGATGAGGGACCAGTTTGTACACCCCAGTAGGTGTATGCCTCGTGGGAATTAGTGGCAAGCGCTCCTCCTCACGCCGTGCTCCCGTTGTGTGGTAGGATAGGGGTGGGCTGAGCAGCACTTGTATAATAGCATGCAGCCTTTAAATAATGGGTGTATCTTTAAAACAGCCGTTGCTTTTGTCCTTTAATCCTGTGAGGCTGTTAGAAAATATTTTCACCGTGGTCAGAAAGGTGGGTCGTAGCTTACGTGCATTCCAAGCTAGTCAATTTTAATGTGTTTTCCTGCTATCATTACCGTTTTTGGCATTCCTATGGGCAGGTGGGACAGCCAGCACTTATCTTGATAAACTTTTTTAAATGGTGTTTTTTTGGGTTTTGTGTTGTTTGGGGTTTTTTTAAACTTTAAAAAAACTCCTCTTCTAAGGAACCTGTATTGTCACTTCTTTCAGAAGCTCTTCTGCTCTCCTGTATCAGTCATAACTCATCTTTCTACAGTGTGGCCAATGAGATTGTGTAAAGTATGCCAGTGAAGCTTCCCTACTTTTTGGACGCTCTGAAAACCTCACCATATGAACTCCAGAATTGCATTTCCATTAGTCACATCCCTGAAAGTGACTCACGTACTCAAACAATGGACATCTCTCTAGTCTTTTGGTAGTCCGTTGGCTATGACACATTGGTTTTGAAATATTTTCCCTTTCCATGTTAACAAGGTCAAGTAGCAAATTCTACTGGAACAAAATTCTGAAGAGGCAACTGTAAATTAATTACATATTGCCGTTCAAGTAAATGGTGTGTTCAGTATGTGTGTAAGGTGAAGGAGAAACAAGACTGGAGGATGAATCTTTGTGGATTAAACAATGAAAATGAAAGAGGAGATAAAGGCAGATTATCAAATCAGCAACAGGTGTAAAGCTATCACCCGTGAGGAGTTTGGCGGGGGGGAGAGAAGCTTCCCGAGATGTTCATGGGATCTGCTGTACGTGTCAGCTAGTCGACAGTGAGATCCTAGGGTGTTAGGGCTAGCTGAGGAGACCACGTTCGTTAGGCAGCGTGGTGCAGTAGAGTGCTGTGTTTGAAGTTATAACGCTTGCTTGATAACCTTTTCTTCTTTCTTCTGCAGTGAGGAAGTATGTAAACGAGGATTCACTGTCATTGTAGATATGCGTGGGTCAAAATGGGACTCCATAAAGCCTCTGCTGAAGATTTTGCAGGAATCCTTTCCATGTTGTATTCATGTTGCACTGATAATCAAGCCAGACAATTTCTGGCAGAAACAGAGGACTAACTTTGGCAGCTCTAAGTTTGAGTTTGAGGTAATTTCCCCTATGGTATACAAATTTCCATTTGTTTCATAGTTTTAAATGTTCTCACTACTGATCAGCATCTTGAAAACTCTCAGAAGAATTATGTTCTAGAGGATAGGATGGGTACATTAGGCCAGTGGTGCTAAAGGGAATTTGGTTTTCTTCATGTCCTTAGGCTAGGTAGTTGTGCATGTTATCATTTATATTCTTTTTCTGAGAGTGGGAAAGATGGAATTAGAGTTTTACCCCTAATGGCAGAATGTTAGGTTTTATCTGTTTGTTGTCTTGGTCTGCATCGTGGTAATTGTGGTATCACCAGCATTGAGAGGAAAGCAGCCAGCTGAACCTTGCTGTTATCCTCCTGCTGCTTTACTATACATGAAGTCAAAACTTATCAAAACGGTAGATGAAAGAGCGGTTGCTATTTTCTCCTTAAGTGTAGTGAGGTAAGAAAGAAATAAAATATTTCTCTCATTTGGGGAGATACCTGCAAGACAGGAGGCTGATCAGAATTGATATTTGAGAAGAAGTTTATGAGAAAAGTTAAGTCACGTGGGCTTCAGGAGCAAAATGATCAACTCTTACAAGGAGAAAAAAAAAAAAACCTTGAAAGAAAATTTCAAATTCATTTCAGTAACAGCTTTTTTTTAATTTTCATTTTTATTTTTTAGACAAATATGGTGTCTCTGGAAGGCCTTACCAAAGTAGTTGATCCCTCTCAGCTAACCCCAGAATTTGATGGCTGTTTGGAGTACAACCATGAGGAGTGGATAGAAATCAGAGTTGCCTTTGAGGACTACATTAGCAATGCAACCCATATGCTGTCCAGACTGGAGGAACTGCAAGATATATTGTCAAAAAAGGAAATGCCTCAGGACCTGGAAGGTGCTCGCAATATGATAGAGGAGCATTCACAGTTAAAAAAGAAAGTCATTAAGGCCCCTATCGAGGACCTTGATGTGGAAGGACAAAAGCTGCTCCAGCGGATACAGAGCAGCGATAGCTTTCCCAAAAAGAACTCTGGGTCAGGGAATGCAGACTTACAGAACCTTTTACCCAAAGTATCCACCATGCTGGACAGGCTGCACTCAACACGGCAGCATCTGCATCAGATGTGGCATGTGCGGAAATTGAAATTGGACCAATGCTTTCAGCTCAGGCTGTTTGAGCAGGATGCTGAAAAGGTAAGGGGTTGGGGGAGGCGAGTATAAATGGCCGCTGCTTGGCGGACTTGAAAGAAGGACCAGGAAAAACTGCAAACAGTAATTTTAGTCTTTAATCACTAGCCTTTTACTGAGAAATAAAGGATTTTTTGATTGAGAGTGACTCTTAAATCTTCTGGAGTAAAGGGGATGGGGTAGTAATTCAAAGCTGTAAAGTACATAGGTAGCTCTTACCAAAGAAAACTTGAAGCAGTAGTGACTATAAAGCTTTTCTTTTGGTAAGTTTTTGTTCCAGACAGATGCTTTTGCATGCATCAAGTGAAGATGAATGCTGTATACTTTATAAATACAGATGACTAAGGACTACATCCGTCTCCTTTTGAACAACCCTTGGGATTTGAGTGACAGGCAGTCGACAAACTCTGAAGAGGCTGACGTGGGGAGCTGCTTCATTGATGCAGGATTTAAAGTCCCAGGCTAAAAACTGATGTATCTCTTTTGACAGTGCATATGTCATTAACAGGGGACTGAGTGATCTCAGAACGTTTCAGGCTAACCAGTCCGTTCAAATGAGAAAGCCTTTCATTGTTATGGAATTTGAAGGGGAAATATGGCAGGCAGTGCACTTTTAGATGAGCTGAAATAAGATCTACTTTCATATAGAATGGTTTTGCAATCACTTATTGCTAATACCTTGTTACTGTGGAACAAATAGCTTTAAGGAAGGATGGGGAGTTTTTCTCCAGGAGAAGTAGTAACTAGACATTGCAGTCAAGTGGTAAGTATGGTCTTTGTCAAATTCCTTAAAATATTTTATCTAAGAATGGCTGAACTGGATGAGACCAAAGGTCTGTGTTAAATCAGTATCCTGCCCTCCAGCAATGGTCATAAGCAGGTGCATAGGGAAGAGTACAAGCAGAGCAAACATATATGATACTTCTTCTTCCTCCTCCTCCTCCTTCTGTTTTCTTCCCCTGTACTTTCCCTTACCCTCATCATTTCGAGTCAGGGACTTTTTTTTACTCTTAAGGTTTTCCGTTGTGTTGAAAAAAGAAATAATTTTTTAGAAGTACCATTTAAAGTAAGTGTTTACTGAATGGGTATAGCTGAAAATAGTAGGGGCATGTAAAGAGTTGAAAAAAATCTGGTCAAGTGAATTTAGAGTTATAAAATTATTTGGAAAATAACAAGCTGTTGGTCTAGTATTGCCCTTTCAAGCCCAAAATGCTTTTTAGTAACCTTTCAGCCACTTAATTGCAGCATTAATTATTCTTTATTACAGCATGAACAAAATATATTTTGATGGTGCTCATGTGGTATTGAAAGAGATGTTCTTCATTTACTCATCTAAAAGTTGCCTACATAACTTGCACTTTAAGAAACTCCTTGTGAAATAATGGAGCCTGTGGGATCGATCTCTGTCCTGCCATGTGGCTGCATAAGCTTCTGCCTGTGTTTTCTAGGTTCCTGATTCCAAGAATAAGTCTATAGTAAATTAATGCATCTCTCTTTCAAAATAGAGGGAGATGTTAGGCACCTCAAAATGGGTTTGACAGCAGCTAGCATACCTGGGTCTTCATTCTCTTATCAACCAGTAGAAAAAGATTGAAAAGCAGGTTTGTGTAGTATTCCAACTCACTTTTGGATTAAGGCCTTTGCCTTATTCTACTTATACATCTTATTTCACTGCTTGTGTCAGATTAGATTTCATAGCTCAGGGCTCCTTTATCGGTGTATGTGTATGTGATTTATTTAGGTGCGGGAAATGGCTGGATCTTCATTGGAAAAATAAAGGGTATTGGACAGGGAGAACTAAAGATGTTCGTTTTGGAGGACTTGCACAGCTCTTTGCACCAGAAACTTGGGCCGGTTCAGAAGAAGAGAAGGCAAAAACGGGGTGAGGTGGGAGGGATTCTGGTTGGAATTGCCCTGTAGGTATCTGAAGGCAGCAAAGTCAGACTTACCTAGAGCAAGGTGGTCGTGAGCAGCACCAGTGTCTGTTTTGAATAATGTTCTAACACATCTTCACTGTGGTCTAGGTAAGAAACTGAAAATCTCAGGAATGTGTGATTAGCTGTCTCAGTTGTCTAAGCTCTTAAAACTTTTTTTTCTTTTGTTTACGGTCCTTACCGTATTGTGGTCTACTTATAATTCGATTTGTCATGTACCTGTGTGGAATAATTGATTTGATAATATTGCTCTGTTAACCAGCTTATTTTAAAAGATCTTTAAATGAGTACTTACTGTGCATTGCTACCATTTTTTTCTGAACAAACTTTTTCAGCTTGTCTAGAGAGTAGATGGGTCTTTTGAGCTGAGATATAGCAAAGATTTCAAGACCATTGTGGTGGTGGTGGTGGTGTTAAACTTAGCCTTTTGCTGTGTTGCTTGGTCTTTGGAAACTTTGTCATCCATTGCCACCGTTAACGTATCGATGTACCTCCATTGATGGTCGTTGTCAGATAAGGTCTTTCCTAAAATTTGTTTGAATATTAAAATACTTTTTTTTTAAATAAAGGTATTTAAAGATTATCCTTAAAGTTGCCTGGAAGAAGGTAATGTGTAACTCTGTGCTCAGGTATAGGTTTTTAAAATTTGTTTAGCAATAGAAAAGTTGTTTTCAAATCTGCTGTAAAGTTATGAACTTAAAATATTAAACTTGCTGCCGAAGTACTTGATCAGCAAGAATGAATTTATATTTAATTTCCTTGAGTTGCCATTTTCATTCTGAATTACTAAGCTGCTGACATCATGAAATGCTGACACTAGAGAACGTATAAGCTTGGTAAGTCAGGGCTGTGCTCCAGGCCTGTTTGTTTACTATGACTTCTTCGTAGTAATGAAGTTTATGACTTTATGATTATGGCTTTACTGTAGCTTGTTGAGATAAACACCTATAGTAAAGATTTAACAGCCTCAGCTGTTTGGTCCCAAAAGCCAGATTTCAGCAATGGTTTGTTTAAAATGTATTGTAACTTACAACAGAAAGAGCATCAGTGTTAATTTTTATGGCCTTAGACTCTGTCTTCTGTGTTCACAGATTTCTCATTACTTGTCTATGATTTCTGCCATAACAAGTTAGTGATTTTTTTTTTTTTTTCCTTTCTTAATATTTTCTTGTAGATGTTTGACTGGATCACACACAACAAAGGTCTGTTTCTGAACAGCTACACAGAGATCGGAACCAGTCACCCCCACGCAATGGAGCTTCAGACACAGCACAATCACTTTGCCATGAACTGTATGGTAAGAACAGGCCTCGCTTCACAGCACTGACTCATGGTCTGTTTGCTCTACGTTAAGGTAGAATTCGTCAATCAACACATAAATCGTTCCTTCTGTTACAAGTAGTGCAAACTTGTATTTGAGCAGTGGAATTATAAAACACAAAGGAGGAGAATAAAGGGTAGCCGAGTACAGGACTACTGTGATCAAGCAACAAAATTATTTTGACAAAAAGCAGTATTCAACACAACCTCAGTTCTTCTCAAATATAATTTCCAAACTTCTTGAACCTGGGATGTGTATTTGAGTACTGCTTTGAGTTTTGTGGGAAATTTCAGAGTATCACGTGCAATATAGAATTTAGCACTCTGTATGGAAAGAAACAGCTCTCTGAATCTCCTGAATGGATTGCAACTCAGACAAAGTTCTGAGAAGTAGTGATCAACAGCTGAGCCTGGTGTAATAATTTTCCATATTTTTAAGAAGACACACTTCTCATTTCTGGCACAGTAGAATGGAGCTGAAACAAACTTTTTGGGGGGTCAAACACTGTCTTAGGATGAGCTATCAGTAGGCTGCAATTAAAAATTTGGATTTTAACTGGCGGTGAATGAAAGCTGCTTATTTTCAGTTTCGTGAATTCCTGTTTGAACATGGCGACTAAATTCCCAAGTACATTTTAGGTCCTTTTCACTAGGAGGATTAGGGATGTTTAAATAACTTTGGGAGTCTGGGCCTACATCCAGTCCCCGGCTGTCAGCTCAGTGAAGGAAGAACACTACCAGTCTTGTTAGAAATTAACATCCTTGGCAGCCCAAGGATGGGAATTGAATTAAAGTGTGGTCGAAACAATCAGCTCTTGCAAGAGGGTGTTTTTGTAGGACAGGACTACTAATTGTGCAAAGAGAGAGAGGCAAAGTAAGCTTGCCTAGGTTATGTGTCTTGCTGAAATAACAGAAGGGCTGGTAAGGCAGTTGTTGTGTATGGTATAGCCAGAGTTAAGGCAATAGCAGACACAAGTAGAGAAGTGCATTTTCTTCTTTTGCGACTCCACTATGTTTGCAAAAGTTGAAAAAAAATAAAAATCAATATGAACTTTTTGGAAAGAGTAAAGCAAATGCAGGGGAACATTGTTAATTAAGTTATGTAACATCATATATGCACGTAACTTTGCCCGTTAGGTTCGGAAGGTGTAGGTTCAATCCACGGGCACGGGGAATTGCTCCTTTATGGAGTACCTCGTCGTCGTTGCTCATTGCTCTGCGTATGAAGTAGAGCAGAAAGAAACTCACAGGAGGACAGTAGGTGTCGTTGACATGAGATGGCTTTTGGAACTTAGTTATTTTGGATGGCCTTTCGGGCAATTCTTGGGCTTGTACTCTAAAGGTTAATTTCTTCTGTCAGCCTGTCCTGGTATTAGTCACTGTTGTTTCTTCAAATTGGATGACTTCCCCCCGCCCCCCACTTCCATATTCTTCAGATGCTATCAACAGTAGGAAGCTCTTGAGTGATGTAGCATAATCCCTCCTGCTCAGTTTTTGCTGTTAGTCTTTTGCTGTTAATCTCTGTTTTGCCTGTAGTAGTCAAATGCATTAATTAGAGGACTTGTTCTCAGCCTGTACAATGATTAAGGAGCAGCTTAAATTTGGGGCAAATTAAACAGTCCAAATATTCGAAGGGGGAAAAACAAGCTGCAGTTTTTTGATGTGTTTCCGTAGCATAGCTGCTCCCCCCTCCCCCCGTCAAAAGTGGTTCTTTGGCACAGAATGGGAAAATACAAATTCAAAACAATAAGTCCCTGATTTTGATTTAAGCAGCGTTCAGATTTTCTGGAGTTTATTTGTTTAAATGGCAAAAGCCTTACATGTAGATTAGGAGGAAAGATTAAACTGAATGTGACATAAAAAAATGACATGAACTGATTGACTTTTGGCAGGCCTTATTTTTCATTAGCTTTTAACTGGAAAAATGTTGGGCAATCTTAACTTCTGCAAGCCTGTTCAGTTTCGCCCTGACCACTCTTCACATACACTCTGTGCTTAACAAGCTACTGTTCGTTCACTGTTCCTGTCAGTGTAACTCCTCAGTCATCAGAGTTGATTTAAGATCCCTTATATGAATGCCGTAACACTAGAGATGGAATTTAATTTTTAACCCATCTACAACCGTGCAAATTTATTCAATCAGATGGGGTAGAGGAAAGAAGAGAGGCAACTATCTATAAGGTTTATTATATGCAGGAGATTTTGAAGGCTTTTTCCTTGTGGCCCTAAATGGACCCGAACAGATCTTGCTTTCCAGGCAGTTTCCTTAGGCTCACTTGAGGTGGGGAAGGGCTGTTGGAAGGATAAATGCTGCCCAAGCAGCTAAATGCAACCCCTTGCACTTGCTCACAGCTTAACCCTGATAATTGATGTTGCAGCTGCTTTTCCCAGTGCATTGTGGTTGCCACAGGGCACATGCTCCCTCCACAGCAGGTGCCACCCGCCGTCAATAGCCGGCTCTGCCATCTCCCCTTCCTTCCCAAGGAGCAGCTCGGCATTCCGAGAGGTGCAGGAGGACAACTTCTGCAGCTGCTTATGCCAAACGCGGGTGAGAAGGAGCGACGGCCTTTGGGTGAGATGCCAAAATTTTAATCTGGTCTTCCAGTCTGGAATGAACCACCTGGATGTAAACCATTGTGAAAGCCGCTTAGTACCTGTTATGAACAGGAGTTGGTTACATCAAAGGACAAAGAGGATTTGCTGGATACTTCTTTTTTTCCCTTGTAATGGCTTTCTGCCGTATTTAGAATCTGATTATCAGTATTACAGCACGAAGTAGCTGGAAGTTTAAACCAAACGTTGTAAAACAAAAAGGTGAAGAATACATTGGGGGAGGAGCTTTAACTGTGCTTTGAACAGTTTCATTAGCAAGCGATACGTCTAGGAATCTTATGTACTCGGTATGTGATAGGCTCGTGTGGTGACGCTTCAAGGTAACAGGAGTAAGTTCATGAAAGTCTCAAACTTAATACACGGACTGGTTCTCATTGCAATGAAACTGTCCCAGAGGAAAAAAAGCTCAATAGGTGCAGTAATACGCATTGAGGATGGCCATACGTTGGGTTACCTTTGCTGAACGTGCAGGTCGATGTGGCTAAAAAGGCTGCTGTCTGAAAGACAGTTCACATGTGCACCTGTAGGTATGTGACCTGCTATTGCTGAATTCAAGAGGCTGTGCACTGATAAATGTCAGGGCTGTGTTTTTGTAGGACAAGTAGATCCCATGTTCCCGAACTGTGGGGAAAAATAAACTCACAATGATTCTCCTCTCTAAAGATGAGGATGGATTTTCAGTACAATTTAAAGGCCTGTTTTTGGCACCAGTACATTGCTGTTGTCAAGTCCTGAGATTTATTTGAGTTAAGCAATACTCGGTTTCAACTTGAAGTTCCTCTTTGGGTGACTAAACCAATGGTTCACTTCTCAAAACAAGTTTTTAGTACCTTTTAAGGGAGAAACTTGCCAGTAAAGCGTCATAGGAGTTACAAGTACAAAAATTATCTGTCAAGTTTTTGAACTGCAAAGTGCCCATGGTTATACGATTAGTCAGTCTTGCATTCAAGAGTGGGGGTGACTGATTCTGTGTCTGTCCACTCTTTTTCCTGCCATTTTCCATGTGCCTGCTGGGACACGGGGGAAGAAAAAGCAGTCATGTAACATATGGGTGAGGAAGACGATGTTACTTATTTGAATATTTTCTTCTACTCTTTCGCTAGACCAAATGGCCTTGCTTTCATTACAGCTTAACCGTTCCCCTCACTGCACTGGTGAGGTTCAGAATGATTGGAAAGGGGTGTAGGCAGAAGGAAACGTTCTTCAGAGAACGCTGAGGCTGCCTACTATTAAAGGGCGTGCTATGACTACTTTTTGTCTCAAGGCTGATAGGACCGTCAGTAGAAAGCTATGTTTATTAACCATATTCCAGAAAATTCCTGTGTCAATTTTAAGCATATTGCTAAGTTGATTAATGTTCTCAGAACAGGCCGTTTGCGTATACTAAACGACTTTATCAAGGTAATAATCAAGTAATGAATGTCATCCCCAAAAAAGTGCCAGAGGTGAGCACTGGTGAGAGTTTTGGGAGGTTAAAATAAAAGTCTGAACACAATGCTTGAATATCACTGGGTTTACAGAGTTAAAAGTTACGAAGATTAATTACTTGGCTAGCTCAAATCCAGCCACAGGGACTGGTGCAAATGAAAACATTAAGAAGGTCAGGTGAGGTAAAATCAGCCTAGCTGACATCTAGTGTGACTTTTTCCCTTCCTTTGTACTAATGACTTATTTCACTCTTGAGATTCTTTTTATTTCAAATATATATTTTTGTAACCATACAGAGTTGTCAGTTGAGACAGACTTAAGCACCATGTGAATTCTAGACCGCCCTGGGTCCTCTGAGTCTTCAGCGTATGAGAGCAAGACCACAGGTTGTGAATTGTGCATTCTTTCTCAGATTGCTTTGAAATGCAGGTTTTTCAGAGAAGACCGTGCAGAATGGTGAACAGTAGTAAGCTAGCTCTTCTGTCTTGGGGGGGACATGTCTGTTGTGTGGATGCTGGTGGGGTTGTTTGTTGTTTGGTGGTTTGGGGTTTGGTTTTGTTTTTTTCTAAGCTAATAGATTGCTCAGACAGGGCTTTCAGCAAAAATAAATAAACAAAAGTTAAATGGTAAATTCCATCAACTGTCCAACCAATCTAACATCACTAATAGACAAGGTAAAGACTCCAAATAGGCATGGGGCAGTAGAGTAGGTAAAATGTATTCAGTCAAGTTTTGGGTGGTTCTGAATAACCGTAGTTTAAGCAAACCATGGATTTGTGATGTTCTTGAAGTTCAGGGAGTGCACAGCTGTGGATCCTGGTCAGACTGGGAATGATGTTTTTTGAGTGCACATCTGTAAGGGGATCTTTCTGGTGTCAGAGCAGTTAATGCTTAGGTGCAATGTCTGGATGTCACCAACCTGAGAAGAGACTGAAAAGGCAAAATGAGTTCAGGCTATTTCCAGCTTCTGAGGAGCACTCCAAAGTCAACAAGGTGAAATAGAACAGGCTAGATGTGCAACTCTGAAGAAGGAAGAAGCAAATATACAGATTTTAAAAAGCAATCAGCTGGTGAGTTGTTAATACAACAAGAAATACGTTCATGTCAATGGATCATGAACTAAAGGAATAGATGGTGGTGTTGCTGCAAAGAAGCAAATCTTATTCCGCTCTTGATACTTATTGGGGTTGCTGAACTGAAGATTTGTAAAGAAATTGCTCTGATTCAGTTGGTCCTACTAGAGAACTAGGTCCATTTTAGACCCCCACACTTAATGTCGTAATGGGGAACATCCAGATGAAAATGACGTGCCTGTAAGGAGAGGTTGAAGGCATGGGCATTTACTATGAGAAAGTGAAGGTAAGTTAAAAGTAAGAGAGGAAAGAAGGTGATGTTGGTGTTGGCCTATATAGTCTTGCAGTAACATTCCCTAGGTCCACCGTGAAAAATATAGGAGAGAAAGATGATAAATCTGAAGAAAGTTGGAGTGGAATTATTTTTCAGTCGTTCCAGTGGTGATAGCAATGCTTAAGTAGTTACCTGAGAATATTTTGAGGATCCTTGTAGTTGAAGAACAGGTTAAACACTTTCCTTAATTGTAGTCTGGATGTTGCTGAGTTTATTTTTTTTCAAGGGAAGAGGTCAGGCGATACCTTTAGTTGTTCTGCAGCCCTCATCTTTGAAGTTTGGATTCCCAAACTGAGAGTTTTACTGTTGCTGCAAGAGTGAGAATAGAAGAGATGTTAGAAAACACTTAAATCATTAAAGAAGGTGTTGTTTCATACACTAATGCTATACCTTGTCTTCCTGGCCATTTGTGTGTGTGAAGTGGCAGATGATTTGGAAATTCCATTGCTAAAATATTTCCATCACAGACTGGTAGTTCAGACTCAGTACAGTTTACATAGAGGTGCCAATTCATGATGCTTATGGACCATGTCACTGAGGTGGTTGTTTTTAACACTGAATGCTTAATAGTTTCTGTGTCAGAGAACTACTATTTGAAATCTTAGAGCTAAACAAACATTTTCTAAATGGATCTGGGAAAATCAGGAAATAAAATGGAACCTTCGGGGCATCTGCCAGCTTTATTTTGTATCGAGTGTGACAGAAGTTCAGTTAAGCTGGCAGGCTGTCACCTATATTTTCTCCTATGTATTTGCCTTTCAGGCACACACCGGTGTGCTACGGCTTGTGTTAAGCTACTAATCTATGTTGCCTTGCTGAGCAATACTTTTTTTTATAGCTATACACCCTTTAGGGATTAATTCTGCAATGAGGAACTTCCCAGATACTGTGAGGTGTCTTTTCAGCTTCTGGCTAAAGGGCATTGTGAGAGAAAATAAGCGTACTAAGTACATTCATGTACTTACTGTAGGCACTGTAATGCAGTGACTTGAATTGTTCCCCTTTTAGTTTTATTACAATAATCATATGCAGCACAATGAAAGAAATGCAGTATCACTTTAGCCTTTTTAGACAGTTGAAACACTTTTAGAAGCTGCAGATGTTTCATGCAGATTCACATGATGTAAATGAGATGGCCGAATAAGTCTTTAGCAGTTATTACCCGATAGCTGTTGCTTTTTTAACTAAAACCAGGATGTAAATCCATGCAGCAAATAAGATGTCAGTCCCTGGGAAACGAGCATCAGCTTATTTGGAACGGTGCTTCTCAAGCAGTGCTCAAAATACACATTTGTCATATAATAACAACAGTGGACCTACCTGTCCTTTTAGAAAAGTGAACAAAATTTGTTAACTTTCAAGGATCAGTTAAAGATAGTCCAATTGTAGCAAGTTGCTATTGGAGATTCTTTTCCTCCTTAACTAAACTGTCATTTTGGGTCATTGCATTGTAAAATATTGAAACTTAAAGCTTTAGTAGACATATTGGGTGGTGAGGGATATGATAGTGGAGGAAAAAAAAGGTTGAGATTATAAGACTTTTTTTTTTTTTTTTTTTGAGGAAAGGAACGTGGTATACATGGATACATAGCTTGGAAAGCATTCAACTGTCAGCGTCTTAATTCATATTCATACTGCTACAGGGGGTATTCTTCCACACTTGTGAAGCCAGATTGCCTTAGGAAAATGAATGCATTTTAACCACAGCTCAGTTTTGCTTAACTTCACATTTATGATGCCCTGTCCTTCATATCTAATTGACATTCCAGAATTTCCAGTATTCCTTTATTATGACACACAAACAGTTCAAATGGCCCTCTATTATAGCCTTTATTCTTTTCTCTTTCGACACTTGTTTTTTTTCACACCACTGTAAAAAAACATGTAATGGCTTTCTGGATTAATTTAGCAGTCTCTTATTTATGCTACATACACTTTAATAGGCCAAAATGCTCTTCAGTCCTTTAAAATTTATTGGAAATAGCAGTTTCGTTCTCTTCCAGTTCTTTGGCTGCGCTTAAGAGGAGAGCATAGACGTTTAGGATAACCTAAGAAACGAAAAGGTAGTATTGTGCAGGAAGGAGAAAAAGAGCCAACGTGAGAGTGCCGTGCTGGGTTGATTAAGTGGCGAGGTGCGGGTATGCTCCTGCTGCCTAGGGGCACACAGTTACAATTAGTGGAGTCCTGCGCCCGTTACCACTCGTCTGAGTCGGCGCAGTGGAGCCTGGAGGAACTGCAACGCTTGCTCCAACTGGTCAGCGTCAGGCTCCGGGCAGTGGTGACGGTCAGGCCAACAGGTACTGGTTCCACCTCGGATGCTCAGCGTCTATGGGGCGTTGGGTGTCCCTGTGCCGGCGTTCTCCCCTGACCCCTCGTACTGGCAGGGGTGTAGTCGGATTTTGGCACAGGTTGCCCGTCACGTATCTATCTCAACAGTAATATAACCATACGTTTTCAGCAATTTCAGGTTTTGTTCTTCTGTCACTTGTCGATCTGTGGCCTTTACTGATGCTTGTTGCAGTCAGTTCAAGAGCTACTTGGAAACCTTTTGGTGGTGAAGTTGTTCTTGTTTCTGGCTTTGCAGGAATCAGAAACTCTTGATGGAAAATTAGAGTGACTAAGAGCCATCAGTGAGTAATGCCAGTACACTAGAGAATCTTTCTGATCTTTGACGTTATTTGTCTGGTCTTCAGTGCTAGCTCTGAGGCAATATAGTGGCAGGAAAATAAAATCTAATACTGTTGAACTCCTTAGAACTCAGAGGTCTGTGTTTTCTTACTTAAAAAATAGAAGGACTTTCAGAAGTCGATGTAAAGATTTGTGGAGTGATGTTGCACACATGCATACCATAGATAGATCAAGTGCTTACTAATTATACTTTGATTTTCCTGTATTGGATGTCTATGAATGTCTTGTTGACTTGAACGTCTGTAAAGATTCTTATTGAGGCTGTTGCAAAATATGATTAGCTTTTCTTCTTCATTGTAATAATGGGTCTTTGTATAATATGACCTTGTTTAAGCTGACCGTTAATGTTGGCTTGAGACTCTCTGGTCATTTCAAGTTGTCCTTCTGCCTCGTCAATAATACAGGTAGGATGTTACATTATACACCTAGATTCCAAAGTTCAGCATACACAAACTTGGCAAATAAAACCAGTCCATTAAAGAGTGCTGTAATAAAGAAGAATTTTGTAGAAATATACCTCTGTATTTAAGTGGTCTGCTAACTTCCACTAATTTTTCCTTCCTTCTTCCTCATAGAATGTGTATGTAAACATAAACCGCATCATGTCAGTAGCAAATCGCCTGGTTGAGTCTGGCCATTATGCTTCACAGCAAATAAAACAGATTGCTAGTCAGTTGGAGCAAGAATGGAAGGCGTTTGCTGCAGCCTTGGATGAACGGAGCACGTTACTGGATATGTCCTCCATCTTCCACCAGAAAGCTGAACAGGTTAGTGAACGGGGATGGTGCCAACAAAAGTTTCCGTGCTGGAACGGTGAGTTGTACTCTTTGCTTTTGATTCAGACAGAAGTACAAGAGAGTGATTGAAAAAGTCAGCCAGAAAGCCAGAGCATTAATTTCTGCCTATTTCAGCCGATACTCAAACAAAAACTTGTTCTCCTTAGGACAGCCCACTGCCCTTATATTCTCTACAGAATGCCTTGCCCGTATCAGTGCAAGACAAAACTTAGCCAAATGAGCTATGTGAATCAAAATGATGTGGACATAAATGCTTAACTATATTGAAGCTTTTAAGTTGAAAGAAAGAAAGAAAGGAAAAATTTTAGTATAGTCTGTATCAATATAATGCCTTTCCTACATCCAGAAATCATCACTTGTTCTATTGTCCTCACCACTTCACCCCAATCAGTCCTTGAATGTCAAGATTTAATGCATAGTAATTGCTTATAGAAAACTAAGTTGAACTGGCCTGAAAGTCGAGAAGTTAATTAACTGTCTTCTGAATCTGAAAGTGTGGTGGGAGATGTTTACTTAGTATCCCATAAGAGATTCCTCCTATATTAAACAAAATTTTTAGCTTTAGGCCTATACCAATTATTTTAATTAAGTTATTAACCGTGTATAACTGCCAGAGAAGAGGTATATGTAGGGGAAATGGGAATAAATATCCCCAAGTTAATAGTCTTGATGGTGAAAGCATGTTTTCCCCTCAAGGGAGTTCATTTCTGAAGGAGTTGCTGCGTGTATGCTGTTGAGTCACCCATTGATATTATAGACTGACTGCTCTGTACATCTCTGGTGAATTTGGGGAGCAGAGGTTCCTGGATGGTTATGGCTGACTGAAGCTCTGGTGTGCTGTCTGGCTGCTGTAGATACTTTTCTTTCCATTTGCCTTGCTAAATTGGATCCAAGAAAAGGTCTCATGTCTGATGTAACTTTAATTTGGAATAAATGAAGGAACCACTTGGGAGTTGATAACTGCAGAAATAGAGGGAGGAAGCACGCTTTATTTTTTTTCCTGGTTTGTACTACACAGATATTCAGCTTCATAAATGTCCAGAAATTAGAAATGTGAACATATTAAGATGCAAATACACATTGCTTTTCATTACGTTAGTGGTGACATTGGTTGAACTGTCCTTAGACAGACTAAGGTAAAGTATATAAACTGATACCACTATAAGAAATATTTTCAGCAGGTTTTACAGAAAAGCCACATAAAAAGGAGACAAAGAAATTGTTTTCTGGTATAGAAGTCACCAACCAGCTTGAAACATTTGATAGACACAGTGTGGTACCTTATTAGTATTGATGCTTTTATAATTGCTTGGGTTGTTCAGCTTTATGTTTAAGGACAGTCAGCCATACATGTAGGAGAGAGATGGTGAAACATGAACAGATAGGTGTACCCTGCCTCAAATTTTGTCCTTTTTCATACAAAAATGATGTTCATCAGAAGTCAGGGGAATAAATTTTGTGTGTGTGTGCTGGGCAACTGTGGTAGGGGTTGGTGTTACCTTCTTCAGCACTAAATGTAAGTGTAAACAGGAGGAGAGAGAAGAATGAGGAAAAAATAGTGCAGCATCTGCTGGGATTAATTTACTTTTTAATTGCTCCTTCTGTGGTTTTCATTTTATGATTAACTGTGATGGATTGTCCTAGTTGCTTTTTAAGATACCTGGCTGTGATATATTAGCTGTTTCATTAACAATGGAGAGTGAGTTAAAGGAAAAAGGGTTTGGAATGCGAGGAATGACCCCTTTAGAGAATGGCGGTGCTTGACCTACATAAAAAGATGATTTGAAAGTATGCAGCCAAAAGAAATAACATACTTTTCGTGAATGCATGTGTTCCCTTGCAAGTGACAGGTAAGTGTCGCTGCCTGCTGTCGGACCGGTGAAGACTGCACCCAGCTATCGGTGCCTGCTGACTGGTGCGAGAGGTGTGTAGCTCTGTGGTCCCACGTGGAGCTTCTTTTAATATTCAGTGCTTAGTGTTAGAGATTTTTAAAATTGCCCCTTGATGAAATGAGAATTAAATAAGTATCTTAGAGTTAAGTGCTCTGTCTCCCTTCCTCCCAGCTTTCAAACAATGATGGAGTACCAGAAATGGTCTGTGGATTATTTTTTCCTCAAAACACTACTGGTGCTCCAGGGATTAAGATATGTACGATGAGAGAAATAGCTTGGTCTTGTAAAACTTTGGAGACGTGAACTTGAAATGAATAGACAACAAATTTAGTTTACAGATACTAGAAGTGCTTGGCTGTACTGAGTTTAACAGCTATGAAAACTCCTAGAAAACCAGTTTCTTTTTTCCTCCTTCCTTTCCTAGCATAACGAGGGTATAAAATTCGTGCCCCCTAGCTGTCAAAAACAAGTTGACAGAACTTCTGCTGTGCATACAGCGATGATGGCAGTTTCTTGTCTGTCAAGACAGGTTAAGCTTCGGAGAGAACTTAAATTGTCTGCAGAAGAGATTCTGTTGCAGTATCCTCAATTTCCCCTGAAAGGCTTGACTTGAGCAGCTCTGCTGACATAGCTGTGCGCTCAAAGTTCGGTGTTAGTCCTAAGAGACCCCCGCTGAAGTTGTAAATCCCTTACATGCTTGCTGCTGTAGGAGCTTTCCAAATGGATTTAGTGCTTCTCTGTGTGTAGAAGTTAGTGCTTGGGGACTGAGGTGTGAATTTGCTGTGTTCTAACGCTTTGCTTTGCCTCCTTGATGATCTCTTTCCAGCAAAAGACAACTATGGAGTGTTTCAGTGAACAGTTCACCATTAATTCTTTGTGTGTATGTGTGTACACACGTGCAAAGTAACTTGGTTTTCTCGGAAGATCTAAAAAAGGTGAGGTGATACCTCATGATACCATGAGTGTCTGCACAGGGAGTTGGTCGGTAAAAGCTGAAGGTCTGGACTTGGAAGTTGTAGCACGTTTTACCTCTTTGATAGACAAGACCTTCATTGGCTTTCATGCATCTGAAATGGTAGGTGCAGGGTGAAGTAAACTTTTTCTTCACTGTAAAGTCAAGAAAAGGAGCAAGAGTAAACTCGAAGCATCAGTATTGCCAGCAGTTTAATTGGTTTTGAAGGCTGCCAACATACAACTAAGCCTGCCTGTCTGTGAACGGCTCGGAGAGTTCCATATAACTAAAAGCACAAGTATAGTCAGACTTGAATATTTGTTGCTATTCTGATACAAGCTGCATTTTGGTTGGTTCAGAGAGAAATACATTAAACGTTTTTCCCTTAAAAGAAGTGGCTGTCTTTTCAGTGGCCGTCACACAGACGCCAGTCCTTTTGTATATTACCAACGTGTGTGTATTTATTGATAGAACCCAAAATCAAGCAGAATATTTTTTTCTCTGTTGCAGTACATGAGCAATGTGGACTCATGGTGTAAAGCCTGTGGCGAGGTGGAGCTTCCTTCAGAACTGCAAGATTTAGAAGATGCTATCCATCATCATCAAGGGATATATGAGCATATTACCTTGGCATACTCTGAGGTAAGGGTCTTGCTTGTTTCCTTAGGTCGCTGACTTGATAAAATGGTGTAATACTGTTTGGGTCATGAACTGGCATCACTTGTTGCATAGGCCATTTGTTGGAAACTCAAGTGCCAGGCTTCTTTTTTAATTTAGTGTACTGGGCTTTGCTACTGTTGTTCAAAAGTTAAGTGTTATGGCTTCTCTTTAATCTTCTGAAAGAAATTTAAAAGGCAAGATGGAACTACGTGTGGTACAAACAACCCATGCAGTGTCCCAAGCATGTTTTAATTTACGTTTGCATATTACTACCTTTTAATAGCAGTATGATACTATCGTTGAAGCACTTACTTGAAGGGAAGCTATCTGGGTATTCTTTGGGAAAGTATTCTGTTGGCATAGATTGCTTTAAGTGTGTTTTGAAAATGCACCTCTGAAATTGCCTCACAAAAAAGACTTACCCATCAAAGGATGTCACTTGACAAGCCAGAAGGTAATATACTCAGTTCTGCCAACCTCAAAGACACTTAAATGAGCTAGCGTGCCTACGTAGTCAGCGTTTGTAAGATCAGCGTATGCTGTGCTGCTGCTCTAATCTTGGATTCTGCACACAATGAAGTAATAATATTTCTCAGTGTTTCTAATAGTTGGTATTTACAACTTAAGAAAAAATGCTTATTCTGAAGGTGGCCTAGAAAGCAATGACTAAAGTTTCTGTAGTTTTTCTTCAAATTTTGAGTTCTCTCATGTGCTTTAGCTAGCTGAAATGAGAAATCAAATGGATATTGACTTCACTTTTAGCTAACACTTACTTTCTGAATTTCCTGTCGAGCTTTTCTTGCTTTCTTTTTCCAGGGTTGTTCTCATCACAGGGTAAAACTGTTTTTGCTGTTAAGTTGGACTGATGTTATTCGGAATTAAATACAGCGGTTTCTGTTCTCATGAAAGTTGCATAAAATTATGCATTTGATTAAATCACGGTAAAAAATGATCAGTGGACACAGGATACCTTAGGCCACAGCCTGCACCTTCTTTTAAAAGGAGGTCATGCGGGATTGAATTAATGGTGGTGATTTACACATTACATTAAAGATAAAACTACTTTCTGATGAACCAGCTCTATTATGGGCGACTGAACCCTAAGTCTGGTCACATTTCATTTAGCAGGAAAGGAGGGTAAGATTAATGCTGATGATCAGTCCTATTGTTAGTATATTAAACCTGGGTTTTCTGAATATCTGCCATCCTAGGGCCTGCATAAACTTCACTACCATGAGTCAGATGTCCAGAGTTCACATGAGTTGTTCTTTTGTGTAAAATACACACTGACACCTCCATTCCCGATACACGCGATGTCAACTGATCTAATGACATAGTGAAGCATATCTTTGGTGATAAAAGTTGTGGTCTTACTACACATACCTGTTTTAACTCATTCTTGAGAGCACGTTTTGTAGGGAGGTTTCTTTTCCTCATTATGACTTCTCTTCATCGAGAGGATCCCGTTGTAAAACAAGGGGCAGAGACGTAGCACACTGGTAGTAGCTTTACGTGAGGAGAGGCAGAGGTGCCTGCTCCGTGAGAGTGCGGCAAGGAGTAAGAAGGCTTGTGCTCTCTAGAAAAATGATTACGAAGCATTGACGTTAAAATAATGGGATTTTTTTAAATTTGCTTTTGTTTGATTTGGATTGGAGTTTTTGTGGGTTGTTTTTTTTCATCAGGGATGTGACTGGATTAGAGCCTGCTGTTAAGTGTAAATAAGTACTGTGGATTACCATGTTAAATACTGTTTGCTTCCTGGTGATGCATAATGAAAATAAATTAGATGAGTAGATTATAGGATTGCTCTGGCAAATACCTTGAAAATTTTATTTAGGATTTCAAAGCTGTAGCTTTTGACTTTGTGACAGCTAGACGTTTTAACAGAATTTTCATTGGTACTGCTCAAAAAATCCCAACCCAACAGTAGATGCCTTTCTTCTGATTTCAGGTCATTACTTTTCCCCATCTGGTAAAGCAATAGCTTTGTTTTTAGCAACCAGAATTGGTGCAGAAGAAACAGTTGTATGTGTATGTACAAGTCCTGTTCCTCCTCTGGACAGAAGGTTTTATTTTGCCTTATTTAAACGTGCATTCCTTTTTGAAGATTGATGGAGTTGTCTTTCTGTGTAAAGATATTACAGAATTATTGCTTATCATTATTAGATGTATGACTCCATTTCTGTTACAGCACGGAGCTCTTTTGATTTTGTGATGAATGAACAGTGGGGGGAGAGAGAGAGGAACACTGCGGAAATTACACCACTTTGTCATTCATTTTCGATTACAACGTCTTGACAACATGACTTGGTTGCAAAGTAGAAGACAGTAATTTTAAGAGAGTAAATGCTTTTAAGACTAGACAGTCTGATTTTACTGCGGGTAATTACTGTATATTACTAGAAAAGTAACTTACTAGCTTACAAGCTTAGGTAAGTGGTGTGCTTGAAAATCCAATAGCTGTGCCTTAAATGAAATTATATATATATAAATGAAGTTACATGTCTCACTGAAATCTTAACGTAGTCATGCACTGGGAAGGAAGAAAAGTTTACTGTGTTAACTCCAAAGAGGAAATGTGCATGATCGTTTGCTTGTAAAGCTAATAAACTAATCAAATCAAGGGACTGTCACAATTAATTATCTTTTTCCCTTAAATATCATGGACTCCGCATAGATAATTTTAAGTCCATTATTTTGAAATATTTGAAAGACTTGTATCAGATAATTGCTTTGGATAAAGAAAAGAAAAAAGTTATCATTATAACAGCTGCTATGGACTATACTCTTTTGCTGCCCGACTTGACTTTATAGGAGCTACTTTTCCAAGTGAGCTTCATTCTCTGTGTTGATACTTGTTACTAAAATGAAAAAGCTTAAATTGGAACTGAGAAATAGACTCACTTGTAAACTAATTATTAGAAAAGAATTTTCATTCAGATCTGTTTGACTATTGACTAGCAAATATAAAATGTGCCTAGATTTAGTGAAAATTGTTGAAAAGAGCCACTCAGGGAAGGTCTTGACAAATTTTCTCTTTCTGTCACGGTGTTGATTTGATGGATTCAGACTATTGTTTACACTCCGGTTTTGTGGTTTCGGGTGAATTTTTCCTGCCTGTGAGATGAGCTATTAGAAAAGTTCTTTACAGGTAGCTGAACGATACTGAATTGTAACAGTTCTGAGCTTCATGCTAAAAGTGACAGAGTAGTTAAACGCCAGTGAAAAGTGCTTTCAACAGCCTCGGCAAGTGCTAAATGTTACCAGTGACCAGATAAGATGGGATTATTGCTTTTTAATTAGTATGCAAGGTAAATCTGAATATTTTTGCTGTGGTTTGGAGAAGATGACAATCAGAAGTGACTAATGTTTCTTGTCAGCATCAGTAGTTAAGCACGTTTTGGGAAAGAGTGTCTTTCTGTGCTTCATGGAAAGGTTTTAAGTGATTCAATCAGGTTTAAGTTTGCCATAACAGCAGTTTGCCTTCGGCTTACCAGTAACAGTAATAATTTAGAAGTTATAAATCGGTTCAGATCAAATCACATCCTAAGTTTATATCTGTTGGTCTAAATGTATTAATCAAATTAATATTCATCTATAGAAAGTAACCTCCCTGTTCGCCTTTACAGCAAATAAAAAGAGAGATGCTCCTGGAAGGGTAGTTCTGGGGAAATGCTTAATTTTAGGTGCTTTGCTGACTAGAGAAAGAGTTGAAGAATATTTATTTTAAGATAGACTTGACCTGGTTAAAAAAAAAACAAAACAAAAAAACCAAAACACTTTAATGGAAAAGCGCTCTTAAGATAATTGAAAAATTGAAAGACAGGCGGTTATTTAGAAGAGTGCTACTTCTTAAAATTATCTTACATAGAGGGACAATATACAAGATTTTTTTTTTTTTTTCTTCTATAACAGCTACATGTATTCATGCAAGGAGTAAAAAAAAACTTCATCACTGCTCCCTGAGTTCTTAAAGACATCTAAAGTGGGGAGAGGGGGTGGGGACTAAAATAGTGGTCTAACAAGCTTTTGGCAAGACAAGTAATTCTTCGTCCTTTCTGGTGGTCAGGTGAGCCAGGATGGAAAGTCACTGCTTGACAAACTTCAGAGACCTTTGACTCCTGGGAGTTCCGATTCCCTCACCGCTTCTGCCAACTACTCAAAAGCAGTTCATCATGTTCTGGATGTGATCCACGAAGTACTGCACCACCAGCGCCAACTGGAAAATATTTGGCAGCATCGAAAGGTCCGCTTGCACCAGCGGCTTCAGCTCTGCGTTTTTCAACAGGATGTTCAACAGGTAGGTTTTATGTCGTGTTGTCTCAATGCCTTTGTACTCTGTCAGCCTGTGATTTGAAGCTGGTTGCATTGACAGGTGGATTTTGATTGCTGACCCCTGTGTTCTTTCATTCAACAATTGAGTAGTTGCATGGGATTTACTGACTGATTCCAAGTTCTGTGTGTTATCAGAGGATATTAGCTGTTACGGGGAGAAATTATATTTGTAAGTTAGCTCAACTTCAGTTTTTTTAATTTTTTTAAAATTAATGTCATTATTTACTTTAAGTCAGACAGACTTTTATTTACTTTAAGTCAGATAACTTCCAATTGGGGTTTTTAGATAGCCAGTCATACATTCTGGTTAAACTAATCTTGTTTCTTCCAGATTAGTTGCACTTTAAGCCAAATTTCTTGTACTTACCTGTTCCGAGAAGATGCTGGGTGTGAGCAGATGGAATGAAATAACCTGGTTTCCATTATTTACAGTAGTTGAAAAAGATACTTAATTCAGGCAGACGGTGGGCAGAGTGAGCAATCTTGTTAGCTCAACTTTCTTCTATACGCAGTGCCTATCTCTTCATGTAAGCTAAAGAAAACAACTTAAAAATACTTAAGCAGTAAATTAAGTGTAAAATTATTAAAACGTCATTACTTAATTTTCGATGTAAAAAGAGGCATGTATTGGAAGGCAGGCAGTTACCCAACTTCTCAAGTCACATGAGACAAAGCATGCGGAAAGGCATGAAAAACATTGGCTGACAAAAAAAAGTAAAAAGAAAGCCGAGTCAGTGTCATGAATGGCCAGGAAGGGCATAAAGAACCAACCTGAAAACACTATTGTGCCATGGTATAAATCCTAGACGCTCTTCATCGAGATTACTACACCAATAGTAGCGAGTCAGGAGGGTCCGGTGCTCTACTCGCCCGAGTAGTGTGTGCGTGTGCATGAGTAACGCGTGAGTGAAGGCGCTTGTCAAAACCGATGGGGCACAGTCCGCAAATGAATCACCTCTTAAACTTAAAAGGCTTCATAAGGAGGCTTCAGAAACTGAAATTAACATAGTGGTTTGCTTCTCATAAGGAAAAATGTAGGTCCTCTCAGCGGTAGCCTGGTGCCGACAAGTGCGAATTGGATCCTGGAGCCTTCTCCTTCAGTCTGAATTCAATTCAAGTGGGACCTACTTAGGCAACCTAGGCTGAGTGATCTCCTGAGGTTATTTGCCAGATATATAATTCAAGTTTCGGGCCTGTAGACCAGGCTGCAGGCAGTTTGTTTCCTGGGGGAAGGTGTTCATTAAATGTCACGGAGAGTCTTACTGTGCTGTTCCTACTCTTTGCCTTTAGTATCTTGGGAGTCATAAAATGTTTGTAGGAAATTCTCATTTTCTGCTCCTTCCTAAGTACATCTCTTAGAGTGGAGGAGTTAGCTCAGAGACTGCTTTGTTCTTTGAAGTTGGCAAATAACCCTTCATTAGGCTCAAGTCATTGTAGAGTCACCACCAGGTTCTTCAGCAAGAAACTGGATTTTCCTTCTCTGCATGAGACCTGTCAGCCCTGGGAACTGGTGCATTGAACATGGCCATAACTAGTCACAGGTTTGAAAAAACAAAGTAGGCAGGTTTACTTGGTTTTATAACTTCCAGCATCAAAAATGTGTTACCCAAATCATGTATGTGGAATGTGAGTATACCAGAAATTTTCAGTATGAACCAATTAGCTTAAGAGGGTTAATCCATCCAGGCTCGTTACTCAGTACGTCCCTTACCTACTGGTTGGAGAAATTCCTTTCTTCCTGTTTATGCCTCTGGTTTCTCCATATGCTTTGCAAGACAGATCTTGCATTAAGATACCAAGAGACACTCTTGACAGTTTAAAGCTGCGGCCTTTGATGCTAATGCACGTCTTTATCAATCACTTTGGATTTTAAACTAGACCTTACGTACAGAGCTGCAGCCCCTGCTTGCCGTGTTCCTAAGCCCTTCTCCTAATATCCAGTAGTTACCGCTGCCAGAGACTGGATCGTCCTTTGGTTCATCCCGGTAATGGCTGCTAACATCCACGTTGGAGGCTTCTGAAATGTGGCATGTGGAAGTATAGCAGTTTAAGTTACTTTAAATTAACTTTCAGATAATGGTGTGTTTTGGGCACTGCCTTATGAATCACAATGTGAAATGTGGTTAATGTTCCCTTTCGTAATACAGCTTTTCATACTTACATTTTAGCGCAGATCATGCTGTAAGACAGTGATAATTCAACATCCATACCAGACAAATTAATCTAATAACCAGGAGCAGATGCCTTAAAGATAACTGCGAGCACATAATGGTATTTCCCTGGAATAGCCTTGCTTTGGCAGATTGTAGCTCCCTCAGCTTTGAAAATCCATCAGGGAAAAAAACTGATCTTCAATAGTAAGGATTCTTTTTTTCTTGCAAAAGAAAAACTAAACAACCTTATCAGATCATCTAATTTATCTAAGAAATGTTAGGTCTTCAGTTGAATAATCATTGACACCATTCAGTGCATGAAATTACTTGGTTTTGAGGTATTGGTTAAATTTATATCCAAGGCGGTTCTGGAATGGGTTATGTAAAGCTCCAAAGCAACTTTCTTAAAATGCTTTAGTTTTCATTTGCATAGTCTCTTGGGCTTCTTAGTCTTTGTTCAAACCTTAAAAAAATCAATTAAGATTATCTAGCATGATTTAGAAACTAGCATGAAAACCGTTTTTAATTATCGTCAGTAAAGTTAAATGCGGGGTTGTTTTCACGTCACAATTAACCAAGTGCGGCTCTCTTCCACTGTTTATGGTTAAATTGTATATAGGGGCAAGCAACCAAGTGCATTGTAACTGAATTTATAACTATCATTCAGCATGTGTCTGTGATTTCTTCCTCTTCCCTCTGCCAGTGTAGTTTTCTGCTAATAACGAAATAAATAATTTCATGGAAGTGTTAAATGAGTGGCAGAGCTGAGTTGGAGGAGGGAACTGGCTGCGTTGAGCTGGTACTTCATTTTGTGTTACTTCCACCTTAGAAAACTGGTTGAGTTTTTTTCTTCTTAGGTGTTCAGTATTGGTAAAGTGTTTTTAGTGGAGCTTTCCAAATCAACAAAACCACTGTGGTGCTAGCTGTGTGCACTAAGAATTATCTGCTAATTTCTTGGAACAAGTAGCAAGGAAAGCGGCACATTACATCTTAAAAATAGTAGATAACGTGAATTACAGAAGTCTGAAATTTGAAACATGAAAACCTAGGATAGTCTTAAACTGAACAGAATTCAGAGTTTGACCTTAGATAGAAGCATGCCAGGAGATCTAGTTCCTGTTTAGTTTGTATATTAACACGAAAAAAGAGGGTATTTATTTTCATTTAAAAAAATAAAAAGTAGTCAGATCATTGGCTGTTGCACTTACTTGTTGCAAATAGGCCTTCTAATGTAAAACATGCTAATAAAAGTATAATTTTATGCTTAAGAATTAACGAGCTTACCAAGTGGATAATATACGCCAGCGTTTCACCTAAGGAAAGGAGCCGGCTCTGATGGATCTGATATGAAGCAATAAAGCAGACTTGCAGCAGCAACATCGGTTTTGTGCTGCAAGGCCATGAAAGGTCAAAACTGAATGTAAAGATAATGTTTCTGGTAGAGTGATACTGCTGACACTTACACAGTGAAGGTTTTTGGGCCTGAAAAACACTCCTGATGGCTTCCACGCCAGAGATTAGTAAAACAACCTTGTAGTAGGTTTGGGGTTTGTTTTTTTTTTTTTGGTTTTTTTTTTTTCAAAAAATACATTTATTAGGCCTTAATTAACTTGTGCGTGTTGTGTGTTGGTTGTGGATAAATTTTCTTCTTCTCCTTCGTTGATCTGCTTGCCTCGAAGACTACGTCCGAATTTTTGTTGTAACAGTCATTATTTAAGCCCCGACTAATGAAGGGCGGGCCGAGAAGGCGTGCTGCTTCCTCAGCATCATAACACCGATTTCACTGGGCGATCTCCTTGGGGCTTTTGGAGGCGGTTCCAGTGTAAGAAGGTGCTTTTGGGGAGTTCTTTTGTGGTGTTTCTACATTTTAACGATCTGAAGATTAGAAATGCAGAGATTTCCATCTTCCCCTGAGTGTTACATCAGCACCGAGTGGCTGGTGGAGATCAGGAAAGTGAGTGTGTGCGACGTAGGTAAAGAGGTGAGGGGTAAGGACTGGATAATAATGTGGGAAAGACTGGTGAAAATGAGCACGTTGAATCTGCAAAAGATCAGATTGTTTAGTTCTGCAAGCAGCATATACAAAACACGTATTTTACAGTCATAAGCAATGAATTTGTCAAAATGAAGTTATCTTTCCATAGTAGTTTCTCCTGTCATATATTCTGTATTGGTGCTAGAAAAATAAGCGTTTTTCTAGATCCTGTATTGGGCATAAGGATGATTCTGCTGACACTGCAGTTAGGGCTTAATTGCATCATTAAAGCAACTTGCTGCAGTGGAAGCTAATATTATTCATCCTTTCACTGAGAAGTATTGAGCCTCTTAAACTCCTATGTATTACTGAACTACCGGAGTGAATTCCATGTGCTTTCAGTATTAGTAGAAGAGTCTTTAGTGGATTCATATGATGGTTTGTGTAACTCCTGCCTCTCCCAGGAAGATGAAGAAAATGCATCAGTTAAGATTGTTAAATGGCTAAATATCAGTGCCAGGTAACGGTATTGTCCTTTGGTCAAAGTGGTACACAAAAGCTCTCACTGATGGGTAAGGACATACCGTAACTTGGACTCTGTCTTTACATGCTGTGAAATTCCCAGATAGAGTGCCTCCTCAGTTTTGTTAAGGATAAAGGTAAGAATTCTGAGCACTAATAAGACTTGTATTCATACTGATTTCACTTAGAGACAGCAGTGTTTCTCTAGTTGACTGGTTCATGTTGTGTCTGTGTACTGGATTTCTATGACAACTTTGTTTCTTGAGAAGTTACTGAACATTATTTGGAGCAAAAATCATTCTCCCTGGGATGCTTTCTGCTTTTCATCCTATGCTTTCTGGGACAGATTTTGCTGTTGATTTCATTTGTTAGCTTATAACTGTTAGTAGTCTCCAGAGTCCAGTCTAATTCTCTCATTCAAACACATCTCTTTGTAGCTCTTTTTGTAATGAGAAAAGCAGAGTAGTCTCCTGAAACTAGTGAGAAGCATCGGTAATACAAACTTCACAGATAACTGAGGCCATGTTTGGCTCCTCGCTCTACTTTCTCTGATCAATACTTTCCCTTGAAAGAAGCAAATGAAAACTTACGTTGACCTAAAACACAATAGTATTCTTTTGGCAACATTTACTAGGAAAAACAAACATTGTTTAAGTTGAAGTACGGAGATTTAGTGAAGTGTTGGTGATTTGAGATGACTGTATTACGTGGCATTATTGGATTGTTTGTTGTTTTGAAGATGTCCAGTAAGAGAGAGTTTGCAAACCGAAAAAGATTCTAACCGTCAAGATAAATGAGAAAATCACACCAGATGGTTTCACTTTTCTACTAAAGAAAGCATGAATGTTTTGTGTGGGAATATTGTGTGGGATTACATGTGTATTGAATGTAGCCATGAGTGATGTTGCAGGAATGGTTGTCAAGTCTGTTTGGAAGCCAAAAAAAAAAACCCCAAACCAACCAACAAACCAAAAAGTCTCTTTAGTTACAGTAAGTGTCAAACGCTTTCAGGACAGGAAAAGGGGAAAAAAACCCTCACCCAACTTGAGGAATTGGAGTAAAGGACACTAGTAGATAAGGAGAGATAAGGTACAGGTTTCTGGCAGGTATGTTCACAACAAACCAAAATACTCAGGTTTTAGAGATAAAAGAACACTGGAGAGAAATGTTAGGTAAAGTATTCCATACCACTACATAAATACTGTATAAAAATGGTTAGCTAACTTAAGAAAATTGCTTATATGCAGTTGTCTTTAATTCTGAACAGCATTCTTCAACCTCTGAGTATCTTCCAAAGAATTTAATACCGTATGCATGCTAGCTAATTAATGAATGAAGATATGGCTAAGATGTATTAGTTTGGAGAGAGACCAGATGTTTTTGTTCGTTCACTCATCAGAGACTTGGTATGTGTGCAGTAATCCTTTGTGTTAACTGGCAGGAAGTAATTACATGTACAGTTTTTACTATTTATGAAGCTGTCAGCCCAGTCATTGTGGTGGAAGCTTTAATGTCCTTAAAATGTCTTTCATTCCTCACTTTTTCAGCTATAAAATTTACAATACACAATTATGTCTGTGATGTTTTGAGGAGATGCTTCTTCAGAACTGGGGCAAAATCCTTCACATGGTCTGAATGCAGACGTTGTCATTCATCTCATAATGATTTCAACTCAATTTTATTGTGTTAGTTAAAAATTCTACTACTGAGTCTTTCTTCTTGACTTAATAATATGTAGTAGGACAAGTGACTTCTCATCTAAAATAAAACTTCACTGTGCTATTCACCATCATTGGTGGGGAATGTGCAAACTCCATTAGTGTTACGTTACAAAAAAATGTCAGCTGAAGGCATAAACGGATTACAGAGACACCCTCACAAGGGGTCTACCCACTTGTATCAGATTACTGTCAAATTGAGGAATGTGTAGAGATGAGGTTGTCCTTGGTAGGCTTCAAAATAAACGTATAATCTTAAATCATACAATTTACCTAGTTTGAGGTAGTTATTGCTTTGAGAAAAGTTAATGAGATGTAATTAATGTCCTTCAATGGCAATACTGTGTTTTAATCCCGCAGTACAGTTCCTTATAAGTAGTCCCTTTACAGCTTCTTAGTTGCTTGAATAGTTGTCTTTTTGTTGCAACACTCAGGACATCCACTCTGAGTTTTTGTGTGCGTCTCTCTTCTGTACCACAGGTGTTGGATTGGATTGAAAACCATGGAGAAGCTTTTCTTAGCAAACATACTGGAGTGGGAAAATCCCTGCATCGGGCTAGAGCTTTGCAGAAACGCCATGAAGACTTTGAAGAGGTTGCACAGGTAAAAACAATCGCATGAAGGACTGTACACTTGTCATGGAAATATGTGAAAAATTCCTGCTCAGGCACTGAAGGGCTGAGCAGAGGGAGCTCCACTACAGAAAATTCGGTTCCCAGAATGGACTATTTTGTTTCTGTTGCAAGCTTTTATTTAATTTCTCCTTTGCGCTCCAGCTTCAATGAGAGAAAGACAAACTTCCAGTGTCCTACAGAGAGTGGGAGCCTTGAAGCCCAACAGAGCTGCTGCTGCTATTATTATTTATTATTATTACTCTTTTCAAAAGCATCCTTTCAAATGTTGAGTCGCAGAAGAATGAAAGCTCTCCATTTCAAGTAACTTAATTCCATGGGATTCTAGTATTCAAACTTTTGTGCCGTCCCTAAGAGAGGATGGAGATGAATTTAAAGCCCTGCTTCCTGACTTTAAGCTTGGGGAGCTCCCAAATCCCCCCAACAGTCTGATGGGGGGGGGGAAGGGGAGGACTCCTAAGAAACCAGGTGAGCCAGCAAACTGGCCAACCTGGCTTTGGGTTTTTTCTTTAAGTACAGTTGAGTTTGTATATATGCTTCTGTTCTGAATCACTGATACCAACACTTTTTCTATAGGAAGACTCTGGTTTTAGCCTTAAGTGGAACTGATGATAGAACTTTAGAACACACTTTTTGGTGAAAAAGGTCAAGCTGAAAGACACTGAGATGCTAAGGAATACGGGGAGCATAACAAGAGGAAGTTGGGTTGGGTGGCAGCCTGGAAAAGGGGGCGTGAGGTGAATAACCACCATGAGAAGCTGAAAGCTAGAATCCTCCCCACTAGTAACATGCGCTGTCTGTGCAATCATGTTAATTGGGACGAGTAAACATCTCAAAGCTTCATCAAGAAAAATCTCCTTAAGGTAGGGTTGATACAGTGGTCCTTCAGTCAAAACAAAAGATGCATTATTAGAAAATTCCGAAGTGACGTGCAGGAGCTCAGCAGTGACACCTACTACGGTGGCTGCATCAGAAGTGTGTTTACAGATTGCTTGTTTAATGGATGATTAAGCTCTTAATAAAATTTTATTGTAAATACAGTCTTAGAGCACTCCAATGACTGAGGACTTGAAATAGCATCAGAAAGCTTCCTCAATATTGATTTCCTATAAAATTTTTCAAAATAATAAGCATTGTTAGTTTTGTATATGAACATGCTGGATTTGCCATATGCAAACATAACACTTCATTTTTAGTTAAATCTGTAATATTTTCCATGTGGAAATACTTATTTTTCTGGGTCAGACAAGCAGGAATCTTTCTACAAGACACTTAGCAAAACCTGAATGATCTCATACTTAATACTGTGTTATTTGAGCAAAGAAGAAAAAAATGTTTGAGTAACCGAAGGGGATGAAGTGTGTAGAACTGTTAGCGGGATGTTACAGAAGCATCTTGTTAATTTGCGTTATATTTTAAAGTAGAAGGTTGTAAAGCAAATCCTTAGCAAAAACTTCCCAAAACTGAATGTTACTAGAGTTTAAAACGATCTCTTTAGGGGTTGGGTGGAGTTTCTATTTTTGGAGATTCTGAAAACTTAGACTGGTCAAAGAACTTAAATATACTACAGAGGACTATCTTCCACTGACAGAAGGATGGACAAAATGATCTAATAAGTATTTTTTTCATCTGTAACTCTTGAATGTGTAGTGACTGCCAAGAGAGGCACACCCTCTGAGTTGTTCCTCTTACTTGCTCTAAAACTGAATTTAAGCAGGCCCCAAAAGGCATTCCTGTTGTTGGTGTTATAAGGAAGATTATGTTCCAGTATAAGACAGCAATCTGCAGTCCTTGTTAAAGCACGAATAACTTCTGGCCGATTTATTCTCTACCTACATTTCTGGTTGGTCCAGGTCTTTGTTGTGTTTTGGTTTGGGTTTTTTGTTGTTGTTGTTTTGTTGTGTTTTGTTGCCTTTTTTTTTTTTTTTTTTAATAAGCATAATCAGGGGTTTTCAGTCAGCTTTAGTCAGAAGTCGAGAGGAAGCAGCATCAAGTGGACTGTCAGTGGCATGGCAGTGCTTCATCAAATACAGGCAGCCAACAGTAATGTTGAAATGTGCCTCATCGAAGGCTAACTCCTGATTTTGAGGGGAGTGAAAATTATTTCTTTTTTCTTCCCTTCTGCTTACTCCCTCATTCTTTTTTTAATGTGAATGAGGTGCCAGTTCCTCAGCAGCATTCAAAGAGATGTTAAAATAAGCTGCGTGTCAAATACATAAGATGTTCCAGAGTCAATGGGCTGTGGGCTCACAAATTATTCACTTTAAAATTCACGTGAAACGAAGGCTTATTTCTCTTTATTTGGCACTTTTTGTTACCACTACAGAAACACTAGATAGTTAAAACTCAGCTGACTAATAATCCTCCCTAAACTTTGTTGTATTGACGTTTGTGCTACACATACAGACTTTGACTTGCACCCACTATTGTAAAATTGTGGTGTTCTTTTCATGTGAAGCCTGTTCAGTTCACTTTCTACCTACCCTTTTTTTTTTCTCTTTCTTTTTTCCCCTGTCCCCATGATCATCTTTGTATCCATGAGACCATTTAGTCAAAGAGTCAAGACTCCAGATTTTTACAGAACTGATTCCCTTAGGGGCACGCATTTCCAGCTTAGAAGCACTGGATGCAAATCGATAGGGTTGTACTTCTCCATGCATTTTTGTATGGAATTCTAAGGCAGCTTCTCTGGTTTCAGCTATGATCAATGTCTGCTTTTTGACAGTAGTCTATGCTCAAAAACCATGAAAGGTATATGGCAAGAATTAATTAGCAGGACCTTTTTCCACAGGTAAGTTCTTTTCTCCATGTGCAGACTGCATCCGAGTAAAGAAATCAAGTCTTCTTGGTGCCAACTACACAAGAAAAATTCTTCCAAACCTCCTTGGAATACACCTATCATTTCCCTACCACCACCAGTTCCCACCTCCTTTAAGGTTATAAAAAAAGGTTATGTATTTGAACTGGTTCTTAGCTTTACCCCCGAATGGCTGTAATACGTCAGACTAAAGGTCCATGTCTTACAGTATCTTGTGGCCGTCACCAGATGCACAAAGGAACGGGACTGTACGCTTCAAAAATTACCTTTACCCGCCCGGTTGTCTGGGCCCATTTGATACCTGGAACTGAAGGATGCCTCAGAACCAGTGCTTAATAGTCACTGATGGACTTTTCCTCCCTTAATTAGGCTAGCTACTTTTTCAACCCGTTTATGCTATTGGAACTTATGCCAGATCCTGTGGCAACGACTTACACAATTTAATTGCTCCTTAGATGAAAAGTACTTTTGCTTTTTCATTTTAAGTGTGTTGTCTGATGCTTATACGTGATAGCATCCACTGTATTTAATGAGTAATCTATCTTAATTTTTTCTACCTTTAATGATTTGTATACCTCTGTTAATCTCCCTCCATCCATGTGTGTCTCTCCCCCCTCCATAGTGCAATACTCTATCAAATAGAGTTAAAAATAAGTTCGTATGAAGTTCAGTCCATACCTACGCTCACTTCTGTTGCTGTATTTATTGTCAGTAGTACTCATTTCTGCACTAGTCTTTAAAATTTAACCTTCGACTTTTCTATGATGTGTCGCTTCATATGCTTTCTAAAAATATGGTGTTTGTTCTTTCTGAAGAATGTGTAGAGAAGCTTTCTCAGCAGGAAGACTAGGAAGGCGATGGGATATGTTGTTGGGGATGGTGCTAAACTCTTGGTTACGGAGAGTCTTTCAGCATTTTGGAGAAGAATGCCTACTGAAGACTCAAGTACAGTAGATCGTGCCTTGGGACACAGAGGGATGGACTAGAGGACTTCTTAAAGCTCTGCCCAGCCTGATTCTTTTCTCCTGGGCTTTGGGGAGAGTGTGCTAGTGCGGGTGTGTTAACCTGTTTCAAAACTCTGTGTTGAATTTGTCACCGTGGAGGCTCCTTTGTCACTTTAGGAAACTGGCATAAGCAGCTTCAAGGGAGAACTGTTCTTTCTGCCTGACTTTCTGTTTTGTAAGTGATGGCTGCCCCTTGGGACCAACATTTTCAAAATCTTCACATTGCTACTTTTCTTCCTCCAAGCATTGTTTAGAAGTAAGCAGAGAGTTGGGAAAGGTGGTAGTTAGTACAGCACGCAGTGATTTCTATTCCAAAAAGCAGTTATTATCTACCAAGATAAATATTTATATTATATTTCAGCCCTACTTGGAAGAGAAATTTTAGCGATAAGGCATGCGTCTGCTGTTACGGTTTTGAGAATTGCAGCCCCTTTTGAAGCAGCATCTAGGTTGTGATCGTTTCCGAGTACAGGCATTTCACCATCCCGTTTATGGAAAGAGAAGTCTGATGTGCCTGGGCCTGTGTTACGCGGAAGATACTCCTGGAATTCGTAAACAAGGCTTCACATGTGAGATAAAGTTTTCATTAAAATGGGAAACTTCTGTTTCGACCATCTGCAGCTGGGCGTGCCTCTCTGGGTCGATGAAGCCGTTGTTTTTTCGAGGAGCGCCTTAAGGCTCTGCAGCCTTGGCCCTTGAACATGTGTGAGCTGCAACCCTGGAAGTCAAAACACCAAAGCAGAGATCGGAGCATCTTCTGGGCCAGCGTGCTCTGGAGTGGTGTCGAGTGGTGCGCTCCCCGCTGGGAAGGGTGGGCTGCTTCTGCTGGTCTCCGCGGGCTTTCCCAGGGAAGCTGGGGAGGAGCTCTCTGCCTCTCCGTGCGGTTAAAAAGATGGACGTTAAGGAAGGGCTAAGATGCACATAGTCAAAAATCAAGGGGCAGCGTGGGTTTTATCGCTTACATAAACAGATCATAATAAACGAAGGGGGAGCTCCCCCCAGATATATGAAAGCTGCACTGAGTCGTGTCATCTGCCCTGGGCTTGCCTGGAAATTTGCTTGAGACCCTGGAGGAGAGCTCTTTTTTCCTGCCCCTTAGTTGAGTTTTAGGGCCGGACTTAGATTTAACTTTTTTTGGATATTGTAATGTTAATTAGAGGTGTGATACTGTATTTATGGCAAAGAAAGCACATTTGCATAGGCTGAATTTGTCTTGGCAAGCAGTGTTTTTACCTGATGCAATTAAGGCTGGGAGAAGATGGAAGGGCAGAAGGGAAAAGAGAAAGATGTAGTTTATATTGTCAAGAATTTTTTTTTTGTTTATAGTCTACGGTACAGCCTTACTGGGAGACCTGATGTGGTGACAAGCAAAGCTTCTTTAGCGTAGACTTGGCTTCAATCTGTTTTCTCCAGAGGTTAATGTCCTTCTATGCTTTCTTGATGAGTCCGTTTGGAGAAGCATTCTAAGGCATGAAAACCCCAAGGTTAGGCTCAAAAAGAGCACCCAAAATACTGCAGATATTTGGAATCAGTCCTGTTTTGAATTAATGAGGAAGAGAGAGATGCAGGCTGCAAGTTGTAAGCTTCAGGAGTTGTTGAACATCTCTCTTCGTGGACCACAGCGCTCTCAGCCCACGAGGTAGCGGACTTCTCCCACTCCGTTTTCTGCTTTGACCCAAGTCTCTTGTAGGACTGCTGATCTGCATTTGTTAATCCTGTCATGTACTGGGACGATATTCCACTCGGACCCTCAGCCATAGCTGCCTTCTGAATCTTTCTCTGTTGCTGCTGTTTCACAAATGATGATCCATCCACTCGACGTGAATTTTGGGTAACCTCACTTCTGTAAGGATGGAGAGAAGTTTTCTCCTTCTGTGCCTGGTCACTTTCTACCTTCCCGCTGGATGTGTGGATTTGATGTTAAGCATTTCTACCAGCAGCTAGGACTTTCTCACCTCTAATAATACACATTTGGAAAGGCTTCTGGCCATTCCTGTAGTGATTTTTCCAGTACTGAAATAGGATGGTTTGCAGTGAATTAGTCATTTAGGCTGATTTTTTATTTTAGTTGTGAATATAAAATACTAATTCCAAAGAAGAATAAATAGGCTCCGAAGTTCTGGATTGAGGAAACATCTGAATAGACATAAATAAGGAGCTGAGCAATGAATCTCTTCACAGTAAAATGAAAAAGTATCTAGAAATATAACAAAATCTTTAGTAAGATAATTTTCTACTATGTTTTCAGAAAGAAGAAATTAAAATACATTCCGAGGGCCTTTTTGTCCTTTCGTTTTCATTAGTGGAGTGGCTTTAAAATATACTGACTGAATTGTCTTTCATTTAATCCTGTGAAACTAACTTATTTCTCTGCAGAACACATACACCAACGCAGATAAGCTCCTAGAAGCAGCTGAGCAGCTCGCTCAGACTGGGGAGTGCGACCCGGAGGAAATTTATCAAGCTGCCCATCAGCTCGAAGACCGCATACAGGATTTTGTTAGGCGAGTGGAGCAACGCAAGATCCTGCTGGACATGTCCGTGTCCTTTCACACTCACGTTAAAGAGGTAAAACTGCTACTAAGTCGTGGTCGTAACTTTAAGCCTTAAAACTGATACCGTCCAATGTTACTTGCAGTGTTAGAACCTTACCATGGGAAGTCAGGAAACCCCTATTGTACGATGAGTTTTGGTTTGTAATTCACTGCGGACTGGGGTAGGGTGGTTGTTTCGTTTATGGATTTTATTTACTTATTTTATTTTATTTTGTTGCTTTTTTACGAGCAGCTTCTACCGCCTTTGTTGTGCAAGTACACACGCTTGCTCAGTCAGGGGGAAGGGAGGAGGGTCGGATCAGGGAACTGATACAGCTAACAGACAGCACTGGAGGGGGAGATACTGTGCAATTTTGGTGGTTTGTTTTTTGTTTGTTTTGGTTTTTTTTTTTTGTGGGGCTTGGTTTTGGCTTGAGGGGCGTGGGGCTTTTTTTTGCTCTGTTTTTTGTTCTTTT
>JAVJGG010000030.1:3687235-3705320 GCA_035590195.1 Aviceda cuculoides
AACCCTGTTTCTCTCTCCCCCCTCAGTCTGTTTTCTCTTGTCCGGGGAGATTCATTTGGAATAGTGACTTGCCTGATCCTAGGGCTTACGGTTGGTTTTTGTTTTGTTTTTGGTTTTTTTTTTTTTCCCCCCTCTCCTTTAGCTGTGGACATGGCTCGAAGAGCTACAGAAAGAACTGCTTGATGATGTCTATGCTGAGTCTGTGGAGGCTGTCCAAGACCTGATTAAACGTTTTGGTCAACAACAACAGACCACTCTGCAGGTTACAGTCAATGTCATAAAAGAAGGCGAGGACCTTATACAGCAACTAAGGTAAAACGAATTTTTATTTAAATTTTGTCTGGTGTACATCGGATATTCTGTGAGGCTCTTTCTGTTTTGAGGGTAGAGATGACGACTACAAGATACGACCTATAAATAAAACTTGTAAATATTAGGGGTACAGTGGTGTTTCAGGCTGTACGGGTGGTCTCTGACCCTCTGTTTGCAGGAAGCTGAGCTTATGAACGCTACCTCCGCAAGAAGGAGAGTCTGTTCACATAAGCTAATTTTTTGGTAGGAGCACTCGTATGTCTTTGTAGTCTGACGTGCGGGGCTCCGCAGCATTTTAAGTTCTGAGCAGCAGCCTTTATATAAAGAGACACTTGAAATTGTTTTACAGACTGGTAAGTAACTTTATTGTAGTAAAGACCATCAGTTTGCAGTCCGTTTCATTCAGTAACGATCTAAATAAATTTGGGCCCCAGCTGTACTCGTACATGTCCTCTTTGCTGCAGGAACCGATATTATCATATCTGAATTGGCTGCTTTTATACTTCAGTAAAAGATTAAGGGTTGGGTTTTTTCTATATTATCTAATTTTGACTTTTTTTCATTGCTAGGAAAGTTCAGTAAAGTAAATAGTTATCATATGCCACTTCCTTTTCACAATAAAAGGGTTTGTCTCAGGTTTCAAATTTTATTCTTCCTGTAAACAGAATGTCCTTAAATGTTGAATTAGTAAAAAACTGAAAGTGATCTAATTTCCTAACGCTTTTTCAAGTACTAAAACATGATTTGGACTTTTATTAACAACGATGTACAGACTTAGCTTTCATGTAATATGGCTTGCATTGACCTTATCTGAAACAGTCTTACCTTTTGTCATCATATTATATAGCATCCAAATTATATGGGTTTTTTTCAATAATACTATTTTTTCTTTTTTTTTTTTTTTCCCCTCTTCCCCCTCTCTTTGCTTTGGATAGGGATTCTGCCATTTCTAGTAACAAGACCCCCCATAACAGCTCGATCAACCACATCGAAACAGTCCTGCAGCAGCTGGATGAGGCCCAATCTCAGATGGAGGAGCTTTTTCAAGAACGCAAGATCAAGCTTGAGCTGTTTCTGCAGCTCCGCATATTCGAAAGAGATGCAATAGATGTGAGTGTCTGCTTTTGGAGTTGCACTGCACTTACTTCTCCTCTCGTGTAGGAACGTTTATGCTGAGATTGTCGTGTCGTTGCATTGGCATGTGGCTCAAACGACTGGCAGCCTTGGTTCTTACCTGAACTAAGGCGTTTGTCTTGGACGTGAAAGTGTCAGGAGAACGCAGGGCTGAGCTTTTTGTACTAACTAAAGCTCTGATCGGCTCCCAGTGCATCTTTAAGCAAAATGTCTTGTAAAATCATAATGTACCACTTGCTTCATCTGGTAAGTTTTGTTTCAATATCAAGCTACCTTGATATAACTAGTATGCTTACAGTTAATATGAATAATGCTTGCAAGATGGTTTAGTACAAACCCTCTGAAATGTTGCTTTGTAGTAACACCCCTCTTCTCTTTTTTTTTCCAAATCGCCAGTCTTTTTTCAGTTGGCAGCTACAAGTGCTGTTTGGAATTCTGTTTCAGTCTTTGGGGATGTTGTATGGGCTGTCCGTGTTGTCTTTATTTTTTAACATAAGATTCTTTTCCACCTCTGAAAATTATGCAAAAGCAGTTGTAGTGCCACACCCCTGCAAAAGTTCAAGAAATTTTGAGACTGTCCAAATTTTGGAGGAGGTTTACAGCACATCAGTTGGAAAGTTTCTGTTTGTGTGCAGGGACGTGTGTACAGACGGGCATGAAACTCCGCGTGGAGCTTAGGTTAATAGAATTGCATTATAAAGCTTCAGCTGAGTTCATATGACTTTTGTAAAACCACTAGTTCTGTGCACAGCAACTGAAACTAAGTTGGTGCCTCAGAAGGGTCGGGGTTATCCATTGGTAAATTATCCTATTTGAGTATATAACGGCTTATGTCAAGACTCTGGAAACTAGGAGTTACAGTGATAATTTTAACTTTTCGCTCGTACGTGGTAAAAGCTGCAGCCGTTGGTTAGGTATGAATGGTGCATATGTTAAAGAGGCAGTCAGCAGAAGTGGTAGCTTCTCAGGTTTGTTTCGTTTCTGAAAATCAGGATTAGATAGCATTGCTGAAGCGTGGTTTAGCTGAGCACGTTGTTGGGTGCAGCGCAGGAATGGGCAGACGTAGTTCCTGACCTGTGCCCGTGGGGGAAGCGAGAGCGTGCACGCTACAGTAATAACAGCTCTGGTGTAAAGACCAAGAAGGTTCTCTGTTTTGCAACGCACACTAGTCTGCAGGGAGTTTGCTACTTTGATCATGTGAGAGTAGCTGCCTTGCATATGCAAGGGAAAGGTTTTGGCAGAATTGTGATTGTAATAATTAATTGGATGACTGGTATATGTGGAGGAACATAAAAGGTATCCCCTTCTGTAGGGCTGTCAGCAATTTTGCAGTCTCTGCAGAAGTGATCTGCGGTGCTCGGTGTCTGTGCGATGTTCTTAGAACACTTTTATTGAGGAAATGGCAGCCGTGGGGGGCAAGGCATACTAAGAAAATTAATGGAAGAATTAGGTTAAAGGTTTGAGTGAAGTTCATGATTAAGGCGATGGCTCTCTGCTGTAGGTTACGTAAACCAGGATTCTACAAGAGCAGAAGGCTGGTTGCAGGAGCCCTGCTTTGCAGATGCGTTCTAGTCGTTCAGTGCAGGACAGCATCTGTGAAGATAGTAGTACTTCTGCGTATGTCGTTTGGTGATGCCCATAGGATTTTGCATTGGAAAGATGCAAACCCTAACTTGACAGGTCTTGCTTTTTCTAAAGCTGACACTTGGCATGCTTTACCTTTTGGCACATATAACGTAAAGCAAAGTCCCAATTACCTTATTGAAAGAGTTGCTGTATTTTGTTTATGTGGCTTGGAAACAAAAAATCGTGCTTATTTAAGATTGCCAAGGAGCCCTCCAGGGAACAAAATGACCCTGGCTGGAAAGCGTCTTCAGCAAAATGTTGTTTGCTTTGCTGTCTCTGTACCATGTCATCTCTCTGCTTCCTCAGCAAAGCATGCTTCTCTTTTCCCTCTCCCTGAAGGCAGACATCTGTTTGGAAACTTCCAGGAAGAAAATGTAGGGTCTAGTTCCAGGTCAGTTGTTTGAAAGCAGAAGCTCAGCTCAAGTAACATGATAGTGAGGAGGAGCCAGATGCCAACTAGGAACTTGCAGACCTTTTTTTGACCTTCTTTGTCGAGGATTTTGTGTGACTGGTCCAATCAATTAAGACTTGGCTGTAGGGGCAGTTCATTTGCGGGACCATCCTGTGAGGACAGTTTTTCTGGAAGGCGAGTAGTGTTTCTAGCTTGTCTTACTGCTTGCAAAATAACAGAGGCTAAATTAGGACAAAGGGTTCCCTTAGCCCTGCAGGATCGTACCGTGCAGCTGTGCTTCTGGGGAAAGTGGTGAGATTTGCTGGCAGGGTTAGTTCTCTTCCTCTTGTCCTTACTCTTCCCTTATTATTCACTGGTAAAATACTCTGTGTCTTTCAGTTGCTGTCTTTTATCCTACAGCTCCTGAGATTCCCCTGCTCTTCTGAAATTGCTGTAGCTGCAGCACTGTCTGTATTTTGCCTCTTGCTCTTGGCATGAAAACTTGACCTCCTCTACCCGCGGTAGGCTTTTAAGTGCCATTGTTCCTGAAGTCTTTGAAGGACGCTGTTGTGAATGCCTGTATTAACTAAAGGCAAGAAGGAGCAAAATAATATACGCAGAGAGTCCCTTGCTGGCGTGATTAGTAGCGTAAGGAAGATGTGTATGGACCTAGCCAGTGGGAAGGTAACGCTGGTGGCAACGTGCGCAGCCTAAAATGTTTGTGTCTCATCTGTGTCTGTGCATTTTTGCTAGTCTGTAACTGAAATGCCTTGAGGCCTCTCTCAGGGCTCCACACAAAGTATACCACACGCTTTTCAACTCGCAGTTTTATCTCGGCTCTATTTTTGGACCACACTTACAAGATGCCTGTGAAGTCATACAGCTGAAAAGGCAAGGATGCAAAGTGCTGGATCACAGAGACCTAACTCTTCTCCCTTTCCCATTTTTCCTTTTTCTTTCTCCCCAGCGCATAATATTTTCCAGGTCCTGGTTAGCACTCAGTTGGTATAAGGAATGCTAGTTAGACCCATCTGGGAAGAGACCTGTGGCTCTTTATCTCTTTCCCACGCAGTGCAAAAGAATTGGCATCCCTTCTGTGTTATACCCTGCCTTGTTTGCTGTCAGTGTTACCTTTACATTTTGTAAAAACCTAGGAGTGTCAGGCAGCTCAGCCTCTGCACTAGGAACTTCTTGAACACCTGCTATGGTAAGTAGTTACCCTGTGTTTATGCTGGGTTGTCCATTTCCTGAGAGTGGTATTAATTTGTGATTCAGTTAACTTTAGATGTCTATTAGTCATTCATCTTTGTTCTGTTTATTTAACGCTAATGGTCTTGACAAAACTTTACAAAGAAAATAGGAGCGTGCTCGCTCTAAAAGTGTTGTTTGTAAAGCAGAACTTCAGGAGAAGCACTGGAGAGTGTGGGCAGAGAGGGCTTAGTGCACGTTATTTTTAACTCTGCCCTCCATGCATTTCAGATTCGCACGGTGGGTGCAATGGCTGAAATAGATCACCTTGCGCTGAAAAATTGTGAGGATTACTGCCCTTGTTAGGAACCTCGGCTGTGTTCTTCACTGACTTCTTATCTTTTGAATGAGTGTGGGACCATGCTGGCGCTATTTATTTCAATCGTGGGCTCCCTGGTCTTTTGAAGGGGACAGGGAATGTCTTGCTTTTATACAGAGCGTTTCAGGCTGCTTTAAATAATGTGCGGGGTCATGATCTTAACCTTGGGGTTGCATGAAATAACATGGGGAGAAGTTATAATTCTTACTGTTGTTCTTTGGAGGCAGTGTCACTGAAACCTCTCGGCTGAGGTGACACAAGTGTTGACCTCTTAAAACTACCTGTCGTTCACAGCGGGTACAGTGAATCTCAGGATAGTCTAAGGGGACATAGTGACTACAGTCTACTTAAACCATTCCATTATTATAAAAATACCGACACTTAGCCACAGCAGTGGCCTGTTGTGAGCTGACTGTGTTTATTGCCTTATTTCCACTCAGTGTGCTAGTAAGAGGGGTAAGGGTTTGGCACCTGCTCTGAAGGGAGATGGGCTGGCTTTGCTTTTAAAACAGTGGCATGAATGTGCCAGGTTAAATCTTAATCCACTTTTTAATGGCGGTTAGAATAACGGTGAAAGATGACATTTTGACAGCAGAGTTTCACAACTTTCTTTACTGCTCAGTAAAGAGTTTGACCAAGTTTGACCAACAGTTTGACCAAGTCTAACTACAGTTACTTCTTGAGGATAACTTGTGAATGTTGTTAACTTGACCTGGATGAAAATAAGACGGTAAATCTTATTTGTGAGAACTTCCGTAGTGCAGTGGATGATTTGAAGGAACGAACGTGAGGTGACGTCCGCTGCTTTCAGTAATGAATGAACACAGAGTTTTGAAGTTGAGCTGGGACAAGCAGGTCTGAGGTGCGTGAGAAAAGGGGGGTAGCTGGAAGTAAGTGATTTCTCAGGCTGGACTCTCGGGAAGACTTGAAGTTTCTGAGATATTTCAGGTCAGTTAAAAGGGGATGAAGAGCAGAGGGAGGTGGTGAGACACGTTGGGCATGGACCAAGTAAAAAGGAAATAAAGGGAAGTTGTCAAGGATTTTGTGGGAGGGAAAGCCTGTGTGAGTGTTTAGAGGGGAAACCACTCGTAATGCATAAATAGATTGTACGTGTGATATTTAGTGCACAGAGAAGAGAGATGAAAAAAGCTTTAAGCAGTGGCTAAAAGCCTTGTCCTGTATATCTTCCTGCATCTCTTGTCCATCAGCGCTTCTGTTTCCAGTGTTACCCCCAAACATGAGTTTCTGCCTGTTTTCGCTTTGGTAGACCTCGCGAATCAGGATTAGGGACTGCAAAAAAGCTACCCTAATTGTTTGGTATCTCCCATCATGGCACGATGCAAAACTTGAATACTTAATGAATCAAGTAAAATGTTTGCAGAACACCTTTAAAACGGGATGTAACTCGCTAGTGCCACAACTTTAATAATAATTGCTTGATGTGTCCATTTTTTACGGTGCCATGTGAGCAGAATGGAAACAAGTCTTCAAGAAAGATTGTAGCCGACTACAGAAACTTTATAGGGATGATTTAACTTTACTTTCTCCTCAATTCTGTTTCTTCTAGAAGGCTTGTTTTCCTGGAATTTCTCTTGTAGTTTAACTGTCTCAGTAACTTCACAGCTCTGATTAAGCACTTAGAAAGCGTAGTAGCGTATTCCTTTTGCTGACAATGAATTACTTTGGTTAAATATTTATGCAGTCAGCTACTTTGTTGCTAATGCCCATTTAGTCAGATCCTCTCTTCGCTGTGTCTTGCTGTATAAATAGGTGTTTTCCTGTCATTTAGAACCGTTCACATCAGTTTGTCCTACTCCTGAAATCATAGAACTCTGGAGCTAAGCCATACTTGGTTCTTGATATGTATAACTTTGCTTTCTTAATGAACTGCAGCAGTTTGTGGCATAACGCTGCTGAAAATTCTGAAAAATAATTTGATTACAGGCTTGAGGGATAAGTGTGTCACAGACTTGTTTGAAGTAACTGGTGCATCAAGCCTTTGCCGTACGAACTCAACCCACTTTCATCAATGAGCATTGTAAGCATTATTCGTTAGACTTTAAAACAGTTTTGTATCCTAAATAAAAGGAATATTTTACATTTCGGCCAGGTTTTGCAATATGATTTGGAAAACGCACTTGCGTGGACAGACAAGGAGGACTTACTGTTGTGATACATGTGTTAAAAAAAATCCTTCCTTAGCTACCCTTCTTTGGGCATCTTACGACTGAGAGTAAAATCCAGAATTAAAGTGCAGAGTGAAGTGTAGCTGAATGATTTCAGCGAGCAAATTTAGCTCTGACGTTACAGTAATCCTGCGATGAAGTGACATTTTTTGGTTTTGCACCGTTCGTTAAGTACCCTGCCTTTTGTAGCAAGTAATGCTTCTCAGTTGTCTGGCAGAAGTCAGAGGTGCTCGCAGAGCCTGAGGGTTCCTGCGCACGGACGGGGGGAGCTGGCTTTTTTGTAAAAAAAGGCTTAAGACTAGCAAAACTGCAAGCTAAGCTGTCTCTTGATGTGTGAATCATTACTTGGTGCAGTCTGAAGAATTGAAAAGAAGTTTTAGATCAACGTTTTACTTCAAAAGGGGAGATAAAAACATTTTAACGTTTTCACAAGTGATGTGTTGTTGAAGGAGTACCTTAACCAAGGCGAGGGTACTTACAGTATTGCAAGCACTGGTGGAAGGAGAGCTGTAGTGGTTCTCAAAGAGATTCTTCCAGATGGTTTTCTGAAATTTCAAATCCATGCTAAAACAGCCTGTGTCTGAACCGTGTTGAACCTGATCAGCGAAGTCGTTCAACAACGAGCAGCTCCAGTTCCTGACCTCCATCTTAAGCGCAACATGGGAAATAAGCGTATGTTGCGTAACGGGTACTTGAACATTATCCTCCTCCTTTTCCCCCCAGATAATTTCAGACCTCGAGTCTTGGAATGATGAGCTCTCTCAGCAGATGAATGACTTTGACACTGAAGACCTTACCATAGCAGAACAGAGGCTCCAGCATCATGCGGACAAAGCCCTGACCATGAATAACTTGACCTTCGATGTCATCCACCAAGGGCAGGATCTGCTGCAGTATGTCAACGAAGTGCAGGCATCTGGTAAGATGGCTCCTTCGTGCTATTCTAGGTAGTAGCTTTATTAGAATTATCCAGTCGTCTCTCCATGGGATGTGCGAAAATAACAGAGATGCTGGTTAACTGTAAACTAGAGACGTGTAGACATATTTTTTTCTCCCTTTATACTCAAATCATTTGATGGCGTTCATGAGAATATACTATCGTGGCACGTCATTTTTATTTAAGAGTTGGCAACACCTAAAGATGTTTAGGTTTTAAAGACAGGGATTCCACTCAGGAAGTCAGGAAAATTAGAGTAAATACCAGGGAGTTAATTTTATAGTTAATTGGAGCAATGCAGTCAATCCAAAATTCTCCGCTTTCAAGTAATAAGTCTTCCTTTTTTATTTCTTACGCCCCATCACTTGATGTTTTTAACTGTATACAGTCACCTAGGGTAAATCTCAGGCTTCTTTAAAAAAAAAAAAAAAAAGTTAATATTGCATTTTTGAAGAGTGCAAACACCTATGCTCATTAAAGCAAATGCTCCGAGTATTAACTTGAACTTTGAGAAGGAACTGGAAAAGTAAGTGTATAACAGTGGAAGCTGGCTATTTGTCTTCAGAGGACTCGTAAGTCATATATAAATAACTGGCCGATTACAGGTGTTGAGCTGCTTTGTGACAGAGACGTGGACATGGCGACTCGTGTCCAGGATCTGCTGGAGTTCCTCCACGAGAAGCAGCAGGAGCTGGACTTGGCCGCCGAGCAGCACCGCAAGCACTTGGAGCAGTGCGTGCAGCTGCGGCACCTTCAGGCCGAAGTCAAGCAGGTACGTCTGGGCTGTGCCCCCCGCGGGGGGGGGGCGGACTCCCCAGAGCTGGTCCACGCCTCTGGGAGAGGTCTGTTCCCGTAAACAGATGGGGAAAATTACTTTCTGCTGTATAAGGGCTTGCGTTTGGAGGGACTTTGAATTGAGCACCGAAGAAACTTCTTTCTCTGTTAACGTTACGTGCGGTTTTTAATGTGCATCGGCGGTCCGTATAGCTGCATGGATACAAGTCAGCTATTTGGAGCGTAGAGCAATTTGAACTAATGTTCAGCCCACACTTTTATCATCATCTGTACGGTGATTAATAAAAATGTTCAGCGATAGTCCCTGCACGCTGGCCCGATACGTTCCGGTATATTGTTTGAGACATCTACAAATAACAAAAACATAATACCAGCATGATTTACTTTCCGGGAGAAGAAGAATGAAGTTTTGCTTCTCGTGACAATAAAGTGGCAAGTTTTGAGGTCCTGATCTGAGAAACACCTAAACCTTTGCTGAATTTGAGATGCTGTAGGCAAAACCACTGAAGTAGATGAAAGTTTAAAAAACAAACAAAACACTAGAAAGGTAAGAGGTTTTGATCTTGCTCACACTTGGCAGCATCACAGACATCTACTACAAGCAGTTGCATTAGTCTGTCCTCTAACAGCTCCCAATGTGACTTGTCCTTTTTCTGTTTGTCATGAGCTCTTAAAAAAATTCATCTCCCTCATGAGACTGTGAACAAAACCTCCTGAATTGCAAAGTAATATAAAAGCGGTCCAGCTAGCATAGGAGAGGTGAACAGGAGGTTCCCGAAGTCTTTCCAGACAGCGGTTGGTTATTCTGTAGTAGGAGACCCAAAATTTCTGTGTGGTCCTGAATTAAAGGAATCCAAGGAACTGGTAGTGTCTGCTGTCCGTGCAATCTAGGCGTTAATCAAATACATGACCTTCTAATTCAAGCCTTTGCATATTCTACTGAACCGTCCTGTATCCGTCTTAGCACTTGTTCATCTTCGTACATGCAAATTACAAATGACTCGTTTCACGTGAGTAGTGGTTGAGATAAAGTTATTGTGGATCAGGATGGTTTCTGTACTCGGTTGCATACTGTCTTGAGGATGAAGGAAAAGAGTGCACGTTTGCAAAGAAAAGAAAAAAAATTAAAGACGGAGTGTGAATGCCAGCTGAGGCAATCTCATCCCTTTGTGGTACATCAGTGGGTTAGGATGGGATAGGCTATTAAGAAAAAGAAATTGTTGATTCCCATGATACTGAAATAATATTGAATTACAGAACAGAATATAGCACTTGGGTAATATTTCAAAGACACACAATTAATTAGTTATTTATATTGCATGCTCCCACAACAAAGTGAGTACCTTGCTCCGCTAGCTTTGTTTGTATGCAAGTTAAATGTGACGAGAAAGACACACGTGTTTAAAACTTGTGTTTGTGGAACCAATGTTCTGTGTTTTGGCAGACACGAGCAGATGATGAGCATCATGGATTGTAGAGGAATATCCATGTTGCACTTAGTATATGGTTTGTAGGTCATTCTGTAAGATCCTTGTAACTTTTTTGAACCACTGCTAGCTCTGACTGAAACTGAAGCTTCAGGTTTAGATTTTTAAGAATGCACTGGAGAGAATGAGTTCATCTTATAATAAAGCTATAGATAGTATACTATTCTAGCCAGCTGCCTTTTCTGAATGGACTGGGTTTTAGGAGAAAAAATAGGTTCTCTTTTATATTCCTAGAACACATCTCCATCAAGTGGGATTTTATATTGAATTAAATGCCATAATAGGTGTGAATTTTCAAACTTACATGAACGTGTAGCTGACAGAATGTTCATGTATTACAAACTCCTTTTCCAGATTTTCATTGTACAGATTAACCTGCAACACTTCCCCAGCCTGAAGGCCTAAAAATTGGATGGAACTAAAACTGAGTGTTATATTGTCTCATAGGATTTCTTTCAATCCCCTTTGGAATGCTTTGGGGCTAGTAACTCTTAGTTTTGTAATTTCAGTTGCCTTTTCAGGAAACCACAGCTGATTTATTCTAGTTTTTATTAGGTATCAGGAAGCATGGCCTTCCCCTGTTTCCTCCGCACTGGGAAAAACTTTGTAGCTCAGCAGATGCTTTACCTGAGAGTAAAATGACATGGTAAACCTCCTCTTCAGTCTGTTTTGTTTGCATTTTGTTGCCTGAAGCAGCGAACACACTGTTTTCCGGTTCAATTACTGTGGTTTTCTGCCAGTTTTATTGTTGATGAACTGGCTGTAAGCGCACTTGTTATGTAGATGGGATACTGTCACCATGGCAAGGATTTTAACAAGATTTACATTTGAATAATGGAAACTGACGTTGCTGCCATTGTATTTTCACATATATATATATATGTATATAAAATATAAAAATACATAGCTTGTCATGTGAAAAGGTTAGACTGGAACACTGCAGGAATTTTTCCATAGGATTAATCTCTCGGATTACTATAACGGAGACCAGCAAACTGTCTCCTTGCTTAGTTTTTTTTAGTCAAATAGTTGCAAGGAGTTTCTTCAAGTACTAGGTAGTGAAACTTTGAGCTTAGCGAATTCTTCTCAAATAAGCACAAAAAGCAGATAAAAACACCCAGTGTTGCTTCTCCCTTAACTACCGTACCAGTTCTGCTTTGTGGCCATTGAAGTTCTGTAGATCAAGGCTCAGGACCAGGAGGAAGCAGAAGAGCCAGAAGACAAACAGAGGTTTAAAGAAAACCTGCGAAGAATTTGCTTTGTCAACCTGATGTGTAATAGGTGCAGAAAGGGCAAAACCGGATAAAAGATAGAGGTGCTGTCATGTCCTACGTCTACACTGCAGGCTTACTCTTTTCTGTATAAATCCTGCAAGTCTGTAGAAGAATTCAAGGATACGTTATCGGGTAGAAGAAAAACCAACTTGTTAGCTATTTATTGTGCAGGCAGAAGTGGGAAAAACGGAAAACTGCATTACTAATACAACAATATTGCAGTCTGGATAAGCGTAAGACAGAAGGTGAGGTGGTGATGCCAATTTGAGGGAATGAATGTTGTCAGGATGGCTAGACCTCAGTTGCTTCAAGCTGTTAAAGATATGTTAGAGTGTACTTTGGATGTAGACCAGACGTGCCTTTTTTTGAAGGATTTGTGTTTCAATAGGTCCTTTTTCTGGTTTCTGCCCAAGTTTTCAGCCTATGACTAGAGTCATGTCATCCTGATTCACTTAATAACCTGGCACAGTAACATTAATGGTAACGTCATATATGGATCACTAGAAGAGAGTATTTGGTGTTACAGGCTAATTGTGCTTTGGTACTTAAGTGTTGAGAGTTAACCGTGATTTGGTAGTTAATATATTTATTACCAGTGGTTAAAAGTCTAAAATCAATTAGTAGGAAAAGGTTAGAGAAGGTATGCTTAAACGGGTTGGTTTCGAATCAGCTGGGCCCAAAGGAATTCACCCTAGAATACCTAGAGAACTGCCTGAAATAATGTCATAGACAGTAGTGCTTATCTACCCAAACTTCTGGAGATTGGGTGAGGTTCTGGAGGCCTGGAATTCAACATCTACTTCTCAAAGGTGGGAAAGAATTAGCTAAGGGAGGATTATAGGTCAGCTAGTTTAACATAATGCCCAGGAAAAATATTTAAACAAGTAGATTATTAAACCTGAACAGTGATAGGGAGAGGAGAAGAGGCTAACATAGATCCATTAAGCGTAGCTTCTCGTTGATAAATCCTGTTTCTTCCTGACAGGTCTTCTGGGTAGAGGTGAAAAAGCAGATGACACAGATCTTCCTTCTATTAAAGCTTTTAAAATAGTTTAGTTCAGTCTGTCCTGCCCTAGCTTACTATGAGAATGTCATGTGAGACTGTGCTACCATGAATGGTAACTTGCTGGAAAACCATACTCAGTAACAGAAGTTATTAAGAGACTCACTGGATTGGAAAAGAGATTTCAAAATGTTTAAAAAAATCTGTAGAAGTCTGTATTTGGATGCTGGTTCGTGTTTTCAGTCAGAAGAACTACACGTTAGAGTAGAGGTTATGCTTTTAAATATGAAGATAAAGGCAAAAGAAGCTGGGAAGGGGACTTGAGTTCATCAGAAGACACTGGATTACAGTTCAGAATTGTCTTGATGTATGGGAGAATTGCACTGCAAGAAGGATGTGAATTTTACTAGTGACAAATACGGAGCGTGATGTACTGGCAGGAATAATCAGCTGAACAAATACAGCACGGGGTCATTGCTGTCTGGGCAGCAGTTCCGTAGAAAAGTTGTATAGATGACAGTGAACAACATGAATTATGTCCATCTTTACTCAGTATTTGAAAGATTTTGACTAAAGTCATGGTTGTCAACTGGAGAGAGCTCGTAAAAGAGCAGTGGGAAAAGTAAGGCAGCCGACTTCACATGGGAGAGACTGGAGGGGCTGTGGTCAACAAGAGAGGAGGATTCTAGAGGAGGAGTTGGGTAATGTTCTTCAGGGAGAGAGGAGGGGGGAAAACAGAGCTCCTGTCTCCCTGTTGTGGGCAGGAGAAATTCACAATGAGCCGAAATTAAAGTGAGAGAGATTTGAGTGTTAGACATCAGAAAGAAGACTTACGGTGATAAAAATATCTGGTGAAGGTGTGGGATTGGAGTCTTGAGTAAGGAACAAGGCACAGATCTTTTGGGAGGGGTCTTAAGGTTGCATGTTCCTGCTGTTGGTAAGGAATGCAGTAGGTGGCCCTGTGTCAAAAAAGGCACATTCTGAAAACCAAAAATCTTTAAGCAATAAGAAGACACCCAATGGTCACATTTTTCTCAACATTAATATTCGAAAGTATTTGCTTACTTTTTACTAAGCTGCGTGTCCTCAGTTTACATCACTGACACTGGCTCTTAGGCAAATATTGCTTGGAACTTGTTCCTGGTTTCAGGTGACAGAAATGGTATGCAGAAACACAACCTTTTTCAGAGTATAAACTGAAACCGCAAGCATGTAGTAGGTGACTGAAAGATATGAGGTGTCAGCTAAGTGAATTTATAGTGAATGTCATTCGCTGTGTTTATGGAATATGTAATTCACTGTAAATACATAATTAGTAAATGAATTAGTCATCAATTCCAGTACTACATGTGACCCTAAATGGTTTTGTCCCTAGCCATGATGCTTTTCTTGCTGGTTGGCAGTGGAGTTTCATCTTTCATGGTCTTCTCTTTTGTTACAGGTTTTGGGCTGGATCCGAAACGGAGAGTCAATGTTAAATGCTGGGCTTATCACCGCTAGCTCTTTGCAGGAGGCGGAACAGCTGCAGAGGGAGCATGAGCAGTTTCAACATGCAATAGAGGTAAAAGCACCATTTCAGTGACCTTAGCCAAGAAGTCCTGTATGACAGTCCATGAGTCCCCGTAAATAGCACTTCTGGGTTCACACTACAATGTTTTGAGTTTAGGAAAAGTTGTTGAAATCGTTTTATGGCAAAGAGATTAAAATACATACTGGGAAGGTGGGGGTTTTGTTGTTGTTCATTTTGGAGTTGCAATTCCAGATGAGCACATCTGCTCGGTACCTTTTTGCATCTTTGTAAAGTGATAGCTGCTCACAGCAATTTTACTGAAAATGGTGTTTCCCTTTGTTAGAATACAATGTATAATGCTAATCGTTAAAGTTAAGAATAAATGGAACAGCAAACATCAGGTTTGTGTGTTCTGATACGGTCCTTTAACATTTCCATTTTTGTCTGACAGTAAGTTTCACTGAAATTTGTGTGTGGTGGTGTGTCCATCCTCCTGCCATGACTTCAAACTAAACTTATTGGATTGGTCATATCTCTGCAAAAAATAGGCAGAGATCTTAAGATTGACTGAAACGCAGTATTATTAATTTATATGCACTATCAAGAGACTTACAGTGATGTTGATTATATATAGCATATGTTTTTTAAGCACTTTACTTTTCTTGAAAGAGTAACCAATGTTATTATTTGGGAAAACTGTTTTCAGAAGTAGTCTGTCTTGCAGTAACTCTTTTATGTTTATTTCACATTCATTTGCTATTCGGTGGAGTTTTATGCTTCCCCTCCTTTTTTTTTTCTTTTTTTTTTTTTTTCCTTTTTACAGTTTACACTATATGTACCCTCATTTTGAGAGCTTTGGTAACTCTTAACTATAAAAATAATGAGACATCTAGGTGTTCATCAATTCAAGAATAACCAACTAGGAAGCTTAAATTCTGTGTTTTCTGGGTCATTCTGTACTCAGATATAATAATGCTTGTTATTATAGTTAGGGATTCCAGATTTTAGGCAAGTATATGTTTACACAGAGAACTACAGGTAAAAATTTGCTTACAATGAATGGAGAGTTGTCTTTGGTATTGGCCTGCATGGCTGCACCTTCATTTGCTCACCACTGACGTGCAAAAGACTGTGCAGTAAAGCTGCGAGGACAGTAATATTAAGCCAAAGTGAGATACGTTCTTTTCATCTTCTTTTGCCTCACTATGAAGGGAGAGAAAATCAACCTGAAATTCATAATTACAACAAAGTGTACTGCAACATAGATATGCCATGTGTGCCTTAATGCTAGACAGTGGCTATTGCTTAGAATCTGCTAGTCATTGTTGACTTGATGGTAAATCTCTACAGGATTTATTTCCTTTGTATTTGCACAGTGAAGTCATGCAGTGACTAATATTAGCCAGTTATTTTTATCTGATGGGTGTTTGTGCATGTGTATAGAAGTGTCACTGATACAGTGGAAATGTGAGCCTTTGAGGTCTTCAAGAAAATGAACTGAAGTTCTCCACTGAACTCCCGAATTTTCCCCCTTTGTCAGAAAACCCATCAAAGTGCCCTGCAGGTTCAGCAGAAGGCAGAGGCAATGCTGCAGGCTAATCACTATGATATGGATATGATCCGGGAGTGTGCGGAGAAGGTTGCTTCCCACTGGCAACAGCTGATGCTGAAGATGGAGGACCGTCTCAAGCTTGTGAACGCCTCTGTTGCCTTCTATAAAACTTCTGAACAGGTAAAAGAAATGCTATGAGATATGCGTCTGCCTTGGTTAATTCTTCGGTGTGGTATAAAACAGCATTACCTAAAATCATGGTTGATTAGGTTTGGTTATATATACTAATTTGATAACAACTGCAGTTATACAAAAAAATACAAAGAGCAAATCCTCTTACCAGCTGTCTAGAAAGAGAAACCGTGTGTTGCAGCCTTTTAATCTATAAAGAGGTCTTATAAGACAAAGACATTTTACCAAGGCCTGTAGTGACAAGAGAAGGGGCGATGGTTTTAAACTGAAAGGACGTAGATTTAGATTGGGTGTAAGGAAGAAATTTTTTACGGTGAGGGTGGTAAGACGCTGGAAGAGGTCACCCAGAGAAGTTGTGGACACCCCATCCGTGGAAATACTCAAAGTCAGGCTGGATGAGGCTTTGACCAACCTGATCTAGTGAGAGATGTTCCTGGCCATGGCGGGGGTTTGGACTATAGATGATCTTTAAAGGTCCCTTCCAACACAAACATTCCATGATAAACGAATAGTAGACAAATTGTACTAACTGCTAAGAGATTACAGTGTAATTGGTGTGGCTACAATTGCTTCAATTAACAAACTTCAAAGAAGGTCCATTACCAAAGTGCAGCGATTATTGGTGAAGACTGAAATTTTCATCTGCCTCTTCTATCACTCTCCCCTTTCATATTCCTCAGATTCTTATTTTTAGTTGAGAAAAGTCTTGTAAAACATTTCCAAGATTAAATACACTGTGCTTAGTTGGATTTCTGTTTGTTTTGAGAAGTTTTGCTTGAACCATAAAGAAGTTACACAGAGGTTTTAATAGAAGAACTTCAGATGGCTAATTCTGGGTTTTGGGGGGGAATCAGAGAAAAATCAGCTTCATCCTGCTTGTCCACAGAACAGTTAGGGGGAAGGTTGGCAAGGTTGCTGCTTCTGCCATCATATCTTAAGCTCATCCTGAACTATGCAGTAACAGAGGCAGAGAAAGATGAGCAACTTTAGGGTTGGCCTTCTGAGCAAGTCCACGTAAGCAGGCCAGTGCTTGCAAACGTACAGCCAAAGTTTGCTGCCTTAAGTCCCAGTCAAAACATGGCTTCTGAAGTATATGTAAGGGGTAGATTGGTTTTCTGTGGTTTTTGGCTTGAATTTTGAATATTTGTCTTACTGAATTACATTCGAGTTGGACTCCTTTTTTTCCTGATAGGTGTGCAGCGTGCTGGAAAGCCTGGAGCAAGAATACAAGCGAGAAGAAGACTGGTGTGGGGGAGCAGACAAACTGGGTCCCAACTCTGAAACAGATCATGTTACTCCCATGATAAGCAAACACCTGGAACAGAAGGAGGCATTCCTAAAGGTAAGGTTTGCCGTTTTTTGTGGTCTTCTGTGTCTTGAAAAGCATGCAGTCGAGTGCTCAGTCTTACAATGCTGAAATGTATGTGGAAAGCAGCAGTGCCCGTTCAAAAGCTACAGGTATGTCCCAAACTGCAAAGATGTGTGAAGTGGCACGGTAACTGCTTGTGACAGTGATGAGGAGAATACTGCCAAGTGCATAAAATTGTACCCAGTTTTATAAATATATTTCCTGTTGAACTTGAATAGACGCCAGGTCTCCCACTGTGACTGAAGAGGAATTGGAAATCACTGCTTTGAGCAACTGTCATTCTAAAGAATGCTTAAAGGCTGCTGCTTTGGAAGAGAAGTGACAGTCACATAGTGCCATTGCAGCCTGTGCATCAGAGCAGCTTTCAGCTGTACTTGGGCTACAGTAGAGTATGGAAGGGGGAAGTTGCTAGACAAGCGTCCGGGAGTAGCTGGGTTTGTGTAATAGTCTGCAGATAAATGAAAGGGTTTTGTTCCAGCTAATGTCCTAGTGAAGGTTGTTGATCATACCGAATAAATGCATAACGGATGCTTGCAAAGCAGTGTAACTAACCCCATAACCAAAGGAATTTTCCAGCATCACCTGGAAAGACCACTAAGAGTGTAAACCTCATTTTTATTAAAAGCCTTTTTGTTCTCAGTGCACAGATGAGAACATTCAGAAACAGAATCCTAGAATGGTTTGGGTTGGAAGGGACCTTAAAGACCATCTGGTTCCACCCCCCTGCCATGGGCAGGGACACCTTCCACC
>JAVJGG010000030.1:3705420-3790012 GCA_035590195.1 Aviceda cuculoides
GGGCAGGGACACCTTCCACTAGACCAGGTTGCTCAAAGCCCCATCCAACCTGGCCTTGAACACTTCCAGGGATGGGGTATCCATAACTGCTCTGGGCAACCTGTGCCAGTGCCTCACCATCCTCACAGTAAAGAATTGCTTCCCAATATCTAATCTAAATCTACCTTCTTTCAGTTTAAAACCATTAACCCTCATTCTGTCACAACACTCCCTAATAAAGAGCCCTCCCCATCTTTCCCGTAGGCCCCTTTTAAGTACTGCAAGGCCACTATAAGGTCTCCCCAGAGCCTTCTCTTCCCCAGGCTAAACCTCCAGCCTGTCCTTGTAGGAGAGGTGTTCAACCCCTCTGATCATCTTCGTGGCCCTCCCCTGGACGTGTTCAAGCAGGTCCATGTCTTTCTTATATTCGGGCCCCCAGACCTGAACACAGTACTCCAGGTGGGGTCTCATGAGAGTGGAATAAATGGGAAGAATCACTTCCCTCGACCTGCTGGCCATGCTTCTTTTGATGCAGCCCGGCATATGATTGGCTTTCTGGGCTGTGAGCGCACATTGCTGGGTCATATTCAGTTTTTCATCCACGAATACCCCCAAGTCCTTCTCTGCAGGGCTGCTCCAAATCCACTCTTTGCCCATCCTGTATTTGTGCTTGGGATTGCCCCGACCCATGTGCAGGACCTTGCAGTCAACATTGTTGAACTTCATGATGTTCTCATAGGCCCATCTCTCAAACCTGTCAAGGTCCCTCTGGATGGTATCTCTTCCCTCCAGCATGTTGACTGCACCACACAGCTTGGTATCATTGGCAAACTTGCTGAGGGTGCACTCTATCCCACTTACCATGTCACCAGTAAAGATGTTAAACAGTGCCAGTCCCAATACCAACCCCTGAGGAATGCCACTCATCACTGGTCTCCACTTGGACATCAAGCCATTGACCACAACTCTTTGAATGCAACCATCCAGCCAGTTCCTTATCCACCAAGTGTTCCATCCATCAAATCCATGTCTCTTCAATTTAGAGACAAGGATGTCATGGGAGACAGTGTCAAATGCTTTGCACAAGTCCAGGTAGATGACGTTCATTGCTCTTCCCTTATCCACCAACACTGTAACCCCATTGTAGAAGGCCACCAAATTTGTCAGGCACGATTTGCCCTTAGTGAAGACATGTTGGCTGTCACCAATCACCTCCTTATTCTCCATGTGCCCTAGCATAATGTCCATGCTCAGTCCTTGCTTCCACCCTCTGTAGGCTTCCTTTTTGTGTTTGAGTTTGTCCAGGAGCTCCTTGTTCATCCACGCAGGCCTCCTGGCATTTTTGCCTGACTTCCTCTTTGTTGGGGTACATCACTCCTGAGCTTGCAGGAGGTGATCCTTGGATATTTACCAGCTTTCTTGGGCCCCTCTTCCCTCTGGGGCTTTATCCCATGGTACTCTATCAAGGAGATCCCTGAAGAGGCCAAAGTCTGCTCTCCTGAAGTCCAGGGTAGTGAGCTTGCTGTGTACCCTCCTCACTACCCCAAGGATCTTGAACTCCACCATTTCATGGTCACTTCAGCCAAGGCTGCCCTTGAGCTTCACATTCCCCACCAGCCCCTCCTTGGTGGTGAGAACAAGGTCCAGCATAGCACCTCTCCTCATTGGCTCCTCTATCACTTGGAGAAGGAAGGTGTCATCAACGCGTTCCAGGAACCTCCTGGATTCCTTATGCCCTGCTGTGTTGTCCCTCCAACAGATATCGGGGTGGTTGAAGTCCCCCATGAGGACCAGGGTTTGTGAATGTGAGGCTGCTCCTATCTGTCTATAGGGAGAGGACCTCATTTGCTCGGTCTTCCTGCTCGGGTGGCCTGTAGCAGACCCCCACCATAATGTCACCTGTCCCTGCCCTCCCTTTAATCCTGACGCAGAAGCTCTAGGTTGGCTCCTCATCCATCCCCAGGCAGAGCTCCATGCACTCCAGCTGGTCATTGACACAGAGGGTGACACCCCCTCCTTGTCTCCCCTCCCTGTCCTTCCTAAAGAGCCCGTATCCTTCCATTCCAATGTTCCAGTCACAGGAGCCATCCCACCGTGTCTCCGCGATGCCAGTAACACCATAGCCTTGCAGGCGTGCGCATGCCTCTAACTCTTGTTTATTCCCCACGCTACGTCCGTTTGCGTAGAGGCATTTAAGCTGGGTTCCTGGTGAAGCTGACTTACTGGCTGGAGTGGCTGGAATTCCGTTGTGCTGCTCTTTGGGCGCTCTCCTGCTGACCTGTGATCCCTCTCCAGGCTCTGGGCACCTATCCTGGCACTGGCATCAATAACATACTAGCATAGCTCTAAGTATACCGTCAAATAGATCTTTCTGCAGCTGGCACGCGAGTTACCAATCTTTGTTTTAAAACGATATGAGAAATGACTTAGTGTCTTTGTTACTGGACTAAACCGTGCTACCTTTACCTAACCTTTTAAAGTAGCATTTCATGTTCTGCTTATTAAAAATAAGGCTGCCAGCCCATATGTAGTACTTGGTGTACGTTAAGATGAAGGCGGCAGCTGAGCTGAGGGTTGGCAATACAGCGGCGAGGACTGAAAGCTCTCAAGGCCTTGTCTTAATATTTTAAGGGCGTGTCTTAATATTTTAGCACTTTTGGTTTCACTTCAGTGAAGTGTTTACTTTTTGTTTAACATACTGGTGGATGTTTTGGAATATCTGGGTGACTATGTAAGCACGTGCACTCTGTTTACGCAAGAACTAACTTCAAGTGGTACATGGCACATACACTAAACAGACTTCTCTGTGAGCTGTGAGTCATGCTGAATGCTCTAGAGCAGGTAATTACTTTTCAGGATCTTCAGATAAAAAGGAATAGCATTTTGTTTGGAGTTTTTGGTTTTTTGCATTTGTTTTTTTTTCCCCCTGACGGATAAGTAAAGATTAACCACTGTTGGTTGGGAAAACTATTTCAAGGGTTGGGTTGGCTTACTTGTAGAAGGATTTAACAAGTAATGCTTTCTAAAATTGAAGAGGGTGGGAAGTGCACAAAAGGGGGGTGTGAGGAAGGTCTTTCATCTCTTTCTGGGTGTATATTTGCATCTTCAAATAAAGTAATACTGCTGACTCCCTAGGCTTGCACGCTGGCTCGGAGGAATGCTGATGTCTTCCTGAAATACCTGCACAGGAACAGCGTAAACATGCCAGGGATGGTGACACACATCAAAGCACCTGAACAACAAGTCAAAAGTAAGGGGTTTCTTGTTCTTTTTTTCTCCAAAGAATGTGATCGTCATGTGCTGTGGTGTGCGTGATGGTGGGGGAGTGAAGCCTGCCCAAGTGGAAAGGGTTCTGTCAGGCTTAACAGGAAATAATTGAAGTTGCTCACCCACTTTGAAGGAGCTGCCAGTCATCAAATTCTCTTATACCCAAATGAAGTTGCTTTGAATTTATTTATCTCCTGCTTACACCTAATCTTTTTTCAATTTAAGACTCAGATGTGCTGCTTTTATTGAGAAAGTAAGATAGTAAACTTCCACATGATAATGTCTGGTCTGAAGCCAAATGGGAGCTGATCCCTGTAAGTTTACTCAGTGTGTCAGCGTGGCGCATTCTGTGAGTTCCTTGGCAGTGCCAGCACGATGCAAGATAATCCTTGAATGATGCCCTCGGGCCCTTCATATAGTTGAGTCAGTATTAAGGAACTTCATGAAGTATAGGATAACTGGCATCATGTTCAAGTTAGATGTGTAGATAGGTAGTCGCTGAGGTGAGGCAGGAAAGAACTATTACATGGGGCTTGGCTTTTGCTAGGATTAATTCAGTGTAGTGCAGCTTTAAAGTGTAACATGTGCTGTGGGGAATGGAGTAGAGAGAGAAATCTATAGGGCTTTCAGGGACAAAAGTACAGCAGTGAATCGGGTATGCGTAACCGATGGATGAGGTAGGCAGAAAAGAGATCAGAGAGATTTGAAAATAAATATTGCATTTCACTAATTTATTTGCCGGTCGTATTGTGCTCAACGCGTTGTGAAGCTGTGACTGAACACTTGGGCCGTGCTACAGACTCAAAACCAGAGAAGTCTAATTGTCTAATTAATTGCCGTTTGCAGCTACCCAAAGGGGAGTTAAGCAGAGGATGGAGCCAAACTCAGAGCAACACGGCAATGAGACCAGAGGAAAAAGTTGCAGCAAGGAAAATTCTGAATGGATATAAGGAGAAAGCGTTACAGCAAGAGTGAGAAAGCACTGAGTAGAGCAGGTAGCCCAGAGAGGTAGTAGGATTTCTGCCCTTGGGAATTTTTAAAACTCAGTTGAACAAGCCCCTGGAAAACTTTGGAGTTAGTCCTGCTTTGAGGAGGAGATTGGAACAGATGGCCTCCAGAGGTCACTTCCACTCTAAATCACTTGATGGCTCTATTAGAAAAGAACACGCTCACTGCTTCGCTTTACTACAAGGGGAAAACAGTTTGTGTTAAACTTACCCATGTATCTGACAGTACTCAGATTGAAAATCTCCCTGTGTTGAATTTTTTCTGTTGGAAAGATAGAAGGGTATTGGCCATACTTTACACTCTGAGGAAATAATTGAGTTGTGGCAGTTGAAACTGAGCATGTAGAGCTAAGACAAAAGATTGTTTTTCCTCTGATCCCAAGGCATCAACATTTATAGAGCAGTACAAGACAAAATCTCAACACAAATGCTGACAGTATCAATAACTGAAGTGGTGCTGACATTTGTCACTTAGCTCTTTTCTTAGTAGTAGACACAGAAAACAAAGCAGAAGCAAGCAGGAGGTTGTAGCTACCACACTTACTGAGTATAAGAAAAAAAATGTTAGGGTTATTAGACTTTTTCAAAATTCAATTTTGAAATCTGTGTAGAAACAGTCATTCTGAGAAAGGTAAATGTGTTCAGATGAGGGAAAAGTAGAAAACTCTCTGCTAATATCCTTAATAATTGTATGTCAGAACCATAGTGCTATGCACGTTCTGTGTACATTTAAGATCCTGGATGAATGATACATGTTTAAAAAGCAACAAAAAAAGCAACAAAAATCCCCAGGCAGGAAAAAAAAATAAGCTATGTGCTCTAATGCTTTTTCACCTATAAACCTTGTAATATATGCTTCTGAGAATTAAACGTGAGTCAAGATGAAACTAGCAAGGACTCCTTTCTTTTAGGTCTCAGTGGTATGGTAGTGGCTGACCAAATGATTTAAAAGTTCACTCTGATCTTCCTGTTCAAATATGCATGTAAGGAAAAAAGAAGTCTTCTCATTTCTGTTCTAAATAGATAGAGAAAAAGAGTAATCGAGTGTTTATTTCCGTTTGGTGAAATAGAGGTTACATGTGTTCTGCTGGCCCATTACACACTCATACTCAGGTGTGTGCTTGAAACTGTCGTAGTATATAGTATATAAATGAACGCTTTAAAAATTTGAGTAACTCTTGAGTTTCTGCAGAACTGCTGAATGTTTTTCAAAAACCTCATTCAGTGGCATACTTGATCCTTATTCCCAGATGCAGATTTAGAAAAGCAGTGTCTTAATCCAGGCGAAGTTTAGCTGAGCACATGCGTCGTGGGAAACAGGAATGACAGTGGAACTGAACTCTGAGAGGTGTCCTTCGGTCCCGTCATGCCAGTGTAAATAATTTCCTTGACCTGCAGTTAAGAGTATCCAAATACTGTATCAGACACCGTGCCAAAGCTGAATTTTAGGAAGGAGTTGTGGCCTAAAACTGTGCTGTGGCAGGTGGATTCAGTAGGTGGTGAGAGCTGTAAGCCAGCATCTTCAGCTTTGCTTCTGCTGCTAATTTCGTGTGCTTCTTCGTTACCTCTGTCTCTGCTGTACTGGCTGCGACTGAACGCAGTGCGGGAACTTGTCTGGTGGTGCTTATATTTTTGGATGGGTTGATAGAGTGCAGGATGCACAGAGACAGCTGAAAGCTCTCCGAGCCTGGAGAATAAGCTGAAAGTTTAGGGAACAATCCTAAAAGTTAGAATCCAAGAAAATAACAACAGGGTCTGTAGTTCAGACGGCTTGAGACAGAGCTGCTCATCCAAACCTAGTATCAAATATTGATGTTCTATAACTTTGAGTATTTTCTAGAATGTTTTTTCTCTTCCTTGTCAGTCCAAGAAATTAACGGCAGTAACATTAACGGTGCCCAGCCAAATATCTCTCACTGCCTTGCCATCTGTATCACGTCCTGACAGAACAAATGCTGTTCCAATTAGCTAAATTCACCTTGCTCGCTCCTTGTCAGAACCGCCTCGCTTGCGTCGCTATCAAGAGGTCTCATTTTATATGGTGTGTCCAGTTGCATGTATTGCGTTGTATAATGGTAATTGTGTCCCACCCCTGCCCCGAGATCTGGCATATTTTCCGAACAAGCTTTTTGGAGGTGGCATAAGGCAGAAATAAAAGTGAGAAAGCAGGAGAGGCTCACAGCAGATCAGCCCCCGCCTTGGCCGAGGGACAGGCCCGTTGAGGCATATTTGAGGGTGGCCTGCCCAGTGGGACGAAAACCTTGGCCACAGCGCCCAGCTTCCAACCAAAACCAAGTCCTGGGTGATCTCAGCGCTCTGTGGGAAGTGGGAACACGGCGCTTCCAAGCGGGAGGCTGTTGGCGGGGATGCAGACAGGTTTCCTGATCCTCAGGGAGGCTGTGACGAGCGGTCGTAACTGGTCCCAGATCGCTGACGGGGAGCGATGCTTTCTTTTCCCCTCAGGCTCCCTTTATTTGAGTTTCTCTGTCAAATCGGTTCTTGGGGTTTGTAAGCTTTTGGGATGTGAGGCATGGTGGACGCGGAGGCCTTCGGAGGCCTCGCACCCGATAGCCTCCGTTCATAATTACGGAAAAGAGCCAGCGGTGGGTGTAAGTAGAAAAGCAAGTAAAGCGTTATTGTGAGGAATGAGCCTGTTTTGTGGTCTCTTCTGCTTCTGGCAGACCTCCCCTTGGGTTCCGTGCACTTCTGTTTCGCAAGAAATGGCTAGGATTTCTTTGTTTGGAGAGAAAAAAACCCAATAAACGTTAAAGAAGCAGAGTTCAGATAAAATCTTATGCATATTGTGAGCGGAAGGTCTTTGCTATCCAGGAAGAATTTATAAGGCAGACATGTGGAATTGCAGGTTAGCGGTGGAATTGGGATGTGACTTCTCAGGGGCAGGCAGTTTCTGATACTCAGGAATGGAATAACAAGTTGTGAAATGAATTATTTGATTACCTGGAGATTCTTTCAAGGCTCAGTGAACACTCGTATTTGAACAAGTAACTTACTTAATTGTACTGCTGTTGGTTTTGATTTTTTTTTTTTTTCCCCCAAGGGAATTACAAACTTAGTAATCGTTTATTTTTTTTTTTATTACTTGGGTTTCTGTACATTTAATATCTGCTGATGTTGCATTTGTTCTTGTAGTGACCTAAGTTTGTTTATTTGCCCGTATGTATTAAATTATTAAAATATTTTATAGGAGACTGGTATATTCAGAGAAGTTACTTTTTATTGTGATTAATATGAGATGCTAAGCATGTTGTGATTACTTGTGCATGCTCATTTTTTCTGAGGAAACCCCGTCAAGAACCATATTTATCAGACTACATTTTCAATTCTGTTATAAGCAGTGGCAGTCCCCCTATGAAAAATATTGAGAGAAAAAAGGTATCAGTAGCAAGTTTTAATTGCATCTCTAGTTTCTTTAACCAACATTTCTGTCAATAATAATGAAAAAAGGACACAGTGTTTCATAAATATCAGGGAAAAGAGCAGAACAAAGCATAACAGGAAGGGTAAGTGTATTGTAAGTTGTACAGTATGAAGTACTTTATTCTGCTGATTTTAATGTGATATTTCAGAATTGGTTGTCATAACCTCTGTTGAAACTACTCTGATTTCTTCAGATATCTTGAATGAACTCTTCCAGAGGGAGAACCGTGTGCTGCATTATTGGACCATGCGTAAAAGACGTCTTGATCAATGCCAACAGTATGTGGTGTTTGAAAGAAGTGCCAAACAGGTGAGGGTTTTGTATAAAAATCCTCTTCAGTGTGATGGAGGCTTGACATACACTGACTTCTCCCACACTAACAAATTTGCCATCACCTTCAGTATTTCACATGGCTGAAAGATCAATGTTTAAAATAGAAACTAAATGAAATTACTTGCTTCCCCTTTAATACAGAACAACTTCATCCACTGAGGCAGGGTGTCTTCAGTGCTGTAACTTAAAGGTAGTGTTTTGCTTCTGCCAGCCTGATCTGGTACTGGCGAATCTCATTTCTGCAAGCTTGTGTTTGACAAATTGTTACGCTTGTTAACTTTTACACACACACCTAATTTGACCAGGGAAATAATAGGCAGCAACATTTTTCTCAGATGGCAGGGCGATGGATGACATCTAATTAAGTTGATTGGCAGTTCTAGAAAAATGACAAGTTGGATAACTCGTTAAACAGTAATAACTGAATGGCTTTGGGTTTGCAATTCTGCGTGTACTTGGTTTCGTGGTTTCTTGCATGGTAGATCCACCTCTTTGTATTTTGTTGAATTTATCAGTCAGGAAAGAACTAATAACTACCACACACACAAAAAAAATCCCCTTCACTAATCAAAACACAAGCCATAAAAATAAATAAGGGGTTCCAAGGCAGAATTAGCAACTGGAATGATCTGCATTGTTTTTATCCTACTTTTTTTTTTTTTTTTTTTTTAAACTGGATATAGGACAAAGAAAGGAAGCTATCTGTTCCTGTTCTACAGAGAATGACACAACACCCATAGTGTGAAATATAGTTAGATCTACTTTAAAGGCCTCAAAAAAACTTAATTTTTTATTTCTTTCTGACAGCTTATGTAGACAGAGGCTTAAATACTAGTGGTCTGTTTCGGTCTCTTGAAAGATTTCTACAGTCTGTCTTTCACGCTTTCACAAAGAATGTAATGCAAGGTAAATCTTGGAGCGAAGTTAAAGATTAATACCTCTTTAAAACACCACCACCCCCCCTTCCCTGTCGTCTCCCCCCCTTTTGAATAACCTTAACTCCAGCCTCTGCCAAGCACATGACCTGCTCGCTTTTGTGTAGAGATTACTGACTAACAGTCAAACACTGGAGATAAAGATCTGTCAGCATTTCCCTTGTAAATCCCATTTTTCAGCAATCACCAGTTCAGTCATCAAAAACCGAACCAAACCGTATATGGACTCCAGACTGATTAGTCAAAAAATGGAAATGTTGCTGTCTTCATTTAGATTTTTGTTTAGAAGTTGGAAGGACCCACTCTTTGTGCTTTCAGAACGTGGTGCCCTGCAATGGGAGCAGATACCATAGTAGTTTGCGAGGGCAATGGTAGACTCTTAAATCATTCCAGAGTTAAGGGCTCACCTGATCGTTAAATTGATTTCTCCAGTTCTTGTATAGTGATATGTGTCTCCAATGTACAATCCTGATCCTCACGTGAGATGACAGCTGATCTAAACTGTAGGAATTAACACAGAGATGAGCTTTCTGTCATATTGTGGCTCTAGAGAGCTGCCAAAAAGTTACGAAAGAGCAACATTTGGGAGGGGAAAGGGGTTTTTTGTTTGTTTATCATTCATTCCAGCATTCTGTAATAAACCCACCAAAAAAAGGTGGAGGTTAAAAAGTTAAAAATTAGAAGTATCAAAATAAATGTTGTTTGTAATATCAGCAGTAGCCATCCTTCTTGTCCATATCCATCTTCGCTTGCAGAGATTGACATTAGAATGACAAGGGGTATCATACAGGTGGCTGGTTGAAATGTCCCTTTTCTTGACAGTAGTCCAAGAGTTGGTTTTTTTCCACCAGTGACACTTGAAAAGTACAGACCCATCTCATGAGGCTTGCATCTGCACTTGTATGTGACTAAATGGCACCCTAGCATTCACATTCATTCAGCGTTGAATTTTGATGCCTTTCTACTCACTTTAGTTTTTGTACCAAGACACAAAAGCATCCTAAGTGGAAGGAAGAGAACCAAAGTTGTTCAGTTACAGCCTCGATGAGCTTAAATTGTTGGTGGAATTACAATACAGACCTTGCCCTTTCTGATTCAGGGTAAGGTTATGCTCTTGAAAAATACATATCTACTGTCCGCCAAGATAAAACTCTTCCTGTTCTTGGTAATGTGGTTAGGTAAAAGGGTAAACTCCAAGTGTCAGAGGTAAAAGTAAGAATGAGGACTCACTGGCAACCTACTACTTTTTCTCTTGGGGTATTAAATTTTTGGCTAGTGCTGTATGTATTTACTGAAGACACATGTATTTAGTAACAAAACAGTTCTAAGCAGGCTATATTAAACTCTTTGAATATCTGATCTCGGCTTTGTCAGAACCAAGAAGTTTTGCAGTTCGTGTGCCTCTGCATGCTGCTGTAGTAGCCTGTATTAGAGCTGCAAAACAACTTGATAATGTCAGTCTTCAGTTACGTTATTTTTACTGTTATGCAGCAGTTTGAGAGGACTCTCTTTTTCTTCCAGTAGCCAGAGAGTAGGATTCCTCGCAACCACTGAGTTATGCTTAAAAGGGCAGCAAATGTTAATGTGGGTAGGACATAGATAATAACGTGGGTCAGCCTGGGTCCTAATAGTGAGAGAGCAAGGTGCCAGGACGTGGGAGGGAAACAATTTTAGTTTGCAGTTCTTAGTTCTTGTCTTTTACTACCTATATATACACGTTAAGTGGTTTAACTGATACATTGCACCATTCCTCCTCTGCTGCAGCTTTAATTTCTCGGAGTACATGTAACTACAGACCGTACTTTGTGAGGCTGGAATACATGTCAACTAAAGAGTGAAATGATAGTTATATGCTTGGAAAGTTCAGCCTACACATTTAGCAGTCTTTCATACATTTTTACAAGTTGGAACATGCATGTTTCTGAGTGCAGCTGCCCTGTGTTGCACCAAAAAAGTGATTTTTTTGCTCAGTTGGGGGAGTATACTAACAAAACTGTAGATGTAGTCAGTTAGAACCTTTTAATAGTGGACCACTATAGTCCTGTAGTAGTGGATTTCCCTGAAGTGCTCAGATTCACGTGTTGGTTGTTTAATTCTTTAAACGTTGCTTCATAGACTAAGTGAATTATTTCAGAGTTACAAACTGTTTGATATTGTAGAGGTATTAGATGATTGCCGCAAGTGACATAGAGTAACATTTACCTGTGGCCAATTGGTGTTTGTGAAATACTGATTACAGATGGTTTCTACTGGCAAAAGTACGTTGCCTCCTCTCTTACTTTTCCTTCATTGTTGCTTTATTTAGGCTCTGGAATGGATTCATGACAATGGAGAGTTTTATTTATCCACACATACTTCCACTGGCTCCAGCATCCAGCACACTCAAGAGCTGTTAAAAGAACATGAAGAATTTCAGATCACAGCAAAGGTAAAATAAATAAATAAAACTATGTAAGATTTTAAAAAAAACCAAACAAACAACTCAAATTCCCCCCTCCCCCCGCCAAAAAACCCCAAGGATGTGTCCATCAAGATTGGTTTATTTGCAGTGGCTTTCTCTCTATATTTCTGCTGGGAACAGAATAAACCAAAAGATAATCAGAAGTTAGCCACTGTTACTGGAGCTCCACCAGTCCTATGTGCTGTTGATTTCTCATGACAGAATCATAGTGAGATAGCTTTAAAATATTTTTAAAAACCCTACAAACCTTCCAGGGCCTTCAATTTCTGCTTTCATATCCTCATGTCTGTGGATTACTGCATGTTCATTTAGGATATAAAATATAACAAGGCATATTATTATTTATCTGTGATTTGATTAGAAAATAGTAGAAAAATCAAAGCTTTACTTGTGAGGTTACTGATTTCCTTAAAGTATGCTGTGATTCTGCTTTTTGAGCCACGGCAGCATTGTTTTTCTAGATCTCTGGAGGCCTATACAGAGGTGCAGATGTCACTTGTGAGCTTTACCAGTTTTCGCATGCGAGAGACAGGCAACTAGTGCGTGACTGAAGTACCTGGGCTTACGTAGCCTTGTTTGTCTCTGCGTTCCATTTCGTCACCTGTTCAAACCTGTTTCCACCTCTTGGCTCTCCAGTCTTCGTAGAGAAATAACGGAGCCTGAGACCGTAAGCAGGCGTTGGTTTATCTGAAGGACCGCCTCAAAAGAGAAGAGTCTTGGGGATGGAGCTGATCATGGGACATGTGGGGGGCGGAAAAAAAAAAAAAAAAAAAAAAAAAATCCAGAAAGAACAGAGATGACTTTTGCAGAGATGACTTTTGCTTTCCAAACCGGGATTTTCTTCCGAGTTTTGTTCCAGCCTTTGTTCTGCTGGGTGCCTCCCAGCAGGCAGAGCACCGCTGCCCGCCTCCTTTCCTCTGCCAGTCAGCAGATGACGTGGGTGCCCCTTTTGAAGGGATGTTGTTAGTGCCACTCCCTTGGCATTTCGGTACCTGTTGGGAGGATGTATTACCCCCTGCTACTTCCATAGTGGCAAGAAATGCTCAGATGAGGGACCGTTAGGAAAGAAAACGAATAAAAAAGAATTAAAAAAAAAAAAAAAGAGGACAAACACTGTTTATTTTCCAACTGACGTAAGAGTCAAGTTTTTATTGACTGTTTTGGTTAACTCCCTGTTACCAAGGGCCCTGACAGTACGCTTTGCTCTGACATGGTATCAGATAGAGAGAAAAGTGGAAGTATAAACTCATCCAGTGTGGGTGATTTATGATTTACGTGAAAGACAGTGCGTAGTCTTGGGCAGCTTGTTAATTGGGAAAAGCACTTAGTTACAGATTTGGCGGTGGCTGCTTGCTGTCTTAGTTTCTCTCAAACAACTGTGCGACAACAAAACATAATATAAAAAAGACCTAAAGAATATAGTCTTAATCCGTTAAAGTGTAAAGCATGTAAGAAGACTTATCTCCATCTCAGCACTTCAGTGATGTCTAAACGTTGGTAGATCCTTGAGACTGTGGGCCAGCTCCGATACCAGTGCTTCAGTGGTAATGAACAAAATACCCTCGTTGGCATCAAAACCCCTTCGTATTGACGCGAGGAGATTACCCATGCTCTTTTCAGCTTGCCTAGCAGAATTTCATCTCTGGGTTAGCTATGGAGCACATTTCTGGAAGGGAAAAAAAAAAAAAAAAAAAAAAAATCACTTGCTTCTAGTCACGTAATAATAAAACACTAGGAAACCTATGTTCATTTTGTGCTATTTTTATTAGGAAAAAAGTAACTGTCTAAAGGAGTTCTGGGAAGAGAGAGGAGGAAGCTAGCTCCTTTGATGGCTTCTCCAAGTGCAGTTAGGAGCAGGTTAAGCAAAATGACCCCCTTCATGACAGGTAGAGCTGGTAACTGTTCGATATTTTCCTGTTTTCGTAGCAAACCAAAGAGAGGGTGAAGTTGTTGATACAGCTGGCTGATGGCTTTTGTGAAAAAGGGCATGCTCATGCAACAGAGATTAAAAAATGTGTCACAGCAGTGGATAAGAGGTACAGAGACTTTTCCCTGCGCATGGAGAAATACAGGACCTCTTTAGAGAAAGCGCTGGGTATTTCCTCCGATTCCAATAAATCGGTAAGAGAAATTCGAGTGCGATGACAGACAAACAAGCTTTGCTTGCCTTTGTTTGTAGCTATCGTTTTCTCCTGTCTCCTTAATTAATGCTTCCTTTCTTTATTAAAGAGCAAAAGCTTGCAGCTGGATATAATCCCAGCCAGTGTCCCTGGGTCAGAGGTGAAACTGCGCGATGCTGCTCATGAGCTTAATGAAGAAAAACGAAAGTCTGCCCGCAGGAAAGAGTAATAAGTTTATTTCTTTTTAATCAATGAGAATGCATAAATCAATCCTGATAATGAAACAACTGTCATGGCTTGTCTGGCAGCTTAGAAATTGGATAAATGGTAAAAAAAGGGTGATATTACTCAATAGGTCCTATTGCCATTTATTCACATGCTTGTTCTCACAGATAATTCTAGCATGTCAGAATCTTAAACTTTCAAAGCTATGTTAGACTTCTTTTAACACGCTTTTCTTCTTTTTAGAAATAATATGAAATAAATGGGTAAGGGGAGGAGGGAGGACAACAGTTAAATGACTGTAGCAAGTGAAAAGCATTTGAGAAAAAATTGCATCTCCTTCCCCGTTTCTTTTTGCACTGGTTAGTAATGGAGAGATGTTACCTTTTACGTTTCCTTCATCTATTGTGTCTCTTCACATTTCAGTTCTCAGATTTTTCTTGCAGCAGTGGAAAAAGCAAAAGCTGATGAGGAAAAAGATGCATTCTGGTTATTATGCATTCATAATGATTTAACAGGCTGAGATTTGATTATTCTTTCTGTTGTCACCTAAGGTTCATTATGGCTGAGCTAATTCAGACAGAAAAGGCTTACGTAAGAGACCTCCGGGAATGCATGGATGTAAGTTTTTCTTTATTTTTTTTTTTTTTTTTTTCAACTAATCTTTGAAGACCGGATTCAATCCATTGCTTTCTGTTTCTTTCTGGTTTTAACAGCCGAGCATGAGTGGTTTTCAGTCATAGGACCAAATTAAGTATCTTTTCTGCTATTAAGAAGAAACTTAGAATTACATCTGGTAACAGCCACCTCGGAATTCATCCTCTATGTTTTGCTTTTGCCAGTACTGAGTTTCAGCATTTGCTGCTTTCCCAGTTCATAAACGTGTGGGGTCTTTTGTTTCAGAGAGGGGAGGGAAAAAGGAGGGGTTTGCTTTACTTGCTTTGCTGGCAGTAGAGAAGAGCTTGTGTTAATTCTCTTATTATCTGTATCACATGTTCTGCTACTAGCTGATTTTTTGAATAGAAATTCAGAGAGATTCCATGGAAAAGTGCCCAGTAATTGTTACGCTGAAGCAAGTCATGTTCAGTGTTAGCTGTTGCACAAAGCCTGAACTTCCAGACTGCAGACGTGACCTTGATAAGGAATATCCTGAGGCATTAGAGGTTGTCAAGATCACTAGGCATTTCAAATTATGAAGTCTCAGGGACATTGTTAAATTGTCACTTTTAGAACTTGGATTTTTACTGTCAAAATCACAAGGTATATTTGACACAACAGGTACTGTCATAATTGGAGATGCTGCTGCTGCGTGATCTTTCCCCGATTTCCCTCCAGGAATGCATGCTTACAGATACCTGGGTGCTTCTGTTCAGAGTTTATCATGACTTTTCATGCTTCTTTTTTGTTCTGGGCAGACATATCTATGGGAAATGACAAGCGGAGTCGAGGAGATCCCACCTGGTATTGTAAACAAAGAACACATTATCTTTGGGAACATGCAGGAAATCTATGAGTTCCACAATAAGTGAGTGACTTATCTTCCATTTCCATATTACTGCTAACTCCAGATGATGACCTGAGGGATTTCCTAATGAAAATATTGTGCATATGAATAATGGATGCTTTTCCATTAGAAATCTAAAGGATTTCTTCTCACATTGCTAAATTGTTTCGGTTGTTGCTTTTCTGCAGCCAGGTAGGTACACCGTTAGAAACTGTCTTTTTCAGCCTCGGACATCTTTTAGCCTTTAAGAAATTATTTGGATACATAAAAATTTTGCTGTAGGTTTTCCAGTTGCTCTAAAGCGACGGAAACCACTGAACTCAGCAGAATACAGATATAGCGCAAACATCAATTTAAGACTCTCTCATTCCTTTGGAACCCTCGTTCCTGATTTCCATGTGTGACTGCTAGTGGGAAAGAGGAGGGCTCTGAGAAGGTTCTGTGGAGGTGCCCCACCATTGTTACATTTCCTTGAGTACGGAGCCTGAAAGGGGCTTGTCCACTATGTTTCCTCTGACTGGGAAAGGTTCCTAGGCAGATCTGTGTACAGAAGTCTTGCTCTGAATCTTCCCTCTTTGTAAATTCGTTGGTGTTTGTATTGGGGTGATTATTTGCAGTAATAAAATATACTTGCCGTATTCCAGAACCTGATTTTACAGTCATTTGTATGCTTTCTGTTAACTTGAGCATCCAAAAAGCAAGTCACCTCCATTTTCTCTTGAGATGAAGTCTAAGCTTTTCTTGAAACTGAAACAGTAGGAAAGCTTCTTGAAGGAGAACAACAGCAGTTATTAAATAGTCGTGTACTCTTATGTGTTAACGGCATGTCTGCTGGGTCAATTTCTGATCTTCACATCAGAATTTGTATTGAATTACATTTTATATTAGTTATTACACATTTTTACCTATTCCTGTTATCTTTATTTCTTTAATTCATGCTGTTGGTATGTATTCCAGCAAGTTTTCTAACAGCCTTTATTCACAGACAGTAGATCAATATCAGCTGCTGTAATGAAAATGTTTCATGTGCCTTGTACTATTCTTTTCTACCCATAGCATATTCCTGAAGGAGCTGGAAAAATACGAACAGTTACCGGAAGACGTTGGACATTGCTTCGTTACTTGGGTAATGAAGTCAGCCTCACATTTAGAAGTAACAAGGGAGATGGGAAGCATGAATGGATGGATTCTTGCTCTCATGTCCCTTTTTAATTTGTAAAAGTACATCTTCCTTCGAATTTGAGTAAAAGTATATGTATCTTTAACTGGGGGGGAAAAAAAATTCAGGCACCGCTGTCAGATGCCAATGCTTAGCTGCTTTTGAGGTTTATGCAAGTTGCCTAAACCTGCATTCAGGTTTGGTATCTTTGTCTTAGCTATGAATAATCTACTTCTGCATGCATTGCTATTGTTTTCAGTCTTACTTGCCTGATGTATTTTTTTATGCTGCCTATTTGAATGGGAAAATAATTCTACATAGTTCGATTTCTTGAGGGAAAAGATATGCTCTCTGGTAACTGTGTGTAAAAACTTTGAGACAGAAATGATGCTCTGTGATAACCTGTGTAAATTCGCATTTTTTTCTGCAGGCAGACAAATTCCAAATGTATGTTACTTACTGTAAAAATAAGCCAGATTCTACCCAGCTGATACTAGAACATGCAGGAGCATACTTTGATGTAAGTACTTTGTGTCCATCTTTAAAGTATGCCTTGGCAGTTTGAAGCATATACTTGCAGTTATGCCGAGTGCCTAATTTCTTAAGAAAATGCAAGTTTCCTGGTACTGATGCTGCAATTTAGTGTCAGCTTAAGAAAATCAATCCCATATCTCACATCGTTAACTTGTATTGCTCAGTTGGTCTCATAAACCTGTCAAATCAAATGTAAAAAGTCACTGTCACATATCAGAGCAGTTCAGAACTGGAAGCAGGTTCTGGCAGTAACAGCTGAGACATGAATCTTCAGCTCTCACAAGCACATTCTTCAAATCTTAGAATTTTGATGTGCTTAGTTTGCATTGTATGTCATAAAGATGGAAATCTTTGTTAAATTTTGGGAGCACCTTTAGATTGTAATTGTACGTAGTGGTAATTCAGTTGACTGCCATTATTCAGAGCTGCTAAACCAACCACCTTGCTTCTTCAGTCCCAGGATTACTTGGTCTATGTGTAATATTCCACTTAGGAAAGGACCAAAACGTAGCAGCTCTTAGAGGCTTTAGGGAGGAATTTTGGCCACGCCGAATGAGTTTTGGTTGAATGTGTATTTACAGAGGATTGAGTTGGAGTGCTCTCTACCCCTTTTTGTTTCCTTCTTCACTCTGCTGAGCCACTAGCTGTGTAATGACACTACAGATTTTTTTAGAATTGTTTGTAGAAGTAGAGGGAAGGACATAATGAAAAACAAACAAAAAATCCCTGAAGTTCTTGGGGTTCATTTCAAAAGTCTGTCACTGAGGAGATGGGGATTCTAAACACTGTAAGGTAAAGCCTTTCTGTGAAGCCTCTGTTAAAGTTTTCAGTGTGTTAAGAGGAGCAGGTAAGTTACAGGAGATCAGGCAGATACAACAAAAAAAAAAATTCAAAGAAAAATTTAGTAAGTACTATTGTAAAAAAATGACAAAGGGCTCTGCTACAACTATATTAGAAATAAGTTCTTGCTGCCACCTCCAAAGGAGCACCCTTTGATCCCTCAGTTTTACCAGTGTATCCAGAGCTCTCCATCCCCTCATCCACCTGAAGTGGATTAGAAGTGCGAAGCCCTAATTCTGTGCACAGGTAGCTTCAAGAGCTTCCACTGATGCCACCACTGGACCATGTGAAAAAGTCATGTAATTCGGCCTTGGGAATTTCTGGTACCGTAATCCTGGTTAGAAAGCATATAGCTGCGGTGCGTAACCTGCTGTTGGAAACTGCGCGGTTAAAAATCTCTCCCATGCTGTGATAAATGGCAAACACTGGCCGTGAAGTTCAACCACGATCAGTACTTGAAATCTGTAATTATCCCATCTAATTATCGTCTAATTCTATTTTCCTCCTTTAGCTTTGTGGAGGTCACGCTTTTCTCGTTTGTAAGTGGCCGTTTTCTTTCGAAGTGATCAGTAACCTCTTTCCTTTCCTTAGAAAATGTTATTTCGTGCTCCCCCTTGTGGGACAGGGACAGTTATAGGAGCGGGCGACGCTAAGAAACCTCCACCTCAGCCTTCCCGTGGTAGTCCTGGCTGTTCCCTGGAACACCGACATCTGTTTTCTTTTCTCTCGCGCGAGGAACAAAAGAAATACAGGTTTTAATTTAAAGAAAAAAAAGTTGTTGCCGCACGTTCGATATCCCTAATTGCTGCTATTTGTATTTAGGTTTGTTGAAACACTTCACAGGTACCCTTGGAGCTAATAATCTTTTGTTTGTACAAAGTGAGCAGGCAGATGCACAACATAACTATTTTCTGTGGCTGGAATATCTTGTCCACCTGTCTTTTTTTTATTTCTCCTTGCTAAAATAGAGTTTGTAGTTCATGTACATTACTGCATAGCCCTCGAAGCAGTCCGTATCTGAGAGTTGGTGCTGACAGCCCTCAAATGTTGGGTTTTTTTTCGTGTAGGAGATACAGCAACGACACGGACTGGCCAACTCTATCTCCTCTTACCTTATCAAACCTGTCCAAAGGATAACAAAATACCAGCTTCTTTTAAAGGTCAGTATTCAAAGTTCTTCATCTGATTCCGCTGTTCTGAAGAAAACAAAGCTCTTGCTGAAACCGGGAGGGCTGTTTTACTCTGCCCTCTGAGACTACAGCATCCTAGGCAGCCTCAAATATTGCTGCAGTGCTTTTTAGGAGACCATTGAAAATGCAAGAAGGCATAAATAAGTAACTTTTTGCCCAGAGTTCTGTAAATCAAAAAAGATACCTCTCTACTAATGTTTACTGAGAAAATATAATTTGCATTTCCAGAGTAAAAAAGTAATTCATGGCCATATAGACAGGCACATTTTTGTAATGGTTCCTGCAACAAATTTTGGCAAACCATTAGCTATGTTCATAGTATTAAGTACTGCAAAATATATCCATTTTATAGATTTATTTATTTATATAGAATTATAGTATAAAATATTTATAAAATATATTAATATATGTGTGTGTATATATACACACACACACTCACTGAGTACCTGTAGAGCTGTTGCACAAACAGTTGTTACTTGTAGCGTTGCATGGCAATGTCAAGTCAATAATAACTGTTAAAATAAACAAAACTTGTGGGAACCTGTAGTTAGAGGTTTCACCGGGTGCCTCGCTGACTGCGCAGCAGTGTTCTTGAGCTGTGCCGGGTCTCTGTTAGGTGGCATTGCTTGTTTGGCAATAGCTGCCTACAAAAGTTCCGTAACGGGTCGGTGTCTCCCCTTTTTACTTGAGAACTGCCATGGGTGGTTGGTTGGAAAATCTCTGAAAAACGTTGCCGGCTGTTTCAGGTCAAGTTGGATGGGAAGAAGTCTTTCGTTTTTAACTGAAACATGTTGTCTGTTCTCCCCTTGCGAAAAGGTGCGACTTAAGTTGTAACTTAAGGAAATTCTCTAGGCTGTGCTGTTTCCGAAATCTGGGGGTATTTATTCCAACAATTATTTCTTCTTAAATTTAAATACGCTGTAGCTGTTACATAATTGAAGTGATGGGATGGATCAGTTTCACCAGCGTTTGCAGAGCCAGATGGCTTTGCTGCATAGTAAAATGGATTTATTTGGTGTTTGCTGGTTTGGGTGGTTTGTTTTTTTTTCGGGGGGGGGGGGGGTGTGCCTCCTTTTTCCTCCTATAAGAAGAGAGATGTAAAACATGGAAAGGTGGAGAGCCCGAAACTTGAATGGCAGCTGAAACATTTTACAGTTCTAGAAGTTCTGCTTATTTTTCCAAATGGTATTGAAGCTGCTCATCTCTTGTGCCTCCTGGAGAATATTTAGTTACACTCACTTTTCTGTGGAGCTGTAATGCAAAATTTAAGTGTGATGTAGTGTTTTGCTGTGACGGTGGTATTTGCAGTTAAACAAAAATAGTGTAATGATGATAACAGTAAGAATCACCTGGCTTTCTCTTTAAAAAGGAAAAGGGAATTTAACCTGAGGGAATGAATCAAGTGGGCCTTTTGAGTAATAGAAGGAACGTATTATGCCCTTTTGGTTCCGTACGCTACGTTTTATCTTGATCCTGTTCAAACGCTCGAAGGATGTGAGGCAGTTTGAATACCAGCTCAGGCGCTGCTGCGTTACTATCTGTGGGATGTTACATGGGCAGGGAACTGCGTCACCCTAAATTCCATCACAGCGCTTCAGCGTATCGCGTTCCGTAACTTCTGTCCATCAGCTAATGCTTGTTTCTGTTCAGAAGTTTTGTCTGTAGGGTGCCTTAACCGTGCGAACCCGGAATAGGGTAACTCGTGGAATACTTAAAATGGAGCAGTGTAAATCCTCTTAGCAGCAGTAGCACCGAGCTGGGCTTGGGTAGAGCGGGGCGAAGCCCGCCGGGGAGGCGGGGGGGCCCTTTTGTGCCCTCCTGCTTTCCACCATCTTCAGGACTTGGCAGCTGCGTTGTTCTGGGCCTCGACGTCTGATAGCCGTGTCTGTGCTTATCAGAAAACATGTTGTCCTTAATGTAAGTTTTAAAGATTTCTTATTAAGCAGATGATCTTGTTTAAATTAGAGGTGGTTAACTGAAAGCTTGGGCTGTTCCCTGAAGAGCAGATCCTGATGAATGCAAAGTGTGGTGTCATGTCGTTGGCAGAGTAAGAATTCAAAAAGATTTTACAGGCCAAAAATTATAATTTGCTTGTTAGAAGTGCTATTTGGTTGTCTGTTGTCGTAGTGTAGAACTACGTGATCAAGAGTGCTCATGTCTGCTTGTCTTGCAGGAGCTGCTCACATGCTGTGAAGAAGGTAAAGGTGAGATAAAGGATGGCCTGGAAGTGATGCTTAGTGTGCCAAAGCGAGCCAATGATGCCATGCACCTCAGCATGCTGGAAGGTAGGATTCAAACTGGCTTTCCAGTTCAGCCAGATGCTGTACATTAACTTTGTTTAATAAGTTTTTTTATATACTCATATATTACTATATGTTGAGATCTGATGAATGTGAACGTTTTCTTATCTCTGGGTTTGTATTTTATATACCTTTTATTTGGAGGTATGTAAAATGCAAACTTGTCTGTCACAATTCTTTTTCCTAGACAACTGGTACAGTTTTGTTCATTTCTTTAAATGTTTTTTCATCCTGATCTATAGCTCTGCCACTGCAGATTTGAAAAATACGTAGGCTAACAAAGTTTTCCACCGCTCACCGAAGATGTAGTAGGTGAATGGTCAGATATGATAGCTTCGGCTACGCTTCCCAGCCAGTATCCTTGGCTTCTTTATGTGAGGTGCTAAATGTATTAGAGGTGATTTTGCTGATTTACGTATCAAATAATTGTCTCCAAGTTTGTTGTTTTCACATCTGTTTGCTGCCTGTTCCATGACAGACTTCTGGTTGAAATGAAATGTATCTTCTGGCAGTAAAATGTCAGCATAAGCCAATTTAGCCTGAGCCTTAGCCAGAACAGCATAATCATGTTCATGGCAGACAGTGGAGGTTGGATGTAATTGCTTCTACGTGCTTAGAGCAACTTTCTGCCAAAATCTGTTCTGCAACTGGCACTTCACCATGTATGATGGTGCCATCATATATTTAGTATAATAAACGTGTTTTTCTTTGGCATTTAAATTTTTTTGAGATAGAAGCAGAGCTGCCTTACCTTGCAGTTGCTGAATAAAGACTCATAGGTGCTTTCAGTCAATATTCCTTTTCTTTCTCTCTGCCTTCTAGTAGGAAAACAGAGCTTGTCACGGAATTTCCGGTATCGTGCAAGTTACTGTAAATCTCATCGTGGTTTGACATGTGATCCTTGATCCTGTGAATGCTCAAAATCACCTCTCTTCCCTGATTTTTATCAATAACGATGTTGGTCAGTTTGCAGGGTCGGTTCCAAATGCTTTGTTCAGGAGATGGTGTTAGTATAAATGCTGACCAGCTTTGGTAATAATCTTTTAATACTGGGAATGCGACTCTGGAGAATATCCTAATCTTTAACATAAGTCGGTTTTATAACAAATCACGCATGTATTGTTGAGTCATCCCATGTTAGACAAATATAGTGAGTGAGCACATTTCCTCTGTATGTCTCCGGAGGATTTTGAGTTAACATCCTGATGCAGCTTGCCTCTGAAGCTCTCCGTGCTGTTGCCCTGTTTGGAACAGTGAGAACTCGTGTTTTCTCGAGAAGGATGGTGCTCTTCTGTTCAGAGAATATTGGCAAGCGGTATTTAATATGCAGTTTAATACCACTCAGAAGAGTATGGTAGACTAATTTCTGTTGTCCTGCAGCTCTAAAGCTGTGTATTAAACTGGGAGAACACCGTACCACTACAATGGAAGTAAAATTGTTGATATTCTCAGTCTTCATCTTTACATTATATCTCAAGATGAGTAATGCAGCTGTGATTTCTTTATTGTGGATCAGTGCTGGATTGACTCGATGGCAGGCTGATCGCCTGGCAACAGCTCCAACCTGCCATCTTTTTTCATTCCTTGTTGGAACATGTTTGTGTGCTCACTGCATATGTGGTAGGGAAGGTGTACCACCAGAAAAGGTGGCATTTGGGAGCTTGCCGATGTCAGAACAACTTGATGTACTCTCTGGGTCCTTGCAAGTTTCTCACTTTATGCAGTGGCAGAAAGCTTATAAGAGAAATCATTTTCATCACAGAAGAGGTTACCAGAAGCTGACATAGACAGATCTGTCATTTGTTGGTGAAATATTGCCAGAAGAGTTGATAAACTTCGTAACAGTTGGATCTCTAAATTTAGACGTAGACTTGAGCTACAGTTAACGTTTAGTATATTGCAATGTCGAAATCAAGTCTTGGTTTTAGTATTGCTTCCTTGGAATCTGGTCTTTTGCAAGATCTTTTTTTTGGGGGGGGAAACATATAACTTCATAAACAGAAGATGTGCTTCTTAATTTCCTCGTATTATCAACTTTTCATGGTGAACCTTTCCTCTCCCTGGGTTTTTAGGCTTTGATGAAAATATAGAATCTCAGGGAGAGCTCATCCTTCAAGAATCCTTCCAAGTGTGGGACCCAAAAACTCTAATTCGAAAGGGAAGAGAGAGGCACCTTTTCCTTTTTGAGATGTCCTTGGTTTTCAGTAAAGAAGTAAAGGACTCCAGTGGAAGGAGCAAGTACATTTACAAGAGTAAACTGTTCGTAAGTATAGCAGAATATAACAGTATAACAGTATACACTGTGACTAAGCTCATGTGATTTAAACGTGCCCAAAGAACTTGAACAACTATTATAGCGCACTGAAAGAACAGCCTTGGAGTGTGTACACTGAATCTTTTGTTTGCTGCTTTGTTATGCTTTTGAGGAGAAAGAGTAGGCTGAGAGCAACTGTGGAAGGCTACGTGTCAGCCTTGGTGTGTCAGGACAAAGGAAAATCAAGATTAGGCTGGACTGATTTTGTCTTAATCGTGTGTGCGATTGCCGGACCTTTAAGGCTTATTTGTATAAAGCAGAAGGATGGAAGGAGCTGACAAGCTGCTTTCACCTTGCTTGTTTGCTATTGGTGTTCTAGTAATATGCATGTTAAGGATTCATTTTGGTGGATATTCTACACATACTGATCTGGAAAGGCAAGAATTCCTTGTTATGGAAAAGTTCATGCCAGAATGTCTACTAAGACTAGTAGTCTTACAGTAATGTCTTGTAAATAAAATGATAGCTCTTACAGGTCTATTGAAAGGATGTAAAGATGGAAGTGTTTTTCTTCCCAGTAAAAAAAAAAAAAAACAAAAAAAACCCAAACCCACAAAATCCATTCTTGCCTTCCTCATCCATAGCATGTATGCTTTACAAAATGTCACCCTGGAATTCATATCCTTACCTTCCTGTCTCATTGGATGACTTGGGTGAGAGCAGTATTCACACTCCGTACATTTAGGTAGCCAAGTGAGAAGACAGTCTCCCATGGCTTGCTCTGCATCTGTTGGAGGCAAGATTAGCTTTTCTACCAGACAGTTTAGAACAAGTATTTGAAATTACATTACTTCTCAGAATCCCACTCTAAAAGACATTATTCTTCCATTGATCCTATTGAGCTATATGACTAAGTCTGGATGGTGTAAATACTGAGCCTTTTCGTCCTGCTTCAGCTCATTTTCCTTTGTTCTTTCCCCCTTCCCATCTCCATGTCCAAACTGGTAAAGCAGGTTGGTTCAAAAAACCTCTTTTTTTCTGTATCTTACTTTGCATATTCCGTCACTTCATTTCCAACACTTGCCCTCTTTCCTGATGTAAGGTAGCTAGCAGGTAACACAGCTGCAGCTGCTTTGTTGCTCACACCTTCCTTTGGTGCTTTCAAGAACTTGAAATACAAAAAAACTTCTGGTGTACTGGAGGGTAACGTCAGCTGCCAAGGCATTATGTGGGAGGGGAGACAGAGCTGAAAAATCGGTCCCGTAAGCTTGTCACGTCAGTTCCTCTGGCAGGAATTTAGTAAAAGCCTTCAGTCCTAGAGAAGCTGCTGGAAATCTTGAAGACTCTCATTGTGCCTCATTTTTAAAACACAAGCATGCTTTTTCTCTTCATGTTCTATTTGGCAAAATATCCTGTAGCGCAGCTTACTCCTACAGCAGTTCTCATCGTCTGGTCTTTAGAAAAGGCCCTCAGACAGGTATCGAAAGCCTGCGTGTTGCTTTGAGCTCAGGATCTTTTTGCACACTATCCTGTCTCCGACCTCTGGACGACGGTTTTACACGAGCGAGGTCCTTCCCTTTGCTTCGGGCGCGATGACCGTCGTGGTTTCCCCAGCACGGGTAGTCAATGCCACGATTTCAATTAGTGGAAGAATGTGTTAACCAACTCCTTCGGCAAGAGATAAAGCGTCCAAAAGCAGATGCCTCAGGAGGGCTGTGGCACCAAGGCAAGCGGGTGTTATTTTTCCAGAATACCAGTAACTTGGCAGTACAGGGGCTTCCTCACCTGAATGTGGTTTCTAAGAATCCAATAATCCACAACGGATTTCTCTTCCGTGAGCTTGTCCGTGGACCTCATGCAGGCTGTTACCATTTACAGTGTCCTTAGCAAAGAGTTGTATTGCTCAACTACATGTTGGGCGCAGGCCAACCTCCCCGTCTTGGGTTTTGGACCGGACTCCCTCCCACTGGTTTCCTTTGATGCCCACCAGTATTGAAAGGGACAGTGAACAGCGTATGTCCGCTCTGCAACTCCTTACTGTACAGATCTCCCTTGTAAAATTAATGATATTTACAAGCATACCAAGGTTTCGAAATTTACTAGGCTTTCAAAAATAAACAACGTTAAGAATTGTGCTATCTTGCCTGTTCGGACTTTATGTTGGGCAGTGCAGTAGGATATATTTTCTTTGAATTACGTAACGTCATGTTGGATTAAGTACTTTACAAGCTTTTTAGCACACACAGGAGTTGTGGTGAGTCAAGTTTAAAATGCATCACAGGCTTTTAAGTATTTCAGTGAAGAAGACTCCATTTTACCAGAAAGAGATGACAAAGCTGAAAGGGTGGTTGTGTTGGCTCGGGGGTTTTTTTAGGGGGGGAAAAAAAAAAAAAGCCAAACCACCAAACAACAAAACAAATTGGCATCAAAGTGTGAGACAAGAAAAAATTACCTTTGCTCAGGTACTGCGTATCCAACATCTCGTGTAATGAACCGTGTATGTGCTAGTCATGATGCGTATGAGGGGAAAAATACAGTTTCTAATAACATAAGAATGCTTAGCAGCTGTCTTTTGGAGTGAGGGTTCTCGTGGTTTGAGCTATGTTTCTTAGTTTGTAATTTTTTTTGGAGCAGAGCCTATATGAATTGTTTAACTGGAAGCCAATTCACATGATTGAGATGTTGTTCCAGTTGGAAAGTGAAAAACAGTTTGGATGATAATTAGCTATTAAGGTCTGACATTAGAACATTCCCAAAGACTGATTGTTAACGTAGCTGTCTTGCAAAATTCTCCAGGGAAACTGCATTTCTGAATTATTTCATTTGTTTCAGAGGGAAGGAAACGCACTAGGAAAGGCTCCTTTGGCAGAAAAGAGATCAGAGTTTTAGAAAGTATCAAGAGAATTCTTAAGCATATCTTATCTGAGAGAAAACATAAAAATCAGTAACTAGTGAGAGTTCCCTGATGGAAATCAACAAGGAGAGAAGCCAACATTTATTTTTTACCAAGCACCTTTTTAAGAGTTAGAAGGCTTTTATTGTTAAGTCAAAAATGTGAAATAAGCAATTTGGTATTCCGATTATAAATGCTATTATTTATTGTTACTTTACAGGAAAAACTGTTTAGCTTGCAGTTCTTCCTTTTTTGAAGAAACCCCACCACTGCCACCAGAATAAAAGATTCTCTCTAGCATATGAGTTAGCCTTAAGCTTCTAAAAATCTCTTTAAATAGCAGAGCTCGATTATTTAGAATATAAGCATCTCTTTGTGGCTTCTGAGAAAAAAAAAATGCTGTGTCATCCTAACAATTTTTTTTTTTTTAATTCCAGACTTCTGAATTGGGCGTCACAGAACATGTAGAAGGAGATCCCTGCAAGTTTGCTCTATGGGTCGGAAGGACACCGACTTCAGACAACAAAATTGTTCTCAAGGTAATTTTGGCAGATGTGCTTGTACAGTCTCTACTGCGCCTTGCAGTTATTGTTCGTACTTGGTCGGGAGGCGACAAGCGATGACTCTCCCAGCTTCGAGAGGGAGCGCTGCTGGCGTAGTTTTCCTTTGCGTGTAAAGGACGTGGTCTGTATCTAACTCGAGTGGCTTGACGGCAGAGGGGATTCTGTGTGGTCTGCTGAAGGATTAAACGAACTTCCTTTCACAAATCAGGGATGGAAGAGGTTTGCTCCCGTGGACTTCCGTAGCTCGAGACTTCAGCTGACAGAGCAACCCATGTGCCACAGACAAATCGTGGCATCAGTGTTACATTTCACGCTCAAGTCGTTGCTGCTCGTTGGTTTTTCATGGCCCATAATTTTATGCAGAAATCAAAACGCTTCCGAAGATTTTATGTCTTTCTGTGGGCTACAAGTTCTTCCGAGGATACTTACCTTTGGAGGAGAGTGCATGCAATGCCCATACATTTTGTGTCCGGGGAAGGTAGAGGTGTCAGTGGTGTTCTTTGCCTAGCTGGGAGAATGGCTAAATTCATTTTGCCCCACAACTCTGGTACGTAACCTGGGACCTACTGTTTCAGCTGGAGAACTTGTTTGTAATACCACAAGCAGCTAACAGGTAGTTTGACATATTCTGAGGACTGCATCGTCTTTGAAACTTTTTTTCTGTATTTCTTAGCTGTGTTGAGCTGAGAAAAGTTCATCTTCCCATTTACGGGTTAATACACCTACTATTAAACTTGTTTACGTTTTCACAGATATTTTTGGTGATTATTCAATAATACCACTTAAAAATGGCCAAATTTACATGTTGCCACTCAAATTTATATGTTTTCCTAGAGAATTGCAGGCTAAGAAAAGCTCACATTAGTTTTCTGACAGCAGTCAGTGAGTGCAAGGAAATGAAACGTAACATCGCCGAATAATACACTTTGTTCAGTCTTAACACTCCCATCGTTTCACAGGCAGTGCTTTGCAGCCTGAAATGATCCTCCCAGGGTAGAGCAGTATAAGGGGTTTTGTTTAAGGTCTCTTTATATAAGATCACTTCAAGGTGTTCCTGTTCTTTTCTTTACTTTGAGCATAGGATATTTAGACAACTTGTATGGTATATGAAGCTTTTCAGCAGTTTTGTTGGGGGTTTTTTGGTTGTTTTTTTTTTTTTTTTAATTTGTTCGGGTTTGGAGGTTGGAAACTAGCACTTTCTTAGCTCATTAGTATTATAAGGAAATTCCATGAAAAGCTAAGTAAAAGATATAACAAAACTTTTTGTTTCGCTTCTTTTCCTAAATGTTTTTCTTTGTAAAAGAAAACAAAGATCATTTTCCTAACGGTTCATCTGTTCCTGCAAATTTCTCCATCCCTTTAGAATCCCTGGTTATTAAATATTTGTAGTATATTAAATATTTATAATATATTTGAAGCCAATTATTTCAGGAGACATCAACTAAGAGAAGTAGGAGGTTATATATAATAATTTCTTTTAGATCTGCAATAATGTTTATATTTAATAGCATTTCAGGTGCAGGGTTAAACTGGATTAAACAATCAGATTACAATTACAAGTTGGGCAGCTGGATATCAAGTCTTTCCCAGGGTATCTCAAAAAGGCAGATGATGTATTGTAGGCAGTTGTTAAAATACAATCCCTAAATTAGCTTTCTGCTTCCAGATGTGTTTCAAAAGTGGGAAGAGTAATACATGAAATGTGTCGTGGAAGTACACGTGTTGCAGTATAAGTTAATTTTTCTTTCAGTGTTAGTAGATTATTGTATAAAGTTAGAATTGACCTAAAACGTAGCATGAGTTTAAAATACCAAAGTTCAAGGTGTTATTGCTGGAATTCTTTAAGTATCTATAAGTCGGTCCACCCTGTCTTGCATGAGATGCGTACAGGGATTTAGCCTTCAAGTTATGAAAGAGGAATCTAAATCTAAATATAAAATAGAATGGTTTTTAAAAGAACAATATTAATAATGTTGAGAAGTGTAAAGTAGTGTTGGTGATAGAAAATTAAGACAACTAGCTTGAATTTCCTGTTCTCTCTTCAAGTTGTCAAAAATGATTCCCAAAGTCGTTCTTTATGCCTTCCTCTTCGTGTTTATTAGCTGACTGTATGTGTGCATCTTCTCAGCTATAGTAGTCCATTGTGGGGGTTTTGTTTCTTTTGCATATCAAAGGCATCCAGCATAGAGAATAAACAGGACTGGATCAAACATATCCGGGAAGTGATACAAGAAAGGACCATTCATCTGAAAGGAGCATTGAAAGAGCCGATCCACATCCCCAAAACCGCCCCAACAACAAAACAGAAAGGAAGAAGGTAAGTAGTGTTTAAAATAATCGGAGATCTCTAAGTACACAACAGCACTCTTTCCTCTGTAGTGTTGAATTTCTAATGACTTTCAGTGAATTGGACAAAAGCAAGAGTCATTTTGGCCAGCTTTACCTTATCATTAATTTCCAGTTTCCTGCAACGCTGAATTTGTTCAGATTTCTGCTCTGAGTCTCTGGCTTGAGTACATTCAGCCATTTTGGAAGGGATTTGGAGCTGCGGTAGAGGATAGCTGTACCTTTTAGATTTTTACAGTTCTGCATGTGTTATTCAGGTCCTTGGTTTCCTTCCACGGAGCTCAAAACGCGTGACAATGTTCTGCTTGCTAGCTTTGGCTAAACGGCTGTGCAAGTTTCTTGCCGTAGTGGCTGGTTGGTTGCTGCCTTAATTCTACGTGACGTAGAGCTTGAGCAAATGAATCTGTTCTCTTAAAGCATAGAACAAAGAATTAAGTGCCGAATATTTGATTTTTGCATCAGTTAGTTTGGCTGGCTGGTGTCTGATGCCACGCTGTGTAGGTGCCCCTTCTTTCGAGTTGCAGGTAGGGAACTAACACGTTACACACGCAGCGCTAATGTTGTAATGAAAACTGAATTATTTGCAGAGACGGCGAGGACCTGGACAGCCAGGGAGATGGTAGCAGCCAACCTGATACTATTTCAATTGCCTCACGGACCTCACAGAACACTCTAGACAGCGATAAGGTAAGTTTCCCAGGTGTTGCTCTGTTCTGCGAGCAAATGATTCATCCCTTAGTGTGAGTTGGCACCCGAGATTAGTCCTTATTACCCTCAGAGAGGAGGTGTGGAAATATTCTCTCTCTTAAAAATAGCTGTACTGGACGTCGGTGGTTGCCATACGGTTACTTTTGTGAAGGAAAAATACTATCCAGTGCTCATGGGTTAGAGAGTAAGAGTGTTCACTTCCTGCATGAGAGCTGAGAAAAATCACCGTATTAAAGAGGAGTAACACACAACACTTATCATATGATACCGGTGCTGCTGTTTCCTTTCTTCTGTCTCTGCCTATAGATTCTGGCTGGGTTATCCCGTAAGGATAACAGAGCCAGAGTTTCTCATGGGTGGAAGAAAGATAGGCATCAAAAGAGTAAAAATTCTTACAAAACGTGTGTTACTTTGGAATTGAAAGAAGATTTCTGGCAAGTGAGAAGTATTAGGACCTTGGAGGGAGGTAGAGATGGATAATAGTTTGTCAAATAGAAGAATGAATAAAAACATAGAAGCTGCGTACCAAATTACTTGAAAACGTGGTTTGGGATTTCTGGCCTATTACCTCATTGGCTAAAATTGTTCTGATGAGCCATGCAAACTGCACAGGTAAATAACCTGTATATTACAGGGCAGCTAGGTGAGTACATTCTCAGAGTAATATTTTGACCATTCCCATGGTCATCTAAAAGAGAGTTAGTTTTCTGTATTTTTGCATGTTACTTAAACTCTGTGATTTGATTTTTTTCCATGTAAAGAAGAGGAAGACAAAAGAAGGGAAGTATAAGGTGCTTAGGGTTGCTCTTGTATTTGTCGAAAATAGCCTATGTTTTGACCTTGTGTATTTGTACTGAAGTTGGTCTGTAGTTTCAGTGGTGGTTTCTTCTAAGGATATCCGTGAAAAAAATGGTTGATTAGAGGGGAAAAAAAAAAAGTCTTCCGATGACTCTTGTTTTGCCATTTTATTCTTTGTATTCTTACTTAGCTATTTAGTGGTTTACAAAAAATGCACTGTGTATACTAGCAAACAGTTTAGCTCATTTTTTATGCATTTGTAAGAGTTTAGGTAATCTCTCACGCTCAGAAGCAAGACAGGCTCTCTCTGGTTTCCCGGCTTGTTGGCTGGAACGTCAAGCTGTGTGCCCGCAGCCTGGCTGGAGCGTGCTTCCATTCGAGTGGAGGCGATGGAATCCATCCCTGCCACGCACAACCGCTGCCCCTCTTCCCTCGGTTCTGACGGACGCTTTACGGGGGAATAGCATGGATTGTCTCCCATTGCCCTTCACGGTACTATTTCATACATCATGTGAGAGTTGCTAAGAAAGTTGGCCAAGTGGAACGCCCTCGGGATTGTCTTCCAGTCTGACCTGAGGAGGAGTCACCAACAACCTGTTCAACAGGAGTTATAAGTTAAGAGGAGGAGGAATGGAACACTTTCAAATATTTTCCTGACAAATTAAGTTTTAAATTTGGTTAGTGAGCGTAGTGTTGTTTTTAAAGTATTTTTGAGTTCTCACGTTAGTGTATAAAAGTTTTGTTAGACTTTCCTTTGACAAGAAGACCAGCCTGAAAACTGGGAGACTCCCTGGAAGTTTCTTGTGCTGTGTATTGTATGTCCAAGGAAGGAATTTACTGTTTCTGCACTTTTTAAAAGTGTGTGAATTAGCAGAGTAGCTTCGTTCAACGTTTCTGTTATATGTTTTGGTTTGTTAAATACATTAAGAAGAGAAAATTTTTAATGTGTTTAAAAATACAAAGTAACAGTTATTAAGTAACAGTAACAGGCAGAAGACCAGTGAAATCTGTAGGCTATCTTAACACTCTTGCTGAATCTGAAGTAACCTCTTGCTTTGAATGTTGAATATTCATTCGTTGCAGTCTATTTGGGGTTTAAAATGGACTCCGTTTTCTCAGCCTAGAAGCTTGAAGTGTGTACGAATGTCTTGCAGAGATGGAATAAAACAGTTTTATGGATTTTAGGTGCTGTTGATGTGGTTAGCCAGATGGAGCAGCGGAACTCCTCAGTTGAATTTGGAGCATGACCGAAACTGAGCTGGCATTCCAAATTGAGAAACATTCAAAATATCAAGTAATTTAAAATAGCGTTAATCAAGTGGTAAAAATGTTTCACGTTACTTATTATGCTGTTGTTGAACATTTTTCTGTTCACGTGTATCTACTATTGTGATTTAGAAAAGAGAAAAAATACCAAAGACATCCCACTAATCAACAGCCAAGTGAAACCATTGTTTTATTTTCTCCAATTATATGTTCAGACAGTTGATTCTTTTAAAATCAATGTTTTGGTTAGAAGTGATAAGCTGTTATACAGGGAGAATGTCAAGAATGAAATCCTTTATCTAAAACTCAATTATCTTTCTCACCTCCTCAGAGACACACTTTGAAAGAGCTAAAAATCCTTATTTTGGGTAGTAAGTGCTTGAATATTGTCCAGATGAGCTTCTTCCCTTACATCCTGTTTTCTGACATAATTGGAGATGTCTTAACAACAGAGAATAACTTCATGATGAGTTCTTTTTCTTCTCCACCCTGGCTTTTTGGGCTAGAATTGTAACTTCTGATTGCTGGCTCCACCGTTGCATGTTGCTTTTCAGTAATGACTGGGATGATGCATTAGACCATATGTTTATAAAGCTGATATCCTTCCCAGCTTCATGTCATCAGAAAACTATATTGGCAAATTAGAATTCAGAATCGTCTTGGGAAATGGGAGAAATTAATTGGCAAAATACCATGCAATTTCATAGGAGCACATTTGAGCTAATGTGAATAGGTGGAAATAGTTAACTACTAATGAAAACAGTAAGAATATTGAACAGTTCTTGAGAAGATGATCTAGAAGCTATAGAGGCTCACAAGCTGTTTATTATTTTAACAGTGTGATGCAATTATGGGGGGCAAGGGGGGAGCAGCCCTATATTGGCTTGTAGAAACAGGATGCTGAGCTGCAGCAACAAAGTCCTCATTCTTTACTCAGCACTCCTAAGGCCTCTATTAGATACCACATCCAGTTTTGCATACAGAATTCTAGCAAGTTAGTGGTCCGTTGGAAGAGTTCCAGGGGAAAGAAAAAAAAAAAAAAAAAAAAAAAGACTATTAGGTGTCTACCAGACATAACTTACAAGGCAAGAGGAAGAGTTGGGACTAATGAGTCTAAAGAAAAAAGGCAGGAGGAAGAAATTCAGGTCTTCAAGTGTGTAAAAAGTTACTACACAGAATTACAGAACAGTCTTTTACCCGTATTTTCAGTGGATGGGATGACATCAAAGGACTTATCTTTAATAAAAAACTGCAATAGTATTTTTTTTATGGGTGTGAAAATGTGAAGCCCTAGAGCAGAGTAGTTGTGAAAGCTGGGGAAACTCCGTAACTGGAGATCTTTGAGAACAGTTTGGATAAATGTTAATCACGATTCACATAAGTGTAGTTGATCATGCTCTAGAGTAAGAGGAAGAAGTGGACTAGGTAAGTCAAGATCCCTTTCTAGCCTGTTTTTAATATCATGGGGTATATCTTCATATTGTAAGACATGCTAAATACATTCATAGCACTGACCCATCCTGAAGTACTGGAAGGTATAGTGGAGTCCAGAGTGAAATATAAAATTTTTGAGAAGGAGATTTCTACTCAAAGCATCTCAGTTTTCTGAATGAGTGCTCTTATTGTACCCGTCTCAGTAAATACTTTGCCCTTCACCTTTCACAACATTCCTTCCATTCACCTTCTGTAGCTGCGTAGCCGGCGTTTTAGGTGGCTAACGAATAAAAGAGATGACACTTGGCCCATTCATTCCACCTTTCAACAGTTCCTAGCCTCAGAGCTTGATCTGATTTTAGTGTTGTCTTTTGAACTCGATCCAGTGCCTAGGAAATGAAATGGGGAGGCTGAAGGGAACCACGTAGGTCCGATAGGTCTTTTCATGCTTGTATTGAGCTGGTAGAAACATGAAATAATCCAAACTACTATTTTGGTAGCTGAGAAGATGGGAGGCTTTTAGAAGAAGAGCTGCCATAGGGTGTTATCCTAAATAGTAGGAATCGTGCTAGCTGCTGTGGGTGGTCAGTGGAGCAATATTTTATTTTTAAGAAATTCTCGTTTGTGCCCAGCTGGTAACACTTTGTACTGCTGTCTGTGTGAAGTTGTATTTCATTCTCATGCTTCTTTAAGCTTGTGTGTAGTACTTTGGAAAATAGAAAAAGAACTGAAGCAGCAGGAGACAAGCGAGGATTTAGTTCTGCCAGCTGAGACTGCAGAAGAGAAAAGGCTCCCATCAGTACAAAAAATGCTAGTAAAAAACCAGACAGGGCTCTGAGTATATGCCTCTTTTCAGAGTCAGAAACCAAGTCTGGGCAGCTACCTGGTCAAAGCAAAATACTCTTTATTGGAGACAGAACTTTTGTGTGTCTCCCATTTCTTTTCTCCCACAGTGCACCTGTTTCCATTTTAAAAAGGGATTAAAGATTTTCATGCTTGAAATAATTGAGAAATCTCATTAGCTGCTCTCTTTCCTTTCCCTTCTGCTTAATTTAAAATTACCACGGGACAGTAAATTTAATTTGCGGTCCTGAGAGGAGGTTACATGGCCTGATGTAAAGGCTGTCGTACCTGGCGAATCTTTTGTCAGTGGTGAAATTCCCAGATACTGGTGGCAGATGAACTCTTGGTGTGGAGTCTCTGACCTCAAACCTACGCTAAGAATGTGTTCAGCCAGTGAGCGTGTGTTACGGCGGGTTTGCTTTTTTTTTTTTTTCCTCTCGACAAGCGACAGTGATTAAAAGGCCCCAGAGAGATTAACATAGATGGTTAACATGAATTTCAGCAACAGCAAGACGCTATGTCCCATGATAAGCTGTTTAATTAAACCTTGTGCCTCTTTTAATCTGCGGTTCTATTTCTGTCTGGCTTTTGTTTCTCATCTCGTCTCTGTCTCTCCAGTTTCCATGTTTCAGACGTGGCCTCATTTATTTTTATCACGCATGATTAATTCAGTTTACATAAAGGGTTTCTCGAGAAGGATGGATAAAGTATATAAAGCCCTCGTTCGGCCTAAATTTGGATTTAGATGGTTTATAAGTCTCTTCCCTTCAGTGCGAGTCAGCCCCCCCCGTTGTGCCGTGCCTCTCGCCGAGAGTTTTGCCGAAGCCGTCCGACGGCAGCCGTCGAGCCACGCGCTTCACCGCGGACGCGCCTCGCTGTCCGACTGCATTTCGTCGGTGCGAAAGATGAAACTGCTTTCAGAAAGTGTGTCGCGTGGAGAAATACGAGCAGTGAAACAAAGAGGGAAAGCGGTGTTTCCGAACCATTGCTGTGGTGGGGAGCCAGAAGGGTTGTTGTCTCAGAGGGGAGAAATGGTAAATGCTTTTTTTTTTTCGTCAGTTCTCCGTGATGACGGAGATGTGCGCCGGGTGGAGAACGTCACTGGTTTCGGTTGCGTGAGGCGGTACTGGGGAAGCCCGGCACTCAGTTGCGTCGAACTGCACCGGTGCGTGTTGAGGATGGTGCGGAACCAACAGCTGTGTGCGGGCAGCGTCTTACACGCTGTGCTGAAGTGTGGTCGAATACTGAATTTCGGTGGAATGCCGACCAGCTTGGATATCCGATTCCCACGCAGGCGGAAAGACTAGGATTTTTTTTGTACTTTAATAGTTTCTGACGCAGCCGCTGACAGCCTCTGCTTTTTCCTTCAGCTTAGTACTATGTAAAATACTTAGTGAACGTAAAATCTGAGATCTTACTTTTTACCATCATCATCGTGGGAAGAAGGAGAAAGAACATCTATAATAAAGCCAGAAACACGTGGCTGTTGCACTGGTCACAAATTATATTTTAATCTCTATTTGTAGGAAGTGAAGGGTCAGGAAAGCGAGCAGAGCACCAAAGCTGTGCTCCTGTAGGTATTTAGGAGAAAATACAAAGCCTAGTTGCAGTTTCTGGAAAGTGTCAACTTGTTACTTTCTTGGTGCTTGCACTGATTGGGATATGGACTCTCCTGAGAAAAATTTGGTCTGCAGTGGACACCTTAGGAAGTAATACTTCATCAGCTTTTTTGTTAGTCCCCATCAGGCGTACAGATGGTTGCAATTGTTTCAGAGTTTGTCTGAAGAAGGCTGTAACGTAAATCAATACCAGAAAACAAGGGAAAGCTCTTTACTTTTTCCCCTTTGGCATAGTTTTGCATGAACTAAAAACTAATATAATATGGAGAGAGAGTGTAAGGGAACAGGAAACTTTTTAATGAGGGAGGAGGTAGCATGTTTTGAAGATGTACCCCCCAGTAATTTGGGCATCGGGGCTGTCTGGGGAGACGTAGTAGAAGCGATGTGGTTAGTTTTTAGTCTGGATCTAAATGGGTGCAACCTGATTTCTCTTCCTCAAACACTAGATGTATGAGAGTTTTCTGCCCTTCTTGGCCCCTGCGTTCCCCCAAGACAACTTTTCCTTCTTTGTATGCACACAAAAGCAAGGGTAGCCGGTGGGATTAGCAGGCGGATACCATGGGAAAGCTCTGGAGTTATTGCAGACCATCTGCTAGGAGTTATGTCCTGCCGGACAGGCGTGAGGAAGAGAAGGTTGGAATTAGCCTTCGAATCTTACCGGGGGTTTGCTGGTTTTGTCATTTGCTCTAAAACTCCTGCTTGATAACAAGCAGTGTTATCCTGGAAAAGTTTCTATCTGGTGCTTCGGTTCCAGGCTTGTAATGAAAACTAAGAAAGAAGTAACAATGCAGTCTCTTATCTCCTTTTCCTAAAGCTCACGGGATGTAGCTGGCAGCCATGTAAGAGCCTGAACATAACGGTCAAAAAAAAGGTGGCAGGAACCGTGCAGTACGTTGGCGGAGCACACGCTTCCGTATTTGCTGCGGTCGGAACTCTCCCGGGGTGTTCGTCCTCCTTTGTCAGCGCAGAGCACTGCAGGGTTACCTCGCACAGTTGGAGTTTACCGGCTCGGTGCAAAATTACTGAATTCTCAGAAGTTGCATCCCAGCTGAGATCTGGTAGGAATGTTGCACTGAAGCAGCCCGAGCTATAGAAATACACACGAAAAGCTGTAGCAGCCGTATGGAAAGAGGAGGAATTCCCAGGCTGTTTGCTTAAGTTGGAGGGGAGCTCTGGCACTGAGCGATCTTGGGAACTTTGCAAAGTTCTGATAATAATTTTCATTTCACATCAAAGCAGATGAAACAATCAAAGAGAGGAAACTTAAACTTAGGCAAAGTAATTCTAATGAAGCCTTTCGAAGAGGGGGAGGAAAACCCTGAGCTTACATGCTTTTAATTCGAGTTGCTGTGTTTTTGTCTGGGGCATCAGCAAAAATGTGAAAGTTGTAAGCCTGTGTGGACATTCTATCAAGTAGTTCACTATTTGGGAATCCTATGCGAAGAACTTTATGCTGATTTTTATAATTATGTGTGGTGTGCCCTGGATGATTTTGTGACCTGTGTATGTAAACTGTGAGTGGGGCGAGAATAAGGCAGTAAGCTCATTTGAAAAAGGTCCCTCTTTCTGCCTTGAATTTGCAAGATAACAAAGCTCCCGAGTGACTGTATTTAGTAATATCTGGCTTTTTGTTGCCAATTATCACCCGTAAAATATATTCTGAAAGGACTGCTACTTCAGCTTTCGGGGTAAGGAGCAGTCTAGCAAGAAAAACCGCTTAAATCCTCCGCCCAGCACTGTCACAACCGGTGTGCTTTGAACATGGGCAGAGACAAGCAGAGTCAGAACTCCGTTCTAAAACGCCAGAACTGCCTCACTTTGAAACGATCTCTCCTTGACGTGGAAAGTCCCGGTAGCTCGCCGTCTCATCCGAAACGCGAATCCTGCCAGGAATCCGAAATAGGTAACGGCGCGTGACGGAGGGTTTGATAACGAGCGTTCATCTGGCTTCTCCTCCTTGTTTTTCCCCTCGCAGTTGTCTGGTGGGTGCGAGCTGACGGTGGTAATCCACGACTTCACCGCCTGCAACAGCAACGAGCTGACAATCCGCCGCGGGCAGACGGTGGAGGTGCTGGAGAGGCCCCATGACAAGCCCGACTGGTGTCTGGTTCGAACCACGGATCGGTCCCCAGCCGCGGAAGGCCTGGTCCCCTGCGGGTCCCTCTGCATCGCTCACTCTCGCAGCAGCATGGAGATGGAAGGGATTTTTAACCACAAAGGTAAGAAAGGGTGGGAACGAAGTCCGGTCGTCAGCAGCGTGAGTTTTGGGTAACGGGGAGTCCTGCGCAAATGGGAAGTCGGGTGTTCTCGCGCCGTTTTGGTTTCTAGTTTTTAGTGAGATAAAACGAAATGCTTTTGGAAACCTGCAGCCACGCCGTCTATTCCGAAATAAGCAGTCGGCAGTTCTCAGTGTTAAGTGAAAATGTGGGTGAAGACAGGGAAGAGGTTTAAGCGAATTGCGTCTTGGTGAACAGAGTTATGTATCGCGTTAGATCAAGCTGCGATGATACAAAAGTCCCTGCCTGTCGTGTGCTGAAAGGGGGGAGGGAAGAAAATCTCCAGCAGGCGTTATCAATGGTTCCTGAGAAACCCTGCAGCAAGAAGTCGTGACAATATCAGGCTCAGCGATGAAAAAGGTAAATACACGCATCCGTATCCCCTGGCACAGGAGTTGGCTCTTTTGGACGTCTGTATTTTACTTAACTGAGTTTTCCAGAGTAGCAGTGGCACACTCATCCCTTTTTCCCAGAGCAGCTCTGAAATCTTTTGTTTTTTCAGATGCATGAAAGAATGCACCCCTGAAGGGTGCACGGAAAATCTGATCATTTTTTGAAAGTTCTTAAGGTTTTGGTGTGCTGTAGTCCTTTGGCTTCGTAAACTCCCCAGGCTCACAGAGTAGTTTGTTAGTAGAGAAAATGCTTGCTTGCTTCATTTGAAACCACTTGAGTTTGCAGCTTGTGAACAGAAAGCAATGTGAATTAAGAAAAAAAAAAAAAACCCAACCACCCAACCAGAAAAAACGTTCTTTAGAAGGTGTTTCATCACCCGCTGGGGGAAAAGATGCATTTCAAAAAGTTTGTTAATTGTAAGCAGCAAGATTAGCAGGAAAGTGGTGTTGGGGAAAACTTGTTTTCCAAAACAGAAAATTCTGGTTTTGAAGAGGTTTTCACAAATATAACTACAAATTTTTCAATTATTCAGTCCATCCTAGCTATCACATTAAGATTTTTCCCATTTTTTTCAGCCACTGTATAAATACGCTTGTCTAAAAGAGGGGAGAGTTTGTGTTTCTCCCATTAGGAGCGTGCACCGCAGGAACTTCCTGACTGGGGGGGAGTCTGCAGGATTGAGCTGTAGGACTGGAATATTCTTTTGTCCTCTTGTGTCCTGTAACTATTTGGATAGAGAAAGTTTGCAGTTGTTCTGATGATAAAATTGGAATAATGGGGTTAGGGATCACTGAAACACTTCTTTCTTTGGCTAGGGACTGATATCATGGAAATGTCAACAGGATTCATTTTTTTTTAACAACACTCACAGAATTGATAAATCCAATTTCCTTTGGAGCTAGGGGACTTCACCTTTGAATGCGGAGAATTTTTTTTTAGGAGAGGCAGATTGTACTGGACGACATAAGTTATATGAAGAACATTGAGCCTGTCAGACTCCTGAGGGAGAGGCAGAGCTGGTTTTGTCTTTGAGAGGTTACTTTTATTAGTCAAACCAGTGGACGGAGCCTGTATTGCTTGTTTCCCTTTAGTGCTTGTTGGGGAAAACGGGGCAGAGCGTTGTAAAGTTACTTCAGTTTGTTTGACGCGTCGCTTTGAAATAAACAGCCTGAATTAATTATATTAGTTACGGAGAGTGAAGAAGAAAAGGCCATAGCTAGAAGGAGCGTGATTTGCAGGGTCGAACGCAGCCTCAGAAGCGACTTCTGTCCCTGCCTCTGCCGGGGGTGGTGGGACACGCCATCTGAACCCCCCGTCGGTAAGAAGCAGCTGCTAATTGTTTATTCCCACATTATTAGGTGTCAGGCTTTAGGAGCCGGACGTTTGGTTTGTCGAGTTTCCGTGCACGTGACTGTGACTTAGTCAGCGTGAACCGTATGGAGCATGCAAACTATCGTATAGTGTTAAGTATTCTGGGGAGGGGAGGGAGGCAAAAAACCAAACAATTTTAGTCTGGGTGCTTGAAACCGCTGGATGCGTTTGGCTTCGGTCTCTGCCTCAACTTTCTGCTTCTTGAAAGGGGTTGATAATGTTCATTTCACAGAGGGATTATAAAAATTAAGCAAAATTAGTGGAGTGCTTTGATTTGATTTTCCCCCCATAGTGAAAAGTACCTCAGACAATCCAGCAAAGCAATTATTCATTCTGAAGTGCTGCATTTGATTAAAGATCTCTAAATAAGGCATTGGGGAATATGTTAATCGGAAGAATGGAAAACCAATTAGATGGTCTTCTCAGAATTGTTCATTGTGGGCTCTGATTGAGGTATGAATTTCTAAAAAGACAAAACAAAACCCACAACCCCCGTAACAAAGGACAAGTGAATGACTTAGATAATTTAAGGCAGTCCATGTACTTGAGTGGACAACTTTTAAATGTCTTTGCTAGATTTCTAATGCTTGATTCTGCAACTTCAGTCTTTTTCGTACAGATTTTTTTTTTCTCTTTTTTTCTTTTTTCTGTTTTTGATCATAATTCAGTAAAACTTTCAGAGTTTTGAATGATTCAACAAATTAGGATATTGCCCTTTGGAGTTTTTAGGTGTGAAAAATACACGTCGTACGTCAGGCTCGCAGCGTGAGCATCAGGTCCGAGTAATTCCGTACAGTTCATGGGCTAAGCCACGCGCAGTCGACACAAGCCTGGAATTCATGCGTCTCTGGCGTCGCAATCTCTTGTGAGAGGCTCAGGGAGAGAGAGAGGTTTTGTGTAATTGCCAAGGAAAAAGGGAGGGGATCACCTCCAGAAGTGGTGGTGGTGGCTGCTTGGGTGTTGAGTGCTTAGCCTGTGCAACTGGCTTGTAGAAATAGAGTTTCGCACTCCTTTCAGTATCTATGGACCCTACAATTTTGATCTTTTCAACAGTGTTTATCAATACCGTTTACGGACTAAACAAGTTGGAAAGCCGTGGCATGTCAGAGGTGAAGTGAGCTTCAAAGTTTTGCAGTGGCAAAGCTCTTCTAATTTACAGCTGGTTCTTAAGTTGTGTAAAACCACATTGCATCGCTGAGTACGGAAATGTTGGTTGATATTTAATGACTTAAATAATCTGAAATGATTATCCAAAGTAGGAGAACGTGAAAGATTATTAAAGCAGAAAGTTTGTTCAGTGAAGCCTAGTTCTCACAGCTGATCTTGGTCATTCCTTGTCTGTCCCTGTATTATCTGTCAACCATGAAAGGCAACGTTTTATTCTCATGATAGAAGACAGCCCCAAAATGACCCTCATCCCTTGCCTACACGTGTAGGTGTTACTTGTCCTCTGAGATCGGTATTACTTTAAATATCTAATCAGTATCAATGGGTTAAAAAAATGCATTTACAGTATCTTCGATCTCTAAAATGTTATAGTAGTTAAGATAACAAACATTTTAAGAGCATGAGAAAAGCATTACGCAGGAAAAAGACGTTTACTAGGTGGATAGTCATTTAGGGGGAGAGCTGATTGCAGATACCAGAGCTCTTGCTCGCTCTGCTGGATATCACATCTATTTTTGTAAGTTATTTGGGTCATTTAATCAATTTGATGTGCGGTTTACAGATGAGTACGTTTTTAAAAATCTAAATCCCTTTTATAATGGGGAAAAAAGACAAACAAGGGGGCAGTGAAGAGGTTGGATAACAGTTGGTGCGCTCTACAAAAAATAAATTACAAGCTTTGGAAGAACATGTTTTTCACAAGTAATACATAAGGCAACAGGGTTTTTTTGCAATGATTCCCCACATGTTATTGGGCGTGGGGGAGAAAGAATGTTCCTGTTGTTTTATTTGGTGCTTCTCTCTTTTTTTAACAAGAGTTTCTTTTCATTCTGTGGTACACCCTTTTTATGTGTGCGGTTCCCTTTCCTTTGTTTGCAGGGCATTTACAAGCCACAGAGCTTTGGCTAAAGGGCAGGGGACAGGATTCAGCACAACGTCATTGAACTTGTAAGCTCAGAAAAATTGGCAGGTATTTAAAATCGTTTGGGAATATCTTGCCTGTTTAGATCACAAGTTCACTGTCTTTTCCAGCTTCAGGTAATTCTGAAGAACCTGTCATAGTCCATCATACCTCTTCTGTAGATGCTACTGTTTGGAGAGGCTGCAACAAGCCCTTGCTCACGAGGCTTACATTTATGTGACTTCTTAAGTGAGGGGGATTTTGGGGACCACATCTAGCTGCCAATTCGTGTTACCGTCCGTTTGGTTCAAAACTTGGCCACGGAGATCTTTTGTTTACCTGGAGGTACAATGTCTGCCTGTTTTATACGTTGTTATAATCCAGGTATCTGTATAAGTTTGTTCAGACCTGAAAGGTAGGTGATGTCTTAGTAACATGATGACATACCACGCACCGCTGCAATACTGAATACTGGCTTTTGATTTTACTCTCAGGATACTGTCCTGACTGGTGCCATAAACAGAAAAATGTTGTTTCAGCAGTCTTTTTTTTTTTTTTTCCCCAACTGTAGTATCTCTCAAAGAATCTACCATAATAAGGAAGATTGAGTGGCTGACGCTTCCCAAGACAAAGGCTGACAAATTTGTTTTAAGAGCTGTGTAGTAAGCCCTTTTCTACACCTGCAAGTTGGGAAGGAGTGGTGTAGGGCAGGTGTTGCAGGTGTCAGAGCTCTTCTTGAATTGGTATGGGGACCTCCTATTCAGGAATTAATATAAAGAAAAATTGCACAGGTGATCTAGAGATGCTTCCCCAGAGAAGAGAGATATTTTATAGTTCAGGCCGCAGAGTGGGATAAAACAGAGTCTTGAATTTGTTACATTAAAAAAGCTTCCTCTCGCACAACTGGAGACCTATTCAGAATATTAATCTTAGAGGAAAGGGGAAGGGGAGAGAGTAAAGGTAAAACATCTCACGTATGATCGAGAGATTTTTAAGTTACGACTGAGAGACGAAGTGTTTCCATGTTGAGTCCAAATCCTGTTGTTACGTAGGAAGAGGAAGCTCTGGCTAGCGGCAGCAGCAGAATTCGATCCAGTAAAATGGGAATCCAGTTTGAATAATTGAAGGACTCCCCGTTTGTAGCGGAGGAAAAGAAGGACGACTTGGGCAGCAACGGGTTGCTTACAAGCAGAGGGAGGCTGCAGAAGGGGAGGATTCGCAGTTTTGAGCCTGCAAGCGAGCGAAGCGCGGGCCGCGTCTGAGGAAAAAGGATCCCCACCCGTGGCTCAGAGCCAAAAAGCGCTGCCTCCGAGACTGTCCGACAGCCTCTGCAGCTGCAGAAAATGAGTTACAGCCCGGGCCAGCAGGGAAAGCAACTCCTGACAGTGAGCAGGTAAGGGACTGGCTTTGCCCCGTTGCCTCGGGGCCGCGTGGCAAAAGCTGGGGGCTGCGTGGTTTCCAGGGCGCCGTTAAAAAAAATTCTGTTTCTTGATGAATCACTTGTCTCCTCATAAAATTTGCAATTAACAGGCTGCCCATCCAGAGAACCAGCTGATAGAAAGTCTTACGAGGAGCTCATGGGAGGCAAAGCCGAGCAGTCAGTTGGATTTCACACTCCGCTTGTCTAAATTGGCAAAAAATTGTAAAAGCTGTGCAGCGGTGTCAGTTCAACTTATTTATCAGGCAGACTTGAGCTTCGACAGAGACACAGGCATTTTAATAGCTGAGGTTCAACTTCACAATTAGCAGTTGTTTTGAAAGCCTAATAAATCATAAACCTCTGTGTAATCACGAATATTTTGCAAAAAAGCATTACTAGTCTAATAGCGGCAAAGATAGGTTGAATTTAGGTTGTGTGTGTGGTTTTTCAAGCATGTTCTCATGCTTTAGTCCAGGTGAATAAAATAGCTGCAGTATAAAGTAAAACAAGAATTCTGTATCCTGACTTTCCCACCTTGTGGTTTTAGTTGAGTTTGCAGTCAAAAACATGGTTTGAGCATAAGTAAACTTAAATATAATGTCATCAGTTGACTGTGGTCCATTAGATCGTAATCTTTGCAGTGAGCTTTATAGCCAAACTGTATCAGATGGTTAGAGTTAATAGCCAAATTCTAATTCAGCCTTGAATAAACAGTAAAGTCTGTATGAATTGCTTCCTTGGCATTGTGCAGTCCTAAACTAGATAAGGAGATTCAGTGAATCTCACAATTGGAATTTCTAGAAGAGTTCTAAGTCAAGTTTAGATTGCTCTGAAACATCATAGGATTGATTTCTGCATAAACCTGCTTTTAACTCCTGCACTATTCTTTTATCATAATCCAGCCCAGGAAGACCTGTCAGATATACCTGTATCTCCCATTCTGACTCTATTTGTGGGCATAAGTATGTGATTAATTTGTCTCTGGAATTTTTGTACATAGGTAATGAAAGCTTTTTGCCCTGCTTGGGAGCTCAGGATTACAGCTGAGAAAAAGGAAGAAATTTTATAATACTGGCTCGAATGTACTTTTGGTCCCAGACAGCTGCCAAATATAATGCTCTTATATATCGTAGTTGGAAAGGAAATCGGTGTGTAAAAAGTATCTGCTTCAGAACAGATGTATTTGCACAGCTGATCCCTGGGAGGTAGAAGGTGGATATAAAACAGCAATTCTGATGGCTTTACATTTCCCAAGAGAGTTGTTATTCTGCTTGCAATTAGCCTTTCTCTGACAGCAGTTTCTCTTCCTAACCAAGGTATTGAGGCAGAACGGAGCACAAACTAAAATCATACCCTTCAGATGTTGTTTGTATGTTGCAATTGAAGAAAAACGTCCTGGAGCGGTGTTTATTTTCCTTAACTGTCCCGCTTCAGGTGCAACAAACTGTTGAAAAAGTTGCTTCGGTGTTGAGAATTACTTCTTGAGGGTGTCTTTGTTACCCATATTTTGGGTTGGCTTGAGTAAATATTCAGCGCTGGTGCTCCGAAGAGCGCCGGAGAGCCACCCAAAGAATTTCTCGTCCGTGTCAATGAGTAAGTAGCTCGGCAGGGTGGTGAGGGACAGGGGGAGCGGGGCTGGGGACACCGATTTGGGACAGGAGAGTGCTCCTAGACACATGGGGTTGTCATAGCTGCGTGCTGACTGCCGCCTTCGCGACAGACGGCAAGGAGCTATTGCCCTATATTTTCCTGCAGCTGGGATGGCTGTTCGTTTCCAAGGACCATCTGGGTAATTTTACCTGATGCTTTTTCCTTCTGTCACAGAACCCTGTAATACCGACAGCGTCCATAAGGTCTTCTGTTCTTTTTCCGACTCTCTAGTTTTCTGGGACTTCTGCTGCTGCGGCTCATGTTCTTAAACTTGGTATTGGGAGGAGTATTTAGAATCATAGAATCATAGAATCATTTAGGTTGGAAAGGACCTACAAGATCATCGAGTCCAACCATCATCCCTGCCCACTAGACCATGTTACAGAATTTATGTGTGTTGCCTGTAGTGGAGAGGAGAAAATCCTTGCGGAGCGGGCTAGAGCTGATGTTCAGGCCATCGTCGCGTTACATCACCTCATCTGCCGTCATCACTGCCTGCAGGTGGAAGTAGCGGGATTTAGCATTCCACTGACTTCTCCAGTTCAGGTCTTGTGAGGAGGCTGCTGAAAGTCCCTGTCCCATTGACTTCATTTCACTTTTCCTGCAAGCGAATAGTAAAGTATTAGTCTCTGTTACGCATGCTAAACCAGGAATGATGCATCACTTCTAACATAATTCTGTTGGAAGCTTTTTAACAGATGTCCTTGACGTCTCTTAAGTTTGTGGGCTTTGGTTTCAAATCACCCCTTCATCATGCAGTGTTTTGCTACAATTTTGAGTGCATATTCACTGATACAGGTCTAGTTCCAATTTGGGACATGCTTGTGTTTTCTCCTAGCTTGGAGTTGAGTACAAATAGCAAGACTTTTTTCTCTGTCTGGGACAACTATTGAACTTAAATTCATCATTCTCTAACGTGGAAGTTACACAAGTAAGTGATGGAATTCTTAGAGAAAACTGTGTGAAAGAGGCTGTTGTGGTAAATGAATAGTGCCGTAAAAACATTTCATGATCCCAGGAAAAGCACTTTTCAGAAATTTGCAGTATGTGTTTTCTAGGATGGATGTGTAATGGTTAACCACTATAGCAATAGAAGACATCTATAAAACTGACATGCAGGCATACTAGTAAAGGCTATCTTAGGAAAGCTCGTTACGGAGTTGTCCTTGATGACCAGAATCCTGTAGTTATTTTCCCTGTGGTCGTGAACCAGCTGTGTCCGACCTGCTGTATGTTAACTATTCACACTGCAGCAGAAATAGCCCCTGCTACAAGAAGTGGTTAAAAGTATGTCAGGTATTCAGGAGCAGACTGGAGAAGGCCCCAGGTAATCCGGCCTGATCTCGTAACTGGGCCGTCCTTTTGAGCAGAAGGTTGGACTACGTGGATTTTTGAGGCCCCTTTCAGCTTGAGTTACCCTGTGATCCTGTGCTCAAAGTTAGAATTGCCAGCATGGACTTGGAGTGTTCTCAGCGTTTCCTGGAGTCTTGGACTCCCTTTAGTGTCTGTGAGGGTATCAGAAATGCTTAAGATTTTGCCTCGAAATATATTCATTCCATGTAAGAAATGGAAAGGAATCCTAAAAAGTGTTTCTGCTCAGGAAAAGCACTAGTTATTCTTGCTGCAGCATGCTGGTGCTGCATACACTTGTTAGGTGTATGTTCATTTGTTAATAGAAGCTTTAATGTATCAGTGAAATGGAGATTCCTTAAACACAGAGTCTAGAAAAAATGTTGTCACATGTAAGAACCTTCAAATACGCTGCAGGAAGGAGAGCTGATAGGGCAGCCACCTGGAAAGAGGGACGGGTAAAGCTGACCCGTCGTCTGTCGCTTTCTACAGAAAAGCCTCAGGAACGTGGAAGTAAAGGGGGTTGTCAAGGTCTAAGTTCAAGACGTTGCTCTTCCTCTTCTAAATAATGGGAGAAGATTCTTAGAAAAGTTAAATGTAGGGAATTTGTAGTGATGAAAAAGATCCGAAAGAGAATGAGAAAAAAAGCAGGGGTCACTAGCAAAAAAGTATACTAAGTGAAAGGTGTTTGTTTGGTTTTTTTTTTAAACAAACAAAACAAACAAAAAAACCCCACAAAATAAACCAAAAGACTGAAGACTGGTCGACTAGATTGAAGTATGCTTTAGGCAATATTAAACAAAAAAGCTTGATTGATGAAAACCACCAAATCATTATCCACATACCTTAAAATTTTTATGTCGGTAGCTAATCTATTTTAAAGAGTTTATTTATCATGGCCTGACTTGGTGTTGGTCCATCCTAGTGTGTTTTGTGCTGACTTTTCTCATGGTCTCAGGGCTAACAAAATACATGCACTCTGAATGCTGGTGGACCTAGCAGAACAGGCTTAGGTCTATCCTTTCATCCCAAAGATGTGGCGGGACTAAACAGAGTCATACCAGGATCACTGGACACCGCCGACGCGGAGCTCTGCTTCCAGACCCGGAGTAACACCTGGAGAAAAGGTGCTTGGGGCAGAGGGTACCCTGGGTGTCCGTGCTGTGCTCTCTTGGTTACAGTCTCAGAACTGGAGTGAATTAATAGTCGTAGTATTTTACTATCTTCTTTTGCTGTTTGTGGAATAACAAAGCCTTACTCTGTTATTGAAGTCGTTGGAGTGATGACAAGCATTTACGTTTCTAATGATTTTTATTTGAAAAGAAGTATTTTATCTGTTTTGAACATCTCATCTTTCATGTAGAGGCACTTTATTATTTTTATAAAGCAAAGGGCCGTTCTGAATTGCGGAAGGAGATAGCACTGTTCTGTCAGACTGAGCTTTTGAAAGTCAGTATTCCCTTTTGTAAAAGCTTAAGTTGTTAAGAATACTAACCTTATATTTTTGTCAGCAAGAGGAATACGTGTTGGGATAGAGAGTCTGTTTAGGTCTTTCTGTGTGCTTCAGACAGTTAACATTATTACCAGTCTAGAACTTCTACCATGATGGCATGCTTTGTTCAGGAGGAACTAGCTGGGAAAAGAGAATGTGCAAAAATCTTTTGGCAATTAAAAATCTTTTCCTTGCACCTGAATTTTAATTGCTCTCCTAAAGGAGCATCACTGTCTTAACTGAGTGTAGTTGCTTTCTGAGATATCTAACACATGGAATTGGAGTGGCTGTTCTGTAACTGCATTTTCACAATTCTAGTAAGTGGTGATGGTGTAATTTGTAGAAAGTTATACCCTTTTCAATTTTGTGAACTATGTGACCATGTTCTTTTCTTGGTTCAGAGCTAGCTTTCTTTTAAGTCGATGTAAAACCCGTACTGTGTAACCCAAACAGAAAAAAGGTCTCAGCTTTTTCGGGACTGAATTGTTCTAGATCTAAAATTCAGAGGAGATACAAAAAATGTTAATTACAATGCAGAAACGCTCACGTTTGTGGAATTGTTTGGCAGTATGTTTTTTCTAGTGTTTCTGTGTTTTAACATCTGATAGGCAATGTAGAATAATAAACCCCTGCCCTGTGGATTTTTTGCTCCCTTCTTTCTCTTCTCCCTGTGGCAAAGCTAGCTCCAAATAAACTTAATTCTATTTACTAACAAATCTGTGCTTATAATATACAAAAATGCAGCATATGAAATCCAGGCTCAGAGAGAGAGAGAAAATGCCCATTTCTGATTTTGCTCCCCTGCTAGATGCAGCGCAGCGGAATTGCGGAAGTTGCTTCATTTTGCTAAAGCACCTTTTCATAGAATAAAGCAAGCTGTGAAAGTATGTAAGTTCGTCGCATTAAATGCTAATGTTTGAAAACCAGACGGGTGCTTTCAGCGCCCCTGTGCCTTTCCTGCCTGCGTTGGGTCGTGGCTGGGCTCCGGCTCCCGTCCCTCGCGGTGCCGCCCCACGGAACCTCTGTTACGTGGACGGGACTCCTGAGCAGAGGCAGAAGGAGGAGAGGTCTTGGTGTAACCCTTTGTCACTAGCCAAAATCCTTTTGTACAGTTTGAACTCAGCAGAAGGGGAGGAAGAAAAGTGTTTCGGTCAGCGATACCAACCAGCCGGTAGCCCCCGCAGCTTGCAGATGCAATTGCTCCAGATGCAAGTATGGAACTTGAGCATCAGTATTTCTTACAGGGAGTACATGTGCAATTTGAAAAGCATTTCTTTCATTTTTAATGACCTAGTTTGGTTACTAGAACGGTTTAATTTTCCTTTTAAGTGACTTAAAAGAAATAAATTTGAAGTCAGGAACATAATTCAATATTCTGAACACTTGTGATAAATATATTCTTACCCTTTCCTTTTGCCTTTGACTGCATGCATTTCCAGTTAAGAAAATTAGCTAAGAGATTTATGTTAAAAAGAATCCCGACTCCTGTATGTGCAGTCACAACTGGTTTGGAAAATTAAACCTTGTTTTGACCAGATTTTTTTTCATGACAACAGGCTGATTCCTGTTTTGATTTGGAGTGAGTGGGAAGGGAAGAGAAAGCGTGTTTTAAATATGGTTGAGGAGACTACATCAGAAAATTCAAATGAAGGGAAAAAAAAAAGGATGATGAAGGGTAACTTAGATAATAAAATTAATGTAAAAAATGAGTGTTTCTTCAGTATGTCTCATTAGGACAGCAAGTATTTCTTGCCTGGAACACTTTTTGTGTTTTCTCCAATGTAGAGACGAGGCACGGCTTATTTCTTCTCCCCTCCCACCCCTCGCTAAGTAGTGAATGTACGTGGAACAGCATTCCTTACGCTCATCCAAAAGATTTTGTTTGAATTATCCGAAGCTGGTTTGTTGTGGTTTTGCTGACAGTGGCTGGGATCCTTCAAGCTGATTTGGCATGCTGCAGTGGTGACTGTGTTGAGGAGTCAGAATTTTCCCAAAGCTTTTCCAGATAAACAGAAGACCAGGGACACTGAACATCTCATCATTTCGTTGAAAGGCCTCCTCATTCTTGGGAGTGGTATACAGGCTCCGATTCCTTGGCTACAGCACAGAACGGCATTAAAACCTCCAGAAAAGAATAGCCAAATGATTAAGATGGGAGAGAGTTTATGGCGTCATGTGCTTTTTGATATTCTTTCTTAGTGCAGGCATGAAGAACAGCTAGGGCATGTTCTGCAAAGCTGGAGACAGGAAGGACTTGTTTAGATCCTGGCCTTGGTGACTGCATAGTTGGATAAATGGTTCATTTCCCAATATTTGTAATTAAATAAAGCCGGCGTTCTTCAGTGTCTTGATGGCAGTTGCTCTTGACAAATGCTTTACCCAAGATGTAGAAGGGAGAGTTATTAATCCCCCAGCTGAAAATATCTCTTTACCCTCAATCAGAAAACACTTTTCCCAGGTTTGCCAGCTAATTAGATAGCCGGCGTGTTTTGTGAGAGGTGGTTGTTGGTTGGGGTTTGGGGTTGTTTTTTTTTCTTTTATCGAAACGCCCCGGTGTTTTGAAAGGAGTTCTTGGAAATCTCAGATTGAGGATGTTCACACCATTCATTGCGAAACACAATTTCGGACTGATTCAGTTGAAAGTATCTCTGGCAGCCGGCAGCGCCGGCGGTAAAGAACAGGAACCGGCGCGCTGAATGTAAGTCCAAAGAGCCACTGTGGTGACGATTCCGCTCCGCGCCCGCCGGCGGTGGTATCCGTGAGACGGAGCAGCGGCACGGCTGGTTTTCGGGAACAGGGTGATCTTTGTGTGGGGGGCTGAAGAAACCAGATCCTCGTGGCGCAGCTGTGCTCCGGGCAGTTGAACTGTAGACACATTGTGCACCGAGGAAAAGGCAAAGTTAGGCTCCTTTCGGAATTTTCGTCGTAGTGTGGGAGCTCACCTTTGAAGATTCAACCTCCAGATTTATTTACTGATATGTTTTTGCTGTTTGACAATTTCTTGGTTGATGTTAGAGTATTCTAGTATGAGGCAGAGTGTTTAACTTGCTGAAGATAGGATTCGTATGCAAAGTCTGCCTGATTTTTCTTTTTTTTTTTTTTTAATGTGAAATGCATATTGTAAATAAAATTCCTATTGGTTTGTGCAATGTTAATTTAGTTCAAGAATTCTAATGGTTACGGATTTATGTCTGACTTTGGCTCCTAGGTCTGGGTGGTCTTTGGTCATGCACAGTTTTGGAAAAGTCTGAATCTTTTCTCACCCACATGCAGAAACATGACTCAAAATTGTTAGAACTGTGCACTTCTAAATGATGAAAGTATTTGTCTCATGGATCACTTCAAAAATGGTTCTAAAATTGCGACGTTTAGGTGCTGGTAGAACTGAATACAGAATACACTCTTCTATTAATTTCAGCTATCTTGTATACGCTTCACTCTGAAGATGAACAAGAATTTTTTTAAATAACTTTGTAGTACTGATTTAAAAATATATGAATTGCTTTTGTAAATGGAACGTCTGGAATACGAGGGGAGAGATTCTGGAGAAGACGACACATTTAGTTGAGAACAACACTGAATTTTGAAGCTGATTTTTTTAATGCTATAATCTTTGAAACTTTTTCTTTCTTTCTTTCTTTTTTTCCCCCACAAAAGGTAGATTTTGAGGAAAAAAGGGTGGCTCTTTGGCTTCTTTTTCAGGCTCGGAGGCAACTCAAAATAGGTGTTTAAAAATGAAATTTCTGCCTTTTATTAGCTTCCCTTTCTTGTTCGGCTTGTTTTCCCCAAGACGGTGTGAAACATAATGGGGCCTTACACAGATTAGGTTGGAATGCTGTTTATCCTTGTTTTAACAGAAGTTAAGTTGTTATTTCTATTACCACGCAAATGCCTTGGAGTCTGAGAAACGCGGTCGGTTTAACTCCGGTTGTCCCCCTCAACGAAGGAAGGGCTGGATGTTCCCGTTCTTAGGTTCAGGCGAGGGGGCACCTCCCCAGGCTGGTTACTGCCGTGGTGGCGGTCGGTGGTTCCGGGTGCTGCCGTTGGGAGCGTTGGACCACGACGCGGTACCCGCGAGGCGCCGAAGCTGCGGCCGAGACCCGCGAGCGGTCGTTTCTGCGCTGGGGTGAGCTGGCAACGCGTTAATACCTTCGGATGGTTTGGGCAGTCTGACGTCGTCCATCAGTGAGCCCCGAGATTAGTTGCAGAAAGTCGATCCCGTTCCTTCGCTGGAGTAAGAGATACGGGCGCGTGACGCTTCGTTTACGCATATTATGCAAAGTATGCGCTACCTTATCTGCTGAGGATGTGCAGTGCTCTTCTAATTGTTTCTTTTTTAGTTTCTTTGTTTACTTGGTAGGATGTAGTCTTTCTTACAAAATGCTGTCTTAAAAGTGAGAGGGCTCTCTTGCCTGTAATTTTAAAAGATTCATGAAATAGCCATTGACGAAATTTTTACCTGGACGCTTACTTTGTCACAGGTTTAAGTAACAGAAATGTCTTAAATCTGACGGGCCTTTCATCAGTACTTTGCTTTCAGAAAAGAGGCTGATAACTGCCTGCTTTTTTTAAAGGAAATGATATAAAATGTACAGCCAAGAAAACTCATTTCTGCTTTATGCAGGCAAGGTGAAAAAAGAAACAGTTAATTTTCACTTTTAAAGAAGATACTCTTTTAAATGCCGACAGATGGCATGGGTCAGTATATGAGCTTTTTTCTTCACTGATTTGATCAAAGTTTGTTTGAGGTTTATGAATATTCCAGTAGAGGTTGAAGCGGGGCACAGCTCAGTGCTGCCGTGCAACGTGCCGTGCAATCCGCCCTCTTCCTCCGAGCCCAAGCCGTCGTTTTGCCTAAAGGTGTTCTCCACGTAGACGTATTCTTGCCTGCGGAATCAAGATTACCTGACCGGGTCGTTATTACCAAGCATGAGTTCCTACAAAAAATTGCTGAGGCAAGGAGCCCCAGGAAGAGCTGGCTAGCAGACAGGGAGAGCTAATGCAGGATAAGGCATGGAATACAGAAAACCTGCTGGAGCTAAAGGACAAAGAGAGCTTTGTGGTAGAGCCTGAAGTAAACTGTAGAAAGGCATTAATAGGCTGCTTGTTTGGCTTAAAATTACATATATTGACAGAGGTCACTGTCTCAGATGGAACTGGAGAATCGTGATACGTCTTCAGGTGTTTCATCGAAGATGATAGTGGCACTAAGTAATGGTCCCTGCGTGTTAAATTAAAAAAATGTTGGGTTTGTGATGTAGAAGTCGTCTCCTTTTTGCTTGTGCTTCGGCAGGAGAAGTTACGGGTCTGAGCTTTTCGTCTTGGACCATAAGGAAGTTGTAGCTTCTGTCTCAGTATATGCATTGAGATGTTTTACGATCAAATTCTTACCTAATACCCACAGTCACTCAGCAGCACGTTCGCGTGGGGGCTGCTGTCTCCACTCCCGTGTTGCTGGGGAGCAATTGCTGTTTACAACAGTTGTGTACATCGAAGACAGCTGTGTATCCGTGATCCTTTCTTCTTAACCACGGAACCTGTGAAATATGCTTTGTGTAGGGTTCACGTGGTTCTTCTCTCTCCCCCAGCACCTTGATTTACTTGTCAGATTTGTCTTGTGGGAAGAGAAAGGGCCAAAGCAAAACCTAAAAATAATGGTGTTTGATTTAAGTAGTAACGGAAGAACTTTTTGCAATAGCAAGCCACAAATGATGTGGTTCCCAGAGCATTCAAAATATCTTCCCGCGTATATTATTGGTGTTACAAGGTCAGTCTACATGCAGTTAAAAAGCAAAGCAAAACCAACTCCAAAACAGTTTTATGTGTAAGTTTGCTGTGTTTTAGTCAGAAGCTTTCTTACGTATGGAAATTACTATTTCAAAGCTGTTTTGGTATCTTCACTGACTTATTCTAAATGTTAGTTAAAGATGTGAGAGTTTAACTACAAATAAGAATGGCTGGATATTCTTCAGTATGCTCAATGTGCGTGGGAACCGTCGGGAAGTAGAGGAAAGGGATTGTTTCATTTATTTTTTTTTCTTACTCAACCAGAAACTAGAATCATTTTCAGATGTTCTACAATTTCATGAAGAATAAACTAGCCCTAGTGGAAGTCTCACCGTAGGTGGCAAACTATAAAGATCACTTATCCTGAAGAAAGAGGGTTTTTTCTTCTGCTGCTTCCCCCCCTTCCCCCCCAGCTTAGGAATTCAGTGTAATTTGAAAGTCATCTTGGGTCAGAAGAAGAATATTCAGGAATCAGAATTATTTCTTTTGGTGCAGGAGTCCGCGAAGGAGAAACTGATTCAGAATTTTCAGGATTTGGGGTGGCTTTCCTTAGAAATGTGAAGAAAGCCAAACTCTAGTTTCAGGTGGAGGGTGAGCACAGCTCTGCTAGCGCAGCCAAGGTAACGCGCGTGTTACGCCCAACTTGTGTTCAGTGCTAATGATAAACCTGCTTTCGCTCTGGGACCCTACATGCTGTCAGCTCCACATAAAATTCATATTTCTCCTTGCATTACATGCATTTCTTTGTGCTATTATCATTGGCAACCCCCTCACTGCTTTATTTTCTTCTTTCCCACTACGTGCTTGTGTATTTTACAGTACTGTTTGTTCAATCTCATTTTAGGGCTCTTTTTTCATGACAATATGATGAAAGCATTTCATTTTTGTTTTTACAGAAATTTAATCCTTGCTTTGGTTTCATAGCTGTTTATCTATCTAGCGGATGTAGCTTTTTGTATGTCCTTAAAATTAGATGATGAGGTGTTCGAGGGAAGAAACCAAACATCTTTTCTAGGTTTGTGAAGTGTTTAGCTAAAAAAAACCCATAAATGAACATTTGTGGACAAATGCTTCTGTGGCATGCTAGGTGAAGAATGTGTAGATAAAAAAATAAAATACACGCAGTTTCAGTTTACTGGACAGAAAGACAGCTTGATGAACTAGAAATTTATCTTGCAGAATATGAGCCTAGAGGTGAAAAGATCTGAAATGCAGTTTAAACGAGGGCAGGATCTTAAATGAATTTATCAAAAGGTGTGGAGTTTCTCGTGTTTGGACTTTTTTATTTTTCACAAACAAGGCTCAAGAGAAGATGAAGGGGAGGGTAGAATCTGTTGTTTGGTACAGATTTTGTCAAGGAGATTGGAAGTTCCAGGGCAAATGCTGCCTGGTTTGGCTGACCGGAAAATGTCTGTCGTCTTTGTATTTACGGCTTTAGCTAAAGCATGAAAAACTAACTATGCAGTGTAAAACAAGAAGAGCTGTTAAAGGTTGGGTCTGTGCATTCCGGTTACTATAAAGCTTTGCAGAGGCACTAAACTGCATCTTGTCTGAAGGCCGAGAGGAAACGTAGTTGGCTCGCTGTATTTTTTTTAAGATCATCTTGAGCCTCAATTAGGGTAGTTACGGTAGAGTGTAATCTGCTGCATCTGGCTATTCCCACATGTGAATTTAAGGACTGGGAAGTGTGCGGAGCGAGCCAGAGGAGAGCATCCCTGGAAGAGAGGAGCTGCTCTGACGGCAGGGCAGGGGGCTCGGCCGGACTGGGACGAGGACGGCGGCTGCCTCCCGCTGCTGGCATCGCTTCTGATGGTATCTGGGTGAACCTCTGCAGGAGGAGCTGCGACGCGTCCCCGGGGTGGGGGCGAGTAGGTTATTTGTCAGCTGTGGGTATCGGAGCAGCCGACTCCTCGCCATGCCAAACAGGATTAAACAGATTGACGCCCTGGGATCGCTTCGCTCGGGAAATCCTACCTGCTGCGGCAACGGGCAGCCGAGCGGCTGCAAATACTGGATCCTGGATTTAGGTACAAACGCGTGCGAGAGAGAGAGGACGGGGGAGGAGGGTGGTTTGGTTGTTTGGGGGATGTGTTCGAATCATAGGAGTTTAGTAGGATGCTTTCTTTTCTCCTTCTCTCTCTGCCTCTGCTCTCCTCTCCCTCTGACCCCAGTAAAAAAATGCAGAGTATGGCAGAAAGGACCTGTATGGGAAAGGGAGCAGTTATGGAATGAATCTGCTCTGTAAACTACTGGGATGCTGTACAGTAAGCTCTTTCAGAAAAAGCATGTAAAATGCCTGTGTTTTCTTTTTTTTTTTTTTTTTTTTTTTCAGCAGCAGTGGGCACAATGCCAGCCACGAGAATGGGAACTGCGCTTTCGACATCCGTCCCCGGCCAAAAAGGCTGGCCGCGTGCCTTCATGCACCCATTTTGCCGTGGCCGGCGTGCAGCTCCCCCCTCCCCCGCTCCCCGTGCTGCAAATTGTCACCTGGATGCTATTTAACCCAAAAGGGAAAGCAAATCCCAGGGGGATTTGCTCCTGGGCTGTCTCAGATTGGGTTAGCTACAGGTTATTTCCACCGGCCGCTTTCCGTCGGCACAGCCTGGGCCAAAACTTGTGGGATCCGCTGTGGCAAAGGGGATGAGGGAATAAAGAACAGGGTGCTGCACCGACAAACACAGGGGCAGCCAAATGCTAGGGCAGGGTTTTGCAGAGCCCTGGGAGGGTGTCACAGGTGGGTGGTGGGTGCATCCCGGCACCAGCGGGCATCCCAGCTGCACCTTGCCTTGCCCCGCGCCGGCAGAAACGCCTCCTTCCCCCTTTTTTGGAGCTTATGGTTTCAATCTGGGAGGAGGCTGGGCTGGGGAGTAAACAAGGCAGGAGAGGGCAGGGATGCGGAGAAGGAGGTTTGGGAGCAAAGAAGAGGCTGATGCTAAAGAAGGGGGAAAGGGAGGGAGGAATGCAGAGGAAGAGGAGGAACTGGACACCAGAAAACAGCACTGTTTTGGTGATGGTCTTCAGTGGCCCGACTCTTGGGTACGTGAGCATCTACGTGACATGCTTTTGCAACCAGATTCTCTAGCTGGGACGCAATATCTTGCCACAGCGTGGCAGGGTCTGGGTCGACACTGGGCTTCACGCTGCCGGCACTCACGCGACCCGTTTTGTCTTTGGCAGGTGCCCATGAGCTCGTCAGGATGGACAGGTGAGGAAACCCACGTGCTTCCAGCTTCCCCCAAGCTCCTCGCACCCTCTCTGCCCACATCCCAGACCCCGCAAGGGTCTTTGGCCTCTCCTCCCCTCCCCTTGAAGCCAGCGTGTCCCCTCAGCCCGGCAGAGCGAAGGGGATGCTGGTGGCACCCACGCCTGGGGTCCTGTCCCTTTCCGGGCAACCGCTGTTTCTCTTCCCTCCCTCTGAGTGGGAAGCGTCTCCTTTCTTTTTGCCTGTGCCAAGGCACGCATCTCCCCATGCCCCAGGAGAACTCGAAACCACCGTCCCTTTTGGCTAGGGCTAAAAAAAAAAAAAAAGCTCCTGAAATAAAAATGCAAATCCCCACCCCTCACACCTTCTCCTCTCCCGCAGCAGCGCCCAGGGCATCGAAAACCCCGTCTTCGAGGCAGTCCCCTCATCGAGCACGGAACCGCGGCCCCGACCCCAGCTCTCCTATGTGGCCAGCCGGCAGCCCTCCGAGTCTGGCCGGCATCTGCTCTCCGAACCTGGCACCCCCCTGTCCCCCCCCGGCCCCGGGGACTGCTTCTTCCCAACGCTGGGTGAGCCACCGGTGATGCTGAGCCCTCGTGGGGACCACTGCGGGAGGGGTGGGGAGGAAAGGGGTAGCGGGGGGGGGGGGTGGGGGTGGTGATGAAGGGGAAAGAGGGGTTTAAATACCAGCTGCAAATTTTGTATTCGGTGGGACATCAAGTCCCAGGGCTTTGAAGATGGGAAGGACCCAAAGCCTCTGTCGTCAGCGCAAACGCAGAGTTGGGCCACTTCCCGAAGCATATCCCCCGCAGCTGCAAGCTGGACTAATACCCCCGGTCTGTCCTTTTCCAGATCCTGTTCCCGACTCACCAAATTCCTTGAAAGCCTAAAGACCCAGGAGGAAAGCACAGGCCCCAGCCGCAGCCGGGAGAGGCCAGGCAGCCACCGCGCCATGCTCGCCCAGCCGAGACCCCCGGGAGGGCAGCATGGCCACGGGCGGCAAAAAGTCTTCAAAAATGAAGCTGGGCGCAGGAGCCCTGCCCTCGCCTCCTGTCCCGGCTCTGCCGTGGGGCTGGAAGTGAATCTTTTTTGCCAGGATTTCAGTTTTTAAATACTTATTTCTATGGAGAAGAGCATGCCTCTGTACTGCTCACGTTTGACGGACTAGCTGAAAATTGGGGGCTGCAGGGAAGGAAGGATGACCCGCACCTGCAAACTTCCCCGAGGATTTAACTTATTGCCAGGAGTTCAAGCTCTGCAACATCAACCTGTTTCTGCATCTTTGACTGAACGTACTCTCTGGGAGCGGATGGTAAAATACCTCATCCACCGCGAGACAAAACAGAGTCACCGGCCAGCCTTGTACTGCATTTTTCTTTGCAAAACAGGAAGGGGAGAGGCTCCCTGCCGCTGATGGAGCCCTCCTTCCCCACCGGCCTTTTTGAGACAGCCACGGACTTGCGAGGCTGCTGCGTTTTCAGCTGGACACATGTCAGGAGGAGCCTTATTTCTGCTGCAATTTTATCCTCGGCTTGGGATCGGGGGAATTTGTCTTTCTGTTTGTTTCATTATCAGTGCTGATTAAAAGAAAAAAAGGCTGTTTATGGGTTTTGTTTGATTTTTTTTTTTTTTTTTTTTAAATGCCTGTGAATTAGAAAGTTCATCTGGAGGGTGTTGGAGGATGTTCCCGTAACATGGCCGAGAGTCCCTGCGGAGGCACGGGAGCCCACAGTGGGTGGTGGGAAACCCTCCGGCTGGCTTCCCCCCATCCTCCTGGGACCAGCACGGCCAGAGCAACCGTCCCCGGGACCACTGCCTTCCGCCACGCCGGAGGACCCTGCGATGCCCCGGGGGACATGGGTGCCCTGTCAGCATCCTCCGTCCCAACGCAGCACCCTGGCATTGCTTATCCAAAAGAAGCCGTGGGTCAGGCTCCAGCATGACAGCCCATGGCGAGGAGATAAAACCCTGTGGTAGACACTGTTACTCGAAAGGTGTGCTTGTTTTTTTTTTTTTTCTCTTGCTTCTATTTTCGTTGTAAAATGGGGAAAAAATTGCCGCTAGAAAAACATAAACGTTAGTCATACCAAAACAACGTCAGACCTGAGCAATAGCTGTACCAGGCAGCGTGCCCGGGCAGAGCATCCCTGGCAGCACGGCGAATTTTCACACTACGTGGCCGGAGGAAACAGCGTGTGCCTCCGCAACAGGCCGGGGACACCCTGGCCCCGCCGCAGGATTTGATTAATCCGGCGTTGGCTTCAGCGAGAGCAACTTCGAGATAGCCTGGCCGCAGGCAGAGGGATAAAGGAGAAGCCAGCACCAACGCCCCCACCGCGGATCTAACTTCCTGAGCACGGGATTCCTGCTTTATTGCCAGCCACGGCTCGGCCCCTTTCCCGGCTTCGCTGGGGAAGCTCGCCCGGTGCCTCCAGCGCTTCCCTCTCCGCATCCCAGCAGCTGCAGCCGGAAAGGCGCGCGGGGGATTTGCCTGCCTGCAGGTCCTAACCGCTTTGAAACCCTCTGTGGGTCTCTCCGTTTGCTAACAAATGCGCTGTTTGATGAGAGAACAAAGCTTTCCTTTGTTGTAAACGGGTTTCTCTCTGTGCTGCAGGAATCCCATTTTTTTGGGATGCCCTGCGCTGCAGGCAGGTGTGGTGGGCGGCAGAGGCGAGCTGAGCAGCCGCCTTCTCTGCCAGAGGCACTGGTGCGGCACATCGGGGCACTGCGTGGCGTCAAGGACCGTTTCCCACCCGGAGAGCTCACCAGAAGGGAAACTAAAGACTTTTAGGGGAAAGAGGTGACGGCTACCCAGCGTTTTACACACGCTGGAGAGGGAGCCCTGGCACGCTGGGTGCTGGCACCCCACCTCATCCCCCGCCACCGGTGGAGAAGACAGCACAGCGCTGCACCTTCGGGCAGGATGCTTACGGTGAAGGTGACCCAGCAAGATGCTCCTCACGGACCTTGCCGGGTCCCACCAGCTCTTGCAAGCGCCTGGCTCGGGAATGCGCGCCGAGCTGGCTCCCCGCCGCCGGCTGTTTTCCGCTGCATCAGCACTCGGGGTTTCGTTGGCGAGGAGCTGCCGCGGTGTTTCGCCTGAACTCTTGTTTTGGAGTAGGTGGATGGGAACAGAAACTGCAGAGGCTGAAGCAGCCCTGGCTGGGGGCAGCTGCGAGACAGGCATCTTGGCAGCGAGGAGCGGCTTTGCTGATCCACCCTGCCTCGCTGCAGCTGCTGGTGCCCGCGTCCGCGAGTGCCAAGAGGAGCTTTGCTCCGGTGCACGTGGATGCTGCAGCTTCCTTGGGCGGACATTCTTCCTTCTGCTGCGGGAAGAGTCCCAAAGACTGCGGAGCAGGGCCAGCCCTTGGGGAGGTGCAGCTGGAGGGTCAGACAGAGCCCGGGTGATTCCTGCAATTCCCGCGCAAGGCCACCTAGACCTTCCAGTTGCAGCTCACCAGCTTGTGAAGGTTTTCTTTCCTGCAATGCTTTCTGGGGCAAACGCTTTCCTTTTGGCACCAGCGCTTTACCATTTTGCCCCTGCGTTTCCAGCTCCCAAGAGGACGGCCGGTATTCCATGCACCCTTGCTGTCCTGGGTATCGCGGATCACCGTGGGACTTCCGAGTCCTCTCCCAGCAATGTCTCCTCTGCCCCTCCCATACTCAGAAAGCCAAATCTTGAAGCACATGAGGGGATGTACGAGTTACAGACAATAAATGCCTTTTGTGTATCATTGCACCAGCCTAGTCGTACTTGTGAAACCAAAGTTTCTGGTGGGTGACAAACTCCCAACAGACATCACCCAGGCATGAGGCCAGCAGTCAGCAAGCGACATGCGGGGCAACCTTTCACAAGACCTAAGCATCCTCAAGCTCCGAAAAGGGCCAAACCTCTTCTCTCCGCTCAGGAATCAGGTCACTGGATGCTTTGTTCCGCTTCAGCCTGGCGGGATTTTGATCATCGCTGCTGGCACAACTTGCGCCGGTGACGTGGTGGTCACGCAGCAGAAACCCTGAGGACAAGCGAGGCTGCTGGGACACCGCTTTGGCAGCGTGAAGAGATAAGCTGTGTCACTTGTCCTCTCCGGCACTGGGAAGGCAAGAGGGTATTGCCATGGCAATGGGATTTGCCGGCTCGGCGCACGGCATTCCTCACCAGGGCAGCATCGGCGATGCTCCCAGGGTGCCCGGGCAACGGGGACAAGGGGGGAGCTGGTGCTATGGAGTGCTGCAGTTACACAAAGCTGCCTTCTCTCATTCTAGGGGAAGAGACTTACCTAGATTTAAGCCACCAGCAGCTGCATGGTTTAAGAAAAAGACGGGTGTTGCAGAAGCAAGCATGTGAACTCCCCAGCAGGGAGGAGTTGAGGTGCAAAGCCTGAAGCGATAGTTGCAAGCCACAGTTTGCACTGCTGGTTGCAACCTGTTTCCTCAAAATGTAGAGCAGGGCTTTGCAGCGAGAGCTCTGCTGGGAGATCAGAGAGATGGCAAGAGATAGCAGGTGGAGGTGGGGGAGAGGAAGGACGGCAGGGTGTCGCGCGGGGTGTCGTGCCTCCCCGTGTCACAATTTGGGCTTGCTTTGTGTACGCAGGCACTCGCTCACCCCCGCAGAGCCGTGGGGTTAGGAAGGGCTCGGGGCTGAAAAATGCCCCAAATGTTATTTGCTCCTTTGACTCTCCCACACCAGAGTCCTCCTTAAAGGCGCGAATAACGAGACTTGAAAGCCGCGGAGCGGGGAAGGTGCGAGGGAGAGAAGCCAGGCACTCCGGCACACTGGTAGCTAAAAAGCAAGGTGGCCACCTCCCCAGACCAAAGGATGATGGACGGGGTCTCATCTCAGCCCCCCAAACGCCTGCCCAGACCCCGCTTATCGCGAGCAGGGCACTGGGAACGGCAGCAACGCCACCAAAGAGCTGCCCAAACCTCGCGCGGTGGGGACCGCAACGGCTATAGCGGTAATTACTGGAGCTCTTCTCATTTGCAAGCACCAGAGCAGACACACATCGGTCCACGGTTCAGCTGCTGCTCCAGCCACCCCCTGCCTTGAGGTGGGCGAGCGACAGCCCAAGACCTTTCAGGCTCAGAGCGTGAGCAGGACAACTCCTGCAGCCATCAGCACGCTTGCCCGTTGGGATGCTCTTGATATTTTCGGCATTTACAGACGGGAGACGGCACCTCGCCACACGACTGCGAGAGAGGGTCCCGCAGGACCAGGCGCCGAAAGAGGCTCAGAATCAAACCCGTACTCAGCAGATTTGGACCCTGAGTCGTAACCCAAACGGACTGGTCACTGAAACATCGCGCCCTGTGCCTGTTCCCCCCCTTCATGCTCGACGTCTCAACGCTAAGCTCGTTCCCGCAGGGCCGCCCAGCTCCGTCCCCCCCTCAAAAGCACATTTTGGTGGCTCACCGACAGGGAGGGGTTGCCCTCGTCCTCGACGGTGACCACCAGGCTGTAGAAGCTCTGCCGCTCGCGGTCCGGCGGGGAGGGACGGGTGGCGATCTCGCCGGTGACGCGATCCATGCGGAAGGTCAGGTCCTCGTTCCCGCGGGTGATGTAGTAGGAGAGGACGCTGTTGAGGCCGGCGTCCCGGTCGGTGGCACGTACCTGGACCACCGCCGTGCCACCGCCGACGTTCTGCAGGGGGAGACGGCGGGGTGAGCAGCAGAGACACACGACGTAAATCGCGTGCGCCTCAAAATATATAATGAATAACATAATTGTAATACAGAGAGGGGTTTTTCCAGGCATTGCGGTGCTTGAGGCTCCAAACTCGCTGCCCTGACACCCAGCAGCCAAGCAGAGGGCTGCTCTCCCTCACCAGCTCCTGGATGCCGTTTTTGCAGTGCTTGTTGCCAACGATGTTTTATTAATAAATGCGTCTTTGTGCCAAAAATTAACCAAGGCTACTCGCCCTGCAACGGATAGCTCAGCTGATAATCAGCCACAGGCTCAGCGATGGAAGGCTCTGCCCTTTCCTTGAGTGCTCAGATCTTTTTTGGTTTGCAACTCTGAGGTTAAATGTATTTTCTGCATTAGCTTTTAAAAAGAAGTGGAATAAAACTAAGAGGCGACATTTGCTGTTAAGTCGCCAAAGCCAGCTGCCGCTGCGCGCTGGGATTGCACCTCTTTTTCCATATGTTACAACATCTCCCATTTGTTGCAATGAAGGAGTTTGATTTCCTGCCACAGAAAGCTGTGCGTTAGGTCCTATCTCGGCTGGCACAGCCCGGGAGAGTGTAAAAACCAGTGTGTGTGCAAAGGTGAAGGCTGTGTAATGGACTCAGAGCTCGGCTAATTATTTTTGGATAGTCCCATTACGGGGGAAATCAAAACAGAAATTCTGTTCTTCAACCAGCTCTGAACATGTATTAAATAGATAAGAAAATCCTAACAGGGCAATAACTTTAATGCAAAGCTATTAATCATGAGCACCACTTCCTCACAGCTAAGTGTCACTGGCTATTACTCGTATTTCATTTTTCATCATCAAATTGAGAACCCCCCCCGGTCCAGGAATTAAACTGTCAGGAAATAAGTTGTCTTTTCTCACGCCTGATTGTGTTTTATTGCTTAATTATCTAGCTCTTGCCGAGCTGTTTCCTGAAAGCAATTCCTATTCTGCACCGCGCCGCCTCTTGTGTCATTTCGGTGGCATTTCCACGGGCGTGTAGCCACTTCTCCTTCCTCCTGGTCCCTGCAGCCTCATGGGCTTAAGTTGCCCGCAGAGCTCTCTCCTAGCCCCAAACGAGGAGGCCGTCACAGCTGAGGGCTTGCGAGGGGCCAGCAACCCTTAAATGACCCAAAGTGAGGTTTGCAAGGGGCCACCGAGGGACTTGTCCCCACCTGCCTTGTGGCAAGACCTCACCTTGGGAGGATGGAAGGAGAGGAGCGGGGCTGGGTGCTCACCTCGCTCACGCTCACGTTGTAGCCGAAGGGGCTGTCGATGATGGGGGGGTTGTCATTGACGTCGAGGATGTTCACTCGCAGGGTGTGCTCCTTCCTCCGGGGCGGCACGCCGCCGTCCGAGGCTTGGATCTGCAGTTGGGGATGGATTTTCAAACAAATGCTCTTTTTAAGCTCAACAGCCCCAAGAAAATAGCCTCGATGCTCAAAGCAGAAGAAGCCCAAGGAGGTAAGCGGGGCGGTTTGGTGCTTACCCGTAAGGTGTAGTGATCCAGCAGCTCCCGGTCCAGCGGCCGTGCCACAAACACCTCGCCATAGGTGTTGTTGGTGGTACGGATCTCGAAAGCCCGGCCAATGTTCCCCGATGTCAGTGAGAAAGTCACCTGGAAATGTCACCGGGAAATAAAAAAAAGGGCAGGCAATAGGATGCTGTGAGGAGGAAGGAGAGGGAGGAGACCCTAAAATAATAAACCCAGCATCATCTCAGGAAGCCTCTGAGCGTTTTAAAAGGTCCACAGATGTTGAGCTCCACAGATGTCCTGGCTAATTGCAGCCGCCCCAACCATGGGCCAACCCTGGTCTCATCCACAGCCCTCCTACGGCGCCAGCAATGTTTTGGTATTAAGGGTGGCACGGAGCACGTGGCAGGTCGCTTTCGGACCCCAAAGCGAGACAGTGGCTCACCTACAGACCCCCAAATCCCAGACCTGACTCTGAGGGTGTCAGAGCAGAGTCCCCCTGATTTCCAGCCCTGCCAGCAGGAGCGGGACTTGGCCCGTGACGTCTCAGAAACCGCAGCGAGAGCAGACGGGACCTCATTAACGCCTCTCTGCGTGCTAAAGAAAATAGCAAGTGGCAGAGAGCTTCCCGCTCAGCCTGCCGAGGGCTTCGCTGCCGTTCCCGGCGGTGGGAGAGGCCACAGCTGGTTTCCAGATTGCCGGGCTCCTTCTGACACATGTCCCGCAGAGCTCTTTGCCCCAGACAGCCCAAGGACGAGTGTTTTCCTCTCCTGCAGGCTCGCCTTGACCGGGGAGCGCTGGTACCCGCTGCGCAAACATCCCCAGCACCGCTGGCATCAACGACCAGCCTTTGCTTTCGCAGGGATGCAGAGCAGGGGAAGGGTTTGGGAAGATGCTGACGGAGGGATTTCTGCATCAGTGAGACACTTCCACAGCCTTACGGGCAGCCCCAAACCTGCTGCTCCGGCTTCCCTACCTGCCCGTTGCTGCCAGCGTCGGGGTCACGGGCCAGGACCACAGCCACCCGCTTGCCGACGGTGCTGTCCTCTGCCACGCTCACGGAGGAGTCGGAGGTGATGTCAAACTGGGGGCTGTTGTCGTTCTCGTCCAGGACCGTGATGGTTACCTGTGGGCATGGCAGAGGACTCGGGCAGGAGCCGGCTCCCTGCCCACCCGGCATCAACAGCCGCGCTGACATCCCCTGCAAACTCTTGACCCGCTGCACCCTTCCGAGGTGCCAAAAACGGGAGTGTTGTCCGTGCCCTGTGGGAATGGGTGCAGGTATATGAGCCCAGGAACTGAAGCTACATCCCTGTCTGCAGAGGAGGAGGAGGGGGAGGAGGAGGGATGCTTAGAGGCTGGAGAGAGAGTGCCAGGGTGCTACAGCTCTCAAGTGGTGGATTTTTCTATGGAGCGCCCTATGGTTTTTTATCCTCCAAATAGCCGGGCATGGAGCAACTCATGCTGACCCTTTCCTGCTAAGCTTTTCACGAGCAGTGATTTCATCTGTGCTCGCAGCACCAGAGGTTGGGCAGGGTTTGCCTTAAACGGGCACAAAGAAGACAGAGCTGTGTGTATTTAACTAAACCAGGTGGGCATAGAGAAGACAAGAGCTCCCTCCTGGGAAAAGGCACATGGGCGAATGAGAGACCGGGCAGGAGATGCTCGGAGGGGCATTCCACCGCAGGCGACCGGGGACCAGGCTACTTTGGCCACAATTAGCCAGAGGAAATGCTCTCATTGCGTTTGTAATCAAAGAGCTGCAATGTGACACAGAAATGAGAGAGGAAGAGACTTTCTGTTCCCGGGGCTCTATTTATGGGTGCCCTGAGCCCCCAGGTGCGGCCAGGCTGAATGCGACAACATCCCGGAGGAAGCCGGGGAGCGAGTTGTGTGCCTCGGGACGATTCGGTTATTGTTGCCGCTGAATTAAAAACAGAGAGCCAGGAGCGGGGAGAGCCCATTCAGCCGCTGCGATGGATCCGGCAGCTGCTCTCCCAAATGCCAGATCAGGGCGTTGGGATTTCTGCTCGCCAGCAGCAGGGTGGCTCACGGGTGCCGCACCATGTCCCGGGGGGGCTGTCACAGAGGCTGGTGGTGCTGGTGGGACGGGGCTGGAGACCTCCGCCCTGGTCCCTCCTTGCAGCTCAATGCAGAGTTTGGGATGGATCCTGGCCCCCGAGATGATGGAGCATGACGGACACGCTTACCTTCTGTTGGAGGAGGGAAAAGGGGAAACAGAGAAAACAAAGAACCACGAGTTAGTGGGGGATGAGGAGGTGCGGGCAGATGCAGTGGGCAGTGGGCTAGCCCTGTGTCCCACCATAGCGGTGTCGGGGGCCGCGGGTACCCCCCTGCGGCGATTTGGAGGCTCGTCTGTTGGCGTATCCCTTTGTTTTTTTCCTAGATAAGCTTGGCAGATTTGCCCCTCGCTCCGGGAGAGGCTCGGAGAAGAGCAGGGCAGTGTGCGGAGAGCCCAGCCGCCAGCACCCATGGGTGGGGACAGGCAGCGCTTGCAGCCTCACTGCTTTTGCCATCCAGCATCATTCTACAGGCAACACATGCACCAAGACACGAGAGCACTCGTAACGCAGAGCGCTGCTCAACCCTGCAGGCCAGCCTCTGGTTTCACCACCCCCCACCCCCCACCGGGTCCCTGCTCCTCCAGCTGGGCCAAACCAGTAGAATTTGGGTAGTGCCAGCCGAGCTGCCTCTGCCCACGGCACGGGGACCAGGCTCGCCCTGCACCCGCCGTGCCTCCTGCCGCAGCAGAGAAATGCAAATCACCCTCCCGCTCGGCTGCCTTTGAAACTGCCAAATATAACCCTCTTAAAAATAAACCACTGCGAAGTATTTCAAGGCCCTCAAATTTACCTCCCTCAAAACCGTTTTAGCTTGGTAAGCGACCTGCAAGCTCTACAGTTTGGGGTGGTTTGTTTTTTTTTTCAATTTTGTTCTGAGAAATCCCACCCTATGACACGCAGAAGCTAAAAGGCACCAGTCCGTGCTTATGCAAATGCAGGGTTTCCCCCAAATCAGGGTTTCCAGACCCTGGTGGCCAGAACAGAGAGAACAATTAGGACATGCTGTCCCATGCCAGAGGAAGAGGGAGGTGACCTGAGGTCAGCTCTGCCAGCACAGAGGTTGGCAGGGAAGTGGGTAGGAGCTACTCACCACCGTGGAGTCAATCTTTGGTCCTCCATCATCGGCCACCACCGTCAAGGTGTAGAAATCCCCTTTCTCTCGATCCACCTGGCCTTTGACCGTGATCACACCCTGCCAAGGATGAACAACAGCCATGTTGGGTGTTGGTGGCCAAGCAAGCCAGGAGGGACCACGCTGTGGCTACTTACAGTGATCCCGTTGATTTTGAAGAGGGAGAGCGCCTGTGCGTTGGTGTTGGGGTCGAACTTGTAAGTGATCTGGTTGAGGTTGTCGATGGAGCGGGCCTGGACCCGGAGCACCTCAGAGCCCAGGGGGATGTTCTCCACGATCACGGCCTCGTAGCTGCTGTTGGAGAACTGCACGGCCTCGTCTAGCTCGTTCAGCAGGCTGACGTACACGCTGCAGAAGCCCTGGTTGTTGGGGGGTGCCTGGTCCGTGGCAGAGACGTTCATCAGGTAGCTGGTTTTGGTCTCGTAGTCCAGGTACTCGATCGTCGTGATGAGGCCTGTGCTCTCATCGATCTCGAACTTCCCCTCGGCGCCCGACAGGATTTTGTAGTTCACCAGACCGCCGTTCCCTGGGGCAGGAGCAGGAACCACGGCGCCGGTTGGACGAAGCATCCCGAAGAGGCAGGCACCACCGACGCCCACCCCGACCTCGGAGCAGAGCCCATCCCACGTGGGGATTTCAGCCCAGCCAAGCCAGGATCCGTGCAATGGCTGATTTTACCACCTCCACCAAGAAGCTGGGTGTTTCTCACCCTCACCTTCCTACCTGTGTCTCGGTCGGTGGCCCGGACCACCGCCACCGAAGTCCCTATCCCTGCCGTCTCCCGCAGCCCCAGGCGGTTGTACTGCCGTTGGGTGAACACCGGCACCTCATCGTTGACGTCTTCCACGTAGACGATCACCTGCAAAACCCCCCAGAGAAACCACACGTGAGCCGGACGGGCTCATGAGCCCTTGCCAGCTGCTTGCACTTGTGAGGGGAAAGATATCCTTCACGGCACTCATCTGCTGCACAGGAGAAAAGTTCTCTCTACTACAAACACCACGTGATGGAGAGCGAACATGCACGGTTTAACATCATAGATTGAAACAAGCCCCGTGGTCAGAGTGACTCAGTCCTTCCCTGGCCAGAGGGAGGTCCAGTCTGTGTATTAATTTCTCTGTGCTTTGGGATCCCCTGCTCAAAACTTTACGGTTACAGACCCCGCAGCATAGAAATGCTGACGACTTGGTGGGAAATTTTGCTCAAAGTTCAGCGGGTCGAGCTGCTGTTTCCCCAGGGAACATCCTTTCTCCTCCTGGTTTTCTGCTTGCTGCTGGTGCTGAGGGCACGTCGCGCTCAGCCAGAGCCCACCCCACCAGTGGGTCTAAAAATAGATGCAAGCAGAGGGCTGGGTTCGTGGGAACCGTGGGAAGCTGGTGTGTCCTTGCTAAAGATTATTGCCGCTGGGTCCTGGCTTATTTACTTAGGTGCCTGGCCAGGAGACACGGTCTCTAACAGGCTGAGGCTCAGCTCTTCCTCCCGGAGGCTGAACCACATCTCACGGGCCGAGCGGGACTCCCTCTGACAGCGACTGCCGCACCACTTAGCAGCCTCCTCACACCGAAATGTCACAGGAAAAAAAAAAAACACAAACCCAAAACAAACAACCCCCCCCCCCCAACAACCTCTTCTCCACCCACGGGTGGCCCCGGGAGACTTTTCATCAGCATTTCCATGCCAGATCTCTCAAACTTCCTGCACGCCTGCGAGGGCTGGAAATGACTGTCCTCTGATGAAGCATCCCAAATATTTTGCCTGAACTCCTCCACCTCCCAGCCCCGCTGCTCAGCCCTTGGCAGCCCCCGGGTCCTTACCCTCACGGAGCTCCTCATGGGTCCCTGCTCCGTGTTGTAGGCCTCCACCTCCAGGACGTGAGAGGAGTTTTGCTCCCTGTCGAGGTGCCGCACGCCTCGCATCACCAGCCCGGTGCTGGGATTGATGCGGAAGTTGTTGTGCTCGTTTCCTGGCAGGAGGGAAAAGCGAGATGGATGCTGCCCACCGCCGCTGCATCCGTCCCGGTGACACGCCGAGCCCTCCCCGGGGGCTATCTTGGAGGAAGATTATTGAGCAAAACCCAAGCCCCATCACCTCCAGCTACGTCAGGCTCGGCTACATCAGGGTTTGGCCCTGGTTAAGCCAGGAGCTACGGCATCCATCCATGACAAATCATCCACCAGCAATTAACCCAAATGCTGTGCTCAGGGGCGGGGGAAACGTTTCTGTGGGCTGCAAAGTGCAAAAGGATGGAGAGCGCAACCCCCCGAGGCTGTGCGTGTGGCTGGCCGGAGCCTGGCGCAAAATCCATAAAGGGGCACCTGGACTTACCTTTGACAATCCTGTACCACACTTTCCCGTTAACACCTTCGTCTGCGTCTGTGGCTTTCACCTTCACGAGAAAAGCAAAGCGGTGAAGTTGAAGGGCAGAGATTTCCAGACCGTGACAAATCCTCCCACCCTCCTGAGGCTGGACGTCCTGCTCCTCCACCTGAACCAGGGAGCTTACCAACTGCAAAGCAAAATAAGTCACCCTCCCCTCGTCACCGGACAGCAGGGACACGAGGACCATGCCATGAAACCCGCGGGTCAGTGTGCTGGTGGAGGTGCCTCCATCGGTCCTGCCCCACACCTCAATGCTCGCCCCGCTGGAGATGCCACCGGGGACGGAGCCTCCCAGCCCGCAGAATTGGTTTGAGCTGGGCAGGGAGAGCTGCTCCCGTGCCCGGTGGGCACGCAGCCCACGGCAGCAGGGCAAGTCACCTAAGCAGCCGCATATGTAAAAATGACCGAAAGAAACACAAATGCAACCAGCCTAGAGCATGCTGGTGGTCTGGATGCTGGTCTGAATCCTTGCAAGACCCCGAGCGGTGGGTGGGAGCACCCCTTAGCTGTGCTGCGCCGCACAGTCCGTGCGCGTACCAAATGAGCCGTCCACCCCGGGAAACCCAAGTCACGGGTCCCCTCTGGTGTCGCTGAACAATACTGCAGTGCTTTCCCCGCAGACCCCAGCCAGCAGCCCACCGGCCCCGGCAGCTGGGAAGCGGGATCCGGCGTGGGAGAGCAGAGCCAGGGATTCCTCCCCAGCTGGCACTGAGCCACCGCGGCTCCCCTCCGCAGAAATCACTTCCCGCAAAGCATCCAAACCACGACCGCGGCGGTGGCTGCTTGCGAATTACCAGGGTGAGGATGTGGAGAGAATGCCTTAGCCTTTATTCTCCGCCTGTTTCCCCCGGCATGGCATCTTCTCCCTACAAATATTACCCAGCAGTTTCCTTTTTCCGGGCAGGTGGGGGTTTGCGCTCTCTGGCTTTCACCCACAGCCCCACACAACACTTGCAGGAGCCAGGGATGCTCTTCTGAAATGCAGTTTTGAGACGCCTTGAGCTGCTCTTGTTCCCTTCCACCAAATCAACCTGCGTCACCAGAAACCTTAGAAAACGCTGACCCCTGCACTTGCAAACTATCCGTGCCGTGCACGCCGTTTTCCTCCATCCCAGACCAGTTCACGTCGCGCTTACGGCCAGACGCAACCCCGTGCCTCGCTCCGTGTTTCACCACCGACCCAGCACCTTCCTTTCACAGCAGAAAGCTCTCCCTCCCACACCGGCTCTTCCACCCTTGGGGTTCCCCGAGGCCGTTTCTGGGCAGGAGCTGGGCTGTCTCCTCTCCGTGATGGATGGGCACTGCACCAACAGGCGAGCGATGCCCAGGCAGACGGGCTGCCTTGGCATGGCACTGGCTCCGTCCTGGGAAGAGCTATCGCATCAGCCGAAACGCCGTGCTGGGGCAGCAGCTGTGGGAAGGAAGCCTAAGGGATGGGAGGCAAATCTTTGCAGCTTTTTGTGCCATCCCCTGCCCTGCTGTGCCCGGGAAAATGCATTTCAAGGTGAGCAAACTGGAAGGTTTTCAACGTGATGAGCAAACTGCACCTTGCAAACACCCCCTTGGCCATCCTTTTCCCAGCTCACCCCAAGCATTTGCTGCAGGCAGCTCTGGCACATAAACCGGGTGAAATGGGTCAGCCCAGGTATTTGGTTTTTTTGTTAAAAAAAAAAAACTAGTTTGCATTAAACCAACAGCTGCTCCTGCCAGCCTGCAGCCGGGAAAAAGCTCGGCTGCTGCTGCTTCGACTCACTGAGGTCCCAGAGGAGACGTGGTACTTTGACAGACTGTCCCAAACCTGGCAAAACAAATCAACTTGAGTTCAAGCGGTGGGAGAAAAGCTCTTTCTGCTGCAGGTGCAAGGCACCTTGTGCAGCTGAGTGCTGGCTGCCTCCAGTCCACTTTATCCCCCTGCTACAGAAAAAGCGGGCTGCAAGCAGAGCCAGCTTTTTTGCAGGCCACCTTTCAACGCCCCCCCCCTACCTCCCCAGCTACTGAAAAGGGGTCAGAAAAGGAAGAGGGGAATAAAAGGATGGGGAAAAAAAAAAGCAGGCGGCTTGGCGCAGAGTTGCTGGGCAAAGGGGGAGCAGGCGTATGGAGGGCTGCCCGCTGCCCCCTCCCTGGTGCGGGGGGCTGAGCCCACGACTGTACCATTCAGCCTTCCCGGAGGGGCAAAACCTGGGGAAAAAACAACCTGGGAGGCTCGAGCCCTCATCCCAGCGGGACACAGCCCCGGGACACTGCCGCGGTGGCAAAGCCCGGGATGGGGCTCGGGGGGCCCCCTTGGCTTTGCGTGCTGGGGCTGTCCCCCAGCCTGGCTGCCATCTCTCTCCCACCCTCCCTTGCCCTCCAAAAAGGGACGAGGGGGCTGCCACCCTGCGGAGCGCGGTGGGAGAGGCGGCGAGGGAGGCGTGCGGGAGGCAAAGCTCGGGCTCGGCTGGTCGGTGAGAGGTAGGGAGCCCAAATCCCCGTGGCAAACTCACAAAAGGGCCATTCAGGCTAATCCCGAGGGGCGAGGGAGGCAGGCCGGGGACGTGCTGCTGGGGGAAAGGGTTGCAAACGGGGTGGGGAGGGGAGATGCAAAGTTTGGGGTGGGGTTGAAGTCAGGCATCCCTCCTGCCTTCCCCGTTGGGTTGCTTTGTCTGTCCCGGTGATGGGAGAGGGGGAAAGTCTTTTTGATCCAGCACTGCCACTTAACAGGGACAGTGATGGGGTACAGTATCGCTTACAGCCCTTTGCTTTCGCTACCCGACTATCCGGGTTGTTAATCTGCGTGTTTGATACCGTCCCGCATTACCTCCTCCTGCAAACAAGTAGAAAGATTGAGTGCACTGGGAAAAGCTGGGGAGCTCCAGAAAAGCGTCGCTAAGCGAGACGGGGAGGGGGAAGAGAGCTGTTTTTCATCTGAGCTGCGTTACAGGCACAGTAGTGCCTGAAAACAGCCTTTTCTTTGCAGGAGTTTGAGAAAAACGAGGGAGAGCATATGGAAAAACTCCTGCCAAATTAAGCAGCTGGGCCAGGCCAGGCAGGCAGCGCCCGGCGCTGGGCAGAATAATGCTCTCTGCTGCTCGCGTACAAGAATCCTTTCTCCTTCCTCTCCGCCTTCCTCGGGAGCATTTTGCTTTTTGCAATTTCTGTTCTTTCCCTCTGATCCTCATCTGCCTCGTGCCCCGTGCTGGGTCCTGAGCACTCGCGGGGACGTCTCCTGTTAGAGCCGATCAGGCAAGGATGACCTTGCTGGGGGGGGGATTTGCCAGGCTGGGCAAGCCTCTTATTAATTTACCTGGGTTAATAATGTGGGGCTTGGGTGGGACAGCGATGCTGGGAAGGGGTGAGGCTACAAACAGGGATGCAGGCAGCAGCTTGGCCAGTGGCTACAAAATGCTGCGGGTGACCGGTCCATTGCCGTGCTTCAGGAAAGGCACCGAGCTCCCACCCCGCGGGAGGGAAGACCTCGTCCCCACGCGTGCTGTGGCCAGGGCGTGGGGAGTGCTGCTGTTATCGCGCCCCGACCTTTCTGCTGACAGGACCCCAATCTTGGTAACTTTTTGCTGAAATTCTGCTGAAACCACCGTAACTCTGCCTTAGGCAGGAGGTGAGGGGGAAATCCCCCGTGAGCACGTTAATACATTGGAAACTTATCGGCCCTAAAGAAAAGTCACCGCTTACGTGTACCCTACAAAGATTTCCCAGGTTTTTAGCAGCTCCATTTGTGGAAGGGCTTGAGGGATCAGGTGAGGGGCAGCCCAGACCTTCCCTGAATCTGCAGCTCTGCCAGCCGAGCTAGGTCTGAGGAGAGGATGGATGGAAGCGAGAGGAGAAGAGCGCGTGGCTGGAAAAGCCTGGGAAAACATCAGTGTGATCCCTCCCGATGTGTTTCTAAGGGACGCTGTCAGCTGGATTTAAAAGAAAAACCCAACAGCCACCACCAACGGAGCAAAAAACTACCTAAAGAAATTGCCCATGCCTCCCGGCTCGCTCTTAACGAACAAAATCAGGTCACCAAGCCAAACCACGTGCGGTCAGTAAATGCCAGAATTAAGGTAGCCGTGGTAACCTTGATTCAGGCTGCCTTTGGTGTGAGAGGTAAGCAGCAGCCCTGCCTGCGGGTTTTCCTGCCCGGGCAGCGCACAGGAGCAGCCTGCCCACGGAGCAGGGGGGTCTTTGGGATGGCTGAGGCTCTCAGGGGCTGCTCTGCTCCCAAAACTGGAGGGGAAGGGGCTGAGCCGGGCGAGGAGAGGCTTTGCCAGATGAAGAAATGCTTTTGGGGTGAAGGGAAGTGGAAAGAGCACTCCAGAGGAGCGGAAGAGAGCCTTGGCCCCTGAGCCTGGTCGCAATACACGTGAGGATTCAGCCGAGCTAAGGTGAATGCCAACCCATTTATTTTTGCATTTCCCATTTTCTAAGCGCGGAGCTGGCTCTGGCCCGTAGAAGCAGCCACATCTCCCCAGAGCCTCCGAGCTCGGACCGGGCCGGTACAGTCCGTGCCCTGAGGCTGCCGGCATCGCAGCTTTGAAGGCTCAAGCCCAGGCGATGCAATGTATTCCAGAAATAAATCCCATCTCCCAAGTGCCTCAAAGCCGGCACCCAACTCTAGTGGAAACCTCTGACCTTAGTCCCTCTGTATCTCGGCTCATTGCCTGCAAGAAGAGGAGCACGGATCCCACAGGAGCGATCCGGGATGAGGCAGGGTCCTGGCAAACCAAAGTTGGGACCTCACCTACGTAAGCATGAACCCCCACACAGAGGGTACGGCTGGGGCACAGACAACCCGAATTCAAGGACTCCTTAACCTCCGAGCGCTCGGCCTTGCAGCTCTCATAGTGTTTGCTTAAGGTTGTTTCCTCCTGAGTAATTTGGATGGTGCGCGATGCTTATCTATTCTGATGCAGCATCTTGCTTTCCACCAGGCTCAGCTCTGCTGGGGCGTTTCATAGTTTCCAGTTAGCGATTAAAGGCATTTCGCTGATGTCTCCTCTCCCCTTTTTTGAATGCTTTACCGGTGAACGGCTGGCTGCTGCCTACACAAACCTGCGTGGCTTCGGGATGGCGGCTGCAAGCGCAGACCCAGAGAACCTGGCGGTCCCTGCAGCCCTGCCTGCCCCCTCCTAAACTCTTAATTTTAAACGGGGTCAATCCAAATCCATACTTGCCAGGAGACTGCCTGGCCACGGACCGGCCTAACATCCCTCCATCACTCTTCTAACTCCCACACCTCTGTAGAAAAGTCAGCGTAATAAAACTTTACCTCCAGAGCACGAAGGGCCAAGCCAAGCTGTCGCATTGCAGAGGGTCGGCACAGTAATATTTCCCCAGCCCTCATCTCTGAGCTGGGGAGATGCTGGCCTCTGGCACAGCCAGTCCGGGGATGGGAACGGGTGCAGGAGGGTGCACGGGAGCAAAACGATGGGTGCAAATTGCTCTGGGGATGCGAGTTGGGGGGGATCTGGCCCAGTGGGGAAAGGAGAGGACGGTTGCCATCAAGTGTTCGGTAAGAGATCTTACTGGTGAGGCTTTGGGAAGCTGGTTTGCATCACTGGTTGCAGAACTGGCTGAGAAACCTGTGACGTGTCTGAACCTGAAACCAGGTCAGCAAAACACCTAACACAAGAGGATTTTCAGCACAAGCAGAGTGAGGGCGTTACACTTCGCCCCTGCAAAAAAAAAAAAAAAAAAAAATAGGCAATGCTAGTGCAATACTGCAGCTCGATGGGGACTTATTCGGGCAGAGGTTCAACCAACTATCCATTTTCTTTAGGGGAGAGGGAATAATCAAAAAACCCTAAAAGACAGTCAATTCGACAAACCCACATTTCTGGGGAATAGAGAAGAACCAAACCCCAGCAGCCAGGGGGGAGGATTTTGCACCTTCTCTAGTACACAGTTATTTATCGCTTCCAGAAAAGCTTCATGCAACGTGTATGCACGTTCCCTACAGGTGTCATCACCAGGGCCATGGTACCACGTACATGTAGTAGTACCTGCGCTAGATTTCTTTGCCAGATGGTTTTGCACTTCAGTTCAGGGGAATACTTTGCAGGTGTAAATCCCACCTCTGCGCTTTGCCTGCTGGTAAAGCAGACAGACTCCTAACCCCCTGGGTCACAGAAAACACGGCCAGGAGGATTTTGGACATCAAGGCGAGCCAAAAATCCATCAGGTTGGACAGAGGGTGGCTGTCTGTCCAGCTTCTAGGTGGTAATCACCCCGTGTCGCAACTCTGTGTCATCTTGTGCACTACAGGGAAGATGAGCACAGAGGACGCTGGCAACAGGACCTCTCCCACCCCACCTCTCCTTGGGCTTCTGGTTTCCACCACTGAGCTGGTCCCACCCAGTCCCGCATCCCCCAAGATGGCAGAGCCGCTGCCCGTCATCGTCGCGCTCGTCTGCATCTTCCTCCTCCTGGCGACCTTTGTCATCTTCGTCACCCTCTGCAAGCCAGCGGCGCTGGACCAGTCCCGCTTTGGGCCCCACGAGTGCATGCCCCATCACCCGGCGGATGCCAGCGAGCCCCAGCTGAGGCTCTGGAAGCGGCTGGGCTCCCTGCGCCGTTCCATCAACACCTTCAGGAGGAGTCGGCCAGTGTCCCAGAGCCAGCTCGCCTGCCCCAGAAGCTCCCCCGCCGGCCAGGATTGGGACATTATGGAGTCCACCAAAATGTGATCCCGCTCTCCGGGAACTAAATCACCCCGCACTGCTATTCTTTCCCAAGCTTTTGGTCCCGGCTCAGTTCCCTCCTCAAGCAGCCCCCGGTATCCTGGGCATCCCGGCAGAGCCCCTTTGAGCAGCTCATTTCCAGCCAATGGCTCTGCAAGGCAACAGGAGATTTTGCTATTTCATGTTCCAGAATGCTTTCCAGGTTACTGTTTCCTGGCAGGAAAGGTAGAGGCATCCAAACTACGCCCACACGCAGCTATCACCGGGCAGTCAAAAAAAAAAAAAATATCGCCGCTTAATTTCTTTTGGAAAACATTGCGCAAGTCGCGAAGCACCTGTACAAACAGCCGGGGCGAGAGCAGAGCAACCTGGCTGCCTAACAAACAGCGCCTTGAAGAGAGGCATCCCGGGGCAAACGTGCTCTACAAAAACCAACCCTCAGCTGAGATTGCCCCCCCGAGACGTGCTCCTGAGCAGGCGGAGGAAGGCTCGTCCCCCCCGTGAGCTGCCCGGTCCCCGTCTCCCCTCTCCCCACGCAACGAGCCATGGGTTGCTGCAGTGGATGCTTGGAAGGACGCGCGCTACGGCTGTCTGCTGGAAACCTGCTTCCATAAATGAGCAGCGGGAGCAGGTAAACACGCCTGTAAACGCGTTAAAGAGGCCTTTTGAAGAAGCCTCACGGCAGCTGCCGGCTTGGAAAGCCACCGCGTAAGGCTGAGCTGCTCGTTTCTGCTGGGAAAGGGTACAACGGCCAGCAGGTAATCTGATGTGCTTGAAGAAATCAGTAGGAAAAAGAACTGGTTTAGTTCTTCCAGGTCGTGCTAAGTTCAGCCATCAAGTTCACCCCTTTGGGTGAAGTCTCCATGCCCAGTGAGGTCCCATGGCAAGCACCAAACCCTGTGTCCCTCTGGGTTTCGCGTGGTTTCTGATCCTCGCGGGGTGCAGCTCAGTGTCGGGACCTCCCTGGGCTGCCTGGGACATTCCTGCTCTCCTCCGGCCCTGGGCTGCCTGGCTTTCGGAGAAGGGGATGGGAAACCTTCAAAAACTCTCTTGTTGCCATAGGGGTGCGGGGATGTATTTGAAGGGGGAGACCTTCAGTACAAACGGTTCACTTTTAAAGGTGTAAATTAAACTAGGCCAGGTGATTGCCCATTTCCATTTCCCTCTGATTTTGTTCTGTGGAAAACAAACGTCCCCCAAATACTGCCTCTCCTTTGCCACAGACTTCCGAGAGCATCCCCCTCTTTTGGGAAGCATGGTCTAGGAAAAGGCACTTCTATATCAGACTGGGGTTTCCTCCATTCGCAGTCTTTCCATTTGCAGAACCGGCTCAGTTTTAGGAGTCCCACGGCAGAGCGTCTCTCCGCCTGCGCCGCTCCCCTGCCCACCTCCAGCCCGGGTGCAGGGATTGGAGGCAGAGGCCTGACCCCAGAGACCGGCACGGCGCTTCGGCCGTCGTCACCGTGCCGCCGCGCAAGAGGAGCCGCAGGGCCCGCGCTCGGGGACCAGCCACCCCCAGCGTGACTCCCGGCAAACCTTCGTTGCAAAGAGGCGAAAGGCTCCTTTCTTCTCTCCCGCTGACTCACCCTGCCCGCGAAAGCCAGGGACAAAGCTGCCCCTTTCCTTGTGCCGGGAGAGGTATTCAAGGCAGGAGGAGCCTTCCCAGGGCCCTCTGCAAAGAGCCTTTGGTGCCCGCTCCAGAAGAGCCCTGGGTTTTTGAAGGGATGCTGGAAGCCCTCGGAGGCTTAGTGAATGCCCGCATTCATTCGGCACTCACTGAGCCATTCAGCTCGGCCCACCGCTCCTTCAAAGAGGAACAAAAATGAAAGCCGAGTCCCAACGCTTTTCTCCCTCCGTTTTGCCCCCCTCTCAGAGCATCTCTTTGCACGCAGCTTTTCTCCCTCCCCTTCGAGACCTCCGCTCTCAGCCCCTTCTCTGCTGGGAGGAGGGAGAAAGCGGGGATGCAGCCAGGGAAAGGGGCCTCGCCAACACAGGGCTTGGGTTTTCTCCTCTCGGCCCCTGCAGAAACGGGGTGAAATTCCTATTTTTCCCTTGTGTTTTCCTGTCTTCTCCCTGGTGCTCACAGCCTGGGTTAGCAAAGGAGCAGGGGAGCACACAAACGAGAAGACATCTTGCACCGGCCTGGGGGAACAGACTGATGATGGGGAGAGAAAATCTCTGCCCTGGGATTCCTGCAGCTCGCAGCCGCGGTGCCAGGGCACGGAGAGCAGGGAACCCCCTTCACCCCCCCAGTGGTCCCAGTGGAAAAGAGCCTGCACGTGCCTGCACTATGCTGCTGGCGGCTGGGATGTCCTCGGGGACGCTGACTTCGTAGCTGCTCTGAAGAAAGATGGGTCGGTTGTCATTGACGTCCAGGACGGTCACATACACAGTGGCAGTCCCAGTGCGCCGGTTCCCAGTGGGGCCGTTGTCTGTACGGGAGAGAAAGGCGAGGGGAGGTTCGGTCACCTCCATCTCCTCCTTGCAGAGGTGGTGCTCAGCCTTTGGCTGCTGAAAATCACAGGACCAAAATTTCTAAACTAAAATCCTCCGTCTTTTCTGAAGCTTCCAAATCCCATGCTGAACCATGAGGTTCTTTTCTGCCTATCCTGAAAGAAAAAGGAAAAGCCAAACCACCCCCAAGCTCTGCCATGGAGACGCTACCTAGTAAGGCTGGAAATTCAACCGGTCATTAAAGAGGGTTTGCAACTCCATAGGCAAAGAGGGTGATGTATGCTGGAAGGGACTGCTGGAAGTCCGGGATCTGGGAGATGAGGACGGGCAGGGGTCTGATAAGTTTTCCATAGACCCAGCTCAGCTCACAGCCAAAGAACAAGGGACGGGTTGATGTTCAGTAGATAAAGACATCGCAACCACGACTCTTGGTTTTGCCACGAAGGATGAGGCGATGGGGAGCATAGGTTGGGTTTGGTTTTTCCAATGTGCCTGACACAAGTGAGCACTAAACCCACCCAGCGGGGATGCGGTGACTGGGAAAACACAGGCAGTCTGACACCCATCGGAAGGGCAGAACGGACCCTATACCACTCGGGATCCGGTTCTGCGTGCCCAGCCGGTGCAGCAGCCCCGCTGCAGCCCCCGTGGCACCTGCGATGCCATGCCCTGAGATTTCTGACCGAGCCACTTAATTCTCCTTTCAAAAGGGACGTTCAAGTCTTCTGCAAACAGGCACATCATTATAAAGCTCTGGGGATGACGGCCAAGATGCGTTTGGCGCGCGGGCCCTCTCTCCGTGCCAGGTGGCTCTGGATTAATCAGCAGCCACTGAGCCAAGGGCTGGCATGGCATTAGGGGACCGATGCTGTGGCACTGATATTTCTGGGTGGAGGTTTGCCCCCAACAGCACGCAGCCTCGCAGCAATGGGAGCCTTGCTTTCCCCAGTGGAAAGGGAAAGGCCCGGGGCTGGGTGAGCCCAAGGGGTGAATTTACTGTCTGCAAAAGTCACAGTAGAGCCGGGACATATTAATGCACGTGGGTTGCGAAATGCTAACGCCAAACTCAGGCTCCGGTTTATAGAGCACTCAAAGGTCGCTGTCTCTCTGCCGTGCCTGCGAGGCAGCTCAGCACGTGCACGGCCAACTCCGCGTGGCTGCGTGGCAGCGGTCCCGCGGGAACGGTGGGAAATCCTTACCGATGGCCTCCAGGATCAGTGTGTACGATGCCACGGTCTCCCTGTCCAGACTCACGACTGTCCTGACCACTCCATCCCTGAAGCCGACGCTGAATTTGCCATCCTGGTTCCCACCTGCAGCAAAGGACAGGAACCGGGTCGCCCGTTGTCCGGACGCAGGGAGCAGAGCCGACGCTGCGGGGGATGCTGCAGCCTGGGCACGGGGTCAGCCCGGTCGTGGAAATCGCAAGTGCTCAGCCTGCCCTCCTGAAGGGCTGCGTTTTATACGGTTTGGAGCAAGGCAAGGGTTGGGCAAGCTCCTATCTCATCCTAGGCAAAGCTTCTCTGCAGCAAAAGCGGGCAGGGTGCCTTCTCGCTGCCACACCAAATGCCGTCCCTGCCTCACAGCACGGGAAAGGAGCGACGATCGTAGGAAAAGCTGAATCATAGAAATGCCAGATCATTTCCTGAACGCTTCGGAAGAAAACTGGGGTAACTTTGCGTGCGGCCCGCGGTACCTGTGGGACAACGCACACCTTTTCTCTTGCGGGGGAGGCCAGAGGGGCCGTGACATGAAACTATGAGGCTGCTATTGTGAGAAAAAAATGACTTTCCGGTGACGCTTCTATTTTTGCCCTCTTCCTGAGGGCTAAACGCCGCATGTGCAGTTTGCAAGTCAAAGCGCGGCCGGGGGGTTCCCCGGCCTCCCTCCTGCTGCAGGTGCGAGCCAGGCACTGCCCGGGTGGCATCGCCGCCCGCCTGCTCCTTGCCCATCCAAACCCACCTCCACGCCGGGCTACGAGATGCCCTAAACCTCCCGAAAGGCTTCCAGCCTTCAAGGCACGTTAAGCGAATACCACCCCGGCGGTGTTAAGCCCATCCTCCTGTTTTTCCTGGCTGCATCCCGGTGGTGTGAGAGGGCAAAGGATGCTCGGGGGGGGGGCAAGGGTTATCATAGAATCATAGAATCATTTAGGTTGGAAAGGACCTACAAGATCCCAAGCAGGACAAGGAATAGCGGCGGAGGGGTCAGCAAAGCAGGGAGCCAAGCGGGGCTGTTCGGCAGAGGGCGATACCGTACAAGCTTTGGAGGGGTTGGAAAAGGCAGCGCTGATGTGCAGAACACCCTGGCCAAGGTCTGGGGGCTGCCTGGCTCCTTTCCACAACCAAAACTCCCACCCCTTTGCAGCGTTTTGCAAGGGGTTCATACCAGTGATGAAGTAGCTGAGCTCAGCGTTCAGCCCGATGTCAGCATCCGTACAGTTGAGCCGGACCACTTTGAAATCCCGGGCCACGTTTTCGGGCAGCGACACGTTGTAGACGGCTGGGAAGAAGGTGGGGTTCTCATCGTTCACGTCCAGAACTGAAAAGGGGAGCAGAGCTGAGTGCCCTCCCCCAGGGCTGCCCCTCCTGCAGATGCCAGGCTGATGTCCACCAGGCTCCCAAACCCACCTGCCTGCTGGTCTGAGCATCCCAGGGAATGCTCTGCCTCTGCTCCCTGCCGTCTGTGTGGCGGGGGTGCCTGCAGACCGGCTCTGAGGACCAGTCCCCACGGCTGCAGGCTGTATTTGGTTGCCTCTGCTACATACAGCTCACACCCCATATGCAAAGATACCCTACATAACTGGTGCAAACACCGACTTTAATCACAGACTCATTTCTATCCCCATTCAGAGGAAAATCGGGGGCTTAAATATAAGCTCAGTACTTCCCAGCATATGGCAGATCTGGGGTTACAGGACCAGAAACTTCCTTTTCTAAACCCAGGCTTGAGGAGAATCCGGGGTCAGCTTATTTCCAGGTGATGCTTATCCTCAGCTCTAGGCTCGTGTAAAGCCAGTAACTAGGAATGCATCAAATTAAAGACACACTACATAATAAGGGTCTCAGTATGTCTCCTGTATAAGCCACATCTCCCCCCTGGTGAGGTGTCCTTGTCACCCATCTTTTTGGGACCGGAGGGTACTCTGCGGCCAGACAGGGGTTGGAAGGGGTCCCGGTGCACCCACCTTTGACAGTCAGGGTGCTGGTGGAGCTCTTGGAGGGCACGCCGGCGTCGCTGGCCACCACCCGCAGGTAGTACTCGGCGATCCTCTCCCTGTCCAGCACGGTGGTGGAGGTGACGAGGCCGCTGGTGCTGTTGATGAGGAAATCCATACGGGGCATCCCCACCTGCATGCGGTACGTCACCTGCCCGTTCGGACCCTCGTCCAGGTCGATGGCCACTACCTGGTGGGGAGAGCGGAGGGAAGGGGTGAGCACGGGGGAGCCCGGTCATCTCCTGGCAATGAAAATCACAGTACATAAAACCCCGAGTATTTCTTTGCCGCCCCCCCCGGGGATGCTGGGCTGAAACGAAGGGACCTCGGAGCATCCCCCCTGCCGGGAGGGAGCACAGGGGGTGGGATGCCGCAATCCCTTCTGCATCCCCCCCGCTTGCATCGCTAGAGGATGGAGAGGGTGTACCGCCGGCCTGCTCTGCGGAAGGGACGGGAGCGACAGCAGCGGATCCCAGCTTGGGGCACGGCGGCAACGGGACACGCTCACCTGGAAGACGGAGGAGCCTGCGGGAAGGCCCTCGGCGGTCTCGGCAGCGAAGGGCAGGTTTTGGAAAGTGGGGTCGTTGTCGTTCAGGTCCAGCAGGTTGACGAAAACCGTGGCGCTGCTGGTAGCTCGCAGGGGTGGCCTCCCGCCTGCAGAAGCCAGGAACGGGGTTTCCAGGTGAATGCCTCGGGCCGTTTCCAGCCTTTTCCCCTAAAAAGGAGCCCTCGCTCCCTATGCAGACGGTAGTGCGGGATGGGGCTGCCTCCTCGAGGCACGAACCTGCCCGTGTTACCCCTCGCGCTGCAGCCCGTCGGACTAACGGCACAGTCCCCTGGCAGGGGAAAATTCTCCCTGGCAGCGGGCACGCGAGGCAGACCGACGGCTACCTGGGCACGCAGCTAAAAAACAAGAGCGGCACCAGTCTGTGCTTATCTCTGTCTTTCTGGCAGGACAGCTGGGATGACGGCTTTAGCGCAGTGCAGAGGTGATGGAAAAAAATAGAAAGGGGCAGAGGTAAGGTTGTATGTGCCTCCTGGCTCTAGGAAAGAGGCTGGGTAATAGAAAATTATCTTCATATCTCTGTCTTTTTTCCTAAAAGAGTTTCCCTAAGGTACTATTTCCAGAGAAAAATACATTTCTCCACTTGATCAGCTCTTTTTCCCTGCACCTGCTCAACTGACTTTCCTAGATACTGATGGAGCCAGACTGAGAAGAGGGGGAGTTTCTGCCTCCCAGGCTCATCGTCAGGGCTGCTACAGAAATGACTGCGCTCGCACTTTGAAGGTTTCTGGCTTGCTTTAGCAGCAGGTTTTAACCTACTCTCATTTTTTAACCTCAGAAACATCTTCACAACTTATGCTCAAAACAGAAAAAACCCAGAAACTTCATCACAAGGGAAAAAATCAGGCTGAGAAAAGTTCAACTCAACACGTGGAAACCATCAGGGAGGGAAAGCGGAGGGTGAGGAGGGTGACACTTGCATGACCTGAGCCCCAGCAATTTCTAGCTACGGTGAAGCAAGACAAACCACCGTGGCAAAGAGGAGTGGGACCAAAGCCGGGCTTACAGTCCGTGACGGACACCACGATCCTCCGCATGAGCTGGGCCTCCTGGGCGTTGGGGTTCTCGCGGTCCAGCAGGACGCCGGTGGTGCGGATCTTGCCCGTGGTGCTGTTGAGGCTGTAGAACTTGTTGGGGGGTCGGATGCTGTACACCACCGTGCCGTTCTCCCCCAGGTCTGGGTCGATGGCCACCACCTGCCGTGGAGAAACAGCCAAAATGAAAACAGAGTGGTGGGAACTGACTCCCACCGCGCATCCCGTGTAGATTCGCCAGTGTCTAATAACGAGGCTGAGCTCCCATGATGGGCTTCCCCATACCAGTGGCAGCAAGAAGTTCTCGTTCCTCCACACAGCTGTATATTTTCATGATACCTACAGGGATTTTGTACCATTGAGACCTCTACTGCGGTGTTAAATCTCACCGAAATTGGCCCACAAGCGCAGGAGGTAATGGCATGGCAAGAGAGACACGAGCAGGCAGCAATCAAACGGGCTTTTCTCCTTTTAAATAAAACTAGCTAGAAAACAAGTGCCCTTCAGAAAAATAAAAGAGGGACAAAGAGGCACGCGGAGGGACTTGTGCCGCCACATTGGAAACACTGGAAATAATTCACTGGTGGGGTTCTCCTCCATGCCAGACATTTTGTGCTTTATTGTTCTCCCTGTGACATTTTTAATTACAGGGGACATTTACATTAAAAAAACCCCCAACTTCATTACACTCATAACTTCCCCGACCCCCACTGCTTGTCCCGCAGCTGAATTTACATCGTATCAGTGACACAATAATTATTTTCCCAGCAACTAATTGGGATGTCAAAGGCAAGATGACTTCAAGCAGGGCCGAGCAGTGGAGCTGGTGCCGCACGGAAGAGAGAAAACTGCCGTGCTCTGGTTCGGGCTGCACTGCCAGACCTTCCCCCCCCCGCCCC
>JAVJGG010000030.1:3790022-3801935 GCA_035590195.1 Aviceda cuculoides
TCCTTTTCTTTTGCAGCCTTCCTCCTTATATGATTTTGTAGATTCTCTTCACTTTTCCCTCATTTATTTTCCATTTCGTGCCCGTCATTTTTCTCCTGGCGTGATGGAGTACAAGCCTCCCTCTCTCCTTCTCTTTTATTTCACCGGAGGGACTTGAAAGGCTGTAAATCAATGTCTTTCAGAGAGGTCCTTGAAGGAGGTCACAGGCGAGGCTAAGAAAAGGAGAATTTGGCCAAAACCCACACAATTTGGGGAGAAAAAAAAAATATCCCAAGAGAAAGGAGAAACACATGGGGTGGGCAGCAGCGAGGAGGCTCAGGAGTAACCTTTTGAATGGACTTCAGCAGGATGGTGCTCGACTGGAGGTGATACCGGTTAGGAGGTGACACCGGTTAGGAGGTGACACCGGTTTGGAGGTGACACTGGTTTGCAGGTGATTCCCTGCTCCAGCCAAGCAGGTGACAACCTCGTCGGGTGAAAGAAAGAGGCTTTCAGCCCAACAGCCGCCTTCCCTCGCACGTACCGTGGTGACGTCCGAGTTGGGGGGGGTCATTTCCACCAGGTTAATGAAGTATGGCTCATCCTTCCATGCGGGATAGTTGTCATTGATATCCAGCAGCGTGATGTTCACCTGCAAGAGAGCGAGCAAGCAACCCTGCATCAGGCGGTATCGGCTCCCGGGGCAGCACGGCATGTCCCTCTGGGGGTACGGCGGCACCAGGTACCCAACGCATGTTCCTCCTCCGGGGGGAAAACCAGCAGAAAAACAACCTCCTGCATCTTCACAGCCAAGGCTCCTTGGCATATCTGATCTTGGTTTGGCTCGCATGTATTTATTACCTTGCGGTTAAAGCAACCGCAGGGGCACGAGGTGCGTTTTCAAGCAGCTGCTTCACTGTGGGGAGGGGGTGCAAATCGGTCACGGTGGTGGGGGAGAGGGCTCGGCGGGAGCATGGCAGGAAAGGAAAAAACTGAGTGACTGATAAAAAAAAGAAAAAAAAAAAAAGATGAGAAATCAGGGAGGGTTCGGTAACAGGAGGTGGGAGGTGCAAAGACAAGAGCGCACGGGAGAGGATGGTGCCCTGAAGTGTTACCTATCTGCATTTTCAGCGTGAGAAACGGCATCTAAGTGACAGTAGATAGCCTGCGGGATGCATCCTGCTGTCTGCGAGTCTCTCACCTCCCCAGATCACCCGTTTCAATCCAGCCCGTGAGTCTATAAAGGTGCCTGAGGGAAGAGCTGCAGTTGAAGGGAAGGGGGGCAGAAGGGCAGGAGGGAGCCCTCGGTGACGGCCGCCCCCACACAGGGTCTCTCGGTGGGGCTTCTCCTGGGGTCTTCTCTGCTCCCAAGTGATGGGGTCCTGTGGCCACATGAGGCTGAGCTGCTGGTGCCACCCCGTGGTAGAAGAGGCAAATCTGGACACCACAGTCTCCGGGGACGTGCCCCCGGGCACAAGTCAAGGTACCGTGGTGGTCCCTGGGGAAGGTTGGTGTCCCACCTCTGCTCTGAACACCCCAGGTGCTTGTCCATCACATGGGGACCTTGCAAAGCCCCTGAATGGATCCTTATTCCCAGGCCAAAAATGGTTATAGGGAACAGCTTTGAGTCCCAGGTTTCTATCTTTGCTAATGACAGCAGACAAACCTAATCGGCCACCTGCTTCTCACCAAGTTTTAATATTCTGTAACTTTTTAGGAACCACGATGCATTTTTTTTTCCTAATTACAATCTGTGTTGCAAAAACCTTGTTTTGCCGTTCAATAAAGCTATTAGGAGAACAACATCTCATCTGGAGCCCCAAAGGGGAACCCAGCATCCGACAGGCCATGCCGTTGCCCGGCCAAGGCTGTCATGTGCCTCTGGGATGCTCCATAGGGAGCTTCTAGTCTGCTACCTGGATCACACACTTCCTGATGGCCCTCAGCAGTAGTGGCAATTATTTTAGGGATCTCTTCAGCGCAACCACAATATTTCCCTGCATCCCCCTCTGTTGTGTGGGGCTTCTCACCTGCAACCCAGCCTGAGCGTCCCAGGAGCAACAGCACCCAAATGTCATGAAATGTTCAAACCGTCATGGTGCCATGAGCAGTGAGAGGTGGATCCTTGGCTTTTCACCTCGTGGTATTTCCAAAGATTTCTACAAACCCTTTGCAAACAACGGGTCTCCCTGACATCTGCGAAGGGCAAGGCAAAGCAGTAGGCTTCCATCTGCAGTACAACAGCTTGCGCCTCCACCAGAAAGTTCTGAGGAGCCCAGGCAACACAAACTGGTTGGAAACCCTTGATCCAGGCAGTATGTGAATAGTAGTCATCAGGAACAACTAAGCGCGCCTGCAGGCTCTCCAACTAAGAACTTTCTCAAGAGGCATGAACAAAGGGAGCCGTGCTGCGGGTGGAATAGGTACCCATTACCTCCCTTGCACAGGGAACTAGACACGTAAAGCTCTGGAAGGTCAAGTAGCTCCTGGGTGAATGGCTTGCAAGGAAAAAGAACCTGATTTCAAGGTCTACACAGCCCGGACAGTCATTCTGCAAGGGCTGCGAGCAGCGGTGGGGGCAGCTCAGGGGGCAGACACCGTTACATGCTCTTTATCCATTCACATAGCTAAAATTAAACACTGCTAGCATGGGGAACTGAAGCATCAGTGCTTGAGCAGTCCTCCCCGATGCCAGCCCCAGGCGGGCACTGGTGGCTCGAGGAGGTGGGAATCGCTCCTTCACACACTCACCATAGCAATGCCCGTCTTCTGGTGGTGGCCCACGCCTCCATCCACTGCCCGGACAATGAGGATATATTCAGATTTGGCCTCCCGGTCCAGCAAAGACGTTGTCGTGATTTCACCTGCAGCCACGGGAGATGAGAGGGATTAGAGGTGTTGTATGGTTAATAGGGGCACCGGTGAAAAAAAGGGACACCCAAAACCAGAGACAGGCTCCTTCACAAATGGGCCCTTCCTTCTGATTGTTTCAAATAGATGGACCCTGGAAGGGTCAGCTTGTCAGCAAGCTCCTGCAAAGGTCGTGTTGTGTCTTCCCACGGGAGCCTGCGTAATGGCTGCCTGCGATCCCTTACGCTCGTTCCTGCCCGTAACGAACCAAAAAAGATGCCAGCAAGGGAAGGCGGGCAGCATCTCCTTAGGTAAAGTAAGCCCTTGCAGCCAAAGACTTTTCTCAGGTGTCAGTCCCACCAGGAGCTGAGCTTTCACCGATGCCTCTGCTAAAGCTCCCGTGGTGACCGAGCAAGTGCTGGTGGCTGAAATCTGGTGAATTCCTTAAATCGTGTTTCTCCTAAATGGGCTGCTCGGGGGAGAGAAGGGAAGGGTGGGGGAAGGAGTGAGGGTGAAAGAGGAAAAATGATGGGGAAGAAAACCGAGGGAAGTTCAGGAGAGGGAACTGAAAGGAAAAGAGGGAGAGGGCGTATGGAGTCTCACCTGAGCGAGCGTTGATCCGAAAATGTGAGGAGCCCTCCAGGGAGTAGATGATCGACTCTTGCCCGTACTCCCTGGACCGGTCCATGTCCGTGGCATTAAGAAATAGCACCGTGGCTCCTTGGGGGAAGCAGAATCGAGGGCTGGGACAAGGTATTTGCAGCCTGGAGGGGCTCTTCCCAGCTGCCCCGTCCCACCACACCGCTCCTGCACCCACCTTAAAGAGGTCACCTGGCCAAGGGGTCCCCTCGCCTGCATGCACAGTGGGGCAAAACCCCCAGACCCCACAGCTATAAAACTCTGCCAGGTCTCTGGCTTTTGCCCGCCCCAAAACCCATGACCTACCCCATTCTGGCTGTAAGACCCCCAGGGGCCTGGAGAAGGAGCAGGGGCGTGCTCCGTACCTGCCATAATGTCCTCCATGACGGTTATAATGTAGGAGGGCTTGCTGAACGTAGGCGGGTTGTCATTTTCATCCTGAAACAAAGAGAAGGTCGAGAGGCAAAATGGTCAAGTACCTGCAAAAGTCTGGTACGGGGATGCTCCTGGCCAGCTGCATCTCAAGATGGGACCAGCTCAAGGCATCAGCATGGGGAAGATGACCTTAGGGGTAAGGCACCGGAGGTCTGAGTGCACGGTTTCGCTGCAGAGGCAGCTGAGGTTAAGGTAAATCGATTGTCAGGGACTTTGCTAAGCCGTACAGCGGGGCCGAGAGCGACTCTCTCACTGTCCAGCATCCTGGGCAATACGCAACAGGCCCGAGGAACCGCTGCCGTTTGCAGCCAAGCATCCTCCGAGCTGCTCCTCCCTCCACCGCAAGCCCCGGGAAGACTCGGACACGGCGCGAAGCCCAGCAGCATCACGCGCAGACCTGCTCCTTCCTCTCGGAGCAGCACACGAGCGGCTTAGTGCTCTGGGTCACCCCAACCGCGAGGCCACCACGCGGACTGGACTGGCCAGGGGAGCTGTTGAGCTTTTGCAGAGAGCGGGTACAGAGTTTTCAGGGGGACAAGCCTGTCTCTGCCAGCGACTGCGGCCAGCCTGGTGAAACCGGGCAGGAGCAATTGGTCGAAACATCCCTCAAAACAGATTTCGGAGCAGTTTAAAGCCCCCCCCGGGAGACTTTAAATGCTGTATAAACAATGTTAAGAATCTGCCTTAAATGAACCAAACCGAACCGCCTACGGAGGGAAGGATGGAGCTGCCAGGACATTAAAACACCGTTATGGACTTTGCCGCTTCCCTGGGGCTGCTCTGGAGACATTTTCTACCTGGAGGCTGCTGGTGGACCTGCAGGCTCAGCTTCTCCTGCTGCCACCAAACTTGATATCTGAGGCAATTTCACGTGCCAACGATGCCCATCGTCCTGCAATTAAATTGCCATCCTCTGCTCTCGTTGCCGGAAGCAGGTGGTCTTTAATCAGCCTTTGCATCACTCAGCTTTCACTGTGCCTCCTCCGAGGGTAATGAGGAAATTGCCGGCTGCCCGGGGTGCTGTCCTCACCATCCCTCCTCCTCCTCGCGCAGTCGGGTTGGGGTCATCATCCCGGGGCAAACCCAGGAGGTCCAGGCAGGTTAAAGGCAAAGGAAAGGGAGATTCTGAACACGCATCCGCGTACCACCTACAGCCGGCCCCGGGTGAGCTGTGCCGTGGTCCAGGCTGGGTGGACGCAAGCCAGAGCAGACGCCGTGCCGTTTCGTTAGCGGTCCTGAGTTCATCATGCCGTGCTCAGCGCCGCCACGGCCCGGCAAGCCGGCTCCCGGGGAGGCAGGGACTTGCTCCTGGCTGGCTCTCCATCTGGCCGGAGCTGACATGACCTGCCTGCAGCACGGTACATGGCTTTTCTACTTGAGAAGGACGTTTCCCACTCGAGCAACCCGAATTCCAAAGCTCCCCTCTGGAAACCTTCCCGCGTGCCTCCTGCAGCACCCGCAGCGATGCTGGATGGGACCCGGCACGCTTCCTCCACTCCCAAGGGAGAGGCCGTCCAGCTAACCACCTAAAACCAGCTTCCCATGTTCCCCTGACCCTCAGCCTTCCTCCCTCACCCTTGGATAGCCATCCTATCATCTTCAGGGATGCTGAGAATCACAGATGTTCATGCTAAGCACACAACCCCCTTTCCTCCAGACGTACGCATGCTATAAGTCGCTGGCTCATCGCCCCGAACAGGGCGGCAGCGGCAGGGAGCGAGGCAGAAACTTATTAGTGGTGATATTTCCCTGGATCCTGGCATGGCGCGTGCTATTAGTTCTGATTCGGCGGCTCCCTCTACAAAAGCGTATTGTCCCCTAATGGGAAATCTACAAGGCGAGTTTGACTTCTTTATTAAAAACCAACAACCAAAGGATGAAAAAAAATTACCTCCCTCCACACTCGCTCTCGTTCTGCTTTTTCATGTATCTTGTTCCTCAAGTGCCATTGTGAAACACTTCCTCCTCATTTTCTTCCCATTTTCTGCTTTTTTTCCACTTGAGAGAAAAGCCCTTTGGTTCAGAGTGGGAAAAGTGACAGCTACTTAAGCCCCACCAGTGTACAGACTCAACCCAGAGGAGATGACCCACTGAAGTGTGGTCTTTAGAGAGAGGTGTTTATGCTGTCCAAAGCACAGTGTGGGAAGGATGTATTTAGCCACCACTAATCCCGTGCCCAGAACTGCCTTATTCCCCCTCTCCCGAGCAAGGTGAGGGAGTTGGAGGAGAGGCACGCTCGTGAGACTTCATTCCCATGCTATGGCACCGTGGACTTCGTCTTCTTTGCCTTCCCAGACTGACGCTGCCGCCAGCCCGGCTTAGATCCCATCACCGCGAGACTGACTGGTTATCAAGCAAACTGTCTCCACCACCGATACCTCCCTCCAAACGTCCTCAAACCACAATGTGCCTCAAAGTGACAATCCGATCTAATCTTCCCGAGGAACGCTGCGATGCTTTACCTCTCCCAGCAGCAACCCCTCCTCGAGGGGGTTTGCACCTATGCTGGCGCGTGAGATGCACGGCGAAGCCTGCAGCCCGGCTGGGACGGCCGGCATTGGGGAGATAAAACAAGCAACTGCCCGTGATTAATTCAGGGCCTGATAATTTCCGACACTACATGTGCTAATGTGCAGCCAAAGCTCTTCTCCTCTGCATCCGAGCTGCAGCGAGCATCTCCGGCTGTGGGCATGGAGAGCATCCCAGCCAGGAGTTCCCCACGAGCTAAAAGAAGGGCTCGCTGGGTGCTCAGTGAACATCCCCAGTCGAAAACAAGGGCAGAGAGTAGATCTCCACCCCGTCCCCAGCTCTGGTCCTCGCCCTGTGGTTAGCTGGGGCTCCTACCACGTTACTTCCAGTGGCTTCCCCGTGCATTGGGCACCGTCGAGGGGAGGGAGGAGGTGCGTGGGGTCAGGACAGCCTGCCTGTGCTTGTCCGTGGTGACACCCCCCCCCGAGACACTCTCACTCGCCCTCTGTCACTCAGACATTCCCAAATGTCAGGGACAGCATTTCTTTAACCAATATGTATGACACACATGTACGTGGGACACATATGACACCTATATACATATGAGACATACGTAATTGCAATCCACGTGCACACATCCACGGAGCAGGCTAGTCTTGCTGGGTTATTGATGGATTACCGGCACTGCTACGGAGCAATTGCAGGGAAAGCGCGACAGGACCGTTGGGCGCCGTACTTACAAACACCTCGATGGTGACGGGGACGGTGCTGTTGAGCGGCGGGTTGCCGGCATCCTTGGCCATCACGGTCAGGTAAATAACCCCGTTGGCCACCTGCTCGTAGTCGAGGGGGTGGTTCACGCTGATCACTGAAAGGATGCAAAGCAAGGGCGGTCAGGGGGGCATTCATGCACCGAGCAGGACGGCGGGCAGGCTCGGGGGGTGGCCCATGCACACCACCTCCCCAGGGTCAACAGTGCCTGCTCGAGGTGGCGATACCCCGAAAAATAAGTGCTAGGCATTACTGAGCTCCTGGCACTGGCATAAACCAGAGCGAGCTGTACAGCCACGGAAACGTGGCTCTGCAGCAGCTTGACTCAAGCCCTGCTGGCAAGGACCGCGCTGCAGGCGAGGTCGGGCCAAGCAGGAGAACTGCTGGAGCAGCTTCTTAAAGCTCGCTGACACGACAGCTTGCAGAGGTGTGAGCGTAGCCCGAGCTGCTGCTGCTCATCAGCGGCACCCTGGTCCCAGGAGCAGCGCTTACCTCCGTACCCTTCCGACGCTGTGATGTCGAAGTAGTCGCGGAAGGCAGATGCCTGCACGATGCTGTACGTGATCTGGTTGTTTGGAGGGGAGTCCTCATCAGATGCCTAGGGAGTGAGCAGAGGCGGTAAATGAGGACGGAGGCTGTGCCGGTGGCGTGCAACGGGAGAGAGCCGAGGGGATGGGAGGCGCAGGCTCGGCCCAAGGAGAGTGGGAAAAGCGGTGGAGGAAGATGCGCTCATCAGGGGTTTGTAAACCAGCTTCCCCTCCCATTCTGCCTCCCAGGAAGGACTCGCTGGGTGCCCCTCTCCTGCCTCCCTGCGGCACTCATCCAGCCTGGTCCCACGGAGGGAAAGTCATGCTTTTGCATCATGGCAAAATTTATTCTTGTGCTGAAGGAGCAACCAACCTTCCCTACCCGCCTACCCTCCACAGCGGAGGCTTACAGCTCCAATGACAGCAGAGCACCTTCCCCTCCATGCCTGCTGACTTTATTGAGCAGAGCAAGGCCATAGGGAGGCAGCGCCTGTGCCCTGGGAGAAGCCCCAGGTCCTGGGGATGCCGTACAGGCACAGGTCTAACAGGAGAGGAGAAGGAGGGAGGCAGCCCACGGCTGTAGCACCGCACCCAGTTGCACTTTGCAGTAAAGCGCAAAGGATTTTTCAGGAGGGATGGCAGCAGGGGTGGAGAGGGACCTAACCCGCTCCCGTCTCCCCACCGTGCATCCCGAGTGAAGGAGCCGCTCCGGTTCCTCACCCGGAGCCGGACCACCTGGGTGACGGAGGGCTCGTTCTCCCGCAGGGCCCCCAGATATGCCTCCTTCTGGAAGGTGGGGACGTTATCGTTGACGTCGAGGACGTTGATCCGGACGCGCCCCGTCGTCTCCTCCCCGCCGCCGTCCCGGGCAATGACGGTCAGGGTGTAGCGCTGCGTGGTCTCGAAGTCCAGCCGAGCCGTCAGGAGGATTACACCCGTGTCCTTGTCCAGCGAGAAACTGAGGGGGTAGGAAAGGAGGGGGAAAGCCCCGGTGATCACACGCTGGAAATGGAGAGATGGGGTGGCAGCAGCCTGACAGCTAGCACTGGGGTGGGTGAAGTTCATGGCTTTCTTCCGAGGGGTATTAGGTCCCAGAGCATCTTCAAGAGCTCAGCGCAGGTGGTGGGGTAGAAATCCTCAGTGCTGCTCTACAGGCAGAGAAAGTGGGCTCAGAGGCCCCTAAATCCCTTCTGCTGGGCAAGCCACATGCCTTCCCCAACCGCCCACCATGAGCGGGTCGCACGTGATGCTCCAGGGCCAACGACGTGCTGGCAAATGCATTTATTGGTCCCAAGCAACGCTAGTACCTGTAGGTCCCGATTTAGCCAAGTGATTAAATGTGCTGAGCATCAGGCATGTACCGAAGTTAACTCGGCCCTCTGGGAGACAGCATGGTGGGCTTTTCAGAGGGTGTCTCGTAGGTAGGACGTAACAAATACCCTTAATTGCCATGTGACCTCTTAGCAAGGTTAGAAGAGGATTTCATAGAATCAAAGTCATGCTAGTGGTTCAGTCACACTTACCGGTCAGGGTCATCGCTGAAAAAATAACTGACTTTCCCATATGTGCCCACATCATTGTCAGTTGCCTGAAAAAAAAAAAAAAAAGTTAATTAATAAATGAAAGTATTTATGGCAACGTTGCATTAGATACACTAGTGAATCCGTTACATCCTCTTCACCTCCTCCTACGCAGGTGCCAGCAGGCCAGCGCCAGCGCAGACCTTGCGCGCTGCCGTTTATCACCGGAGGGATGCAGGGCTGGGGCTGCCTGTGCTCACCGGGATTATCCTGCACTTCCCTGAACTCGCAGCCTGCTCTAGATCACAGCCCTCCATCACCATCTCTCAACATCACTCCCCAAACCTTTGGCAGTGGGAAATTTTATGCCTGCTTACTTTCCCTGACACGCGAAGCTAATCTGGGAAGCACAAGTGAAATAAAGGTCTCCACGGACAATTCTTGCTGGCCACCCATCCTGGCTCCACGAAGCCGAAGAGCCACAGCTCTCACCTTTCCCTGCACATTCAGGGCTGGCAGCATGCCTGGGGCCGTGGGGAGACAAATAAAACCCTATCCCCGCTTCAAAACTCCCCCAGGCTAAAATATGGACCAGGAAAAGCAAGGAAAGGGATTTAAACCTTGCTTTCCACAAGCAGTTCCCACCAGACAGCCCTTCTGGGGGTGCAATCTGCTGCAACCCCCCCGACGGACCGATGCCTCTCGGGATGCTGCGGCGCGGGCTCGCGGCGCCGGCTCTCCGCCAAGCCGCTGCCGGAGGCAGGACTGGATGCACGAACGCCGCTGCCAGCTGCTGAAGCTGGAGCAGGCTGGTCACGGCTAAGCAACCAGTACCTTCTGGGGAAGGTGTGTGAAACTCGGTGTGTCAGCTCTGGATGAGCAAGGCAAGATTTATGTGTGTTTTAAAGTCTTTTCTCTAATGAATATATAAAATATGCATGAGCAGCGGCAGGAAAAAGGAGCAGAAAACTTTATTTTTGGGTGAGGAAAGTGGAATACAAGCCCCCAAATATCCTTTTTCTCCCCCAGTATATTTTGTAAATTGAGTCCTGTCTGGATTACTTAGACACCAACAGGTCTGTGAAAAAGCAGGGTCAAAGACACATTTTATGTCCAGATACCATCAAAAGGCTGTATTTTAGGACTGGCATGGAACACAACCCGTTCCTGAAACCTTCCTGATTTATCGATGGCCTTGATTACCCTTGACAGCAGAGTAGGAGCTTGAGCACATCAACCTGCTTTACCCCGGCACGCTGTTTACCTGCCACGCCGCAGGGTGGCAGAGAGGAAAAGGCATGAAAACTAGCCAGAATTAACTCCCTTTTTTCTCCCCAAACACTGCCCCAGCTCAGGTGGTACATTCCTACTGCTTTACGCCAGCTGAAGGGTGCGCTGCTGGAGCCAACCTTTCAGACCTACTGATTTTCCCGATTTTCCTCACCACTGCTAAGATGCAATTTACTTTTCGCGTGCATTGCAATTGCATTCAGCAAAATGGAACGAACCTGCCAAAAATCTGCTCGGAGAGATGCCTGTCGAGCAAGCGGCACCCGCTCCTGGAGGGTCAAGCCCCCTCTGGGATGCATCTAGAGGACACCAGGGAGGACATCTCTGAAGATGCCTCATCCCAGCCAGAGCCTGGCTGCTTTTCCAAATGGAAACTCCTGGGGAGGAGGATCTACTGTCTGCCCATCCCAGCTTCCCTTAGCAAATTAATAATGGTATTAATCCCCCATCCTAACACCCGCCGCCAGTCCAGGTGGCTGCGAATCGCGGTGGCAAACCCCCAAAGCCAACGAGGGCCCTGGGTCCTCTCTCCCCCAAATCCTTGAGGGCTTTGAGCATCCTCAGCATCGCCTGGTACGAGCCAGCCCTCAAACCCCCAGCCAGGATTTTTCCCAGCCATTACTTCTGTGCCCACAACCTCTGCGAACCCCTAGGTCCCATTAATCCCCAAGTGGTGGGTACGAAAGCTGAGCTCAGAAAGGCATTTTCCATGCACCTGGATCGGCTGGTGATGTGATAATGATTTACAGGGGGCCCGACAGTGCCACAAAGCACGGGCAAAACTAATTCCCTTCATTTGGCCCCGTACAATTGCACTTGTAAGTGCTTATTGCGGTGATAGACAACACTGGGAAAGTGTAATTTTCTTTTGCCGGGGAAAAAAAACCCAAACATACAGGGAAGGAGGAAGGTTAAAAGAAGGTTAGCAGAGAGCCGCTCGGCATGGGAGGTGGTGTGGCCCTGGGGAGGGCGTGCTGGACCCCAAGCTGCGGGGACGTCGGGCCAGCCAAAATTGCCAGCAAGGCAAAGCGACCCGCTCACGAGGAGCCAGGAGGCCGGGCAGCCTAAATCTGCCCCGTACACCACCTCACCAGCCGGGCTAATTAATTACCCTGATTTACACCAGGGGAGGTGGAAGGTGATGCCTGCTTAATGGCTTTCCTGGCAACTGAACATCATGGACATAATGCAGGGCAATGGAGCAGGTTATCTGAGCGTGACAGGGAATATGCAAAAAGCAAAGCGATGCACATTCAGCGTGTTTAATTTTGGATCTATGCTCGTTTCTACATTACCAAACTTTTTCCCTCTAAGGGTAAAAAAGATGCTCAGATGCTCGAACCTCTGGGCAGGTGACCCCCCCCCGCCGCCCCCAGCCTTTGCAAAGCGATCCCTAGGGCTCCCAGGGAGCACACGCATCCCACATGCAGAAT
>JAVJGG010000030.1:3810393-3863726 GCA_035590195.1 Aviceda cuculoides
TCTTCATACAATTGGCCTCGGCCCATCGATCCAGCCTGTCCAGATCCCTCTGCAGTTGAGACTTTGTGAAACAACTCGGCGAGAAATTGATCTTGAAAGCTGCTGTATTTAGAGGGAAACAGGGAAATTACACTGGTGCTGTGGGAAAACTTGCTTTCTAATATAGAAAAGCAGTGCTTCTCTTATTTTCTTGCTCTGTTTGCGCTGAAGAACTTTCACAACTATTTAATGAAAGAAGGGTGTCACCTTAATATTCTTAATTACATGGTATGTGTCAGCCCCATGAGGGAGCGAACTGTTAGTATGTACCTTAAATCTGTCAGTGAAAATCCTGCCTAGCGTAGATCTGCAGAGCAGACGCTGCGCTCCTCATGGTGACGTAAAATGATGTCGTATAGCGGAGGCACAGGTGAGGTGCAAGAGATAAGTAACTAACCGATGGCCCCGCTTGGCCCGAAGAAACTCACCGGAGATTGTGCACAAAACCGAGAAAAATTTTGCCTGAAAATTAGAGCATGGGCTTCTGTTCATTAGCTCTTACATAAAAGCATGCGCAGTTAGTGGTTAGCAGAAATACGACCCCCCTTCCAGGGGGAGATAATCGTATTAAAATGATCAGGACACTTGCTTTGGTCCGTGGAGAGGTGAGAGAGGGTGACACAAAGCTGGCCTTGGCGTGTCCTGCCGGCACGTGGATGTAGCTGTCCCAGTCTGAGCCAGCAGGTGGTCGCAACTGGAGTCGAGATCAAGACGGCGCCTGTTAACATATGACCTGCGTCCAGGGAAACTGAGGTTTAAGCGATTAAAAGCTCGTGGTTTTCACAAACGGTGAAACTAAACTTGAGCAGCGCGAGTTACTTTTAATACTTCCTACTTGTGACACAAGATATATTTCTCTCCAGAAGCCGGAGAGAATAACAGCTTATTGCAAAGAGTGAAATGCCCCACAAGGTCCCCTCTCCCCGGCTGTAGTGCTGCCCTGCACCTGTAGTAATATACAAGATTTAGGTTTGGGGTTTTGTATCCCTGTGGTCTGAATTCCAGGGAGCACGAACAGAACTACTTCTGTTAACCTGGGAAAGTTGGTTTGTTTTTTTGTTTGGGTTTTTTTTTTTTTTTTTTCTGGCACAATATCGTGCCTTCTTCCTGCTTAAAAAAGAAAAAAAAAAAAGAAAAAGGAAAAGCAAGTGTGGAGGCAAAACTGTCCAGCAGTTGTAAGAGGAGGATTTTTTTCCATCTAAGTTTTGCTGGTGTTTAGCTCTGAGATAGCGGTTCATGTGTTTACAGCTCTCTCTGCGTGCAAGCTATAATGCGTGTGAAATTATTTAAAAGTTTAAATGTAAAACCGTGATTTTACATTTACAGAGTAGGAGGGCAGGAGAGGATATTAAAAAAAACACAATAAAATAGTAATAACATACGCGTATTAAACCCTTCAGGCATATACCACTAATTTTCCAACTCAAATGAACAGTGTATTCTTTTTGCCCTTAATCAGAGATTTTCTTTTCATTGTTTTCTCTAGTGCTGTTGCAAATATGTCTGTTGGATGACTTTTCTCAATTTCAGAAAGGCCATTGGAAGTGAAGATGACAGTGTCTGTCTTGGGGGAAGGCTTTTTTTATTTTTTTAATTGCAGACGTGCTTGTGGGGCAGCTTAGTATCTTATGAAGAGAAGCTGAAGAGTATCTAGCATCAGGCTTAGAATTCCAGTCTATCTGATATTAACACAGTCAGTTTTTGATGACTTGGAAGACTTAATTATTGAATACATTTAAATCCAAGTGCCCTGGACTAGTGTCTGTATCAGTCAAAATTAATACAGGTAACTCATTAATCAGGGAAGATATACTAAGGAGTTAAACTCTTTGTGTGTTCACACACCAAAAATATTACGAATTGTATTTCAGCATGGCGCATAACTTAAAATAAAAGGCAGGAAAGGTTTGCTGACCAGAGATGAAGGGTGAGCGTATTTGTTCCACTCCAAACACAGACATGACTGAACAATTTTCTTTTATGTATTGAGTATTAGCTTTCTGCATGTTGTGATTTTTTTTTTTTCCTTTTTTTTAAGAAACTAGTTTCATGACAATTATTGCACTGTCTCTATATCATAAGTGAAACTCATGCTTCCCAACGGGCATGGTGGAAATTCCCTGATTGCAAGCCTGGTAACGCTCAAGCTGCATTGTCTTAAATGGTAACTGCTTTTATGGTGGCTTGTTAAAGTTGAAACTCATCTAATGCCTTTTGATGTGTATTCCAGGATTGGTTTACAAAAAATCCGCAGTGAGGGTAGTCTGAAGAGGATACCCAGCAGGAGAGAAATAAAATTCCTGACATGTACAAAAGTATCTCAATGGTCTTGTACATGGCAGATTGATAGCCTCCTACTTCAAAAGCAGTTCCCAGGCAGAAACTACGTGTGTCCCCACAAATAAAATAAACCTCGCGCTCTTTTTCCAAGGTTTCCCCATCTCGTCTAATAAACCATGACTGTACGCGGGCGGAGTTTTATGGGTTGTTGTCATTAGATGCTTGTAAACTGGTTTTGCTTCCTCGGATGGCACGTTGACTTGGCTCAGACTGGGGCATGGCCGGTTGGAGGTAGATCGCGCAACTCCGGCCGTTCCCCGTGTGCCTCTTGAACTTGCAAGCGCATCCGCGTAGACGCGCGCTCTGCGTTTTGAACCAACGAGCAGCTCTCGTCCCCAAGTATTCGTGATGGACCTGCATCAAATCGTTCCGATCAGCTGGTTAATTGCTCCGTGGGATGAGTCTTCTGGGCTTTTTGGTCCTTAAAGTTCATGGTGGATGGCAGGTCTGCGGTGGCGGTGCCACACGCCAGTCGGGGTTACTAGGTTTGCTTCGCTCCATTTTTCCCTCCTTGCCCCATCCCTGTTTCATAGTCCAGAGACGGTGAAATGTTCTTATTTTTGCTTTTGGAGCATTTTGGGTTTAGAGGTGCAGGGCAGGCATCAAACGGACTCGGTTTGATTCCCTAGGTAAAGGAGTCAGGGTTTTGTAGTCTCTTGCACTCCTTGTAAATACTAAACCTCTAAAAACGGCAATATGGAAATAGTTAATATGAAGCAGAGTCTTTCAAGTCATCAACTAGCTTAACATGGCTGATTTATTTTTTAGGGGGGAAAAACGGTTTATTAATCACAGATGTGCGTGTTTCTAATGTTAAGAAAGCTGGGACTAGAATGAGAATTCCCATTTCCCTTCCAGTTTCAAAAATTTGCCTGTTTGTTGGAGGTAACTCTATCTTCTAGTCTGAGGGGGTCAGAACCCATGCTGGCTGCCCCCCTGCCCCCCCCCCTTTTTTTTTTCTTAATAACCTTCAAAAATGTATTTATGGCCTCTCAGTGAACTCTCTGACCTCAGCACCGGAGCAACATACGTGGTTTTTACTTTGAGAGAAATGGCAGTTAGATGCCTCTTTTTCTTATTGTGGGTATGAATTATTAAACAAAGCCCGTCCATTAGGTTTTTTAAAATACTTTATTGAATTACAAAGCTGTCTGTACTTGAGCAAATAGTAATTTTTATTAAATTCAATGGTTTCTTGTTCGATTGGTGTTGCTGTGTGTGATCGTTAGATGTGTGTTGGGTTTTTTATTTTTCTCTCCAAGAAGGCCATCTGTTGCATTTATCTTTTTCTAAAAGAGAATCTGCCACTCGCTAGAAAGTTTACTGTGCTTGAAACACAGCTGGGGTTAGCATACCCCAAATTTATTCCATCTGTTTTGGTTTCAAAAGTCCATGTTGTTCTTGGTTTAATTTTGAATACTCCTTTTTCCTCTTAGCGTGTTTTAGTGATAAAATATTCTTGAGCAACCCTAGAAAAACAATTTGCTATGTAGTCATAAAGGAAACAAAGCCAATTCGGTGTAAACAATCCCAAGCATGGTAATCAATCAAACCAAGTCTGTATCCCTAATTATATAGATAGCAGTAGTATGTAGTGATGGGGCAGGGGGAAATAGGACAGACCCGTGTGGCTGTTCTCAGCGTGAAGGCGAAAGGCCGTTCTGCGCTCTTGGAAATGCGTGTTGGATATTGATATTCCCTAATGTTTGGAGCTGGCAGTGCTTCTACGTAACTCTACGACCTTGAGCACCTAGGTTTTGGAGAATTGAAGAATCTGGACTCCTGTCAGCTGGGATGGGATGGGAAAATGGACGGTAAAGGGTCTCACTGGGAAGATACTGGCGTGGAATATTTGTAGTGACTATTAACATTGACCGATGGGGCTGTAGGGAGGTTTTGTGCAGATTTAAGGAGGGGGGAAAAATCAGGTCTGAGGTCTGAAGAGGGTTGGTATTCTGTTCAGGTTAACACTGGTGGTGTTAAATGTTTTGGGGGTTGTTTGGGGTTTTTTAAACAACTTTTAAAATAAAATTTTATACTTAAGCTGATACTTTTATGGCAATGCAGTATTTTTATTCATTTTAAGCTTTTCCTTCTCCCCCAGTGCTTTCATGCTTTAAAGAGCAAAGTGGAACAGCGCTATCATTTTGGTGTACTACTTACACTTTGTCCACTTTTATGATCCCCTGAAGCCCTAATAATACTTCAATAAGTACTTCGTGTTAAATCATGCAGAAGAGAAGATGAGAAGCAGTTACATGCCGCATGCCAAATGAAAACTAACGCTGTGTGGGAGGATACAGCTAAAGTATGTGCTGTGAAACATGGCTGGCCAACATTGTTTTGTCTCTTGGATCCTCTCCTCTTGAGCAGAGTGTATTTATTTTTTCCTGCTCTCTTCCCTCCTCCTGCCCACAAACTCTTGGGCAACTTGGGTTAAGAGTAGGAGTGGTACAGCACAAGTGCAGTCAGACAAAAATACTCGTCTCCCCCAGCTTCAGGGGCTCTGCGTTGTGATACTTGGTTTTACAAGAAATTCGGTAGTTGGTAAGTGTTGGTTGTCGAAAGGATGGGTGAGAATTTGAGGAGGTGGAGCACAGGTTTTATAAAAAGAAAAATAGGTTTATTAAGTGCAGGCGTGTTACATGCTTAGGGATAGGCGTGTTTACGTGAAAGTAAATCTTAGGCAATCAGTTACTGCACCACCACGCTGCCTTTTTCTTAGAAAGGACTAAGGGTAAAAGAAAGAAACAAAAATACAAAACAGTACATGGTGAACTTCTGCGAAGGCTTAATTGCTTTTTTTGTTGTTGTTTTAAATAAACAAGTGAATGTGGTCTGGTTTATTTGTATGGAAGGAACTTGTATGGACCATTATTGGGAGGAAAAATATGTATAAATGAAAAGAAAAACTTGGCTGAGTGATTATGACCTCTTCAAGCTCGGGAGTCTTGAAAACACAGCATTTAGTTTGTGCTTTAAGAAACTTATTTACAAGAACACCAGCACTGTTTTCTCTTCTGTCTTCCACTAGCAGAGTGGCAGAAGGTTATTTATTGAAATACCCATCAGCTGATGTTCGCTAGGATTTCTGAAACAAGGCATCTGATTAAGAGATGCATAATACAGCAAAGGTAAGGTTGAGTTTGGTGACAACGCAGTCAAACTAACTTCTTACAGAGGTTTAATAGGAGATTGTTTGGATTCCTGTGGAGAGCTTGCAGATGGTTGCAAGTTTTGTTTGGAATTTTTCTAATAAGCAGACCTTTTTATTTTTTTTTTTTAATAAAATAAAAAATCTATTGTGATGTGGATGCTGATGGCTAGTAGGCTTGCTTTTTTTTCCTATGTGCTGAGGACCCTTAAGCAGTAATCCAGGGGCCTTGAGGGATACTCAGATTACAAGTTGAAAACCATTGTTACAGATAATTAATTTCTTCCTTATGTTTCCTGCTTCAACGAGAAAATAATGTGGTAATTCTGTAGCACTGCTATCCCAAGACGTAGAGCCAAAGCCGACTAGTGTAACTCTGCATCTGCTTTTTGGTGGTACCCGTAACTCAAAGCCTTGCACTCAGGTTAATGGCATCATGCGAAGTCTCCTTACCCATGCCCAGCACAGCTACAGCTGTGGCTAGAAAAGAATTCCATAGGTGAATCCTGATTCTGGGTGACTTGCTTTAAAGTGTTAGCAACTAGCTTGTTGGACTGAAAGTGTATTTTGCAAAGTTTATTCATCTTCTGCTTTATGGAAACATGATGAAAGTGGTGCTTAATAGCAATTGTTATGTATGTGTTCGTACAGTATAAGCTACAGGAGTTCTTGGCATCAGAGCTGATGCATCTTAATGGTCACATGCCATTTGGGTTTTATTAGAACAGGAGAAAATCTTGACAGCCTGATCGATCACAATTTTGGATTCCAAGGAAAGGATGCCCTTTTTGGAACAGCTTAACAGTGAAGGAAAAATAAAAAGTCCTAGCTTATTATGTTCACATTTTATGTCTCTTTCCTCATCTCAGTTCAAAGCCATGATTTACACTTAATACCCTATGGAAACAGAGCAGGCTCGCATACTTGTGTGTAGATCCAAGGCATTTGGGTGTTTACAGTGAAGTGTAATGCTATATCAGTGTGACCATATTATTCTACAAAATTCAAACTACCTCTGGTCAGACTGGCAGTACACTTCTTAGGGAAGAGCTGCCAGAAGAGGTGACCTGAACATCGGTGTCAAGCTTCAAGAAGGCACACAAGCGCTGCATTTAATTCCCAGCAGTAAAAACATTCAACAAAACATTATTTATGTCATCCTTATATAAACTATCTATCTACTAAAGTGTACACACAGGGGGAAAAAACCCCTTATTTGACAACCTCGGAGAGTCTCATTAATACCCTGGTGATAGATAATATTCATTGGAGTGGTGTTAAGAGAATCTGTCCCCCAAAAAAGTATGTTTTTAGGAGAAGGGAGTCGCTGGGGGGAAAAGCATCATCCTGCATGGGGGAAAAAGAAATGCAGTCTCACAATAGCTAACCAGTGGGTGTTTATCATAAGCATATGGTCCAGTTCAAGTGACAGGAGCCTTGGTGGGAAAGTAGGATTGACCTCATGCACATATAACGATGGCTTGAGAAAAGCGTGTCCTTTGTTTGACTACAGAGCTTCAGGCATTGTCATGCTGAGAAATACTGCTGATCCTGAGATTTGAGCAAATGGGCTTTTAAACCTTGATGTTCTGTGCCTTTAAAAAAACCAAACGAACAAAACAACAGCCAAAACGCCGAGAAGATTTAAGCAAAAGACAGACATTTAGCCATTTTCTGGATTTTTCCTCCCCTTTTCCCAAGGGTAGGGGAAATAAATAAATAATGAAAGTAACTGGAGCATTTGTAATAAAATTTGGTGTTTGAAAAATAATTTCCTTATCTCACTGAGGCAATTATTTCTGCTTTTCATGCCCATGCTCAAAGCAGTATACATTAAAAGATAAAACAAGCATATCCTTCCGTAACCTTAGATGACATATGGAAGGTATAATACACTCTCAAATAACTATCAGCAGTGGTAAGTATGAATTATAATTGAGGCAGGAACGACTTAATGAAGCTTGACCGTTGTAAGCATATAAATGCTGCTTATGGGGGGGGGGGCCACATGCAGCATGAGCACCCATAGTTGTGGTGTCGTTAAAGGCCAGGTTCCGTCAAAATAATCTGCTCGATTCGTCCGTATATCCGATCCGATACCCGTTACTACGTATGTCATTTGCCTCGTTTCTCACTTACCAGTGGTTCAGCTCTAAAATGCTCCCCTCGTTCTTTTTTCCAGACTCCCTTTCGGTCTCCAGCAACGATGCCAGTCCTCCCGCTTCGGTAACGTCACTTCAGCCCCACATGATCGGTGCCCAGAGCTCCCCCGGCCCCAAGCGCCCCGGCAACACTTTGAGAAAATGGCTTACCAGTCCCGTGAGGCGTCTTAGCAGCGGAAAAGCAGACGGGCACGTCAAAAAACTGGCCCACAAGCATAAGAAGAGCAGAGAGGTTCGTAAAAGTGCCGACGCCGGCTCTCAGAAGGACTCCGATGACAGCGCGGCGACCCCGCAAGACGAAACTGTGGAAGAGGTGGGTGTTCGGGGCAGCTTCCCGAGGCTTGGGCTTGTGTTTTGCGAAGAACTAAACGTCGTCGGGCGAAGGTTGTCTCCTCCGTCCAGCGGTTGAGCGAAGCGGCCCGCGCCCCGCGGTCGTTCTTGCTGAACTCCGCAGAAGGGCTGTGCCAGGCACGGGTTGTGCCCTCCTGCACCGAGAGTGTTAGTGAAGCTCTGTGGGGAAGGATCTCTAGTCAAAAAAGAGAAACGAGAGGGTAAAAAGCTGTTCTTCGGCTTCGCGCTCTTAACCCGCTCAGGAAAGCAGCTTTGTGAGTAAAGGGTCTTCGTGTTCTGGGAATAATCACGTCACTTTGTATTTCCTTTCCTTTTCTTGTTGATGGATCAGGGAAAGTACGGGGAGAGCTGCTTAAAGCTGTATTTATACCTTGAGCAAGAGTTAGAGGGCAGAAAAATTACTGGCCCTTCAAGTCAAAAGGTAGTTACCATCAGTCAAATAATAAACATGGCAGTTTTCACTGGAAGGAAGGAAATGGTGAACTATTCCAGATTTCGCCACCAAGGACATCTGCTGAAGGTTTCCCTTCCTCCCACAAACGTGTGCCCATCCTTTTGAGCCTGGAACTCACGTATGAGCACAGCCTCCCTCCGGTTAGGTGCAGACAGAGCCAAATTCTCTTCTCTTGCAAACCTATGGTTCGGGCTGAGATGGATGGCATCTTACTGCTTCCGAGGGCACAGCCACTTGCATGGTATACAGGTATTCCCTTTTACCAGGGGTGAATCTGAATAGTGGTTTTGGTATTTATTTTACAGAAAAGTGGTCTCAGATCCCCAATTTTTTTTTTTTTTTTTTTTTCTTGCTCCCAACATATTTTGCTGCAAGCTTTGGAACATCAGTGAAGTTACACAGTAAATGCGGCGAAAGAAAAGACTAGAGCCTTGGCAGCGTGGTGAATTGGGAGATGTGGTTTGGGAAGGAATATTGGCCTCTGTCCTTGAATGTCAGGCTGTAGAAAAAGACCCTCTGTCATGCAATTGTAGCAGTTTTGGAAGTATCTGTTACTCTGCAGTTCTGTGAGTGAGGGAAAACCGAAGGCCAGTGCCTTAAAGTTAGGAAAAAACAATTACCGTCTATGCTGTCTTCCATTAAAGATAGTTAAATTATCCTGCGAGATCTGTTACATTAAACTTTGGCTAATTGAAATCGTAGTTCCTTGTGTGATTGGACGGAATGTCTTTCAACACAACTGTAAAAATTATAGAAGCAGTCTGCTCCCACTACTTTAAGGGGATAACTGACAAACTACTTCATGTTGTAATAGGGTTTTTTAATATCCTTTACAAGTCTCGCTATGAGGGTTGATGCTTTAGATACAAAGTTCTTGAGTTTCTAAGTTAGAGGAATGTGGCTCTTTATAGAACTGAACTTGGAAAGCAAGCGCGGCTTTGGTAACGCTTCCCTGTAGCAAATTTCAAGCTGCAAATCTCGCTCTCAGTATCTCAATCCATCTGCTTTTACCAAACACTGCAAACTATCTTTGGCATCTGCTTTTTTTCCCCCTCTGTTGAGGAGTTGCGCTGTGTTTGTTGACTTGTCAGGAGAGAGGCGAATCTATAGAACAGAACTTGTTAAAGCCAAGCTCGTGGTAACGAGCTGCGTGCTGTTGAAGGTTAACAGAGCTCGGATGTCTTGATTTTATTTACAGCGCGGTCGGAACGAGGGGCTGAGCAGTGGCACTCTCTCCAAGTCATCCTCTTCAGGCATGCAGAGCTGCGGAGAGGAGGAAGGCGAAGAGGGAGCCGATGCCGTCCCGCTTCCTCCTCCCATGGCGATCCAGCAACACAGCCTTCTCCAGCCCGACTCGCAGGATGACAAGGTAGGAGGGGAAGGAGGGGCAGGCTTCACGTGTTGAGATAACCTCTCTTTGCCCAGATCTGCCTTCTGTCTCCAAAAGTCTCTGCGCTGTGTGCGATACAGCTCTGTGGTAGACAGAAGCGGTCGCTATGGCACTTTAGACAACATTAAAAGGGTTTTCTGTGGACAGGTAAATGCTTCTCTATTTTGAAAGCACGAGTGCAGAAGTTTTTCTACTAGCACTTTAAATGTGGGAAAGGGCAGCTTTGTGTGTTTGCAGGCCTATTCACATCTGTTTGACTGATGCCTTGTTTAGTGATTAGAATGTAATTGGTTTATAATCATACATTTGGGTACTGAGCTTAAAATACTACGTGCACATCCAGTTTATCTGGAGAAATTAACAGTCGTACATAACCTTTACAGATCACAGGCTGTTCACCAAGCCCTGCTATTTTGGATAGCCTCGGTTCAGAGGAAAAAAATTTCTGTGTGCATGCCTTAGCAAGAAGGAGCTGTTCACATCAACTCCTCAGCCTGGATCAAACATTTAGGCAACAAGTATCAAGCCTGGAAATTGAAGTTTTTAGAATGGAAACAGTCTGGACTTGTGCAGCAAATATGCACGTTACTGTTTTCTTCTCGTTTTGCTGCTTACAATTTTTAAGCTTTGTAATCTATAGCACTGAATATCGTTAGTGGATTTTGTGGCTGGTTACTGTTCTCGGCGATGCAGATGTTACTGATAACTTTGGCTGAACTTATTTATTTCTGGGGGTTTTTCTTCCTTTTAAAAACACTGCCTTTCAGTGGGGATCTCGCTCATCCCTGAAGCTATCATTTGTAGGATCAAAATCACTGGCTCCCATGCTCTATGTGTATTTAATTCCTACATGTTTTCTGAATCGAAAAACTGTAATATATGAGTTGGGGAGTTAATATATTGGGAAATATTCCTGAAACAAAACAAGCAAAACCAGGCCAACCTTTAGACCTGAGAGAATATTTTGTTGCTAGAAAGTAATAATCTCAGTTTGAGGCTTAGAAATAGAATAAGAATAATGTTGGTGAAAATATGTTAAAGTTCCTGCTGATAAGCTGCCATATTTGCATGTCCCCTCAGTGATACAAAAACTTGATATGCAAGTCTTATAAAAAGTTCATCAGGGAAGAATGGATTTTGCTTATGTAGTTCTCTTTACACAGCAAGGAGAGTTATGTGAAGGGATGTGCTTGTCAGGTAGTGTCGGCTCACTTCTGTATTTCTGGTGCAAAGTCAGACCCTTACCACAGCAGAGTAAGAGGCTTTGAGTAGCTTCCAATCTCCCATAAATTTTACTTTCACTTCTTAAGAGGTGAACATGCACCGCTGCAGTCGAAACATCTTGGGACAGTTTGTAAAGTAGCTTAGATGACATTCTAGAGAAGACTCCTGAGAAGTTAAAATTTGGTGAAGTTAATATTATGCCATAATTTTTCAAAACGTCTAAATAGTGCTTCTGCAGTGGCCTGTTGTTTTTGCACAATATCTGTCCTACTGCGTGGTGGGAGGCAAAAAAGTCCCTTCGTGTGGCAGCCTGGGCGGTTGTGTGTGCCTCCCCGAAGTCCACACACCACCACATACCACCAATTTCCAGTATCTAACGCAAATGCCTTATTGGAATGCAGAAGTGAGAAGCCGGGGCAAAGTGTTACGCAGCAGAAGTCAGTTGGCTCTGTTGATGGAGTTACCGATTAATAAAAGCTTGCGAAAAATTCCCCGTTGTCTGCCTTCTGGGTGGAGTCCTCCTTCACATTCCTGCCACGCTTGGTGGTTTCTTGGGTTGCTCAGCTCCTCTGGATCCCAAGGAATGTCTCCTCCTTTCCGTGACCTCAGAGGCTTGGCTTTCATCCGTGCCTCTCTGCGAGCATGTCTTCCTCTCCAGGGCTCCTGGTCTGCACTCCGTACTGGAAACCCCTTGCTTGCTGGGTTTCTCCCTCCCTCCCCAGCCCGCTGTGGGCTCCAGCAGCATCTCACACCTACGTGTGCTCGGTTGCTTCCTCCACCTTCCCTTGTTTTCTGGGCAAGGGGTGTATTCTGCTCCCAGGGTACCTCATCGGGAAGGTCAGCAAGCAGGCTGCATCTGCGCAGCCCCTTCTTTTTCAGATCATACGTGATACAACCGCAGGAACTGGAAACCAACCAGTTCTGAAGTTGTACCAGCAGTCACGCCCCGTATACTCCCATAGAGCAATAACAGAGAGAAGGGACCTTGACCAGTCTGATTCCAACGCTGCCCGTCTTTTGTAAGGCTAAGCCGAGCTCCACATCCAGAGTGAAAACCCACGTACAAGCACAGCTTTGGAAAAACTGGTCAACACTCAGGTGTCAGGAACATACAGTTGCCTAAAAGGCACGGTAGCTGTGGGATCGCTCGGTTTTCGGTGCGCATGCAAACGTCATGCGCTAGGCCATGCTGATTTGTCCAATATCACTAAATAACCCAGCCATTTTCTCCCCTCGGAGCTCATCTGCACGGTGCGCATTCTTCTGTTCGGTAGAATCATTGCACACTTCGTGGATTTGCATTTGATGGCAGTTTACAAGTTGTTTGCATTTAATTTTTGGATAAGCAGTATGAAAGTTTCAAGATCAGTTATGTTAATATGAAACTAATTATTTTTGCTTTTTGTTTTCTCTTTTTGTAAACTCTGATGCAGCATTATGTTGACTTGTGTTCTGTCTCTGCTTTGGCTCAGTTCCCATATCTTGCCATTTAAAGTTGTCCGTATTTCCTTTGCTTTACCCAACCCCTGTTTTCCTTTCCGAATAAGGCAAATACAAGGCAAACAACCTAAAATCTGTATATTCTTCTTTTGCATTGACTTATGGGGAGCCTTGTTAAACCCATGCTTGATTTGAGCAGAACCTCTTGTGTCAAGTCATTATACGTGCCATTTCTTTGTCCAGTTTGTTGGAAATATTTGCAGGACAGCTTACCCTGTGCTACATGATGTCCACTGTGCTGTTTGTAATATGAAGTAAGGTTCATATTACACCCTGTTTCCACTTTCCAGTTATTTAATGATAAATGTAATATGCAAACAACTCTGTTTGCAAATTACTGAAGCTGAATTTAATGGCCCTCTCCCAGAATCCTTTGCTGTGAACACCTTTTACCTTCAGTTGTATCTATAAACTGGCATTTTAGAGCTTATGAGGCCAGAGATCTTCTGTGCTCTACACATACCATTGGGGAAAATGGATGGCCCAAGGAATGGTGAGCTCAATTTCCCCTCTGAATCTGGGCAGTACACCCCAGCTCCTTTAGAAAAGTAAATGCCCCTGCGTTACTGGCGTATTTTTTCTTAGCTTAATGATGCTTCCTCCTTTATTGCGAGTCTTCTTTGTTCCTGTTACTGTTCTGCAGTTGTTGCTTTGTTTAACCAGCAATAAAATACGTTAACAAACCGTTTGTTGTCCATTGGGTCAGCTCAGGCAATTTTTATAGCTATTTGTCAAGCATTACCATAATCAGCGAGATGAAAGATATTTCCTTGACTTCTGTTGCATGTAGGAACAGGAATTTTTATCCCAGCATTTAACTTCTGGGGGGTTACTTAAAATTTCCCATTGCAGTTGCCCAAGTTGGAAGGGATGATCTCAGTGTTGTATCACTCTGGCAGTTATTGTCGGGTACCTTTGTCTGACAGAGAAGCGAAGGCAGTCTCTTGATCCTGGAGCAAGAACCAGGCTAACTCTGGGATTCTCCTTCCTTTGTCTCACTGCACAGACATCTTCTCGATTACTGGTGCGGCCGACCAGCTCCGAGACGCCTAGTGCTGCAGAATTAGTCAGTGCGATTGAAGAGCTCGTCAAAAGTAAAATGGTGAGGCTGACTGGCAGGTGCTTGTGTTTAAAGAAGTTGTGGTTTTAAGTCCCAGCTTGCGGTTCAAAGAAAAGCTCTATGTGTTTGGCTTGTAAAACTTGATGCCAGCTTCAGAAGTCACTCTCTGGGTTTGTGTATGGGTCACTTTGTACACAGTAAGTAACATTTACTGAATAGGTAAATGGCTATGTAGAGAAGCAAAAAGCAATAAATACGAGGGAGAGGAGGTGGCAGAAAATGCATGTCTTATTAGTAAAAAGAAAATGTCCTATTAGTAAAAGGAATGCAAAGACCCAGGTTCTTAGCCTGACAGACCTTTGTGATAAGAATCCCTGAAACAAAATTTATAGCAAATCTTGCGAGGTTCAACAGTAAAGCAGATAGCCCCCCCACAGAAACATTTATGCTATCTAGCTGCTCTTTAGGCAACATGATAGCAAAGAAATAAGTAAGAGTAAAACGACTGTTTTGCATGTTAGTGCCTCCTTTCTTGCTTTTTAGCGTTTGCTAACAAATTAAGTAGGAGGAATTTGTGTCAGCTTTTGTAAGTTTTGGTGGTTTAAAGTTGCTGTGTTTCTGAAGATGCTCATTGACAAAGAATAGGGTGCCTGGATAATTCCAGGGAGGCCCTCCTTCGTATTCCTTGACCCAGTCCTGGAAACACGGCTCTAGCTGACTCTGTTGGAGCAGGGAGATGGGACTCTATGGTCTCGAGAGCTCTCTCAGCAGTTCTGTGATTCCCTCAAAACCTTTAAGTCTGGCTTTTGCAATACAGACCCTGTTGGGCTTAGTAGAAGTGTCGCTGTGAAAACTAGAGAATCGCAGCCTGGCAGCCCCATGTTACCAGGGGTTGATATTTCCCATGTTTGTTCTAAATTTAAGCAGCTTTGCATTCCAGAATGAGAAATTTTAATTTCTATTTTATATTTCCTCATTCAGAAAGACTTACACTTCACCGAACGTTACTGAATGAAAGATTAGCACTCTGTTAGATTGTTAACTTTGCTTTTTACTTCTTTTGCACCAGAAGTGTGAATAAGAAGTAATCTATGGGAAAATTCAACACAAGCTTTTGTAAATGGAAAGTTTGATAGTCTGTGTGTCTTTCAGGCAGCCTAGCAGTGCATATAACTTCATGATCCATGGATATAGTCCCTGGTGGCGATGTTCTCATTTTACACTTTTAGCCAAGGGTCAGCTTCCCTGGGTTTTTGGGCCAGTCGTATCATTATGGGGTTTTTACTTTTCGTAGGGAAAGAAAAAAAGATTACAGCTGAACCCCACCCTGGTGAAGTAAATATGTCTTGCATTAAAGGCTGTATCACATGCAAGGAAAAAGTGATACATAACCGTAGCTTGATCCAAGATTATGGACTTGAATTAAAGAAGTCCAATAAATATTTCATAGAAGCTTGTTCGTGTTATTTCTCCATCTTTTATACGAACAGAAGCCTGTGGAGCCCATGCAAGGGAGACGGTGTATCTGGCAGAAGAGACAGGGACTCTTTCCTAGGGTCCAAACTGTCATGAAGCTCAAAAGCAACACTGACAGTGCAGAAGTCATTATTTTCTTCAATGAGTCAGTATTTTGGTTAGTTAATATGATAAACAAAACGTCTGACAAAGAATGCCACTTCTGTTGTGTTAAAAAATCCAACACCCAAAGAATCTCTTTTAAAGATGTCCTATTTATTGTTGAAAGTAACTTGCATATGCCAGAACTGAATTATGACAAATACAATTTGATCCCTGACAATAAGCAAACATCTGTGTAGCTTCCACTGTAGAAGGACTTGCATCCTGAGCAGCATAGTCTGACTTTTAGCCCTTGCTGCTCAAACCAAGTGATTTCCTTTGCTGAGAAGAAAAGACTGGTATCTCAAACGTGCTTCTTTAAGGTTAGGTTATCTGTCCTGGAAGGCCAAGTTTTTGGCTGCTTTCCTGGAAGCTTGAGACCTCCTTTGCCAAGATACATTACAATAATTGATTTCCCATGGGTTCCCGTGTACAGCTGCATGTACATGTGTCTCGTGAATAAAGGGGAAATAAATCGTTGTCGCTGTCTGTCTCGAACACCTTCTCAGGCCCTGGAGGACCGTCCAAGTTCCCTGTTGGTAGATCAAGGCGACAGCAGCAGCCCATCCTTCAACCCTTCAGATAACTCCCTTCTCTCCTCCTCGTCGCCCATAGATGAGATGGAAGAAAGGAAATCCAGCTCCTTAAAAAGGCGACAGTAAGACCATATTTTCACTCCATTTTTTACAGTGTTTTGAAGAGAGAAATGAAATGTTTGAAAAAAAATGTCCATTTTGAACTGGCAGCAGAAGCTGTTAGTCTGAAAGGGGGAGGACTTGTGTTAGGTGGCAAGCATGTGGTCACATTATGCGAAGAAAAATTTTTTTCTCAAGCATTAGTGGCAGTTAAAATTTCCTGTGATTTTTAATTTTAGTCGTACGTGTATTTGACTTCTGTCACATGTCAGTCTCAGTTATGCAGGAAGATGCTGATCTTTAAATGATCCGAGGGCTCTTAGGTTTCAAAAAAGTGGTCAGTCCCCTTGTTCTGTTCCACCGCACTCTGAAGTTCTTTATGTAGTTGTAAAGTGTTACCATGGTAGAACAAAAACATGCCTGGCTTCAAAATTACTTAAATCTGTGCATAGAAATAGCCGTTTGTATACTTAAGAGTCTCCAGACCAGAGACATAATAGCATTTTATTTTAAACACTAGTTAAATGTTTAATTTTAATGACACATGTAAGAAAACATCTGACTTAGATTAACAGAAGCAAGCCTGCTCCAGTTCCAAAGTCAGAGCAGCATCTTGTTTAGAAAGAATGTGCATTAATTCACATTAATTAAGCAACTCCGCTTATCAAACGTATGTGACTGCAAATGTGTAAAAAGTTGTATGTCGTTAATCCTCTTTAAGAATGTTTCATTTTTTAATGAAATATGTGTTCACCATTTCCTTTCCATTGTAGCTATGTCTTACAGGAATTAGTGGAGACAGAGCGAGATTATGTACGAGATCTGGGCTATGTAGTTGAGGTATGATGTTTTTTCATTCTCTTCATTTTTCTTTTTTTTCTTTTCTATTTTTTTTTTTTCTTTTTTTTAAATATGGTACTGACCAGCTGTGTAGCTTGAACCTCACAATTTTTTTCAAAACGAAACACAGGAAGAAACTGAAAATGTGAATGTTTGCATCCTGAGTTTTCCCTCCTGCAGGCTTTTAACATATTAGAAACATTGCGTCAAATCTTACTCCCTTCTTTCTTTCTGTTACTGTGTGCCACCTTACTGTTCTTATGAGGAGTGTAGCTCTGTCATTTTTTAAGACCACTACCTCTGACCTAATGGTATCTGAGACTAGTTGGTTTTATTTAGCACAACTCAATTAAAAAAAAGCATCGTCGCTCAGCGTATAGAGCAGCTATCCTGGATTTGAAAGACTTGCTTCCTCTCGGTCTGCGAGGCTTCTCTGAGACTTCCTAGTTTCCTCTTCTGTAAAATGAGGTAACATCCCACATCTCCCTTCGGTCTTCGGCCGCCAACAAAATGCGTTTGGAAGAGTAGAGAGAATGAGCATGACAGTGAATTTCTGCCTAACAAGGTTCAATTCTTAAACTCCGTTTTAAAGGGAGGGAGGGAAATGAAGACTGGCATTGTGGTAGCCTTTATACAGTGTTTAAAGGGTGCGTTGGAAGGCTATGAACAGATGTATTTTTGTAGCTAACAAAATAATTCCTGGTGAAAACGCCGGACATCAAAACATAAACTTTGCAAACTAAAACCATACCTAGTTAATTAGAAATAGAAGTATTAGGAAAAAATAGAAGGAATAGAGTTGCATGAATATTACAAAATTTAAACACTCCCAGCTCTAACTACGTGATAGAATTGCACAGCGAGACAACTATCTATACACCAAAAAAGAGAAGACGGCACTATGCGAAAATGTAAAAGGAACTTTACAGCAGCCAGAATGCTTGCTAACAGAATTGACGTTCAGGTTTTTTGGTGTTCGGTTTGCTCGTACCGCAAGCCGTACCGCGCGCAGCCCGGCCCCACGCGCAGAGCAGCCGCTTTCCGCCCCGGCGCGCGTCGGCGTGGAAATAGGAAACGCGGAGCGGACGCGGGCAGAAGCCAGTTCAGCGGCACCGACGTGCGCCCGGTGACAGCCCTGCCTGGCAAAGCGTCCCAGCTTCAGACAATAACGGGCTGTAGGAGTTTCCTCTACGCTTCCAGTCTCTTCACGCGGGCTAAACTGGCTGGAGCGAATTCATCTTTCTATAGCACTGGGCAGCGTCGCGTAGGCAACCTCCAGCTAATTAGTGATATTTTGCGTCTATGCTCTGTGGTATGCTCTGTTACGCAGCAGGTGCTTGGTTTGGGTTTGGGTCCCGAGCAAGCTGTTGTGATGGGCAGTTTGGACAGCTTCTGGAAAAAGGGGGTTTAAAAGAGAACTCACTTTTTTATTTTTTTAAGTTAAAGCGTTCACAGTGCATTTCCTTGGGCTCTTGCAGGGTTATATGGCACTTATGAAGGAAGACGGCGTACCCGATGACATGAAAGGCAAAGACAAGATTGTATTTGGAAACATTCACCAGATTTACGACTGGCACAGAGAGTACGTATTAACTTGAAAAGCATCCGCTGAACAATTCTACCTGAAAAATACCAGACTGACTTTAAGAAATTATTTTTTTTTCCCTCAGATATTCAGATACAAGGTGAATACAGTTGGTCTTGTGCTTTGAGTTGTAGATGCTGTAGATTCAGCTTACAAATGTTGGTATGAAGATTTGCTTTAAACAGGGATGCTTATATATAGCAAGTGCTTCAACTGAGAATCTGTAGTATGGAGAGTATTATGTACAGAAGTTTGTACGTCATTTGAGGCTTTGTTTTCAAAAATGTTTTCTCTAAGAATTCAATCTAAAGAATTTGTGAGGGGTTAGCATGGCAGTGTGAGCACCTCAGGCATTCAGACTAGGAAGGAGAAAAGTTTCAATCGGTATATGAAATTAAAGAATTTCATTGATGAACACCAGTATTTTTTCATCTTGGCATGGATTCAGTGTGTCCTTTTGGAGATCTATATTAAAATATTACACTGTTAACAGCGTCATTTTGGGCATACGTTAATATCCAAAGCTGCTGATAGGGGACACAAAGTGGACCTTGCAGTCAGACCATTTTGCCTTGCAATTACCTGTTGCTATAGTGTGTGCTATCAGAAAAAGGTACTTACTCTGTTTATGTTCAGCTTCTTTTTAGGAGAGTTGGAGAAGTGCCTTGAAGATCCAGAAAAGCTGGGATCTCTGTTTGTCAAGCATGTAAGTGCAAACGTCTTCGTTGGCAAACCCCTATTGCTGCTGCTGACCAACATGGTTGATTATTAAGGATTTATCTATGCTACAACACGGTTAAGAAAGTGTTGTAAAATATTCATCACTGTAAAAGGTGGAGAGATAGCTTACAAATAGACTAAATGCTCTAGTTTTTGTCCCCAGTATCTTCCTGTGGAGAGGAAATATGAATGAGGGTCCCGTTTCTCAAGTCAGTTCCAGTTCTGTGCGAGGCAATCGTCATTTCATGTGACACCTGCCTGCTAATCCCAGGTATCCATGCAGTACCATGGAACATAGGAAACAAAAATAGGGAAGAGGCTCATTCCTCTTTCCAGTTTCGGTGCATTCTGTATCCTTTCCCCTTCTGAGAATCACAGTAGTGGTTAAGAATCCTCCCCCTTCACTCGAGGAAGGAACTGAGAGTGCCAGAAATTCAAGATGTTTCATTTTAGTCCAACACAGTACCCTTTATAGCTTTATACACGCTCCTGGTTTTCCACTCTTCATTTGTTTATTAAAAGGAATGACCATGTGATACATGTGGATATTATAATACTTCGGAAAGAAATCAGATAAGCCAGTTATCTAGAAACTAGATATCAAAATTCAGGACACATCAGAACATGCCACTAATCAATCATTTTGGTGTCTCTTTGCGTAGAAATACAATTTAATATCTGTTTGAGGTGACATCTCAAGGTACTCCAAATCACGCGAGACAGCAGGAGGGAAACTTGCCTGCTAAATACGATCGTTTGCACAAGTGTGCAAAGACTGAAGACAGACTGGATTAAAGCAGATTTAACGGGTTTCAGATTTTCCCTGTGGTCTGTGTCTGAAGTCAATACCGGGGTAGCAAAAGAGCACAGATCCAAACATTAACGGAACAGTAACACTGGAAGCCAGGACTAATTCCTGGACTAATGAGGAGGAATGAGCTGTTTCATTTCTGAGGGATTATTTGGTTTTTTAACAAAAAAAGGTGTGGGGAGAGTTCTGGCACTGGTAAAATGGGAAACCTGGAGGAAGTAACTCTCCCTGTTTCTGATTGCTGTTTTACTTTCTCCTGCTGTATTTGTAAGCGAGTTGTCTTTGAAAGGCGCCCTTACCGCTCCAGGTGGAAAGGCAAGCTGCGATGCTCTCACAACATCCTCTAGCAAAACCCTGACTATCAGCTAGAACATGACGATTCAGTTCCAGCTCTTAATCTATGTTCCATGTCCTTTTCAATCTCCACCTTATTCTTCCTTTTTTGCTTTCCATTTGTCTCCACTGGTCAGTACTCCATAAGTCTCTGAGCAGCAGAGCCTCTAATGGCAGACTGGTCCGAGCAAAATGAGAAGAAAGATTTTGGAGTTAGGTAATAGACACATATGGTATGTCTGTGTTTCTTAACCAAATTCTGCACAAAATATAGAATCAGAGTTAAAAAATACTAGCACCACCGTTTCCAGGCTACACCACCTATGTCCCCGCTCAAACTGCAGTAGGACGGCTAATACTAAAGAGAAGACTTGAGAGGTTTCTCCTAACTACTCTGTACAGGAGTAGGTCATTATTCTAATATACCAGAATAATAATCAGATTATTAAAATTAAATAAGAAATAATGACATTTCAAAGGCTCCATCCATTGCTCTTGCTAAAAGAAAGATAACCATTTTCATAATTTTGTTGTGGGATGCGCTGAGCTATCAACTCTAAACACCTCTTGTTCGGGAGTATTTATAACTGTGGCAATTTTTTTACTTACGTTGCCTTTCTTAAATCATCGTGACATTTCCAAATAAATGTGTTTTCAGATCTGTAGTTTCTGCATATGTAGCTGCTTCTTTTCCTCCAAGGGACCTTTTTAAGTTCATACTTTGGAACAGCTGTACTTCTTAAAATAATACTCCATTTCAATCTGGCATGGTTTTTTTCTTGATGATGGTGTATCACTCTCTATCTTTGTTCCTCTAGGAGAGAAGGTTGCACATGTACATAGTTTACTGCCAAAACAAACCAAAGTCTGAGCACATTGTCTCAGAATACATTGATACGTTTTTCGAGGTAAGTTCCTGCGAGAGGATATACGTAAGGTGAAGGGTGTGGACAAATCATAAGCGTTATCGGATCAGTTGAACGAAACAAAAAAAGGGCAGCACATATCGTCGTTACTGTTTTAAATTATTATTTCTTGCCATTTCTGTTCTGATTTCTTAAGTCTGATACAGGCTCCTAGAGATGCATTAATCTCTAGGGGAAGAAAACTAAAGTTTAGGTATAAGATATTAATTTAGCAGCAGAGTCTTATCCTCACTAGTCCTAGCCCAGGCAGTTAACGGTGCATTTTATATGAAGTGGCAATTTTGGATGAGCCAAGATCACTCTATATACAGCCTGTGATTGAAAAATTACATTTCACTGTACGATCTTTTAAAGAAAAGATGGGGAAGATGCTGAGGGAGGGGAATACTTTGGAAACAAAGCTGATATAGATCAGGGGAAGGACTCCAGCTTTTGCTGACTGAGGATTAGATTCTGCTCTGACTTCTGCCAGTATCTGCTCTGATAGCTATTAATAGTGATATGTCTTGCTGTGTTTCTAACTCAGCAAAAGAAAGTTGTTTCTAACTGAATGAACAAAAAAAATGTTTGTTTTACACTTCAGGATCTAAAGCAACGCCTGGGCCACAGACTTCAGCTCACAGACTTGCTAATAAAACCTGTGCAGAGAATTATGAAATACCAGCTGTTACTAAAGGTGAAGTGATGTTGAGATGAATGACGTAATATATGTGTTAACGGATATGTTTTCTTTTTTAAATATTGCTGATGCTTTTCTACCCTCCTCCCAAACAGAACCCAGATTTGTAAGCAGTGTCATATGATTGTTTTCTGAGCATATTCAGATAGTTATAAAAATTGCAGTAAAGACCTTGGGCAGAATTTTGCCTTTTCTTTTAACAGTTGAAGACCAAATGAACTTGAGTCAGTGACATGGAAAAGTTTAGAATTTGTACCAATGTCATATGAAAGGGAGAGGGATCTCCCGACTGTTTTCAGATGTAAATGTGATACGAGTTGTTGGGACTCATCCCAACTTTCCCGTCTACACCTGCAATCATTTTAATATCACATAGAAGTTTACTGAAGAGCAATCCTGTATATCACAGAGGTCATTGCCGTAATACATGTTCTTGTATGAGCTGAATCAAAATAGTGAATAAATCTTAAAAAAGAAAAGAAGGGGAAAGCACCCGGCAAGAAGCTTTAAAACCAAAATTTTTCTATGTGTCTTCTGCAGTCTGCCATTCTCTGACAGAGGATAGCAAGTTCAGATTTTCTAAGATTTCTCTGCTGATTAATGAGAAAAGAGCTCATATTGGGTTTTTTTCCTTTTTCAGGACTTCCTCAAATATTCTAAAAAAGCTAATCTCGACACAACAGAACTAGAGGTACTTGAGACATTTTCTCTTAGTGATTTGAATGCTCTTTACTCTGAACTTTGTTTTGACAGAGTCACTTTCCTTTTCTGATCTTCCTGAGAATGTGATTATAAGTGTTTACTTTTCACATTTCTGTTCTAAAGCAACTATAGCCAGTGAAACAAAAGTTTATGATACTAAGTCATTTGTAAAATAAAGCTTTGACTTTTTATTTGTCTTGAACAGAGAGCTGTAGAGGTCATGTGTATAGTACCAAAACGGTGTAATGACATGATGAATGTTGGCCGCCTGCAAGGATTCGATGTAAGTTGGCTGCAGTTTTGCTTAGAGTTTTTGTCAGGTTCTCTAGAAATTAACCATTAATGTTGTGGGGAGAAACGAGGTAGGGTGCTCCCTCACTATGGTTAGCTGGTGCAAAAGGCAATAAATTAAAAATTAAGTCTTAGCCCTGCCAAGGACTTTTTCCTGGGAAACTTTACCCATTGTGTCAGTCACGCTAGATAAGTCCTTCTGCAAAATCTAGGAAGCGCTGGTGTTATTACAGTTCCCTTATTGACTAATGACTTGCAAAATAGCAAAGTAATCAGTTATCAGCAGGTAAGCAGACCTGGCTTCAGTAGTGTAGAAGAAGGAGAAGTTGCTACGGTCAGTAAAGTACCTGAGGCAACTGTAGCCCTTGTTTTGTGAAGTCTAGAGGGGATGGAAATTGGCTGTTGAAGCAGTATGTATGCATCAGCCGGACCACAGTCTTCTTGCAAAGCCCTTTCTGCTCTGCAGCACAGGTATGAACTTGAATTCTTCCCCTTTTCGGCACCCTGGAAGACTTTGGAAGAATATACGAGTGACTGTGGAAGTTACTGAGAATAGAGAGATGAAAACCTTAGTGCTAAAAGACTTAAACTGCAGTATGAATTGAAAAGGGTGGAGTGGATCTGGGGTGGTTTTTTTTTTTTTCCTTGATGATGTTTGTTTTTTGAGAAAGGGCACAAGAATGTCTTGTGCATAGGAGGATCAATGAATACATAATGGTCAGTGACACGCAGAAATTGGGAAATATACAAAGCTGTTTTGGCATGAACGTCTACTCAGAAAGGTTGATTGGGAAAAGAAATGAAGAACTGCACTAAATGTGTCTCCACTCGCCTCTGTGTTTAGGGTAAAATCGTAGCCCAGGGTAAGCTCCTGCTCCAGGACACGTTCTTGGTTACAGACCAGGACACGGGACTTCTGCCACGCTGCAAGGAGAGACGGGTCTTCCTGTTTGAGCAGATTGTCATTTTCAGTGAGCTGCTAGATAAAAAGAAAGGTTTCTCCATGCCTGGATTCTTGTTTAAAAACAGCATCAAGGTAACTGTTGCGTGCGAGCCTTCGCGTCCCCTGCACAAACTCTGCTGAGGTAACGGTTTCCGATTCAGTGCGGAGTCGCCGGTGACATCTCGATGTGCAGCCATAAAGCGCAGTGAGGTGTCGGTCATTTCCCGAAATTACTTCCTACTGAATGAATTTGTGCGCACTCTGATAAACGGAAATCTGGGGATCTCTGACGCTTCCCACGCGAAGCATACCAAAACGGGTGTTCTTGTGCAAAGCTGGACAAGCCTTCACAAAGAGTTTAGTCTTCAGCTCTGCGCTGCGTGTACACCACACTGCAAAGTCATTGCAAATAAGGGTAACTCTTTACGTATCCCTTCTTTTGAGTTTCAGCTGAAATCGGTGCAAATGCGTAGGTAACGTGTAAGTAGCGCCACCTTCTTAGACACGTCAGCTCTTCCTCAGACACAGAGGGTTCACCTCCACTTCGAGCTTGCCCTGAAACAAAAACTGATGACATTAGGGGCACCAGCCCTCCCCGTGAAGCGTTTTGGGTGGACCCTGCTTCCCTTAATTCACCTCGGTGCTCTGCCTGCCAGCTGAGCATCCCGTTTAGTGCTGGCTGGACAGACGGCCTGTGGTAGAGCTCCATAGCAGGCTCAGCACTTTAAATAACACAAAGGGAGAGTCGAGGGACACTGGAGAACATTGGGCCACACTGACCAGCTGGAGGTTGTTCAGGCACAGCGTGTCAGTAAGCTGTGCAGTAATCCGTAGTTTACTGTAATCCTTCGTTTCGTGGTGTTATTTTCCTGAAGGAAAGAACGGTCGGCATTTGAAGATCTGACTCTGAGCTCCTAAGCAAGAGATTTTAGAGGTATGTTTCTCATAGAATCCATGAAGTAAATTCTCTTTTTTTTTTTTCATGAAGGTGAGTTGCCTTTCCCTGGAGGAAAATGTGGACAGCGATCCATGTAAATTTGCACTAACATCAAGAACGGGCGATGTCACGGAGACCTTTATTTTGCATTCTGCCAGCCCAGGAGTCCGCCAGTTATGGATCCACGAAATTAACCAAATTTTGGAAAACCAGCGCAACTTTTTAAATGGTAAATTATTTCCTCTCGCTGAAAGTTCATAATTGAACGACTTCTCTCTCATCTGTTGTTTCTTGGCTTCGAAATGTTTTGCAAGTTTCCTTTTTCCTGAGCTAATACAGAACGGTTGGGGGATATGTGCCGCATTTCTGCTTCAGAACAGATGCTAGCGTTTATTGTAAGAGTGGTAGTCTGAATTTACATGGTGTTCTCTTGGTGAAATTTTCCAAATGTTTTGTAGGAGTGAATCAAGATTGGCACCATCCGTTGAGGCGGAGAGTTTGCGTACCCCTTTTAAGCAAACGCAAGCCTTTAAAGGCTAAACCCAAGTGGGATTTGGAGCATCTATCCAGAATACGTTTTGCTTGTGTTATTTTGGTGGCCGTTGTTGTCACATCTTACTGTGGCATCAGCGTTCAGATTCTGCAGGAGAAACGTAGTGTCTGCTGTGACACTAGGAGGTTCCTGCTATGTTTTGTGTCCATCGGTTGTTGCCCCAGTTTAGATATTTTTTTTTTTAGAGTTGTAATGGGTGGAACAACGAGCTGAGAATTCGGAGTAATACCTGTTTTTTCCCAGCTTGCCTGCTGACTAACAATGTGATCCTAGAGGGAAACATTTCTCCCTGGTTTCAGATTTTTCATCTTTAATAGAGGTACATATAGCGGGTCCTGAAGGTGTGATACAGAAAAATGCCTCGAGGTCTGCGGCATGACCAACATCGCTAAGGGAATTTATCTTATTTGAACAGCACTCCCCTTTTGCCAGTAAACATGTCTTTTTTTTTTTTAAACTGTTCCTCTTCCCTTTCCTGCCCTCCTTCCCCTGACCGCCTCCCCTCCTGCTCCCGTTGCAGCCTTGACGTCCCCAATCGAGTACCAGAGGAACCACAGCAGCGGCGGAGGCGGCAGCGGGAGCAGCAGCGCTAACAGCAGCGGCCCCGGCAGCTGTAGCGGCATCCCCAGCTCCAGCCGTAGCCGGCCATCCCGGATCCCCCAGCCTGTCCGACACCATTCCCCAGTCCTGGTCTCCTCTGCAGCCTCGGCCCAAGCAGAGGCAGACAAGATGTCAGGTATGTCCATTCACAACCTCTCCCTGCCACACTACAACTCCTCCTTAGAAACTGGCCTGAGCCAGCCAGACAGGCACCCTCCCAATGCAGAACCGGACGGTCCTCAGAGAGAAGCTGAGCAGATTCCCAAGATGAAAGTTATCGAAAGCCCCAGGAAGGCAGCGGGGAACGCTTCTGGCTCGGCTGACGCAGCCCAGAAGGACTCGCGCGGAAGCTCAGAGGACAGCCGATCAAGAAACAGCGTAGGATCACTGACGCTGGGGAAGCCAAGGCCAGGAGCCATCTCACCGATGAACTCTCCTCTCTCCACGACTTTCCCTTCTCCTTTTGGCAAAGAAACCTTTCCACCCAGCAGCCCCCTGCAGAAGGGCTCCTTTTGGAGCTCCATCCCAGCATCCCCCGCCAGCCGCCCTGGCTCCTTCACCTTCCCTGGGGACAATGACTCCCTCCAGCGGCAGGTCCACCGCCACTCGTCACACAGCAAGGACACGGACCGCATGAGCACGTGCTCCTCGACCAGCGAGCAGTCAGTTCACTCCACCCAGAGTAACGGGGTAAGAGCGGAGCACCTCTGTCCTGCGAGCTCTTCTAAAACCTTCCCGTGCTCCCTTTCTGCGCGTTGCCATCGCTCTCCGTACTAACTTCTGGCTCTCCGGTGCTGTACTGCTCTGAAATAATCAACCGTTCGGATATCTTCTGCACATTAAAAAACCCAAACTCTCTACCTCTCTGTGTATGTGTACATACAAAGACGGGTATGTATACAGACACAAAAGCAGCTGCTAACATTAGATGCAAATTTCTGCCTCTGCTGAAAACATAGATCACTAGGCTGATACGTACTAACTTGCTCTCCTTGCTTTTTTCGTCTCTAATTTGAAGGCACGTAATTAACATGCTGAAGCGTGGCAGCCAGAGCACCTTGGGGTACGCATTGCGGCCAGAACTTAAATCTGACTTCGAGATTTTGGCAGATTGCCTTGGGGCTTTTTTCCCTTTCACGCACAAATCCGCCACCATTGTCCTCTTGAGGTTTAACTTCGTGGAGACATCTACAGTACGTTCCCTGGGCTGCTTGATATTTATTTCTTATGAATTTATTTCCCGCCCCCCCCCTCTTTTCAGCCTTAGTTGATGTACAACATTCTCTTTTTTAATCCCGTGTCTGATCAAGGAAGCTTCCTGCAATCCACTCAAAATAGGCCGACAAAACCTAGCTAAAATAATCCTCCTTCTACTACAACCAAAACAAATAGCGGCTCGGCTTGGCTTTTCTGCTTTGTAAGAAGAACTGGTTTAGGGCATCTGGAGATTCAACCCTGTAGTACGCAGTCGGTGTGTTTGTGCGGAAAGCTGGGGTATCAGCAGAATCCACATTGGCCGTCATAACGTCCGCCAGGAAAATGCAACACAGCAATCACAGCGGCATGTGCAGATAGAAAGCAAAAATTTCAAGGCACTTGCCATGGATGTGGTAGGCAGGCTATGGTGCCTTTCTTTTTAAACTCGCGTTTGATTTTTCTCTCTCTAAGTGTTGTGTTCACGAATGTTTGTTTTTCCACTCTCTCGCAAATAGTATGCAATACCAATTTTGCAAATCACCTAACTTGCCAGACCCTTTTTAAATGCATGCATTTCTTTATAGAACGGTTTAACACACAGAGCTTTCTTGACTTCTTAGTTCTTACACTTACTTCTATAACAGCTTCAGAAGAAAAAATTATGCTTTGCATGTATTGTAATTTTATCCCGATCCTCCTTCAGCTTTTCATTTGGTTTAGCTCTGTCTTGTGTTTATCTTCAGTCTAGCAAAATGTGATGATAATATAATATCTGGGATAATTTGAGTATTTTGCAGTTACTGTGTGGTATGTGAATCAAGATGGTGGTACTTCTTATATGCAGAGAAGACTTGCATAGTATTAATTGATGTCATTCCATTAAAAAAAGAGAGAGGGAGAGACGGGATGGCACTGGTTTTTCAAAACATTTGAATTTTGATACTGTCTCAGCAAAGACACACACCATTGCTTGTTTTTATCTTACTGTAAAATGTAATATCTGAATGCATGCCTTCTGCTTCACAACTACGTTTCTTTTAGCTTGGTAATTGAGATGGGTCATAATTCTTCATTTATAACCTCATTTCTAGACCATACTTTAGCAGGATTTCATACCACATCCAACAGCTAGAGAAAATGGGTTGTGAAGGTTTATTTTGATTTAACCATTTGTGTGTGTGTATTTGCATGCACATATGGTTACGGTTGGTTACTTATGGAAAAGTGATTTTTTCCATAAGTAATTTCCATTACTTACAGAAAAGTCATCGTCTTCTTCTAAGAAGAAGAAAAAAAAGGAATTGGTTTTGCTAGTATTTCAGAAATATGAGAGGAATTTTCTATATTTCGATTGTAAATCCTTCTCTAATCCCATAATTGAGGTCAGTGATGACCAGCAGGACTTGCAGTAGAAAAACATTGACTGTGCAAGAGCACTTACTTCCTTGCAAGGCAAAAGAAAAGGCTATCTTTGTGTGGTGAGAATAAATTCTGATATAAACACATTCACAAGAATGTTTGTCACTTAGTAGTTACCAGACACTTGTTTATTCAACAGATTTATCTGTCTTTGTCGAAAATAAGAAATATTCAGAGTTTAGTATGATCCTTCAAGACATAACTATTAAAAAGAAATGTTATGTTACAGGAAGGTCAGTCCTGCAGTGATACAAATTCTGCTGCATGATAAGAAACAGTGTGTTGAGGAATCGGGGCGGGGGGGGGCAAGGTTTGAGGCTTAGGTTGATTTTGCAGCGTCAGCCTTCCCTTCGTCTCCCCCTGTAAGCCTAACAGAAGGAGTTAACAAAAGCAGCTTTCTCTGAATAGAGTTGGTTTTCACCTAGCTAAAAGAATCTAGCAAGTTGTAATCTTAAACAATGACTGAAAGTGAGACCGGGCTTATGGTTCTACTATTCCCAGTTTGCCTGAATCACGGGAAGGGCTTGCTAATACAAAAGAGCACGCAGAGAGTCCTCTCAGCCAGACAAAATGAGTTCTCCCACTGGAAATACAGCCTCTGGAGTTAACATAAATATCCTTTAGTAGAAGTACAACCCAGGATGAGATCTCGCTCTCTGTAGTAGCATTTGCTTCATCACCCTAATAGGGGAAAAAAGACAGAATGGACTTGAATCACCCCGTCGAATAAAATAGTCCAGCTAGAATAAGACGTGCAGGCTGGCTGGAAACCCCGGCGTCGCTGTGAATGAGCCATCCGAGACCGTTCCTTTCCGAACGCCTTGGTTTCCCAGCCAAAGCACTCCTGGGAAAGCGCAGGCACCCAGACGGGGCGTCCCTCGTTCCAGGCCGTTAGCAGGTGGGAAGAGAACGTGGTTTTCAGGGCTGTACCGTGCTGTCCTCTGCCCCCTGCTGCAGCTCCTCAGCGCTGAGGGGAGAAATATTTGACGGTTTTGAGAAAAAAGGTGACCCTGTTTTCATCCTGTGTGCCGAGGTTTCGGCTCACCGCTGGCACATACGTGGTGCTGACGTGGGGTCATGCTATATAAGCGATATATTATATAAGACTCCAGCTACAACGAGGTGCCGATTCCCTTCTTCGGCTCAGCTACTACTAAGCAATAGCGAGCCCTCGCTGGTCGTGACCTGAAACAGTCTGGAGTAAGGACAGAGACGAAAGGCAGGCGCACACGCGTGCCCGCCTCACGCCCTGTCGTTAATAGGCCATCCACTTTGGTTTTAACTCGTTTCAAGAAGGAAATCGCTTCTTTCAGGGAATAGGTGGCATAGTCCGATAATCGGTTTCACACTTCCGTTTCTTAGACCTCGTATGAGAAACGCATGCAAATGGACAAAATGCATCTTGCTTTTAAAAAATAATAGTTACCGGTGGATTCATGGCCAGGAGAAGGCTTTTTGACCTGAAATGTAGTCTGACTTTTAATGTATACCTGATCAGCCGTAATTAGCTTTCTGCAAATGCTCGATGGGGAAACAAACAACAGTCACGAACACTAGCTGAAAGTGCACGATAAACACCTAACGACACTCAGCTATCGTAGTCACTGATCAGTTAGAAGTGAGATTTCCAGCTTTATCCTGATAGTCTGGTGGGCCTGTTTTGCCCAAGAAATGAATAATTTCTTATTTCAGTAGTTTACCTCATCCTGTGCGTTTAAAGGACTAAACCTGATCACACAGATTCAACCAGGGACAAGCCTCGGGGTTTTGAGACACACTATCAAAAACCTATTTTGTTCTTTTGTACCTTGTCGTGTTTTGTGTGCAGAAGGCTGGTGTCTGAGACCTGACAAATAGTGCTGGGAAAGACTCCGTGTATTTTTCATTGTTGGAATTCCCAGTGTTTATGAGATAACGATTATCATTTTGAAACTGCACCTATAAGACCGTGAAAAACTGTCCTACGTGCTGTACTGTAGTTTTGCTGCCTGATAAAGATGGGAGGTCCAGTGTCTGAGCTTGAAAGGGAGACCAGTTGAGATCTGTGTATAAACTGACTCTTAGCTAACGGAAGTAATCGTGAGTAAAGGCAGCGGGAATCAATTTCTGCGGCAGCTGTACGTGAAGGTATTCAAAGCTCAAACTAATTTGCACAGGATAAATAGACACAGGCGGCTTTCGAAGGGAAATCGTAGCTCTTTTCTTTGACTACAGATGAAGTTCTGTGCATTATGCAGGTGATGTAGCATGCCAAGAACAGCCTGTCTGCTTCATGAACTTTAAACTTGACTCTTCCCCCCACCCCTCTTTCTGCTCCCAATTGACACTTGCAGAGTGAAAGTAGCAGCAGTAGCAATATCTCCACCATGCTGGTGACACACGATTACACGGCAGTGAAGGAGGATGAGATAAATGTCTACCAAGGAGAGGTCGTGCAGATTCTAGCCAGCAACCAACAGAACATGTTTTTGGTGTTCAGAGCCGCCACCGATCAGTGCCCCGCAGCCGAGGGCTGGATTCCCGGCTATGTCTTGGGGCATACCAGTGCAGTCATCATTGACAACCCTGATGGAACCATCAAGTGAGTGCCTGTGTGTGTGTGGAAGGGGAGGAGGAAGAAAAACTTCCGATTTAGGCAAGGCTTTGAACCTTATAAACCAAAAGGTGACGTGATCTTTGAGAAATAAATGAACATCAAGCAGAATGAGTACTTGACAGGTCCCTTAGCAAACTTCAAAATACAACCTAGTAAGAAAGAGCCCAGAAGCACATATTCTTTATTGAAAAGCTGTAGTAGTGCAGTCTTCTGGGAAAAGATGATGAAAGAATACCTGATCTAAGAGCAGCAATAGTTACTGATTTATTTAATAGAATGAGTTACAAGGCTAGACACCTCTGTTTAGGAAAACAGTCAGGGAGTGTTTGTTCCAAGCGAAATGAGATTTCAGCGTTCCTGGATCTCTACTCCGTGCCACAAACCTATTGAAAATGACCGGTTGTGCTAGGAAGATCTCTCTCAAATCTGCAATGGGAGAAATTATATCAAAGTTCGTAGCACTAAAGCTTTATGTAAAGCTTGTACAGCCTGTATTTGATATGGGCTTGATACTGATCGTTGCTCCGTTTGATTGACAGTTTGTATTTTCATATAGAAAGTTTACCATTCAAGCAATGATTTCAAGAAATACTGAACTACAGACTGATCTTATTAGCTTGCTTACCGTTTCAACCAAGGGTAGCATCTCTTATGGAATACATAATGTAGTTCATTTCAGTATACTTCATTACAGTGAAATAAGAGAGTATAACACATAACCTGGAGGTGAAAAAAAGTTGATCAAAGTTTAATTTTCTGTATTCAGGAAGTCAACGTCTTGGCACACAGCACTCCGTTTAAGGAAGAAATCTGAGAAAAAAGATAAAGACGGCAAAAGGGAAGGCAAGCTAGAAAATGGTTACCGAAAATCCCGAGAAGGACTTGCCAACAAGGTTTCTGTAAAGGTGAGTGTTACAAAGATGTAGTTTCCAAAAGAAGTTGTGTTGGGATTTCTTTAAAAGTAGCTTCTGTCAGAATTTCACATCAAGGAATTAGAGGGAACAGTGGGTTTAATGGGCGGTGTGTGCCAAATCCGAAAACAGGAAGATATAATCTGGGAGCCTGCAAGCATGATGTGGCATAAGGATACTGCAGAAAGAGTAGAGTGGTGCAGAAATTCTGGTGTTCAGATGTTTCTTGGATCTTTGTGGGTACAGCTAACTTCGACCCATCGCTGTGCTTTGTTTTCTACCATTCTTTAAGTTATTAAAGGTTATCAGGACATTAATTCTTTAATTTCTCCTTTGCAGCTTCTCAATCCCAATTACATTTATGATGGTAAGTTGCTTTAATTTTTAAAAGTTGCAGTAAATATAATCTGATTAAAACATTATTTACTTTGTTTAAGTTTGCTTGATATGAATTATGTCAGGAACTGAGTGTTTTCTATCAAAATATACCTAGGCCCTTTTTGGATAAGGGAGACAGCTAATGAAATACATCATATGTATTTTTTAAGATGCAAGGAACGCATTTTTGTTCACAAGTCCAAAACAACAGAAAACACGAGGACTGTATGACATGTTCTGTATCGAGACTGTATGGAAGTTGGGCCTTGCTGAATTTGCAAAACAACAAGGCCAGCACTTGGAGCTGCTTCGGTTTTAACCTTGCACCCTAGCCTCTCCAGTGCAGAGGCTGATCAGGACAAAGATCGTGGCCCTCTGGGGTCAGAGCCAAACTGGGTTTTCATCTTAACACACAGAACCAAACTATTTGAGTTTCACCTGTGAAAAAGGGAAAACACTACATAGAGTGCCTCAGTGGATGAGCGACGTGTTTTGTGTTCCCTTTTGCAAACGTAGCTGGATACAAAGATAGCCTAGCTGAGCACATCTTTAAAGACTTTTCAGTGTAGGGTTTCCTCAGCTTGCCGTAAACAGGGTGTTTGGTTCACCATGGTAGGCTTCAGGATTATCCGTGGCACAGCGGTAGTGTTGTGTCCAAGTTCACGCGGAGAAAAATTCACCAGCTCTGCAGAGCCCCAGCCAGTGGCCTAACCATGGATGTGCTCCAAGAGTAGAGGGGTAGATAGACCTTGGCAATTTCAAGTACCATACTACTTCGTCTAATAGTGACAAGAGGGTGAGTGCTAGGAATAGAAAAGCAAATTTATTAACTTCAGTTGAGCTGATGCCATTAATTTTCTTTTTCCAGTTCCCCCCGAGTTTATAATACCATTGAGTGAGGTAACATGTGAGACAGGAGAGACCATCGTGCTTAGGTGTAAAGTCTGTGGTCGCCCCAAGGCTTCGGTTACTTGGAAAGGTCCTGATCATAATACACTGAGCAATGACGGTCATCACAGCATTTCGTACAGGTACAGTGATTTGTGTAGTGTTCTACAAAAACTGCTGAAACTGTTACATTTTCTATTTGCACCCTTGGCACAGGATAGCTTTTTGCTTTGAGGCATAAAAATTTGTTGTTTAATGAGTAACTTCAGTCCGAAGGAATGTCTTATTTATGAGTTAAGCTCTCAGTTCAGAATGAAGGGGATTTATGTGAAAACTTTCTCATTATTAGATAGAAAAGTATGTCATTTTCTTAGAGGTTGTATGGTATAGTCCAACTTACCTGCAAATTTGATGGCATGTTATACTGTTCTTTCTTACCTCCTGCTGCTGTTGCTTTTTCCTTTTCCCTGGGTATAATATTTTTTTTATGGGGAGACAGAAGCATTGTGGCAGCTTTGCTACTGCATCCCAGACTGTTGTGAGATGAGTAAGAGTTAGAATCACTGGGTTTAATTCACTGTGATTCATTACTGTTACAGAATTATATCCAGTAAATCGTGTTGGCTGTGGCTGACAGATTTTTAGAAATAATAATCATGAAGCGTTCTTTGAGCTTGGGAGGGGGGTCATCTTCCCGTGTTCCTAAAATTTAGATTCTTTTTTTTCCCTGAAATTAAGTCATGTGATGAAGACTGTAGCAAATAATTTTTGGTTCCGTCAGTCAAATGACTTGCAGTTGCTAGTATTAATCCAAAGGAAAGCAATAAGAATGATAGAAAATCTTGAAAATATGCCTTACCATGAAAGAATAACACAATGTTAGGGTTGTTTTGAGCCTAGAGGTGAAAAGTGTAGGGAGGACTTGCCAGGTATTCACATTTGTAAGAGACTTTTCCAAATAAAATTATGTGCTGTTCATGTCCACAGCAGATAGTCAAAAAGTACTAGAAATGAATTGCGCAGAGGAAGATAAAAGTGGACATTTAAAGACAAACCATCAGACAAAAAGGGTGGTTGAGCAGTGAGAAAGATTAAGGAAGAGTCTGCAGAATCTTTCTCTTGTGGTCTTACCTAGCTTCTTGCTGTCTCTACCCCAGAGCAGAGGGAGAACTGAAGTCCTTTTTAGTTTCCTCCCACCCTCGTTCCCCCAGATTCTGAGGTCTCCCACGTTGCGGCGAGGTGTTCCTCTTGTATTGAAGGGGGAGCCCTCTCTTGCAAGGGAGGAACGCTTTGAAAGTACAAATGTTAGATCAGCTTCTATATGCTGGGAGTCGGGGATGGACGCTGACCTTTCAGAAAGAGCAGTGAGGGGTGGTCGTCTTGATACGGCTTCTCATAATTTGAAGGAAGTAGAGGAAGCAGGAAGAAACGGGAAGCATTTGGTTTTTCAAACACACAGTGAGGATGTTCTTCTAATAGTCTATAGCACATTCCAAGATACTTGATGGACACCAAGTGTTCTGGTAGATGTTCCTGAAACGGCAGGGACAGGGTTAGTAATGGTTGTCCAGAGAGAGAGAGAGAGAATAAGAAATATTAACAGTATCAATCTAACTTTGTCTGATTTCCACAGCTTAAGGTCTCTAAAGTGAATATAAAGTTAACGGATGCCATTGTGTTTCCCAGTGACTTAGGAGAGGCTTCACTGAAAATCATTGGCGTCACTGCAGAAGACGATGGTATCTATACATGTATAGCTGCAAACGATATGGGTTCGGTTTCATCTTCCGCCAGTCTACGAGTTTTAGGTAGGCCTGTCTCTTTGCTTTTTTTTATCTAATTACATTCAAAGTATCCGGTACCCATAGTCCAGGAAAAAGAAAACCCGTCTTTTGGGTATCCCTCTGTTAAAGGAGTACTATAACAAACCTTCTCACCTGTGATATATTACTTGTTTCAGCAGAAACAGATGCACTTTTAGGATGTGACTAATTAGAGGTTTATACAGACAAGATGCCTACATGGTATGGTCAACGTGCATTCACCTTGTCTGTCAATACTAGTTCAAACATACTATGATAAAATCATATTTTATCATCTACATTCTTAGTTTAGTCTCAGTGAATGTTACTATGCTAACATGTATAATTTCTAAAGTGTACAGATAAGAAAACAGTAGCATTGCTCAGTATTTTAATATGCTCCTTTTGCTTGAATTGTAAAGCCACAACGCTTAGAGAACATAGAACTCTTTCTTGTCTTTGCATCATGGATCTACACTTAAATTACATTATTTCAGTACCTGAAGTGAGGCAACCTGAATGTTTGTGAGAGAAAGAAAAGGAAATCTGCAAAGGTGAAAAATGCCTGTGTTTTGGAGGCAGACAGCGAAGGCAGAAAAAGTGTCATTTACTTTATGTGTTCAATGGTGTAGTGATAAGTTTTGGTGTGTGTTTGTACATTCAGTTATTCTTCAGTGTTCAGAATCCTCCGTTTTTAGAAATAGGGAAAACACGGGCACACGGCAGGTTAGTAGGCTTCCTTACATGCAGTTTATAACAACTGATGCTATCTGGGTCCTTTAATCTGTTGAGAGGCCCATATATTTATCCATTGGTGAGAATTAATTAATAGATTTTAGGTGTCTGTCTCAAACTGACTCATATAAAAAGAAAATAAGATATGAAGTGCTGCATTCTGTCTTTGTCGTCTGTCCCAGCTGATACGGGGACTTGTACGGTTGTCCCGAACCTCTCCAAAATACATTCTTTCTTCCCTTATTTTCAAAAAAACTTTGCCATTTTTCTGGAATGTTGAAAACAGACTGTGAAAAATGTGTCAATTCCAAAACCTCATCTGAAATTTTGGGGGGTTATAATCAGAGCTGCCGCTTTGAGCTCTCCCTGTTGGCAGCCACAGTAAGTGCCTTACTGCCAGCATACGGAGGTGGTGATTTCTCCCAACGCTTCCTACTCACTGACCCAAGACAGCCCGTAGTTAAGCCCTAGGAATGGGTGTTTTGCAATATATAAAAGAGGCAGAGAATAAAATTTTGTTCTCTACACTAATGTTTCCTGAAAAATAGAGCTTTTTTTTCAGGTAGCTGCTACACTGTCTGATCACTTTTTTTTTTTTTTTTTTTTCCCCAGCAGCCAGATGTATTGTTGATAATGAGACATAATGTAAGATAGCAATTCTTTTTGCTGTTTCCTTCAACTTGCCAAGGTTACTCATTCCTGTACAGACAGTTCCCGCTGTACCTGAATTAGTTGCGCTATAGAATTTGTTCTGCTGCATTGGCCAGTCTGCTTTGGTGTGTAATCCAGTTGGTCTTCCTGCCACCCTGTGTCATACGGGGATTAACAGGATGGGGCGATTCCACTGATAGTATCTCAGCCAAGGAAACCTTCTAGTCAGGGGAGTAAAAAGCTTGTGAAGGACAAGAATCGGTGTGAAACTGTGTGCTTTAAGGAACTAGTGTAATGAGTGTCCTTCCTACAACAGTACAGAAGCCCAAAACTGTGATTTGGCCAGAATCAGAATCACCGAAGTCTTGTAGACTAAACTACCATCTTTCAGCCACAATCCTCGGTCTTACTGATCCTGTCTAAAAGCAAGTGTTCAATTTTCAGTCAAAACTAAGGGAGAATTTGGTATGTCTTGGTTACTCTGCAACTACACTCTGAAAGACAGGCAGCTGTATTTTTCTAGCCCTTCTACTCAGCCCTACCAATACTTTTACAAAGAAGTTCTGGCCCCAGTTTTTCTGGGGCCATCCTACCCTTCATTTCCCCAGTCTGTAAGAGCAAAATGAAAACTCTAAGGCTGTAGCATAAAGTAAAGTTTTAAGATCAAACTACAAAGTCTTCTTCAGTCCTTCGGACTGGAAGGACTTGCCATTTGATTGTAGTAAATTCTCGTGCATTATCTTGTGCAAAGAGTAAAGAATACTCTGCCTTCTGTTGCTGTCATAGTCTTCATAAACCATCAATGAAGTAGTTGATTACAGAAATTATTTTCTTTCTGAGCTGCAAGAGGATGGACAATATGAGGCCGTGAGTTGCTTTTCAATACGGATACACTCGGCTTCAAAAGAAAGATGATAGGGGCCAGTCTGACTGAGGCAAATTCTTCCTGAAATCTTTTCTCAAACTGAATACGAAGTCCAAATATTTCTCCTTCTGCAAACATCTGAAACAATACGTTGGTTATAATGACAATAATTTAGTTCCGAGGAGGATCTGAGTATATTAAATTTTGGCCATACTGTCCTTCTCTTTTTTTGGTAGGTCCTGGAAGTGATGGGATCATGGTAATCTGGAAAGACAACTTTGATTCCCTCTACAGTGAAGTGGCTGAGCTTGGCAGGTGCGTTCTGTACGCTGATCTCCAAAGCCGTCTATGTCAAAACATTAACTTCTCTTTCAAAAAATGAAATTATCTTTGAAAAATACTTATCATATGAGCCTAAAAGGCTGGAATTATGTTGGATTAAATAGAAATGAGGAAGCAAAAATTTTGCCAGCACTAGATGGCACTGCATAAACAGAACATGTTTGGTGTCAAGTGGTATCATAGATTAAGGGATTATTATTGTTTTGTTAAGCATGCCTTACAGTGACTGACACTGCTTCTATAGTGAAGCTCTCCTAAACCTTTTTATTTAGGGTATGAAAATTACAGACAGAAAAAGTCTGAAAATGGGCAAAATAAGTCATATAGAATATGCATTTGTCCAACTTAAGGGTGACATTTGAAAGCTGGATGCTACTCTGACTTGAGTTCTCTGCGAATGTGATAAAACAGAACTCTCTCAGGAGATAATTATTTATACAGACACATTTTGTAGAAGGTACATGTTCTGAAAACTCTCGTTTATGTCCAGAAACTGCTCTGTGAGGGTAGCTTATAAGAGATTTAAAACCAGGTCTCACTCAGGATATCCTTCAAGGTAAAAGTATGTCCTCAGTGCAACTCTGGGTTAATTCTTTTCTTTCCATATTGTATTCCAGGGGCAGATTTTCTGTCGTTAAGAAGTGTGACCAGAAGGGAACCAAGCGAGCAGTAGCCACTAAGTTTGTGAATAAGAAGTTGATGAAGCGAGACCAGGTTACCCATGAACTTGGAGTCATGCAGAATCTCCAGCATCCCCAGCTCATTGGCCTTCTTGATACCTTTGAGACCTCCACCAACTACATACTAGTGTTAGAAATGTGTGTGGACTCTAACATTATCTGTAAAATGCGATCTCTACAGCTGACTCTCTGGGGCATTTATAGTGGTTTATGAATAAGGAACTTCAAAATTTCATAGAAGTTTGAAAACACCTAAGTAAAATATTGCAGTTTTCTAATACTGTTATTAAAATATTGAGTTTAATACTCAGAAGGAAACAAGTTGAGATATTAAACTGATATGTGGATGATTATCTTAGTCTGAAGGTCCGGGAATTATTTTATATCAAGTGATTGCACAAGTGAATTGGGAATGTTGTGTAGCTTGATATCAGATCTCCTCTTCATACCCTAGTCCTCTGTCTTTTAGGTGCTCCAGGCTACAGTTATCCTGTAGTCTATGGCCTGTTAGGTTTTTCTTTCAGTTCTGATATATGGATTAATCCAAAATGTAACCCTTCTAATTCCAATAGGGCTGACCAGGGTCGCCTTCTAGACTACGTCGTGCGATGGGGAAACCTCACGGAAGGGAAGATCAGACTCTACCTGGGAGAGATTCTGGAAGCTGTGCAGTATCTTCACAACTGCAGAATAGCACATTTGGACCTAAAGGTGAGGAGTGAATGGGATTCCTGGCAGTGCGCGCCATTCCAGGCACAAAAACCTCCCTCTTCTAGGAAACTTGCAGCTGGGAACATAGAACTGTGGACTGCTTTGAGACTGTCTGAAGGGTATGGATGGGGCTCCATCCCCAAATGCTTTAGATGACTCACAGCCAGTAAAGCAAAAAACTCTGAATTCCTTGTGCTTTCTCCTTAAAGCTTGCTGGCCCTCTGTGGTCCTATGTGCTGGAAATAATTGCTGACAGGAACAGTTTTGTTTGATTTTTATTTATTTATTTACTTTCTGAGAAACTTGCAGCAGAAATCCGTTTCTCTCTCAAGAAGTGTAGAGTTTGTTGTGAGAGACTGCTTCTCCTCTGTTCCTGCAAATCTTTGCACTTTGAGGGCTGTGATGTCTATGTGAATGGTACTTCTTCAGGCATCTGTTCTACCCTGTGCATTTTACTTGAGCTGCAAGGATTTGATGCATTCTAGTAGGAAAAGCTATATAAGAAGGTCTTAATGTGAATATTAATTAAAAACTTAGTCTTTACACTTCTTTTTTCCCCCCACCTGTATTTAAATAAGGGATTTTAGCATTGACAAGTCATCTTTGTAGGGAGGTTCTCTTTAGCCGAAAGGGGTCACGGTGAGAAAAACCAAAAAGAGCCAGCATCTTCCTTCTTCATGCTTCTGTTTTCCAAGAAGAACCAGTCTCCATATTATGGAGACCCAAAATTTAATTTTTTCTAGTGCTCTGTGGAGTTTACCAGTACTTTTTCCAGTCTCAGGGTACATACAAATGAACAAATTAAAAACTAGTTGTAGGTAAGTCACTCTTATTTTGCTAAGATCACAGCTACAGCAGCGGTAGCTTAAGAAATAAAACCATAAAAATAATTCCACTTCCAGCTCACCAATAGTGGGGCAGTTCTCCTGAAGCCACGTGCATCCAACGGGATCTGCTGCTGCCGTAGTCTCGTAAGATTGCTTGACTTCCATCTGTACAGCTGGGTTACATTAAAGAATCACCACGTAAAGCTGAATTCTGTTGAAGCATCACGAAAATTCGGACACGGTCTTCCAATCTTTAAATGCAAGGGTTTTGTTGTCTCTCTGTCATAAAGCAAATAGAGCAGTTGCTTTATTCACCCTCTATTTGCAATTGCTGTTCTTTAAGCCTAAGTTCCCAAACAGAGGTTCCTGTGAAACTTTGCGGAGCTGCTGTTGTGAACATCTGCAGTATTATCTGGCAGAACTGTATTTCCTGCAAAAAATTATAGTGCCAGCAGCTAAAACGCGTTCATTGCATACCGTGGTTGGCAAGAAACTGCCTGCTGGTTGGTCTGGGGGAAGCCGTGGCGGGACTGCCGAGGAGCTCTGCAGAGCTGGCCTGCAGCGGTAGTCCTCGCAGCTTGCAGCCGTTTGTTACCTTCTTGAGCTGACAGCACTGGCTGGGAAACAGTAATGTTGGAGCATTAAATTGTGTTAGACTGACTTTGAAAAAAAGACATTTTAACTTTTGCTTTTCTGTCTTCTAGCCTGAAAATATTTTGGTGGACCAGAGTTCCACTAAGCCAACAATAAAACTGGCTGACTTTGGAGACGCAGTCCAGCTCAATACCACGTATTACATCCACCAGTTACTTGGAAACCCAGAGTTTGCAGCTCCTGAAATTATTCTTGGAAATCCTGTTTCCCTCACTTCAGATGTTTGGAGCATTGGAGTGCTCACATACGTCCTTCTTAGTGGCGTCTCTCCTTTCCTGGATGAAAGCGTAGAGGAAACTTGCCTGAATATTTGCCGCTTAGACTTTAGTTTCCCAGATGACTACTTCAAAGGAGTTAGCCAGAAGGCCAAAGATTTTGTATGCTTCCTACTTCAGGATGACCCAGCTAAGCGTCCCTCGGCTGCACTGGCCCTCCAGGAGCAATGGCTGCAGCTGGGGAATAGCAAAAGTGCTGACAGCATTGACATATCCAGACTGACTTCGTTCATTGAGCGGCGAAAACACCAGAATGATGTTCGACCCATCCGTAGCATTAAAAACTTCTTACAGAGCAGGCTCTTGCCAAGAGTTTGACCTTGCTTGAAGTTCTCTCTCATTCTCTTTCACCTGCCAATCAGACTGGAGATGGACTCCTCCTGCCAATCAGACTGGAGATAGACTCCTCCTGCCGATCGATCAGACTGGAGATAGACTCCTCCTGCCAATCAGCTGTTGACTTGAATTTTCGAGGAAAGCGAACCCCGAGCCAACCAGCTGCTAGCGAATGTTCGTGTGCAAACGCATTCCAGGGGGACCCGCGCGGGCGGCGCGGCGCGGGGGACTGGCGATGCAGACTTCACTGGGGTGGAGGACGATAGCACTGTACTCTGCGAAAAGCAGTCACGAGCGATACAGTAACAGTATTTTATTCAGGTTTCTGCAAAAAAAAAAATAAAAAATAAAATAAAAATAGTTTTTTTAATAAACGAGAGTTGAATTTTGCAAGTGAACTTAACTACCGTTTTCAAGATTTATTCAAGGAAGAAATGCCTATGTTCAAAGCACTGGTGTTAAACAAAAACGAAATCATGCCTGGAGAAGACTCACCAAAATGGCTGCCCATTGATACGGCCTCCATTTATAACATCTGGTTTTCACTTGGTCCTAGAGCTTTCCAGTTGCCTCGCCTGTATGTATCTCACGTAGCAGTGCACTGAGATCAGACTCTGCTTTTAAGTGCATCCAACCTCAAAGTTTTTGCATACAAATAGAATGAATCGTTTTGCTCTGATAAAATGTAGGCCTTACTTGTATATAGACTGTTTACCTGCCTTCGGTCTGTAATTTCCGCCCCCCCTCCCCTTATCCTTTTTTTCCCCCTCCTTCCTAAATGGTGGTATACCACTGTGCGGGTCTTCAGTTTGGGTCAGTACTCACTGTCCCCTTAGAAAAGGACTTCGGGTCGGTGCCCAGCTTGCCAACCCGACTGTCAAGCAGTATACAGCAGGATGAAATACTGTAAATGCACTCATTTGGGATTTTGTTTTCTTTCATATCATGTGCAATGTTGTGGCTTTAACATTTTATGCAACTATTTATGAGGACCTCTGTTGTAACTGTAATAAATATATAGAAAAAGCACATACTTAGTACGGCGAGCTTTATGGGTTGGTTTGTGTGTTTGGGGTTTCTGGGTGGGCAGGGGCGGGTGTGTTGTACCACACTGTCATTATTAGTTTAAGACGAGGGTTAGCGTAGAATTTAGGCAAGACTAGTCAGTTTTAAGGATTGTCGGGGGGTGGGAGGGGAAAGAGAGAGAGATTCGTATCCCAAATCTCAAACTGGTTAAGAAGTAGGGTGACACTTTTTAAAATTTATTATTATATTCAAAATGCCAAAGTCTGACTTTCCCAAAATCAGTCTCAACACTTGCTACTTTTTAGACTTTTCAGATCTGTGTTTACTTCTTTCCGTGAAATGAACAAATGAATTTTGTGCTCTTTGGTGAAGAATACATTCAGAAAGTAGTGGTCGGATGAGGAGAATCTGACACGTAATGTAATTGTCTTAGTAACTGTTTTTAAGGTTGAAGTAATATTGACGTGAGCTATTTAAAAAGACGGAGATGGTTTTCTGTGCATCGCTGAGTTCATATGGGTGTGTTGTCATCTATGTTTGTGTGAAATGCCATGTTTAAAGGAACCAAGCCGACGTCCCACAGCAGTTAGATATATGGGTCTTAAGCCATAACCTAGCTTGGGTTAGTTTTGAGCTTTGCGGCTTCCACTGTATTCTATTTATTCCTTTTTTGTTTTTTGGGTTTTTTTTGTAAAGTTGTACAGAAACTTTTTAAAAGAAAACAACTGACTTCAAAACTGGATGTGTATTCGTACCAACCTCATATCATTATGTTTGTGTATTATTTTCCTTTATTGTTTTAGTTAAAGTTTTGCTTTATTTTGCATGTATATTTCTTTGTACAGTGACGTTACATGTTTACACAGTATGACGTGATGTAAATATTTTATTTTGCCATCAGTTATTTTGAAAAAAATTAAACATATTTGACATATTTGTCTGATCTCTTGCTTTAAGGAGTTTGAAGGCTTAGGTTTGGTTATATTTTAATTGGGCTCTGTATTTAAAAAGAAAAAAAGTACCTTATTTTATTGCCATAAAATTAATTTTAAATTGCAATGATGTATCTTTCATGCCGTACAAAATAATATTTTCCTTTGCTCTAAGTGTTGAGTGCTTTGTAGTGTCGTGATTGCTTTTATATAAAACCTGCGTAACTCTCGTAACTGTGGAAATTCATTATAGTCTTTATTAGCTAGTAAATTTTGACCAGCAGAGTTTTCTACCAGATGTTCCCAGTTAAAGACCAAAGGATCGTATTTCAGTTTAATATTAAACTGGGGCACAGATTTCCCACATCTTTCAGGCATTCCAGATTCATTATGAAGAAAAGTTACTTTCAACCGTAAAGGGTTGGGTTTTGCAGCTAAACGCTGTTCGCATCCGATGAAGGATGAAGCAGAAAAGTTTTTCATTGTGTACATTTATCTCCCTCCCTCTTCTGCTATCATTAATCTGTTTGCAATTCAAAATGAAGTGGAAGGTCAGGGAAGAATGCAGAGTGTCTATGCTTGTCGTTGCATTGTATTCATTTTTTTTCCCACTTTTTTTTTCTGCTCCTACCTGTCAAGTGATGAAACAGTCCCTTTATTCCTCACAGTTAACTACTGAGAGAGACATTTTACATTGAGAGAGACAGGGAATATTCAGGAAGAATGTACTGCCAAGGATGAGCCACTGGAAGCTTTTTCCATGACAGGGAAGGAGATGGCAAAGTTCTCTAAAATACTTGTTCTTGACTGAAGATACACTAAGCTGGGGAGAAGTTACCCAAATGCTATACAGAGAAATAATGCACTTGTAGGTTTAAGTAGCAGAGTTATGTTCTTCCACTCATAAGTAAACAAGAGCGCACTGTTTCTGGCCCTCTCCGCAAGCCCCGTTACTTGGGAAAACTAACATCTTTTGACAGAGCGGAGTTTTGCACTAAAACCTGCTGTTCAGTGTGAAAGCTTCCAGCTGAAGAAAGCTTGAATGACGGGCTTATCACCTTGGATATCTCTTCAAATGCTTTGAAGAGGTAATGTATGTGTAAGGTCCTTTTGTTTCGCTAAATTGTGTAGTCAGGGCTGCAGATGCCGCTTGGGCTCAGTCGGGTGCAGTGCTTCTGGACTGTCCTGCACCCAGCAAACCAGCACCGCGGGCTGACGGAGACTGGAAACCAAATGAGGGTGAGAGCGGCTGGTATGGGGTTTCTGATGCGGGAATGTTGTCGAACGTAGGGAGTGGCAGTCAATGTCATAGCGGAAAGGGGGAAAAATGTCCAGGGAGGTTCAAGAGAAGAATGCATCTAAATGTTTCTTTTTTATAACGTACCCCAATCACTTCTTACCGGTAGTTGAGGAAGAAAAGAGGTTGCCAGACACTTTAAAGTCAGTGCACGTGTGTCAGTACTTCTCAAGGGGGGGTTGGGAGCGCGGGAGTTCTCCAATGCACGTTTGAAGAACACAGCTTAACTTGAAAAACATTGTGCAACTGCTAAGCAGAAAGCCTGGCTAGATAATATTTCCATGGCCAGGGAAGCAACCTACATTGTCTTCCTTATGTGTTAGGTCTCTGCTTGTGCTCATGAGGAGCGGAATGGGAGAGCCTGCTTTTCTCTTGTGCGAGTATAGAGGTCACTTAACTATAAATCATCCTCATTCTCAGATGGGACTATTAATGTGTTGAAGAATAGAATTAAAAATAACTGTCTTTTTTCTTTCTCCAAATCCAAAAGCATGTTCAGGCCAGGGCGCAACAGAGATCTTCCAGAATGACACAGCAAAAGCATCTGGCTTCCTGAAAAGATTTCGGTACCTATGCAAGCCTGACTGGTAGAAGATGGCCTGAAAATATGATGGGATGTTCTTTGCATGTAACGTACTGCATGATACTGTCAGGAAACATTAAAACCCCACTGCTGAGGGTGTCAGTGTTGGACCACATCAAAAAGAGAGGCTGGTGAGTGAGAAATGAATGTAACCAAGGGGAAAACCAATGGCTGACTTGAGGTTAAGCCCCATGGTTCCCAAAATCTTAAGAGAAATGAAGACAGGAATATATATAAGCAGCGGCTCCGGGTAGTTAAACCTCTGAGTAGCTGGTATTGGTGAAGTATTTGGACAGCCAATTTTTGCTGCAAACAGCAGCATATTTGTGTGCTAGGGATTAGTGCAGGGAGCGTTACCATGTCTGCTCCAGTCCGGACGATGAGCTGAGCTTTATATACCCTTCCCACGTGTGCATGGACTCGGTGTGGGTGTGTTACTGATTTCTCTGCTATAGGGATTCAGCTGCGTGTGGAGGTAGGTAGAACCAGGTAAGACTGAGTTTCTGTATTTGTTTAAATCAACTCCAGGTATTGTGTTTTTGTCGTAATGGCTGCTGTATCCCTCAGGCAAGCAACTTTGAATTTTTTTTTTTTTCTGAAATTAAATCTTCATGGAGGTTATATTAGAGGGTGACAGATAGGTTTTGCATCTGTAGAGGTTGCACTTCGAGTACTTTTTTGCACATTCACATCTGCCCAAGCAGTCAAGACAAAAGGCTTCTTCTGAGTGCACTATAATGGAAGAGCATGATGATCTCTCATCACTGCAAAGAAGCTGGTGCCCACTGTTCTCTCTCCTTCCTGGCAAGCAAAGACACATACCCAGCACCCCAGGCTTCACATGCCTGGAGGTCACCTCAGCATTTCCCAAGTAAATGCACTCGGTGGTCCTCTGTTCCCTGTCGTAACACCAAGCATCAATACAAGAACGAGATCTCCCATTTCGCTGGCCTGCTGCAGAGACTAAGAGCCTGATGTCTAAGAACAGGAGAATATGCTTCTCTCATGATGTCTTAGTCCTCAAAGTAGGAACACTTCTCATCTCCCCTAATTCGCTCCCCCTAGCCCTACCCAAAAACTTCAGGGGAATGGAAGTGGAGGGGCAGGTGGAGTTACTGAGGAGAGCAGTCTGATGTCCTCCTATTCCCCTAGGAATGTCAGAAGAGCCAGCACCAAGCCTGCTAATAATAAACTCCCATCAGTCAAACTATGCCTTCCAATAAAAGAAGTCATTATGAACCTTAGTATGAGAGAATAGCACCAAGTTTCCAGTTTTCCCCACTGGCTGTAGGTTAAAATGACGAAACATGCTAGAGATACATCTGAAGTTTAATACATGAATTCTTTGAGCTATCTTCAGGAAAGATGATACTTGTGATGTTTTCATTGTCTAATTGTCGAGAGCAGTAATCCGAAAGCTGCTTTTTTAGTGAGTTTTCTTCTTAACACATACATTCTCATCTTGATTGCTGGAAGGATTGTCATCCTTGTTTTTTGAGGAAATGTGTAGATGACATACTCAGGACTGCATCAGTTGCAGCAGATGAAGCTTCAGATTCCGTCATTATGCCTGTGGTAAGGTATTGGTTCTCATTGCTCCAAATGTATGGGTTTGCAAAGGAAAATATCTTCCATCCAAAGAGGATGAGTATGTATGAAAGATGAAGCCTTAACACCAAAGCAACACTTCAATCTCTGCAAACTGAATTTCCAGCCCTCCAAAGACGTTCTGTCCATTACCCCCCACACACACCATGTATTCTTCTGTCATACCAAATGGTCTTCCTGACCAAATGATGGCTTTGCATTTCATGGAAGAAAAGTCCATTGAGGATTACTTAATACCTAGTTATTGTTCTAGAGTGGCAGTGAACCATGGATATCCATAACTTTGTGTAGCAACAGGTTATGCAGTTGAACTCCATGCTGTGTGAAGAACTCGCTGACATCTTCCTTTGATGTCTGCAAATCTTTGTTTTGGAAAAGACAACGAGCAGTTCATCTCCCCAACTTCTGTGTCCTACCTTTCCTTTTAGTCTTCTACTTTACTTTTCATTTGGTCATCTGTTTACCGGGCTAAAGAGTACTGGTCTGGTTATTCCTCATGTATGTATCATCTTAATTGCCTTTTTCTGAACCTTTCCTACTTTCAAGTTGTATATTTTCTGTGATGAGAGGGGGCGAAGCTCACACAATATTCATTGTACAGATGCATCATGAGTTACACAGCTGCAAAATGGCACTTTGTTCTCTTTTCCTTTTCTAAAAATTCCAAGCGTTCACCTTGCTTTGACTTCTTTTGAGCTGATACTTCTTGGAATGTTAAATCCTGAGATCATGTTCCCAAGTTGAGCGGCAATGGTCAGTTTAGAGCCCATGATGTTACACGTAAAACTTGGATCCCCATTTCAGCACATTCCCCACGAACGTTAATTTTCTCTTGTTGAACTTTCTCAGCTGCTTTATTTCCCAGATGAAGCTGAGGTATTACGACTGCCTTGGGCAGAGATTGTTCTGATGGAACTGAGCATGGAGATCTCTGAACAAATAGAAGCTGACTACTGCTGACCTTCATTTTACTACTCAGACAGCCTGCCTCCCCTGACTTTTTCAAGAACTCCTTTTCCAGGAGTTTTCTTGCCAGCTCCTGGAGCCATCAAACTCATTTCCTCTCATCCTGAGGGAGGAAATTGTAACCTGCGTTGGACTTGATTAAGCTGAAACTCATCACTTTCAAATTAAATTTCAAATACTGATTTTAGTGAGGCTAGCCCCCTCACTTGAGCAAAAGGATTTACTTGGGTCCCAAGCAGGAGGCTTGTTTCAGCACTGAAATCACTCATCAGGAGTATCTCCAAAGATTACTTGCAGAAATTTCACATTGAGCTTCCCGAAGACTCACCTGGCAGTAGTCAGCACCAGAAATTCACTTAGCACACCAACTCAGTCTCTGCGAGGGCTTGCTGTCCCAAGGGTTACTCCCAAATACTGAGGAAGAGCTGGCAGCAGCTGGAAGTTTGCCCTGTTGTACCATTGGGAATCTGCCTAATCACTGCTGGTCGAATAGCAGTTTACATCATGTATCTTGCCTGTGTGCTGCTGAAGACCATGTGATCCCTTGAGATGGACGGTTCTTCAAGCTCTCAGACTTTCCCTTCAGCGATGCCAAGATCCACTGAGTATTTGCAGAATGATGTCATTTAATTTGACATCTCTCAAGACCGATGGCGAGAGAGTACTTCCTTCTTTGGCAATGGAGCGCTCTCCTGGGAGTTGGAGGGTTCTGGACACTTTGATTACCAGGAAAACTCAAAGCAGGGAATCTGTGCTAGCCCCAGTTACAGGAGTTAATGCATCCATTGGTTTGTTCTGGTTTTGTTGCTGTTGTTGGGAGCGTTAGATGCTAGTGGACAGTCCTGGCTGGTTGATGCTGATGAAAAAAGAATGTCATGATACATCATGAGGTATTAAGGGGAGGCTTTTAGGATGTGGTGTCCTGACGGTAACTTGGTCACCACCAAAAAGTCCCTGAACATCAAAATTACTTACTGCTCTTGGAGTTTGATGGAGGCCGAAACCTGTTTCTTCCAAGGTTCTTCCACGAAGTAAGGCAGGGTGTAAATCTGGTGATGATTGCTGCTTTTACCCTGGTTACTGGCTGTGGATAACAACTGGGAATCTTCCCTCGCTTTTCAGACCTGCTTGCAAAGAATGTAAAACATGCTGTTGTACTCCATCCCACAGCTTGGGTGTTGAGTGGTTCTCAAGTCTAAAGTGGGTCGAGTCTTTATTTGTCTTTTTGGATTAAGGACTAATTTTTCTAAGTGGACCTGATTTTTCACTTAATGTTTAGCCATCCATTTCCTTTTCAAGACCTCCACCTGCTTAATAGTCTGTTACTTTTTAAGATGGAAATATGATATTCTCTATTAGATGAGGTATGGATATAGCATAAATGTTTAATACATGATAAGTATAAGGTTGCAATAGGGGTCAGCATCTCTACTGGGGAAGTCATCTGCTTGCTATAAGAAGCTCTGTTTTCTCTCATCCCACTCTCTAGGGAATTTTTAGGTATGAAAATTCTAGCTAATTACACTGGTGATTACTGGGTAATTACACTATTACACTGGTGGTCATGATATGGATGAGGCAATCATCTAAGCTCGTAACAGGTTCACCTTTTGGCAAACTTTTTTCTTCCAGGAGCATAAGAGAGATTCAGATCTAATAACTGTTCCTTCTAATGTTCTTTTCTTCCATGTAATTTATTGGGTTTTTTCAAGAGCTTATGCTGGGCCAGTAGCTGTGTGTTGTTTCTGCCAGGAGTCAAGAAATTAACGGCATTGTTTTCTTTTCCATCTAGCACATTTCTGTGTTCAAGGGGTTGCTTCATAACTCACACAAAACTTCAGCTTTGGTCTTTGTTCTGCAGAAAATCACACCTTTTAGGGCAATCGTCATATATGGTGGTTGCCAAAACTAAATGATCTGATGGTGTGACCCTGGGGAAGCAGTCTCGCTGGTTAGCTGGCAGTTTCGTGACCTACAGCAAGACTGTCAAGGTAGATGTATGATTTTTTCCACGTATGGTGCTTCTGTCGCTGCTCAGTAAAGTCCGAGGTACACATTCAGTTACTCCATGAATGTGTGTGGTGTTGCCTGGATTTATTGCACGGTGTGGGGCGTGTATGCAAGCACTCACAGGAGACAAAACTGGTCATTCACTTGTGTGCTTTAAAATATGTTCTCCATATGTCACTCTTTCTCCAGCTACCTTACTTCTGATGGATCATCGGATGTGAGGAAATGAAGGATATGATGTCTGCACTGATAAATTAAATTGGCACACAGGGATAACGTTGTGCTGTAAGAAAGGGTGGCAGCTGCAGTGAGGTGTGTGCACGCTGCAAATACTGCAAAAAGATGTACGTACTGTGGAAAAGTGTATAGATTCCTTCAAGGTATGTTGGCTGCACGTACAATTCTTGGTGGTTCTTTTTTCTGAATTCAGGGTTTGCAAACCAAAGTCAGGCATACAATTATATTTGCCCTTCCTTTGCTTTCTCTGTAAGTAGAAATATAGCAGTGATGGAGAGACACACGGGTGATTATTTATATGCACAAAGAAGGGAAGCCTAGTTTCCTAGGGTTTTGCCTCAGAGTTGAATTAAGGGTGCTACATCCCCTTCAAGACAGTCAACAATTCAAAAAGTATTCAGGGAGGCCAAGAGAGATGGAGATTGGGGAGAAATAAGACTACAGAGAGAAACAAGTGAAAGATGGCAGGCAAACACAGAAAGGAGGTGACTGCACATGTGTGTCTTACTAGGTTGCCAGTGAGAAGTTAGCCTCCTTAGGAGTAGTCATGGACAATGCTGGACTTTAACTGTGCGTCCGATCCCTGCCACCGCCTCAGAGTCTGACCAAGGGAAGAACGGTGCACCTACAGAAACCATGGCATGCCTGCCTGTGCATGTCCTGCTCTTTGGTATGGAACTTTACAACAAATACCTAATTTACTTAATGTCTTTTTCTCCACACTGATACATTGCTATTTGCTACCTCTTTGTGCTGGCTGTAAGTTGTCTGTTACTAGGTCATGACTGGCTTTAGAGAGTGCACTGTCATCCAGCAGTTCAGCCATGAGAAATGCATTGCAGCCAACTTTCAACGTCTTTGGAGCAGGATGGGAGAAATGCTGAAGAGGGTGGTAACCCCTGGAGATGGGAAAGAGGAGGATTGGATTGGCAACATGTTCAAAAATGCAAAATAGTAATCAAGATTTTTACTCTAAAAAGTATTTCCAGTAATTTCTGATAAGTTAATGGGTCTAGTGGAGGCAAGATAGGAGTGTACTGAGAATAGATGGCATCCCTTCAAAATAACTCCCTGTGCAAGTTCAAAGCATTCCCCTAGAAGTGTCTGCTGCTTGTCTTGGAAGCTAATATCCCAAAGAGACCGCAGAGATAAAGTTCAGAGAGGAAGATATCTTTATTTGGTGTTTAATAAAGATATTGTAAGTATCTTTGAGTAAGAATGTTCTGGGGTAGCCAGTACATGGCCGATAGGAATATGATTCATTTTCATCCTCCGAATGATTTATGGATGGGTAAGGATGGCATTTGTTTGTGAAAGCGAACATCTGTTTCTGTTTGCATGCTGTGACTTTTCCAGTTGTGCGTGGTTAGGTAAGTAGTGCAAGTACTTGATTAAAGTTGAATCTTCCTCTTGAGTCTGTAATGTTTACTTTGACAAATAATCAAGAAACGTATTTTTCTCTGTTAGTCAACTGCAACAGTTGAGAGGGGTAACCTTTTACAAGGCCTAAACACCATCTGTCAGTTCTAAAAAAATAAGGAGGAAATGGGAACGCTCTTTGCTATTAGTTCAGATGTGAACTGTTTCTGTGTTTAAGTGCTCTTCAGAAACTCTTTATCTGCTTTACAAATCTATTCCCAGATAACCCAAGTATTTTCTCTAGCAATCTTGCTTTTCTACTTTTTAATTTCTATCACACATCAGACCCTGAATTAGCAAGCAACCATTGTGATAACCTATTTATATTTGAAGTGGCTTTTTTTAAAAAAAAAGCAATATTGAAACCACATGCGCGTGCTGTGGAATCTAATAGCGTGAAAGCTGCAGCCGAAGTTGTAAAGGGTTTTTTGCAGAGCCTTGGTATTACAGTCCTATGTAATGCAGGGGTTTATTTTCCATGGTTAAGTTTGCTTGATGTCAAACGTTGACTTTTTGCCCAAGTCAGGCAGAGAAGTGTCAACTTTTACCATGTTACTTGAGCTTCCCCCTCTGTTGTATTTTAGAGGTGCAAGGGAAAAGCTTTCCAGTTGGATGAAGGGGTATTAGATGAAGAATACACCTCCGTGTAAATGTTGGAGGTGGTCTATAACAAAGTAGTATAAAGGTGGGTTTTCTTTAGTATCAACAGCTGTTGTATTTCTCTTTTATGCTGTGGTGCTGTCATGAAGCATCTGCCACCCTGCCTTATTGCAGCTATTTCTTGTCATCAGGACTTTAACATTTCGGCGTGTCTCCAGCTACTAGAAGTCAAAATGATGTTTTTTCATTGTGGAAAAGTGTCACACTGAAAGGTGTTACCTTTAGCAGGGATTGCTGTTCTAATCTTTCTGCTGGAGGATGCAATCCCCAGAGCCCTCTTTGTACCACTCTGGGGAGCTCTGCTGGAGCTGGGGTCCCAAAATGTCTACTCGCATTTCTCCAGATTCTTCCCTTCAGTGCATACTCAGGGCTTTCCTACACCACTCTGTGAAAGAGAAGGCAAAAGGGCTCTTCGCTCGCTATGAAATAGTTAAAAAGGTCTTTCCTAGCTGCTCTTGGTGCAGGGGGTTTAAAAACACTTGTGTCAGGAAAAAAAGAAGAGGCACAAATGGCAAATCATGAGAGCTGTGTGGGACTTCATGCTTGTCTCCTGACTGCCTGTCCTCCGTTACGGTGATGGACATTAGACACCAGGACACAGCTTCGTGTCCAAAGTACCCCGTCATAGAAACAAAGGGCTCAAGCGCCGAGAGCGGTTTTGTTGGGAAGAATCTCTACAAGTGGAGACCCAGCACTTAAACAAGTTAGGTATAAAAATTTGTATGTACTAATGTTGTCGCCTTACAGTGTTTTAAAGCACACTGCATGTCCTGGCCTTCTTTTGAGGTGACTGGGCAGGTATTACATCCTAAATCTGTCATTGCGACGGGCATATCTCAGCTTCCCTTTTCTAGCGAGACAGCTGACTCCACACCGTGGAGCTCCTATATAAAAAGCCAAAACTGCTTCAGCTGTTGGTGACGGTGGTGTTTGGCGTAGCAAGTCTATCACGGCAGTTAGACGATGGAGGGAGGATGGTAGCAGAGGTCTCTACATAGGTTGGAGTGTGAAATCCTGACCTTGGTTCTGATGAGGAAAACGGGAGGTCTGGCAGCTGGCTAGTGTGTATTTGCCATTCCCTCAGCCACACTTAGGCTGCTTTTTTGCAATGTTTCGATTAATTCCATAAACGAGACAAATCTAATGTTACGTTTCGGCGGGGGGAAGCTTTCCAGAACTGTAGGTCCATGTATGGAGACTGAGAGTGTTCATTTTGCAAAACCTACTGCCATCTGCAGCCTTAACTTTGGCTTTTTAGGCCTCCTACTAGTTTGACTATACAAATGTCTCAGCTTCTGTTGAGTTGCTCATTTGCAGCTGACATATTGCCACTTAAAAGTGGTGGCTCATTTCTGGCTGAGCTCCACATTGGACTTTATAACAGCTCTCTGTATTTGTTTATGGAGCGCAAATTATTTTACTATTGGGTGCAGCTCTTTACAAAGTCTGTCTCTTGGAAATATTGCCAGTGGAAGGAAGTAG
>JAVJGG010000030.1:3878586-3898519 GCA_035590195.1 Aviceda cuculoides
TTATCAACACTGTTTTCAGCACAAATCCCAACTATAGCCCCATACCAGCTACTGTGAAGAAAATTAACTCTACCCCAGCCAAAACCAGCACAACCCCAAGCTTTCTGGGGATCAGACCTTTTCAGACACTTCAGATATTTGGAGCTGGGTCCCAGGCGAGACTTCCATTTCTGGTTTCCAGCATCCGTCAATGAGATGGTGAGCCTTTCTGCTGTGCCAGAATCACAAGATTGACTCTAATACACATCTGTGTTCAGAATAAAACTGCTGCGAATTGTTCTTGATGCAGAGAATGCATTTCAAGCCCAGAAGGCACGTTACAATCATCTCTTTTTTTTATCTTCTGCAAGACATATGCTGTCAGACTTTTCTGAACTGATTTCTGCTACAAGGCCATTGCTCAGTCTGAACTATTTCTGATAAAAAGATATCTAGCCATCTTCACTGGGAGCGACCTTCAACCTTCCTCAAGCCAAAGGGGCGGAGGCTCTCTCAGCACACTTTCCCATTTTTACAGTCATTCCTTTTCCCCTTCTAGTAAGCCTTTCCAGATTTGCAACCTCTGCTTTGACTTCCATCACTTTATGTGTCTCCTTCCCCTATTTGCAATTTGAGGTTCGCAGGACCACTTAGACTCTCATGTTCAAACAATATCTGCCATGACCTACAAGTCCCTGCTGGAATTGCCGACTTCCAGAGAGTCAAAGAGTGTTCTCTACCCCCATTTGGTAAATCAGTATATGTCATTGTTAAGCACGCAGTCTTAGATTTGGTCATGAGAAAGTACCCGTAGTTTGCTTGTGCTCAGCATATCAACCACAGAGAGTTGCCTTCTGTTAGCAATCTGTCTTGGTTTTTATTGTTCTTGCCAACCCCAGTGTCATCTGCTATGTTTATCCATAACGATTTTCATGCTTTTTCTTAGCCATTGACAAAAAATGTAAATAATGTAAGGCTACAGACAAATCCATCTAGAGTACAGCTATGAAATGTATTATGTCAAAGATGTACATAAGCATTTATACACCCATTTTAGACATGTCTGACACTTTTATTCCTTTATATGTACATCATGTTGATTATCCAGTGGTTCTAATTTCATGAGAGAAATTTTGTGGTGTAATTTACAGGATTCCTGTGGAAATATGCTACATCCGTGCTGTCATTTTTGCCTATCAAAACTCATGTGAGACTGGCTTGATGTGATCTATTTTCTGTGTTGATTAGTGTTATTTTTTTCAGTGATGTCGTTGACTCCATCATTTTTTCCATGACTGGTGTTAGCCCAAAGTTATCCAGGTTATTTTGCTTCTCTGTTCCAGAAGGACTTTTTCTGTTCCCGGGATGCAAGTTATTTCTCAAACTCAGCAGCACATATTGGTCCTTGGTTAGTTCTTTTGTAAATCTGGGGTGCCAGTCATACAGATATCTAACACCTATATATCTGATTTTACTAGCTCTTCTTTGATATGCTTTTTTCTGCTGTAATGGAGAATATTTAATCATCATCATGTAATATATATTTTCCCCAAAACTGGAATACAAATGTTTCCTGAAGGCATTTACTGCTTCTGAACTATTGTTATCAGGTCTGTTCTGTTCTTCCACATTCATCCACGTCTGTCCGTAAACCAATGTTACACTTGGGATTCTTTCTGATTTTGGTTTCTTAAAAACTCCTACTTACTGTCCCAATTTTGCTTTCCTCCTGTGACCCTCCTGGAGTATTTATCTTCCCCAGAAATCTCTACAATTTGTAGTTTCTAATTTTTGCTTTTAGGCTTCCCCAGTTATTACGTATTGAAGTTTTATTATTCTTTTCATAGCGGCATTCACGTCCCTTGTAAATCAGCTATTTAAAAAATTGTTTACTCTTTCAGCTGTGGACCTATGTTTTTTTTAATATATATAGTAAAATATTCTTTAACATTTTCCAATTTTCATTTACATTTTTAAATTCTTTTTTGCTAGCCAGTTTTTCATCTGTTTTTTGAATCAATAGAATATACGTACAAAAACTTTTCAAACTTTCTTTCCTTCCCTTTATTAAAAGGAAAAACAAAGAAAAGAAACCTGAGATTTGTATCTAATCCCAAGACTCTGAAGTCTGGGGTTTTTAAAACATGTAATAAAGGTCCAGATAAAATCACAAGAATTGGCAACACTTCAGTATTGCATTTGTCTGACTGCATTCCCTGGCCGGTACCTAATAACATATTATCATAATTTTTTTAATAGATGAAAATAATGATTTCACCACAATTTTGAAAGGCGAAATCCAGAGAAAGCATGTGTCTGTTATTTGAGCATTTACAGTAATAGTGATGATTTCAAGCTTGCGGTGATGTCTCTAGGAGATGGTGCTGACACTTATCACCTGTGAAAACCCAAGCATTTTAAATTCAGACCAAATTAAAAATACTGGCCTTACATTCCTTGGCCAATAACTTGCCATCTGTGGCACCATCATCGAAGCAGAGTATGTGATTTAGTTGATTAGTGGGTGAAATTCATCCCATAGATGAGATATGTACAGAGTCTGATCGGCTTTTTGCTTCTCATCAAGAAACACAGGGTTTGAGAAGGAGTTTAACAAGGTGTACTTCTGGATGCTGATGGTAATATCTCTGTGGCATGTCATGATCAAACTATTAATTATGTGTAAAATAACAATAACCCACTTGTCATTCTAGTGTCTCCATTCCAGATATGACTTTTACTTTCCAAATCCATCATCTTGCTTATGAAAGACTGAAAGTTTTATGACCTTTCTAGGGAGAAAAGGAAGGAAAAGGAAGGAAAAGAAAGGAAAAAAGAAGGGAAGAGAGGAGAAGGGGGAAGGGGAGGGAAGGGAAGGGAAGAGAATCATAGAATCATTTAGGTTGGAAAAGACCCTTAAGATCATTGAGTCCAACTGTTAACCTAGCACTGCCAAGTCCACCACTAAACCATGTCCCTAAGTACCACATCTACACTTTTAAATACCTCCAGGGATGGTGACTCCACCACTTCCCTGGGCAGCCTGTTCCAAGAATTGATAACCCTTTCGGTGAATAAATTTTTCCTAATACCCAACCTAAACCTCCCCGGCACAACTTGAGGCCATTTCTTCTTGTCCTATCCCTTGTTCCTTGGGAGAAGAGACCGACATCCACCTCACTACAGCCTCTTCTCAGGTAGTTGTAGCGAGCGATAAGGTCTCCCCTCAGCCTCCTTTTCTCCAGACTACGTTCCCTCAGCCGCTCCCCATCAGACTGGTGCTCCAGGCCCCTCACCAACTTGGTTGCCCTTCTCTGGACACGCTCCAGCACCTCCATGTCTCTCCTTTGGGATAACTGTTTATCGACAGAAACATAAAATTCCTTGGGCTGTCCTGCGGTGCATGCCTACCAAGTTGACTGGCATTTCTTGCTGCTTTCTCCTCTGGGCTGAAGCGCTCCAGCGGATGGACGCCTCGAGATGTCAAACCGCTCTTTCGGAATAAGCCCGGTGGTGACCGGCGAGGGGAGTCCCCCAGGTCCATCCGAGGGGTGTTTTGTCCCAGGAGTGCTCCTGGTGGAATCTGACAAGCAGCTTGTTCTCCTCTGTGCTGCTCGCATTGAGATCTTTCCCACGCGGGTTTCCGTTGACGTTCCTTCTTCCTCGATCCACGCGGGTGCCTTTCACCCCTCCGCCTATGCAGTTGGGGGGCTCCTCCGCTTTGCCGCTTGCGTCCCAACTCCGGTGCCGACGCGGTGGCCGCTGCTGTGGGTCGTGCTGGAGTCACAGACCCCACCAGTCCCTTCTTTTTGGGCGATGGGCGGCAGGCTTGAGAAGGTCCTGTGACCCTGGTGCATGCGCTGCTGGGGGGGTCTGGCGTGTGTCTGGGGGGTCAGGCGTGAGTCCACGGGGAAGGGGCAGCCGCCGCCGTGGCCTGCCGGACCTCTGCCTGGAGAGAGCTGGAGGGATGCTGCCTGTGGTACCACCCAGCCTCGTTAACACCTAATGACCACCCGTCCTTGGAGGGCTGGGCTGTAGGTAAAAGTCTTGCGCTGTCTAGCAAACACAATTTAAGAAAAGAAGGAGGAAAAGAATTCTTACTGCTAAGTAAGACTTCAACTTTTTTTTTTTCCCCATAACCAAAGCTTCAGTTATCTAGAAACATCAACACAAAAACCCAAGGTATTTATACCACTTAGCCTATGGACTAAATTTGAGTGTAAGAAGATGTTCAAGAGGAAAGTATTTCCTTTACTCTGTCAGTTTGGATTCAGCACAGAAAAAAAAAATTATAAAAGGCATTTTGAGAGTTGTGTTTGCAAATACATAAACCAGAAACAAACTTGAGCGGCATTAGGGATGACTCAACATGCAACTCAGCAGCAGACGTAATAAGAATTCTTAGGGTGGGCTTCCTTCAAATACTAGATTTAGTGTATTTATGTAAGCTCCGTTTGAAGTGTACAGGCATTAAATAGCAGTTCTGAATGAGGACAGGATTTTTTTTCCACATTAAAAAAAATAAAAATCATCACAATAGCAGAAATTTCAGAGGCTCCTTCTTTAAAAGGAGGTTATTTTGGTTTGGTTTGGTTTGGGTTTTTTTTTACTCAGGAATAAGAGCTTTAAAGAGATACTTGGTTTTTATGGCATGAAATGCTTTTCAGGTATCGCTCTGGACTGTAAATTCTCTGAAGGCTTCTCTCATGTTTTTTCTTACATAAATGGAAGAGTAGCTGAGCCTTATTCATCTGAAGGTCCTGGATGAAGCACGCTGTGCCTTAAAAAGGAAGCTGAATTATACAGGGGATCAAGAACTGAATTTTCCTTTTGTTCGTGTAGGCATTTGGAGAGAAGGAAATGGTATGTGCAGGCTAGGGCTTGCGTTAATATCTTGATTATATAGAAAAAATCGGTTTTGTAAAGGTAACTCTAGTAGGGTATATTTTGGGTAATCACACAGTAGGTAAGAAGGCATTATGCTTGTTGCTACAGAGTAGAAATAAGTAAGTGTCTCAACTGGATAGATGCCTTAGCAGCAGCAGTTCAGGTCCTGTTGACGGTTAGGGAGTTCAAAGAAGGCTGCCAGCCTTTCTACTCTTATTTTTCCTGAAAGATCTTTGCAGAATGAGGACAAGGGCTGAGAGAACACTTGGGACTCCTACGCAGGACAGCTGTGTAAATAAAGCTTTTCTTGCAAGTGGTGGGCCTCAGTGACACCGAAACTATTCCGTTTTCTAGGTAATTGCATGATTCTAATTGAGATTTAGAATGGCTGGGATTCCGTTTTGTTATTTTTGGGAGTAGAAGTTGAGATCAGATCAGCAGACATGGTTGAACTTTTGGTAAGTCACTGATGATTACCATCTTTGCCTGTAAATGATTCTCTTTCTCACGGCAAGTAAAGATCCTCATCTCTAGTTGTTATGTTAGAACAGGTGAAGAAGGTTTGCTTAACAAGTTGACATTGTTTTGCTCTCTAAAGGAAGGGTTTTGTAATGAAATAGTTGTTGAATTAAGCAGTGCACCCCACATACCTTGGTATGTGTTTGATCTGTTTTCAGTAGTTTTTCATTTTTTTTGGTGTGGCACTGATAATAAACTGGGAAATCAAAGACTTTGTAATCACTTGGCACTACTTAGAGAGGCCTGTTCCTCTCTTCTCAGCTGTTACAGGGTATAATCTATTGTAGGTATTGAATTTGTATAATTAATAGCTTTTCGTCTGTGTCTCCCGCTTGGTTCAGTCACTTGAGGTGCACATATGTGCATCTGTGCATCACGCCGATGCCTGCCCTATAAGTTTGTTGGTTTGCCCTTAAAAGAGGGACTTGGCTTGTTTTGTAACGTACCTCGGTACTGATACTACAGAGCCTGGAAAAAAAGTGGTGTGCGACAGTGACGAGAGCTCTGCAGGCACACACTGAAAGCTCCAGGCTTGGACCTGCACGGCAAGCCTTTCACCTCTCAGTTGAGAGGTCTCTCTTCCTAGCTCTGGATCCAAAAGAGGAGGGAGAAGGAGGGGTACGGGTGGGCAGCCGAAGGGTTGGAACTGACGGATCCCGAATTCTGTCTCCCCCTTTGAAGGAGGGGATACCTGCTTTGGGGGAATTAGGAACATAGTGGTGCGTGACGGGAGTGTGAAACTTGGCCAGTCTATGGTAACAAGTACTATGTCCTGCTTCTAATACCAAAATAACTGTGAAGAGGAATGTCCTGAAAAGAAGTCACACGGTCAGCTTTTAATTTTGGAAGACACTCTGTTATCTTCCTGATGGCCTTGTTACAGGGAGGGAGGAAGAAAATAAAAGGGTGAATGTGCCATCAGACATGCTGGAATATTGGATCGTGCTTCAGCACTGCGTACAGCGCTGCTGCCTCCTAGTTCCCAAGCTGATCTTACGTTTTGCTTTTCATCAGTTAGGCATTTTTAAGGTGGCAGCCTCCAAAAAAGTTGTGAGGGAGTCAAATGTGGAGCTAATCCTTTAGAGACTCTTCTTGAGTTACTTGTGAAAGAAGCAGATGTTGTAGGTGTCTCTTACTCATCTTTTTTCTGGCTTTTTTTTCTTGTTTTGTTTTAGTTCTTTTCTTCTGCGTGTCTCTCCTGCTGACTTTATCGGTAGGTAAAAGCTTATGGTTTGCACTAGCAGGAAGTTGATGTGGCATGAAAAGAAAACACGGTGTATTACTTGCGTTGTAAGATAAACACTGCTATCAGCTCCTGCTTCAGCGCAGTTCAACCTCCGTTCATCCAGATTTCTGCTAGGAGCTGTGTTAGAAGTCCCAGGGCTCCGTTCCCCTGCGTGGGAGAAGAGTCAGGCCTCCCTGTCCTCCCGGTGATGCTCGCGGTCAGCCTTCAAAAAGATGTGAGCCCCACGGCTGGTCGCAGCACCGACTGGTTGTCACTGTCTCCTGAGGAACAGGATAAATGGTGTCCGTATCCCAGGGAATGGATTGGGTTTAAAAAGCGGTGGGTTTATTTTACTCCTCCCACCAGCGTGTTGTCGATTTAATTGCTCTTCGGTTTCTGAAGAATTTTGGAGGGGGCGGGGAGGGGGTGGAAAGATCTATTTTAAACTGTCCTCTTCTTTAATTCACATCTCGTTCATGATGTATTTTTACCAGCAGCACTTTGCGATCCAACTGCCACTTCTAAATGTCATTTACTTGAGTAAAAAAAATGTAATTGCATTTGGAAGTGTGACATAAGCACTGAAAGTAGTAACTGAATCACAAAGTGCTGTTTGAACAGGAGCTTTCCTGTGACAGGAGGGAAAGTTTATCAAGTCCAGGGTGTGCTGTAATACCTGTGCAGCAAAAAGACTGAAAATCACTGGTCTGCAGGTTTTCCCATCTCCCATTAGGCTTTTTACTAGGGAAATGCCTCCTTAAAAATCCCCCATGTTAAAAAAGATTGGATGGACAATATTTGGCTATCTCATGTTCCTTGATATCGATTTGTGTTTTTGATTGAAATCAGTAAGCCACTGCTTCCCAGCACTCCCTGAAGAACACTTGCTCATGGCCCTGTTAACCATAGGCCTTGAACGGGGGTTTGTTGGACTCCAGGAGGTTTTTTTCAGGATTAATACCATCAAGATCTTTTTCAAAAGATTGCTCGATTCAACTTAAGAGCTGATGCAGACCTCTTATCTTTTTGCCTGTAAAAGGGGTAAAGGAAGAGATTTTGCATTCGTGTGTATTTCTGGTACTCCATAAAGCAAAGTATGTCATTTTAACAGATGGACCAGCTCTCACTTTTTATAGTCCCAGTTTGTTCAAAATCAAAAGAGGGACCACGCAGTCATTTTAAGTAATGAAATGAAAGTCTGCTGCATTTCCCTTTTGATACTGTATGTTTAAATTGCTGTTAACAAATTTCATTTGAATCATCATTGGTTTTCGTACAACAGTGTGGCAACATAAATCCAAAATACTCACTGATCCATGGGCTGAACAACATTTGTAAGCCTTCAGGTTCCATTCTAGTTAGCAGAAGGTTCAGTTATTTACAGCCTACTGGGTTTTTTTCAATGCTGATCCCTTTATCCTAAAAAAGAGAGAGAAAAAATTGGGGTGGCTTGATTCTGCCAGGATTGTCATCTGTTACTAATTCTCGGTTGTTGTTCTCCGGGTAGCAATTTGGGTGGTTGTTGAGAACGTGCCTGTTGGTGTCCATCAGCAGTAAGCGTGTGTGTGTGCTGTAAGTGGGGCTGTCTTGGGGTTTCCACGAGCTATGCCATTTTCAAACCTTACAGCTGATGTTTTGCTGTCTGTTACTTGGCTATCAGTAATAAACGTTTCCTGCAGCTTCAGATTTTTGGGCTTTTTGGTTGCGCGAATGCGTGCCTTGCTTTTTCCTATTCGGCGTGCGCAGGCGTAACCCCCGGTCGTGCCAGGTACACCCGCGTTAGTGCAGCCTGTGAGCAGAAGCTGACAGAAAACCTGTCCGTCGTCTTTTATGTTCACGGCATATGGGTTTTGTGCAAACGGGAACTAGCACCCCAAAAGCTTCTCCGATTACCTCTTTAGAGTTTATTAACAGTTTTCATTTGCAGCTCTTAACCTGCCTTTTGTTCGTGGGAGAGACGAGGTCTGGGTCTTGCCTCCAGACAACTTGCATGTGACATCCTGTAATAAAACTTCTTCAAACAACAGAATATTGGAAAAGGCCAAATATCAGCAGCGCTCTGTATATATGCAACAGTGCTTGTAAAAATGTATGCGTAGCTGTTTATCTCGTTGCCAGGGTTGGGATTCATACCTAACTCTTCGACTGGAGAGTTGTCCACAGTGCATGGGCTTAACTTCCTTGGAAAACTTAAGCCCCTCTTAAATTTCCTGTTAAAGGCAGGAGGGACAAAAGTTTAGCTGACATAAAACTATGCTGAATGAGTAATTCCTTTTGTGGACTCTCTGGAGAAGGATCTTTTTGGCCTTCACTGGGAGTGCGTTTATAAAAAGTTGAGTTCTCTTAAAGTTTTGTACTAAATCAATAAATAAGTTAATAATAGAGCAGCTGTTGATCATAAACTCTGGGAATTTCCTATATTCAAATTTAAGCCAGAGGATAAATTTCTCACTTAGGGAGCAGATACTGCCTTTGTCAGCTATTCTGTCCCCAGGCCCTCTCTCAATGCTAGGTTTTATCAAGAGACACCCAAAACCTTCCCTAACCCTGTCTGTAATACCAAGGGAGCGACAGAAACGTGTCCTGGTTTATGTCTGTGAAGAACAGTGAGATTTTTTGTGATGATCTCCTGAGCTCTCTACCAAATCCCCGAGGATGAGTTTTCTCCAGAGTTTTAAATTGACTGTAAACTTCCCCAAATTGAGGCAGGCAGGAACATTCCTTTAATTCTCCGGGCAGTTGCATGATGCTTAGTCAGCTAATATTGCCTTATATGGCCCGTTTGTAGACTACAACTCCCAGGAACCCCTTGGTCTTTAAAACCTTGACTTAGTGACAAAGCAGTGATGGTGTGGGTCTCGGGCTCAGCACATCCTGAAGAAAAAAAAAAACAAAAACAAAAACAAACAAAAACCCCCAAACTTTTTTTGTTATTGAACAGCTGCTTTGCTATCAGTCTTCCTGTGACTGCATTGTAACTAGATACCTACCCTTTGCTGTGTGGAGGAAAGCCTGGAAATGTGCACCCAAAACACTAGAAACTTGAAAAACTTAGAAGTATATAAAGTGTGTATACATACGAAGTATATAAAAATATACTCACCTTCTATATTTCATGTTTTGTGTTTCCTTTGGAGTGGTATTGTACTTGGTTGGTTTCTCTTTTTGTAAGAAAACTAATAGAAACAAGTATTGCAAAACAGTGACAAGATTTTTTTCCTCTCTCTTTTTTATCCCCATTTTAGGAAGGCATGAGGTGCGGTCCTGGACAACAGCCACCAAGCAATCCTTGTGTCTCCTGTGGCAAAAAGTGAAAGTGCAGCTAATGCTAAGCATGTCTTTCCTCATTGCTCTTTTTTGGTATTGCAGAAGGCTATACAGCTTTTTAGCACAGCTACTGAAACGGTAGGTTTTTATTATGTAGACTTTAATCTGCCACGCCGTTGCTTATTTCAGTAAATACTGACCTTTGACAACTCCTCTTTGACGTCTGTTTTATCATTTGAATTTCAGGTGGAGCAACTACCTTCAAAGAAAACTCATGAGTAATCTATTTGTTGTCATTCTGTATTCCTTAATCCCCACCACCACCACTACCCTTCCGATGTAGAACAGCAGAATGTAATGAATCTGTGAATTAATTTCACTTTAGGGAATCTCAGTGTGCTGACAGAAGTTGATCTACTTGGTTACAGTGCGAAACAATGGAAAGGAGAAACAAAGCAGGCCAAACACATGAGGGAGGTAAGAGTTAAATTTTAATCTCTGCCTGAAGACAGGGGAGAAGTACCTGGGAAACGAACAGCGTTCCTGGTGCCACAGCGACGGGAGCCTGCTGATGGCTAAATGGAAACCAAAGGGACAGCATGAACACTGGTCTAAATAAAGACTAGTGTAGGGCAGGTCAAAATGTAGATAAAGTTTTAGTCTTGCATATTCTCCGAATTCTCCCCTGTAGCACCAATGACCCACGCAGCGGCTTTAGCGGGAAAAATCATCCCCAGTGCTACAGCCCCAATAACTTGGTCCTAGGTGCTGTCTCTTGGCCAGCCTTTGATTTAAGGTAAAAACTCCTATTCCAGGGAGGAGCGAAACACGAGACTCATTTCTCTTCCAAGCTCTGGAGGTCCGTGCGGCATCTGCCGCAGCCACGGGCAGGAGCTCCCGTCGGGCCTGTGCCCCGGGTGAGGTGATGCTCAGCAGGCGAGGAGCCGGCGCGCTGGATGGTGGCCGTTCCCTGCCTTCACGCAGCGTCCGCCTGCTCCGGCTCTGCTGCGCCGGCATCTTCCCCTGCGCCAGGCGCTGCAAGCAGGACACACGCTAATCTCACCGTTAATGTCCTCGTCATCGTTGTCCTCAGCACCCCAGTCAGCTGCTGAGGGGTGGCTGGAGACAGCCCTGGGCTGCGTGGGGAGGTGGCAGCCTCCTCTGCTTGTGGGCGTCAGCTGATCCTCAGTCCTGCTCTTTTCCAATTCTTTTTTTTTTTCCTTCCTTTTTTTCCTTTTATGGTTTTTATTCCTTTCCATGTGAGGTTTTTTTGTGGTTTTGCTGGGGTTTTTTTCTTTTCTTTTTTTCCCCTGTTGTATCTTTGAGCTGCTAGCTGTGACCATCTTAATAATTACACTTCTCCCTGGATTTTGATTTCTCTTACCTTACATCATTTTACCTGAAATTGTTTCTCGCAGCTTCGTAAGTTTTCTTCATAACTGTAAGTGAAGGTGACAGAGTTGTGCTGCACCAAAGAGGGCTTTGGGTCATGGATAGCTGAACTCCTGAGCCAAAGACCGCCGTGGTTCACTAGCTAGATGCACTGTTTTCTGTCAGCTCACCAACATGCTTTTCAGTTCCGCACGTCGTGCGTACATGCTTACGCCTGATGGGCAGAAACGGCAGCTGCACTTCCCGCAGAAGACACACGTTATTGCACATGCAGCAGGCTGTTGGCACCTGTATCTTGGTGGCCATTAATGGAGGCAGCGTGGCCTCCAAAGGGCCCCGACCAGCGCTCGGAAGTTGGAGCAGCACTACGGTATCCTAACTGGTGACAGGCACGGGCCTGCAGGAGGCTTACTGTCACAGCCAAAGCAAAGAAAGCGTCGGGGAGACTGTGCAGCTGAGAAGTGGTGGTGGGATGGGCTGAGGAAGCAACCGAGATGGAAGAGGACCAGGACTTGAGACCATCTCTCTGCCCGCTTCAGGAAGCAAACTGTAAGACTGATGCGGCAGCCTGCGGAACTGTAGACTCCTCTTTCTAAATCTCTGCCAGTTTATTGCTCTGAATTGTCTCAGCAAGGGCTCAGATGAGAGCCAGAGGTAATGCAGAGAAAATAGAGGAGCGTGTAGCGGGAAGAAGGGCCATCCACTTCGGCACAGAGCTGCCAGATCTGCCCAGCCTCAGGTCACCGTTGCACGATGGATTCAGGTCAGTTGTAAGGAGATGTTTTTGCCAAAAGGAGTTTTCTCCAGACGCCTGTTCCTGCCCTTTCGCTGCTCCCTCCCACGTGTCAGCACAAGCTGTGCAGTGGTCGAGGTTAAAGGCAAAGAAGTCTTCGCTGACCTGCTCTGATTTGGTTGACCATGTGAATGTTTACACTAGCAACAGTGCAGAGACTGGAGCAAGTCGCTGGGTTTGGAGAGAGTGCAGAATCGCTCTTGAGGGGCAGTGCCAGTTTAAGGTGTTTACAAAAACAATGGTGTTGGAACATTTTTGTGTATATAAAACTTAAAAATAGACTCTCTTATTCCCCTAGCTCCCTCTTATGAGTTGTTTGGAATTGGACTGTAATCAACATGGGTTTTGTCCAAGATTTAAAATTTTTATTGCTAAATTGTTTTTGGTCTTTTTCTAGGCATATGAAGAATTGTTTTGGAGCTGTCATATCAAATACCTGCGACAAGTCAGGAGGGACAATTACTGTGTACTAAGAGCGGTGCTTTTTCAGATATTCAGCCAAGGCATTCCTTTTCCATCATGGATGAAGGAGAGAGATATATTGAAGGTAAAATTCATTTCCTAAATGAACATGAGTCAGGTAACCTTGCACTGCTGGAGGAAGCTTTGTTCAGTGTGAAAATTGACGTGTCTGCTACAGAAGTAGAGGAGAATCATTATCAGAATTTAAAGTTTTTCAAACTCTTTGAACTACACTTTATTGGAAAAAGTCTCCCTGTTCTAAACATACCAATGTGAACATGAGTCTAAATGATTAAAAAAAAAAGTGGATGGATAAATGTTACTGCCGCCCTGCTAGATGTCACTCCCTTAACACAAAAGGATATTTCAATCCTTCTCATCCATGTCCGTGCGAAGTCCAGTGGCTCACTTGGGAGCTGCTGAGCGTGTTGCTGGAGCAGCAGGAATCCTGCCCTGGGCTCCAGGAGCTCCAGCAGGAGACAGCGTCAAGGAGGTGGGGAGCTATGGCTGTAAGGTGTCTGTAATCCTAAATACCTCACTGAATTTGGGTGTATCCAGCTTTTCCAGAGTGTGGGTTACATATTCTTTTTTGGTTGGCCCTGTTTTAAAAGTTTCTTAAGGACTTTGCCATCAGAAGGAGCCTCCTTAATATTTGAGTTGTTCTGAGGCCCATTTTTTTGTGTTGTTCTTTGAACTGTACAACCAGAGGATAGAACCACATCATAAATTAAAATGTGTGTAGACAAGTTTATATAACTTTATATTCTACTTCTTCTTATGGGTATGATTAGCTTTTTTTTTTTTTTCCCCTCCTCCCAGCTCCCTGAAAAGCTTTTGTATTCTCAAGGTTGCAACTGGATTCAGCAATACAGTTTTGGGCCAGAAAGATACACGGGTCCCAATGCCTTTGGTAAATTGCGCAAATGTATGGAGACATTAAAGACAAACGTGAGTATTTAGGAAATGGTTGGGAGGAATAAAAGCACTGAGGAATGTGTTGAGACAGAGCTAGGGAACTGCTCCTCGTTCCGTATTTCTACAGCAGCCAGCCTCCCTCCCAGGTTCAGGGAGCTGAGCTGCTGGGAAGGCCGTCACCTCTCCTGAAGGGAATCCAGCTTTTGGGGATCCACTAGGCTAGTACTGGGGGTCCCCCTGCAAATTAGGGAGGCCATCCTCCCCACAGCTGTTACTGCATGGCTAGTTGCCCTTGCCATCAAGTGGCTCCTGCAGTATCTCATCATTTCAATGAAAAATAACAACATGCTGCATGAGATCCTCCTGGATTCCCTCCCCAAATGGGAGGGAACAAATGAATGGTGCATTTTCTTCTCAAACCATTGTCTTTCCTTTGCTCTCACCTCCATGAAATGCTTTAATTATGCAGTTTTATTCTCTCTATAAGCTGAAGCACTTGATTACAAGGACCTGTCAGCCTCACTGCCCCATCTGCTCAGTGTAGCCAGATTGCCTGCATTCTCAACCAGGAGTATAACTCTTATTTACATATTTAAAACTTGAGGAGTTTTAGTAGCCCCAAAGCCTTCTGAAACAGAGATAAAAAAATGGGCCTAAGACCTTGCACCTTCCCTGGGCTCCTCTGGGGTTTCTGCAGTTGTGTGAGCTCTGGGCTGTACCCATTTGCTTTGCCCCAAGCTGTCCCAAACTCACCGGCACCCTCTCCTCCTCATCTTCCTCCTGCCTTTATATGCTTTCCTGGGTCACAGCCGTCAAGTGGATACTGGTATTTGCTGGACTCCAGGGTTTGGGCCAATTAGGTTGAAATGCTTCTCTGAAGGCATCTGTTATCCAGTATATCAGACCTTAAACTGTCGTTTTTAATTCTAAAATACACCATGGTTCTGGGTTGTCTTACCACAGCTACAGCAGCTTATTTTACTGGTACACATTTAAGCTCGTTCCTTTTATGTGGCCCTGTCTATATGAGCCACAACTCTGTAGTTCTAAATGCTACTATCAGTGATAGTAATTGTTACTTAAAGAAAATCAACAAACCACAAAAATTATTTAGCTCTAGAAACAAAGCATTAGTAATAAAAAGAGGGAATAAAATAGAGATCTGGTCCTTGTCCCTTGCCTGCACCCTTGCTGTGCCACAGTGACAGCTGCCTGCCTTCTTGAGACCTGCCTGCTGGTTCTTGTGTGCCGTTACTGTGTTGTCCTGGTCGCTCTTCGCACCTGCCAGTGTTGGGTTGTTCGGCTTTTATTTTTAACCTGTTGTGGTTCTTTTAAATTGATGTTAGTCCCTGAGCACGAAGCCTTTAAACTGAATGTTTGTACAGAAAAAAGTTTCAAGTCAGCATGGTGAACAAATCCATACAATTAGCAAATTGTTGCGGAGCAGCTGTTTGATGCATTATGCTGTTATTGGGCACGAGGTCTAGCTCCCAACTTCATTTTATTTTTACAGAGATGCTCTTTGGCCAGTGAGATGGATTTTTGCCTGTTTTCACTAACAGGGTTCTCTGCTGCCTTTCCCAGCTCCATTGTCAGAATGAGAAATTCCTACCCCATTCGTGTCCCATGCATGTCTTTGTCTTGTCCCTTCTCGTGCAGCCAAGTTACCTTGACCTCATCAAGCAGAACGCACTAAAGACATGCAAATGTGCACAGTTCATAACACCATTCTGGCTCGTCCAGTTTGGATAGGTTCCTTTTAATTGGCATGCTTCTGAATTGGGCTCAGCATCTAAAGAATTCAAACTAGGACAACTTTAATGTAAAGGGTACTATCGAGGAAAATCACTGAATTTTGGAAGCTGTAAGTTAAAAACGGGTCAGGAGTCATCACTTAATCTACCCTTTGCTTATGGTTTAGTGTGTATGTCTGATGCCCCCACCCAGATTTCCTGTAACTTTCTGAGGTCCTTTTGGTGGTTACGCTCCTTTCAGACTCTTTACTGACAGCGATACCTGGATTGTCTACAGTGGTGGTGAGTGGCTTTTGTATAGGGGAATTACATTTGCTTTCTTATAGACTCCAGATGCTTGGAGCTGTATGTAGCAAATAGGTCCAGATGGATAAATGGGAACTGTGTAAGTCTTCAGATTTCACTGCAGATCCAAAAGAGCCACCTGCTTATTTGCACCACCGTTCGGCCACAGTAATGGTATAGTACAGACTGGCAATTGTTCCTGTTTTGCAATCTTTTGTATTAAATAGAATTCTTAATAATAATCCTTCTGTGTGCTTTCCAGTGGACTGAAATAAGTGCTACTAAAGATCATGAAGAAAGAGGAAACATGTGTAATGCACTCTTTTCTGATGAGAGCAAGGAGCACAAACTATATGAGGCTATAAAATTCATCATGCTCTACGAAGTCGTCGAAGCCTATGAGCAGATAAAGAACAGGGAGGAGCCCATACACAACCTTTTTAGCCTTCTCCTTGCTCGTGATTCTTCGTCTGACCCTTTGAGTTTCATGATGAATCATCTGAACTCCATAGGTGACTCTATTTGCCTAGACCAGGTAATGATATAAATGAAAAATCACAAAACTTATTCCATCTCTGACGTGATTAGGTGAATGTATCATACATCATCCGTGGTAGCTGGCCCATGTTTTTTCTTTGGGATGTGGGGAAGTGGGCTGAGGATAGTAGTTTATCTTCCAGGAAAAAAAACTGTAGTAGAGTAAAATGAGGCGGACAGTTTTCTTGCTGGGCCAGAAGTAAGTGCTGCAAGCTACCAGTGAGACATAGTTTAGAACAATGATGCCTTTGATATGTAAAATAATATTAGATTATGCAGATTTGACCTGTTGTTTTGCTTTTCCTCTCTGTTCCACCATGCCAAACCCTCTATCATCACTATTTTTTCCCCTCTCTTTGGTTCCCATTAGATCTAATGCCTGTTAAGAGCAGGTAATGAGAACTCTATTAACTGTTCACCTTTATATGTTCAGATTTTTTTTTTTCAATTTTATATTTAGTGGGGAGTTAAGTACGGACATCTAAGCTCCACACTGCCACTCTGCAAACAGTTTCACTTTCCAATGGGTGAAATTATTTTTTATAATCAATTTCAGTTATCAAGTCAACTGTTACATGTTGCAGTCACCTTAGGAGCAGTTTGATTATAACTAGACAAATTCTGCACTGTCTGACTAAGCCCAAGGATATGAGTTTTTTCCAAAGCGTTTTTCCAGATTAAGCAATCCTTTGCAAGAAGTGTCAATGAAGATGCCAGTTCTCAAGTTTCATATATATGAAGTACAAGGAAATTTTTTACTTTTACTATTACATTTCCCTCATGTAGCAAGTGATCACAAGGTGGCAGGCTTCCCATTTTTCAAGGTGTATCAATCTTTTAAAAATAGCCAGTCCCTCCTTGCTCGCCGCTGAAGCCTTGTGAGCTGGCTTTGGGAGCAGGTTCTGCGTTGTGATGGGTGGAAGAGGGATGTTTCCACAGTGCCAGGCATTAACCAGAATATCCTCTCCATGCAGAAGAGCAGTGGAAGGAGTGTTGGAACATTGAGAATACCCTCAAGCTTTTAATTTTCTTACTCCAGTTACAAACTGGCCCCTTTTATTCCTTGTCTTCTGTTTTGAAGCTAGATGACTTGCCTTGGATGGCTAGATGACTTGGATTACCTTCAATTTAGTTTTCCAAGTCTAGAAATAAATGTCTCACAGACTTCTTTCATCTTTAGGTTGAACTGTTTCTTCTTGGATACTTACTTGAAGTAAAGATAAGAGTTTACAGACTGCATAGGTTTAATACTGAGGAATTTCAAGTAAACTATCCAGATGAATACCGAAGGGAATGGAATGAGATTTCTCTCCTGACCGAGGATGACCGCTACTATCACATCCCTCTTTTCAGAACGTGAAGGACCAGTGACTTTTTTTCCTTTGTATAATATAGTGAGTGACCAGTTCCAGTGAATTAGGTTTCCAGTCGTCAGCAGTAAGATTTTGAGAACGCTCGTTAATGATTACAAAATGATTTATGTATTTATTGTATAAACATTTTGCTTTCCCATTGCAGCTCAGTTCACCATCAGTCAGCCATAAAAACCATAAAATATGTTGCTATACTATTTGGGGGGAAAAAATGTCATATTTGAGGGTTGTCAGACAAAAAAGATTGGACAAAGAAGGCAAAGGTAATGCTGGGTTTTCCATTGCTAGCATAAGGATTTACTGTGACAGCTCTGGCTGCGTTAAAACTCAAATTCCGAAAGCAACTGCTGCCTTTCCCTCGTCTGTCTCTAGCTAGGGGGGGCGAATCAGAGGAAGCAACTCCCGGGGTCCCGCAGTTTATACTTGCATTGACTTGGGGTTACCTGGGATGGGAGGATGTAAACTGGGGCCTCTGCGTAGCTGCTTCACATCCCGCTTGGCTTCCCCCGTTCCTGGATCGCCTCCTTCCAGGGATGGGCAGAGCAGGCAGCCGCAGGCTGCGTTTGCTTCAGATACCTGAAATTGAGGTGTCTGCACTCGGTGCCGATACCTGAAGGTGAAGAAGCGTTACGCGGGGCGGGGAAAAACCCAACGCTTGCAAGAATACTGTGCCAGATGAACGGAAGAGCTACTTTATAACTGAGGAAAGTACATCAGCTTTCTCAAAGCTAAGAAGGGCAATATTAATTAATAACTAACATGCAATAGAGTTAGACCCGGCAGCCGCCTATGGTTTTTGTCAACTTCCAAATCCTTTAAGGGCTGATTTGAACATTGCCTGCTGAGATTTCCTTTGCACTTCGTCTGAGAAAGCTGTGCACAGAATACATTCACAAACATTGCATTTTCAGAAAATATTAATTTTCTATGCATTGTGTGTATACATGTTTTATCCCCTTGAGTATATATTAATCTCCTTGCATAAGATTGCTATCTTCAGTTTAGACTTCAGTGTTTGAAGAAGTCTGTCTGGGACAACTAAACGAGATTTACCTTATTACCTGGAACATTTTGCCCAGTTCTGTTTTCTAAAAGAATCAATTGTGTTTTGATCATTTCAAAAATAAGGGACCTTAATTTGAAGAAATATTAAAATGATATAGCAGATCTAGCAAAATACTTGTGAAAAGCTTACAATGCCATAGGCGTACAGTTGTATTGAAGAAAGTGGGGTTTATTAAGAAACAAAGTCTCTCCTTTCCTTATCCTAGAGATATGGGGACAGGCAGGTTTGCTTTTTAATTCCTGCAGGAGAAAATACAAGCCAGTAACAAAAACATGAACAGGGCCTGCAGGACCTAAAGCAGTTGCATGAGGGAACTAAATGGTAATGGTTGGAGTGCATGGAGAGCACTCCGTTCCTTTGTATAAAGGAAAGCAATTTTATCCCTTACAGTCCTTTCATTTGTATGTATATGTATATATATTTATAAACATAAACACCTGAATTCTGTATTGTAACAGTTTTGTTTCCTGAAAGTTTTTCTGAGTTCGGTTTTGTTCAATAAGTTGTAGCTTTTAATTAAGAAGGCTTGATACCTATAATAATTTCATCTCATCAAAACCTGCATATCAAATATGTTATTTATTAAAGAAGCTTTTTTTCACTGAATTAAATAATTTGCCTGCTTTAGATTTGGTTCTGCTCTGCATGGGGAAATGTTATAATGCCGGAGAGTAGGGTATTGCTATCTATTTTGCGTCAACAGTAACATTTACAGTTATCAATAAACTTGTCTATATTTTATTCTTGGTTTGGTGCAAGCAGACGTACCAAAAAAAAAGATGTATTTTTTTAGTGGGCTTTTTAATGGTTTGCCTGTTATTGATGAATTGGAATACAAAAGCATTACAGCTGACAGTGTTAAATTGTCAAAATGTACGTTTTTGTAATCTTGAGCATATTAATAGCAGGGGATTAATAAAGATCTAAGACAGCGGAATTTATCTCACCAGTTTGGATGTTTGCATCTGAGCTAGGTCACCCTGGGCTCTCTGCCCTGTCGGTGGAAGGCAATGGCACGCAGTCCGCCAGAGGAGCGGGTCTCTACCAGGACTGGCTCTCCTCCCCGGCTGTGGTGGGAACTGGCAGCCATCAGCATAAATCTCTCTGCTCTGGATGTCTGGAGTTAGGTGAGATTAATTTTTGTCCCGAGAATCCAGAAAGGACATGTTGAAACAGATCTGCTGGCCTATCGGATGTCAGAGTGCTGGGCGAGTCACGACAGGAGCAGAAAATGGATGGGAAGAGAGAGGACCTTCAGGGGAGGATAATCGCGAGGCTTGGTGGAGATAAATGCAGAGTGAGCTCTACGCAGGATCTTAAGAAACACTGGAACAGGTTTGGGGCAGCACCGAGTTTTAATCAGGTTCTCTGATAATATTTTACATATGTATAAAGCAAAAAATATATGGGTTTTTACATATAAAGAAATATTTTTATATACATAGAGATGTGTATATATATATATATATATATAAAAGA
>JAVJGG010000030.1:3898529-3913938 GCA_035590195.1 Aviceda cuculoides
GATCATCCTGTATAAAGTGCATCTGGAACTAACTAGTATTCTGGAAGCAAGAGGTGCTGCAGCATCTTTTCCAATCAGTGGCAGAGACAAGCTTGCTGTACAAATCCAGAAGCACGCAGTCATTAACAATTTTTTTTAAATGCAGTGTTGTAGGCAGCTACAGTTTCAAGTCAGGATGTGTATATTATTTATTGCTGCTAGTTTAGCAAGAAAAAGAAACATACTGAAACCTCAGCAGGAGGGTTCAGATTTTTCCCCCAAGCTTGAAAATGTGTGTTAAGAATGTAACAGAGCAGCTGAAGAAATTTGTATCTTTTATTATAATGGAGAAAAACAGCATTGTTTTTGAATGTCATCTTTTTTAAAAATTGCATCTCAAAAGTTCTATGAACTACTACTGTGGATCTATGATCCATATTTCATTTTAACTCCAAAGAAAAATACTGGCAATCTCGATTCTTCAACTCTGATATTGAAATTGCTTCTTGTCTAGATTGTGGCTACTAAGTTGAAGCGAATTAAAAATCGCCCAGTGTGGCTGGTTGTTGCCGGTAAGTCTACCTGCTCAGTCTCAAGGTGTTGAGTGTAATGTCTAGGAAGTAGTTTTCAAATGCAGTTTGTAAATTGCCTAAAGCACAGATTTAAGGAATATGTATGATTTCAAATTAGTTCAGTTGTCCAGAAAAATAAAGATACGTCCGTTCCCTTCAAAGCACAGAAAAGACCTACACAGGGGTTTTTGCCAGTAGTTGGATTTCCCCGTCCCTCTGTACTTCAGCAGCATTACAGCCGTCCCACCCGAGACCCTGTTACGTTAGCGCCGTTTCAGCACTCGTGTTTTTATAAGCCTTCGTTTTTTCTGAAAAGCTCCCGATTCTGAAGAAAAGGTAAAGCTGGGATTTTGGTGCCACAGCAACCCTGCTCTTTCCCTCTCGGCTTGTGAGGGTTTCGGCGTGCTCAAAGGCCCCCCTGTCAGGAGAGAAACTTTGATTTTGAGCCTGGTTTCACGAGAGGGCGGGATTCGGGTCTTTGAGGATCCCTCGGAACCGTTCGGGAGAGGAGCTTGGCACGGCAGCTGGGCTGGAGGGGTGCTGCTGCCTCGCTGGGCGGCATTCGTTCCCGCTGTCGGCGTCCTTCGCCGTGTCAGTCCAACCCTGATCTCGGCCGGGGGTGGAGCAGGCAGCCTTGCAGAAGCTTTTTTAGAGACTCGTCGGAAAATTTCCAAGGAAAACCCACGCGCCCCAGAGGCAGGAGGTGATGTACCTAGCGGGGACAGGAGATGGATGCAGAAAACCTGTCTCCCTGGGGCTTGGCTGGTGTGCATCTCTTCGTGAGCCGCAGAGCTTCGTCTCAGCCGGGGCCAGCGGGTGAGGAGGACGGCTGGGGCGTTGCTGGGACCTGTGGCACGGGGTTGTGCATGCTGGTCAGTGCTGGTGGGAGGAAAAAATGGGAAACATGAAAGAAACAGGGTGGGTCCTGGATGGTTTCATCTTCTAGCGTATCCCTATTTTGCGTAATTCGAGGGTTAATGCCTTGGGAGGGCATTTAACCAAAACATCTTCCTCTTTAGCGAAGCGTTCGGTCATAGAGCAAGTCTTTACTGAAAAGTGGAGGGAACTAATTTGAATGTACTCGTGCAAGTTTGTGGGCAGCAGCTGCTGAAGTCCGTAGCACATATAGCGGCTAATAACTCCTGTGTCCTCTAAGCCAGGTTCTCAGGTCCAGCTGAACGTTTCCCCCGTGGCAGTAATCTTCAGGATTGTGATACGCTGCATCTTACGAATGTTGATCAGCCTTTGAGTTTCAGATGACAAATTTAGCATTTAGCTATGAAGGGGTTTGTGTTCTTTTTACCCATCCAGCAGATGGCTTCCCAGCATCGGAAAAAGTAGTTCCATAAGCTCGGTTCTCCTGGCAATTCTTTGGTTGTCGCACTTGCCCAGATGACAGCGGTGGGTTGGCCCCGGCCAACAGCCAAGCACCCACACAGCTGCTCGCTCGCTCCCCCCACTCCAGCGGGATGGGGGGAGAGAACAGGAGCAAGAAAGCTTTTAGGCCAAGATGAAGACAAGTAAATCACCATGCACCGTCATGGGCAAACCAGCCTCGCCCTGAGGAATTTAACTTAGTTTGTTGCCAATTAGCATAAATACTTAATTACTGATTCGGGTATTGGGAAACCAAAAAAGACAAACGTTAAAACAGTTAGGGGAAAAACCATCCCTCTTCCTTTCTGAGGCTCAGCTTCACTCCAGACCCCTCTTCTCCCCCCGTTACCACCCCAGGGTGCAGCCAGCCCCTCCGGTGAGGCATCGAGCAGCGCAGGCGGGTTGCGGTCAGGATGTCGTGATTTCTCGCTGCCCCCCCTCGGTCCTCACTCCTTTCCTGTGCTTCAGTGTGAGTCCTTCAGCGGCTGCAGTCTCCCCCTTCAAGGGTGTACCTGCTCCGGTGTTGGCTTGGCATAACCAAGTTCTAAAGCTCTTGGTAAGTTACGTGTTAATTACCAATTTTGTAAAAGCCTACTCAACTTAATAGAGCTTCTATCCATGCTACTGGAAGGAAAGGAAAAAGTAAGTCTGTGGTTTTGTTGTCTTCCTTCTTTGCTTCTGTAATGTCCTATCACATGCAGCTATATTTCTACAGGACATGGATTAGAACAGAGCAAAAGGGGCTGGAGGACGGGGCTCAGAAGGTAAGGGTTTAAAAGCAGTCCTGCATGTGAAAAATGGTAGTAGCAAGGTCTGTCTTGCTTTCCTTAACAGCATCTTTAGGACTATGGTACACAGAGGAGGAAAGGAATAGTGATTTCTTGAGTTCTTGCAGACTCTAACAGGAGATAACGAGCGTTAGAAAAGAGATGGAGTGATTCTGGACCTAACACAGGAGATACGTGGGAGCTCAAGTGACCACCAGATGGTGAAGAAAAGCCGGGTTGGTAGCAGTGTGAGGAAGAAGGTATGGAAGAGACATGGCTAGGAGAAGACAGCAAGTCCATGAAGGAAAACTTAGCAACTCCATGGATACCTTCTGTGTGTGAACCGCCAGTCTATGACTGGAGGTGGGAAAATTTTCCAGTGTAATATCCACAGAAGGTGTACTTGGCAGCTTTTCTTGTCCTGCTGCCTGAAACATGACACATGAACAGATCACGCCTACTGTAATTTAAGCTTCTCTCAGCCACCCTTTCGAAGTAGAGGACTTCACTGCTGCCAGTGTTCTCCAGAAGTGTAGAGGTGTTTCTTGCCATTCCCGTACTGATGACTTCGCTCAAGTCTTCCTCTTGTTTGTGGGTTGTGTCCCCACATTTGGCTGGCATTCACAGTGCTGCTGTTGCTGCAGCAGCAAGGATGATAGAGCCAAAAAACACTCCAGCCACCTTCTTTTAAAGTTTTGAATGAGACAGGAGTGAAACCACATGCTCTGGTTTGACAGGCTGTGAAAAACTCATCTAGTCGAGGAGTATGGCTGACCAAATTGGACCCCACATCTGTCTGCAGGGTCACCAAAGGTTTATAGGGGGAAATGTTGCTAACGACCTCATTAGGGTCCTCAGGTTAGCTTCGAGGATGGGAGTTTATGAGTCCTCAGTGATGGACAACTAGACCACAATATGTTACCTAAGCAAGGAGGAAAAAGTGGGAGTCAAACTTTAGACCCTGAGCATAACCAACAAGGTGAATTTCTTCACGTCTTTGAGGTGCCAGTGCAGTTGGTGTGAGCATAACTCCAGAAAGCTGCAGATACAGACGTGGGGAATTGAGACACAGGGGTTGCACCAAAGTCACCGGGACACAAGGAAAACTGTGCAGCGACCACCACGGGATGCTCCGCCTGGTTTAGTAGCGCAAGGCATCCGTGGGTGTCGGACAAAAGATGTGAGCAGTTCAGGTTGGCTGGTTTTTTAAAAAAATGCATGCAAACCGAACAAGGTTTTGGTTCTGTTGTGGGCAGCTCCAGAAGTGATTCAACATAGAAGTGCTCTTTGACTTACTCAAAGGCAAGGGAAAAAAAAAGGGGTGTGACAGTTCAAACAGTGGAAATATTATTACAGAGGTATTTGAAAAAGGGATCAAAGACATTTTTTTTTCAGACTGTAAAAGCAGCTTAATTAAAGGACTTCACAGCAGCATTAGTCAGGAAAGCTGGTTGTAACGTTTGGTCCACCAAACCTAATTCACCTAGGGATACAGAATACTGCACAGAATAAATACGATACATTCAGGAATCAAATTAGAGCTGGTTTGAATTATGGCTGCTGGTAGCCCAGTACTTTGGAAATGCAAGAAGGAGAGGTGAAGAAAGTAAGGAACATGATTTTAATAAATAGAGAACACCACCTGTGTGCAAAGCTACCAGCCTGTTTATGGTGGATATTTTATTGCCCTTTTAAAAAAACCCCATAAACATGAATAAAATTCCAGTACAATTACATGCATGAAATACTGGGTTTTGATGAAGAGTATTCTCAGTTCCTTTCTCTCCCACCTACGTAATATCAAGTAGATCAAGAAACCTCACACGGTGGACAAAATTTGCTTTTTTTTCTTTGCTTAGAGGAGGATAGCTGAAGTTCTGTGGGAGATGGTATCACTAAAATCTCTTCATATCATAATCCTGAAATTCCTGCTATCTCCATACACATAGCAGCTCTGCTCTAGAAATTTGCTGGGAAGAGGGAGGGATGTAAAGGGAAAACCAAAGTCTCTCCTATTTCACCTCTCTTTGGAAACACAGTGACTAGGAGCATAAAGACGCGCAGCAAGGCTGGGGAGGATAGGGTGGAACCAGGCTTGGCTCATGCAGAGCAAGGCATAAGGTAAAAGCAGCACAAATACCGTCCTGTAGTGGTAATGTGGCTGCCCAGTACTGTTCAGTAAATATGAAAATACTTGATATTTGACCCTGCATGCCCAGTCTTCTGTATGGCTTTCCTTACTTGAGAGTGCTAGGGGATGAAAGATCACTGCTTTTTCCTCATCTGACCGCTGATCATCCTACGGTGACAGTATTTTAGGTCTGCGACCCCCCCAAAGCCTATGGCCACGTCTCTCTGCACGCGTTGAGTTGCAAACCATCAGGGATTGAGGGATTTACTGGGTCCTAGGGCTGGGGGCATGGCTGTTCTTGAGCACGGCAGCAGCACATACACAGCTAGCTTATGTGCTTCTATGTGTAACGTCTCCAGATGATGGGTGTTACCATAGGGTATTTCATAGAAATAACTGCAGAACTTTGAACTTTGGACCAGGTAAAATTAAGGTCGGCTACACAGAAGCAGGATTTGCCTGTCCTTGGTGTGACAGGGCAAATCAGGATCATAAACGTTGTTTAGCTTTTTCTACGATCTGAGCAAGGGGATCACACTATAGGCTTGTGTTGGGGTTTTTATGATTGGCCGATTCTAATAGAGACACAAATACGCCTAAGATGATAGAAAAATGATCTGGCACTGGTGGTCAAAAAACCCCCACCACCCTAAAAGTCAGAGAGACAAATGAAGAACGCAGGGAAAGAAACAGAAGAAGGATGTAAAAACAACGACAGAATGCCGGAATGGAGTATTACCACAGATGACTGGTTTTCCCAAAGGCAAAGAGAAACAGAAGCCCACTGCTACTGTACCACTCGTCCTAGGCATGTATGTTGTGCCCTGAAGAGGAACGGAAAGGATTTGCTCCAATGCTACAGAACTACCGTCGTAAAAATCTTGAGGGGGTGCTCACAAAGGTTTTCTCTGCTGGAAGCTCTCGAAGACATATCCTTTTCCATGGACAACTTGTCTGCTAATGCCTTCCAAGCAGATGTGATCTGAGGCACAAGATATAAGAAAAGCTGGTTACACTGACTTCCAAAGAAATTAATAATTGAGAGAAAGCATTTCCCAGGACAGTGACAACCTTCCGCAAGTAGCTGATCAAGAAGCCAATACAACATACAGCAATCACCTAGTTTATTTTTTTCCCCACTATTTTCTGTGCAATCATCACAGAAACATTACAACGAAGACTTTCTGTAAACTTGTTAGATGTTATAGGTTTCAAATGAGATGCTAGTATTTCTTTGCAAGGAAGGGGTTAGCATTAGGAGATATACAGAAGAGAATTTTTTATCATATCTAAAGGCTAGAATTGATTTCATAACAGCCTTTAAAACATGCAGGTCCTTCATGAAGGAATGCAGGGGATGGGAGACAAAACGTGACATGAACTTAAACACTGGTATTTACTGCCATAGTAAACCATATGAAAATCAATAGCTAAAACAGTATTGAGGAATTTCACCTAACAGGTTAAATTCTTTATTCCTGTTTTATCTGCTATTTTCTATGTTTCCATACATACCAGTTATTTCCCGAGTATTCATATTAGTACCTAGTTATACAAGTGCAGTAGCAGCAAGCTGTTTTTCACAATGTCAGGTTGCATTTTAGAGCACCATTGCATTTTATTACTCCTTGTTTATACTGGTAATGTTCACACTTTGTCTACCTATATGTGGGTTCAAAATTTTATTTCCAGTCTTCTGAATCATTTATTTTAAAGTAAAACTATAGATGGAAAACCTCAGTATATTATAACATTCCCAAGCACCTAGAAAGATGTTTACCTCTTCCTTTCTTCCCATATTGGTCCTGAGCAAATTCTTACCACAGCATTTAGTCTGTTTAGAAGTCATCTTCCAGCCTTGCCTCTTCTTTTAGTACCAGCTTTACTGAAATTTTTCAGATTTAATATACCACTTCAATAGGCTTCATTTGTCAACATGGAGCTAGCTCAAATATCATTTTACTCATGTAAGTGGACAGTAGAAATCCACGTGAACAATTTTACCACATCCCTATACAAAAGAAGTAGAATACCATGTGCATTAGTCTATTTTCTCCTTAGATAGAGGTGTATCACCTGACTTGCTGGTCATATTGCATGAGGTATATTCATTATCTCTCTTAAACAGAGAACACTGGTGAGCCCTTAGCTTAGTTTCTTTTTCTCTTTGCAGTTTATGAAAGTTTAGCTGTGGTAAGAAGGAATGCAGTTCCTCTGTGAAAACATAAAAGTGAAAGAGACATGCAATTTAAATTCAAAGAACACAGAAAAATAAGGAAAGCAGGTAAATAAATACTTAAAAATTGTGTGTCAGTGACTTCCCTTTTTCTTCAGTCAGTAAGAGACCATTAATTTGCATTTCGTTCAGTTTCACAGCTTTAGTGAAATCCCGAATTTTTTGCATTTGTGTCCTCTGCTATACTAACCAAAGGCTGGATGGCACATAGCATTAAAACCCAATTTGAATATCAAGAGAGATACTCACCAGCTCTTTTAACCATGTGTTTCAAAAGGGCTTAGTCTCAATCCAAAGCCAAGTAGCCACCTGGAGCACCGCTGCCCCTTTGCAAAACTCTCTGCCATTGCCGTTGGGCGAGTCGTCCTCCAAGCAGCGTTCTCCTTCCATGCTGGTGTGTGCTCCTGTGGGGCTGGAAACCTGGTGTGACTGGGAACGCCCCCCTCCCTGTGAATGTAAATGATCTTTTGAAGAAGTGGTATTTATCAGTAACTGGGAAGTTCTCCGAGATGATGTGTCTGTGCTCTTCACCACCCGACCGCCTTCCCCTTTATTTCAGAGCCCGCCTGGACACCAGGAGACTCTCAGGAATGGATGGACTAAGGGCACCTGTGGCTCCTTCAGGTCCATGCATGCAATGAGAAGGGTGAGGAAAAGCACTTCTAAAACTAAAGAATGTGACTTGAACTCTTGAAATTACAGACTCTTTGTTCAGTTTTTCTGACTACAAGATAATCATCATAGATGAATTTTAAACACTCAAAATAAAACTGTCTTTTAAAAGAGCAGCTCAATTTCATTATGTATTGGATTCTACCACACTCCCTCCAAAATCCATTTAGAATGCAATTTGCTACTATTATTCCATAGTAATTAGTGTGTTATCTAATAACAACCAGTATGTTATTTGGTGCTCAGATGATGTTACTGTCGTGCCTATGTAAGCTAGAGTGCAGATCCTGCCCAAACCTACGTTCCAAGATGACAACCTTCTCAGTTCATGTCAAAGATCGCTTTGAATCAGAATAGCTTTTTTCCCAACCATCAAACTATTTTTAGTCAGTGACTGAAGAACAGCAGTCCTTAGTCTTCTAGCCCCAGTGAGAGGGATCATGAAAAAGAGGTTTAAGGCCAAAAGTAAATTCAGACAACAGTCGTGCCTTCTTAAAAATAAGGGCAGAGACACCTGCATGTCCCGATATTATCAGATTGCCACATCAAAGAACAGTTTATCCACTAAATCACACAAATAAAGCAGGAGGAGAAGACCAATGACAGAAGGTGATAGCAGTGATACTTTAGAATTTCGTTCAGCATTAGCCCTGCAAACACTCCCTAAGTCATTGAAATGTAGATTGCGGTCATTGCCTATGGTCCTTGGTAGTAGTCTGGTATCGTTAAAATTACTCCTAAGTTTGCTGTTGATTTCTCTTGGATTGAGGCTGAGACATACCTCCTGCCAGATGAAATCACACACAGGAATTTAAGTCAGGGCCACTAATTTCCAAATTATCTCAGGTCTCCCCAAAGGTAGTCCTCTCTGCTTTCTTTACGGAACTTCAAACATTCAGAGCTCCGGAGCTTTAAACCAGCAGGTTGGTCCTCTGTAAACTCTTTGCAACGTGGAACACTAAGTGGCCTTGAGCCGCAGCCAGCAAGTTTACCTTTCAGCAGGGTCTTACGCTGCAGGGAGCCTCGCCAAGGCCACGCTAGTCAGCAATAGCTTTGCGCTGCTTGCTCCTTCTCATTCGAACGCCTACGCCCGACATTCGATTTGGGTGGCTGACTCCACTGTCTTCCCTGCCTGTTTTACTCTCAAGTATTCTCAGAAATAGCGGAGTAAACCATGCTGCCAAAGGGAGTTACGCCGACACTTCCCAAGAGAAGGGCCATAGTAAAATATGACAGGGAGAGGAAAGTGAAGACGAACGATACACACAACTCGGCTACACTGTACGAGATTTACGCTGGGTCAAAACGATGGAAGCAGCTGAAAGCCTATGCAGAAGCAAAAGCATAGAAGAAGCGAGGTAAAAAGAATGCCTCTTTTTTATACTCAGTAATGTGAGAAATGTACAATTTTTTGGTTGTTTGAATGGGATGCCAAATTGTATTCAGCTGACTTGACTAGGAAATGCCAAAGTAGATGGTATTACTCCAGGTGGGCGACAGACAAAAATAAGCTGAAGTCATCAACTAGCTGTTTGCTTGCTACAGTTTGGCTGTAGCATTAAGGTTTGTAAACATTTTTTTAAAAGCAAACAAGTAACAAATTAACTGGAGGTGTTTTTGAGTCTTGTATTCGAAACCGCAGCTACAGTTACGCATCCTAATAAAGGAAGGTATTTGGGAAACATTAAATACAGGTAAATACTATTTTACCATAGTGGCAAGTCATTTACAATCTAAATGCATATAGCTTTCCACATGAGATCTGCAGTAAAGAAATCCATAACCTCAACAAATAATTAAATAAAGAATAAAAAAAGTACATCCATGAAAACTTTGGAGGATATGCAAGAATATTCTTGCTAGGTCTCTTGTCTCTTTCAGTAATGCTAAATATTAAACTGGTCTTATTCACTTCCTTTCTCTTTTCTACACTGCCTGTGGAGATGGTTTGGAAAGAATCCAGCAATAAGATGTTCCTGTTCTGACTGTTGGTTGGGGTTTTTTTCCTGCTGCTGTCACAGAGGTTGTTCTGTTTTATATGTTTAATTTGGCTGCGGATGTCGTTATTGCTTATTATAAAATGGGCGTTTTCATGTTTCTAGTATACCTCTTTCTTTGCTATTCTTCACATCTTTTTTCTTTTGTAAGGAACTGAGCTGCTGCCCACAGACTTAATCCTGCTGTTACAAATCCCCAAAGGATCTCTATTTTAGGGAACTCTTATTTTAGTTCAGCATATCTTATGTAACAGTTCAGCCCTCCTATAGACAGATTATCTTTTTAACTGCAAATTTTCTGTATGTATTGAGGAGGTTTAAGAAGAGTACCACAGCAAAGAGTTTATGTTGTGCCTGAGACTTAGAGTCTACTTCTTGGTGGAAGCCAGTGTACGTTGCCAGCCGCACTCAGAGAAGAAATAGGCTTTTACCACCCACGAAGCCAATTCTAGTACCACAGTTAGCAGAGGGGTAATGGACAAGGGCTTTAGTAGCCCTCCTCTTCCTCACTGAGGAAGGCTGATGCCAGGTCAAGCCAGAAATGGAGAGCTGCCTCTTGTCAGGGAGCAAGGACCGAACGCAGAAGACGGGAGCTACCATCAACAAGTGGGAGTCTGAGGAGCCGGCCACCGGAGAGTAGCTGTGGAGCAGGCATAAATATATTCTTTGTTTCAAGGAGGTATTTGCAAGGGCAGCCAGGTCTAAGCAACTCCAAAGGCTTGTTCATTAGGTAGACTTATGAACATCAGCTGAGAGGGATTTGTTCCAGATGAATGGATCTAGTTCATTTGATTAATGAACGGAAAAAGATCCTGAGGCTGATCTGTTGACTCATTAGAGTAAAATGCTATTTTTTTTTTCTTTTAGAAAACAGTAAAGGGGACTCATGAATTTGAGCGCTGTAATAAAAGCCACTTAGTTCCTTGATTTTTGACACTAAAATACAATTTTTATGGTGGAGCTTGCATACCCTGAGAGTTCTTTGGGATGTTTTATTATTTCAGTAACCCAACTGAAGGCTGCTTCTCTTGACGTCTTGACCTTAATAGCACACTACATCACCAAGTACATCTGACTACAAAAGACACCTCTCATAGGATTTGAAGCCAGGCTTGCAGGTTTGCCGTCTGTGCAGCGGAGGGTGGTCTCTCCCTGCTCCTTGGTGGGGGCGCGGATGAGCTTTTATCACGGAACCCAGCAAATCTGATGGATACAGACACGTCAGGCTCCCAAGGCAGAACATTGCAATTCATCGCTTGACTTCATCTTGATCGCTTCTCCCGGCAACTCCATACGGTGGTTTTGCCTCTCGCTGTTGGTCTTTCATCTGCCTTATTACTCTCAGGTGGTCGGGCGGATTCATGATCTTCCTCGCTAACGAGGAGGTCACAGCATTTCAAAGGAGAAGCTGGCGGCCCTGCCACCAACTGCATGCTTCTCAACCGAGACCTGTGTCAACAAACCCTACCAGTAGGATTTTTTCCCTGAAAAAACCAGCCTGACGTTGCAAGGCCAGAAGGTGTTGCACAGCCCATAGGCCAGGTACTTCCCTTCATCGGGTAACCCAGCTCATGGGCCATTTCACAACTGGGTTCGGGTAACTTCAGATGTCTACTCATAGCAACGAATTCATTCACGCTAACCGAGTGTCAGCTTTAGCAGCAGCAGCAACAGCAACCACGCTGTTTTACACAAGCAAAATGCTACTTTTTTTCCTGCTGTCTTATGAAAACAAGAAAACAGTTGCTTTTTTCTTTACAGTATAATAAAAATGCATCTTTTGCAGATTTAATCTAAGATCTGGAGCGGTAACCCTAATTTTAAACTTTCTCTGTAAGCTGAACAAAAACTGAATATTCAAGCAATCAATAAAGGAAATACATATTCGATACTATGGGTAGAGAAGATGGGGCATCCCACATGTGTATATTTCTTAAATTTCTGCCTCATAAAACTGCTGGAGTTTTACATATAGTATCATTGTTTGGTTTCTGCAGATCCCTATTTCCTCTCCTGTTTTTTTAAATGTGGAAACCGGAAAGGAAAAAAGGCATGAAACATACAATTTGTTCAGGGAGGTTTAGTTAATTAATTGAGCCACTAAGAGAGTTCTTGGTCTGGACAACAGTCAGTACCAAGTATTGCTGCCTTACTCTGACATACTAATTGACGAGAACGTTGTTTTACTGAGAGCGCTCTAAAAAAATTTTTTTCTATATATATTTTCTGATTAGGGGATATGAGCTGCTCTTTGTTTAATAACGAAAAAAATTGGCTACATCATACTGTAACCTCTTTTAATAAATACTTTTATCAAATGCATAGACAATATATTTATTCATTTTAACCTTCATGCATTTTCAAATTTGCAAACTAAGCTTGTTCAGAAAAACTGTGAAGAAGGTTTCTAAAGGTTCCTTTGTTTTTTTCTTTTTGTGAAGATTTGTTATTTTAATAGTTTAGACTGGTGCACCATGAAAAACAGTGTCAGGTTTTTAATTTGCAAACAGCCATAATTTTTACCAGTGATGTATAGCTTATACTGATATGATTCACACATGCTTCATTTTCTGTTCAGGGGACTGAAAAAACCCACCCACTGCACCAAAGCCACAACCTACATATTTTCCTCAGTCATTTAAAAATGAACATAGCATGCTGGAACTGCCTTTTTGCTTGACAGCCAGCAGCATGCCAATTTAGAGCTCACTTAGCAAAATATAAAAGTGAAAATTGTTGAAGTGGAAAGCAGCATGTATATATACCTGTCTTTATCTACAAGGTAGGAGATGACAGATCTTTCTAAGAATACTTCTCCAAAAACTCTAACAAATTCGGAGATGCTAGAGGGAGAAAAACCCACACAAGTAATATGTAATTACAGAAGTACATAACGGATATTGTATTGCCCATTTGACTTTTACTGGTGGGTTTTCCCCATCTATTTTCTTCTGAATGGTATTCCCCTATAGTCACAAGCAGAATTGATCACCCAAAGGTTTCAAATCATACTCCTGAAAACTTTGGAGCAATTTTCAGGTAGTGCACTGTAATTAGTTTAGCAAAGAAGATAACAACTGCTGGCAAGCACCAAGATGCATCAAATAAGGTAAAACCAATCAAAATATTTTTTCATGTTGTTCGATCGGTTCTTTTTGTATCAAAATCTCAGTTGCTAGCGTCCTTTATCAGAAAGTACCAAGTGTAGAAATATTTCAGACCTACAATATTATCTCTTGTATTATACTGGATGTCTTTGTTGTGTATTTTCATTAACTTTTTAAAGGATGCTAAAGTTGCTTCAGCTAAAAATGAGTGAAAAATTAATCCAACGAAACTGCATGTAAGAAAATGTGCTTACTTGTAAATTTACATTAAAAAAGACTGAACATTCCAAACAACCCTGAACTCTCCACCTCCTCCTCATAAACAGTAATAATAAAATAGAACAAAGTCTTTTAGAAGGGAATAATGTGCATGTCCCTCAGGAATCACGGTCCAGTTTCCTATACCAAGCTGTATGCAATAAACACTGACACATTTTATCACTCTGTATGCATGTAAATCCTTCACAGTCTTCCAGGTAAAAAAGTTTTGCTTTGCAAAGATCCTTAACTCTCCTGAGTTGAGGAAGTCAGAATCCCAAAATACGATGTGCTGCTGCTGCTTAACTGTGTGCTTTGTAATGCTTTCAAAATCTGAGCCTGGGGAAAAAATAGTTAAAGAATTATAAGTGCTTTGGGCAAAAGTATATTAAGCCACAATATTTTATTCAGTTTTGATATCTACTAATTCATTTTTTGCTGTTGTTTGTGTGATTATTTTTTTTAAATCTATATTGGGATACATGCTCTTATTTGTAATGACAAAGCTGAATAGTTGGACCTTGCACTTAGAAAAGGACATGGAGAACTTACAGTAGTAAGTTAATCCTGCTGAACTCATTCCAGGTTGAATCAGCATCCCAGAGATGTGTTCTTACAAAACTATGAGTTATTCTTATACCACAGAATTGCATTACGGTAAAAGTAGTGTTCACTGATCTTCTTCATTCACGTTTACATGATTTTGGGGTTGACCTTGGTACCTTAGGGTTGAGAATTGAAATTTCAATTTTGTTTTCAGCTAGGAGGCTGAATCTCACCCCTCCCATAGGTATAGGAGCTATACAGCCTTCCGCCTGGAAATAACGGCAACGGGAGAAGTAGATTTCTAAGTGAAATAGTCTGAGCTATTAACAGATCAGGTACAGGACAACAGGCACTGCTTTGGGTTTTTACAGACTTCAGTGATAGCTGTCTGCCTATTTTGCAGATGGAAGTTTGAAAATACAAGCTTTAGGTGTTTTGGGAGTAATACAAAGATCTTGGGTTTACATGTCTAAATTCTGCCTAAGCCCCATTAAAAAAACCCAAGCTTAAACCTTAAAAAGTAACACGACTGTGTCAATATCTTCAACAAAAGTAAACAGCTGCTCCATTTTTTTCTGGATAGATACATCTATCTTGCTTGATCTTAATATACAGTGACTTTTTGCTGAATATGTTGACATTGTTCTTTCAAACTAACTTCAGAAATTCAACAGAATCGCATGGACATTCTTCTTAGCATCTGTAATTTCAGTATTTTTGTAATTTGTGCTCATATATTTATTATTTGCCAATACCAAAGAGTAAGATGCTACCTCTAAAGACGTTGCAAAGGGCAACTGTCCTAAGATGGAAAATATAGCATTGTCAATGGATACGAGTGATCATGTATGGCCCAAGCTCTAAATCAAAGTAATTATGGCTAACATACTATACCTAAATGCCAATGCAAAATACTGGAAGCAGCTGTGTGCAAAAATCCCGTAAACACTGCATTGTTGTTTTATCTAATAGACTTAATAGTTTATGTAAATCTGTTGCTCAGAAATCTTACATACTTTGAGCAAATGAGACTAAATTTTTTTATTTACACATACCTATTAGAATATGGAACTGAATATACAAATCCCAAAGGGGTCTGTTTGTTTAAAAATGGATAATCTCAGAAAAAAAACCCAGTTCATCACTTCCACAATCTTTGGAAAGCAAACTTCAGGACCTTATGCTCAAGCCCTTTTGTCTTTTGAACTTGGTAGTACTTGGAAAAAAAAAAAAAATTGTTTAATCTACAGTATTCTGGACATATTCGTATAAATTCTTATGGCACTTTCATTATACCCGTTTCTTTTTCCTTTAACATTAAATTATTCAGGGTTGTTGCACGCTCTTTGACAGCTACTGCATTCAGTCCCTAAAACCCTGGTCTTTATTTGCAAGCTAAAACTATTTTTTTAATTTCTGCAACCTGGAAGGCAATGACTAATACACAACTTGTTTGCCACGCTTGATCTTATGAAGTGTGTCATGGAACTTACAATTATTTCCCGATACTATGTAACTGGTACACGTACTGTATATCAACACTAAACCCAAAAATACTCCTTTCTAAGAAAATAAATTTCACATATGCTTACAATATATTGTTACTAAGAGGCAGAGCGAAACCTCATTTTTAGAAGTAGTTTACATAAAGGCTGAACTGATGAATATTCCCTTGAATCACCTTTATCAATTCAACTATGGAATATATCTAATTTGAAGATTATGAACTTTTTCCAGTTGTTCTTGGGGGGGGGGGGGGCGGTGTGG
>JAVJGG010000030.1:3916119-3932541 GCA_035590195.1 Aviceda cuculoides
GGGCGCCCCCGCGCGGGGGGGGGGGGGGGGGGGGGGAAGCCTGCTGCGGGCTCAGGGGCAAGGTCACGTGCCTCCCCCCCCTCCGCCCGGCATTGGTATCGCCCCCGTCCCCTCCGCGCCAAGCGGCCCACAGCCGTCGTGACGGCGGCAGGCGATATTTTTTACACCTACCGCCGGCTCCGGCGCCAGCGCGCATGCGCGGCAGGGCGTCGCCCGGCGTCCCTCCGCCGCTGAGCGTACGTCCTAACGCTATTTCCGGCGTCATGCCGGCGAGGCGGAAGCGCTGGGGGAGCCGCGGGAGGGCCGGGGCTGAGGGCCGGGGCGATGGCGGAGCCGGGCGCCTGCAGTCCGCCGTTGTAGCCTCGGACCGTGGTGGGCGGTGAAAGGGGGGGCCGCCGAGCCATGAGCGGCGAGCGGCGGGCGGCGAGGGAGGAGGAGGAGACGGTGGCGGCCTCCTCCTCCCGCGCTCGGCGGGGCGCGGCTGGTGCCCGGGGTCCGGCGGGGCGCAGGATGCCGGCAAGGTGAGTGTAGGCCTCGGCTGCCCTGCGAGGTGTGGGCACGGCTGGCGGTCGTGCTGCGTGGAGCCCTGGGTCGCCCTGAGGAGTGGGGCTGGGAGTGGTGGGGGGAGGAGGAGGAGGTGGCGGGCAGCGCTGGTCCGTGGGGCGGCTCGGTACGGCAGGGCTCGAGTGGGAAGGGACGGGGACTTCTGGGCGAGAAGGGTCTGTGGGAGGCTTTAACCTGAGGGTAGAAAGCGGAATTGTCCAGAGCACGAATGCGGCAACTGCAAAGCAACCCGTGATTTGGGGGCGGGGTGTGCGTCAGTTGAAGGTAAATATCCCTGAGGCACATCCTAAACCCTTGGACGACTTACCAGAATGGGTCGCGGAAGGTTTTGTCTCATCGTAACCCAGAAATCATATGGGAAGGAACAAAGATTGTGGGTTTTCCGTTAAGCAATAGTCCTTGCGGGGTGGAACGTTTTGTGGAGCGCCAGGTGAGTTTGTAAAAGTGCTTTTCTTGCAGGGCTGAAACTTGGTTTGTTGGGATTTCTGCTAATTCTCAGGGTTTTAGGTGATAATGCCACTTGAGAAGAGCAAGCCTTCAATCAGGGCGCTAATTCTAGCGCGGGTTGTGTTTGAGGAACTGGCACAGATTAGCCTCAGTAAGAAGCAAAATTGGCTTGCCAAGGAGATGAGTGAAAATAGCTTGGGTGCTGTGTTGTCTTACTATTCTGGATTTTGCTCCTGCTTTTGAATAAGTTAAGTGCCCTCTGCATCCCCAGAATATAACAACATAACTATTGACATATTGTAATTTTCTTAAAACGTATGGTTTTTGTCATCCGTGAGAGATACTCTTCATATATTTCTCCGTTCTTCAAAGCCAGGATAATTTTCAAGGGTGGATGACAGAACCAGCCAGCCTTTCTGCAGGTGCAGAACAGACACAGAAGAAAGTGAGTGTTGCCAGACAGTTGATGAAGCACGAAAACAAAGTTGGTGTTCCTTCTAATGAACTTGGTGCAGCAAGCACAGCGACTGACCAGAAAGAGCAATCTACATCGGAAATAAGAAGAGACTATGTATACAGCAGTACTGGGAGACCTGAGAAGACAGATGTGATTAAATCACTTGTGACAGATCAGGGTGCACCTAGAAATTGTGAACTATATCTGCCTGTGTCTAGTAGTTCAGCAATGCAGTCATCTGAGGACAGGTGAGGATTTTTTTTTTAATATATATAGTAACAGCTTTTCTATAGAAAGGGAGGGGTACTTTCAGTTTGGCAAATTTAATTTCTTGGCAGAATTTCATATATTGTGTCTTAGTGTCTTAGTGAAATAGGTCTAAAGGTCAAATCTGAAACTTTGAAGGCCACCTTTGCACTTTAGATAAATGGCGTATTTTTATAGTTTATTAGTGGTCATCTTTCCCCACCTAAGGGAATGGCTAATGCAACATTAAGCTTTTAAGGGTAGTATGCAGAGCATGGGAAACCAAGAATTGAAGGCAGGTACTCTGGTAGCTTGGTGTTAACCTTGTGAACACTTTGGTAGGTGCATTGCTGACAAAGGCTTTTCTAAATCCTAACACTTCAGCTTTTTGTTTGTCTGTTTTTTCTAAACCTCCTGCTACAGGCTGATGTAAAAATTTAGTTGTGTGATGCAGATTTGACAGTAGAAGTCTTTACAAGAATATGTGTGATCTGGAGGAAGAAAAAAAATAAGGTTTTAAAAAAAGATATTCCAAACTTCTGAAAACAAAATTAACGCACGTTTAGAGTGGCTTCATGTGGTTGAAGAATACTTTAATGAAGTAAGAGAAGAAAGTGATTTCTAATTAATCCTCTTTCTATAGGTAGCCAGTGGACTGTTTTGGATGACATCCAAAAGACAATAAGTGCTGACTTAGTGAAAAAGTCACTAAAAATAAGTACGTGTTTTCAAAGATGCTTTAAAAACTTTATTTCGTGCTTAAATTACTCTGTAATTTAATTAAATAAGCACTGGCACAATCAAATATGTTAATGAATTTTTTAATATTAATGTACATTTAACATTAAGACACAGATACACTTAATACATATTTATATGAATTTTTTATGTTGGCAAGAGTGTGGTACATAAGGATCTTTATCCTGAATTCTTAAATTAGCTGCTATTTGGCATACTAATTCTATTTGATCTAATATGCCCTTACATGAACTATTAATAGCAATGAGTTTAGTCTGACATAAAAAAAATTAAATATTCATCCCTTCATGATAATAAATGGAAGTCTTTAAACATTGTTTTTGCTTTCGTATGGCATCTTCAATACCAGGAGTTCTAGTCCTACAAATCTATTGGTATAAATCTATTTATATTTTTGCCCATAATCATTTCTCTTCTTTCCAGCTTAGTTTTGCTTGCTGTCATCTTAACTTGTTGGGGTTTAGGTTTTTTGGCAGGGTGGGATTTTTTTTGTTTGTTTTTAAAATGCAGGCCCAGGATACTCTTAAAATCTGACATCCTGTTTTTTTGGTGTTTTGTGGTTTTTTGTTGTTGTTGGTTTTTTGTTTGTTTGTTTTTTGCTTTATGTCTTTGGTTCAGCAGAATCTGATTTACTCGTTCAACAATTTAAGTGTTTACACACTAAACTATGCACTATTTTATTTTTTTCTTCTGTGCATGTGTGTTTTCGTTTAATTATTCTTTTCCATCTGTTATTTTATTTTCACTCTGTTGTCAAATATTAATGTGAAGATTAATGGGGAAAGGCTTTAGTTTCCACATTCTTGTTTCCACAGACTTACTTAACAGTTGCTATGCTAGAACAATGTTAAGATGCACTTTGAACCTTCAAATGAGAGTGCTTGTGCAGATGGATTGCGCCTCTTGGCTACCTTGATTGCAGAACAACTCAGTTAAATTGCAGTACTTTGTTTACCCTGGATGCTAATCTGTCAGGTTCTGAATCTATTGGTTCTATTTTGTCAAATCCCAGAAAGAAGATGGGGTAATATCTGCAGAAGGAACATGACGCTGCTTACTCTAGGCCAAACCTCTTTTTTTCAGCGACCTCGCTAGTTTACTAAGTTGAGCAATTTTTCTCTTTGTGCATTATAACCGAAATGTATTTGAGGATGTATCCCAAAGTATCGCTTCCCCCTGCCCCACCACCTCCCATGGGATTGCTTGTAGAAGCAGGTTTGTTCACGCTCAGGGAGGAGGCTGTTGCTTTATATTTTAAATATTTAATTTGTAGATAAGCTAGGCTAGAGATTGCTGCTGTCAGATACTGAGGTTTTGGGTTTGTTTTTTTTTTCATAGTATTTTCAAGGTTAAGTATTCTTGAAACTCTTCACAAATCTTAATGGACCTTAATCTCTGCTGATAAATAAGATTATGCATGGAAGTTGGGGTTTGAGCAGTGCCACACTGTAACAAGGATAAGGAATTGGGATAAGTATTTCTGTGATTATTTTTTTTTTTTTTTTTTTTTCCTCCTCAGCAGGTAGTACTCCATAAATACTGTGTTTAATATCTACCGCATCTATTGTTTCTCTTTTAATTAAGAATTATTTGGTATTGTTATGAATCAGATTTCAAGCAGCTACTTGAGCACTCAGGAAAGCCAGTTTGAGAGTTAAAGGTTTGAAACTTGAGTAAAAACTAAACTGTAGTTTCATATGACTGCATAGTAGATGACAGTTTCCTGGTATTAACCTATATTTGTCTTTATACTAAATTTTTTTTTTTTTTTTCCTCAAGGGAAATATATGCAAATAGGTTAGAAATGTTACTTTTTTAAAGTAAGCTGGTTTCAATATAAAGAAAAAAAAATACAGAGCCACAATATACCAGTGTATTCTTTCAGCTTTAATGAGAGTAGTCTAACTACCAGCTGGCAACATTAAACCCTTTCTTGGAGTCTTCCTAACTGCTTGTCCTCTCTTAGTGGCATAAGGTAGGGCAGGATCACTGCCTTAATTTCTTCCTGGTCTCTTGCAAGCACACTGTGGTTTGGGTTTTTTTGAGTAGTAGATTAGAAAATACTAATAGTAGTGGGCAATGAATAGTAACCTTAGATGTTTTTTTTTCTGCACATGTATTTTCCTCAAAATACAAACTTTCAGTGTAACCTTCTTTTAATGGTAAGCATAAATGATTTACTAATGTTTGGTGGTGTATGGTTTGGGGTTTTTTTGGAAGTATTTTAGCTGTGAAACTGATTTTAAAGTTTATTTGCTAGCTGTAATTATATGACAGATGCCACTCAATCACGTTTAAAGGAATGTGCAATTTACTGTCTGTTTTTGAACACTGTATGGACCTCCGTTCTCAACAGTAATGTTCACACCCTTGCTTTGAGATCTCTTCTTGATAATGCTAGGCTATGTATAGAAACAATGTCGTTTTAAGCCATCATTTCCTCCCTCATGGTCATAAATTGAGTTCAGAATGTCTGTATATAGGCTCAGATGGGGACTTTTGACTCTTAAGACAGTGTACCTTGACTAAAAAAGCCTGTATTGTTTGAGGAAGAAATGTTTATCTGGATTTCAGTTAGCCTGTAGGCTGCAGTTTGGAGCATGCTTAGAATTTTGTTTTCCTTGAGTTTGTAACATTCAAACCAGCAGCAGATAGCTGGCTACTTTTCATCACGATATTCTGCTCATTGCTAGGCAGCTTGCTCAGCCCCAGTGGAGCGCAGATATAAAGCTCTGGCGAGTAATGCGCTCTTCGTTGGCACGCTTAAGTTGCAGGATTCATATGCTCAGCAAATAAAGCATTTTGGCTTGTGTCTTTCGGGAATTCGTCCTGTAAAATTTAGAAATGCAAAATGACTTTAGTACTCTGTAGTCTGCATACAGCCAGCAGAAGAGAAATTCAGGCAGTGATTCATTACCAGTGTAGGTGTCATAGGAGAGGGGAAGAGTTGAGGTTGGTTTTTTTTTTTAAAAAAAACCTTTTTTTATTGAGAACTCCTGTTGGTTTTATGAAAATGTGTAAGGTGAAAAGCAAATGGAGTTGAAAAAATACTTGGAGAAAGACTTAAGTACTTGCCTGTAGTTGCAAACAGGGGAAAAGGTAAATGCCTACAAGATTTGTGCTGTTACATGAAGTATGTGTTGATTTTTATTGCAGTGAGGAGGACATGTATCGTGATGCAGAAGAAATAGAGAGAGAGAAAATACTACTTTGTGAGACAAGCTCTTCAGGTACATTCGAACTTTGTTTGGCATTTTAAATACAATATTACAATTCATTGTAGCACTTAATTTGTGATGATTTGACACCCTTGTTTCCAAGGTCTTTTGTGCACAGATGTCTCTGTGTGCAATAGAAGTTACTTATCATGACTGAGTACGTTGTGCAGTTTAATTCACAAAAACATCAATTTTACATAAAACTAGTTGCTCTTAGTAAATTTTTTCCCCCCATGTTTCTATTTACTTTACAAGAGAATGTGAATCCTTTGGAAAGCAGTCATATAACCTATGTTACGAGTGTTGTGCTTGAGAATTACTGGTTTATAGTTGTTATAGCAGCATCTGTTGCTGGGATCCCTTGATAACCTCAGTGCTATCCGTTTTGGAATGAAGGCTGTTGGGATTCCAAGAGAAAACTGGATTTCTTTTTTCTACCATTTTTTCTGGCTTATTCAGAAAGATCTATTATCTTTCTCCCTTATAGCCCAGCTGCTGGAAGAAGAAAAACTTTTGTCAAATATTTTTCTGATTCCTAAGAAAGAGTACTTTACTAATTTCTACTCTTTGCCAATTAATATTTTCCAGAAGAGAGGAGCAGGATGTTCTTTATTTTGTTGGATTGCATTATTTTTGTTCACTTGTCATTTTCAGAGCAAGCTGCGCTTTTTTTGCCTCCCATACTAGTAATTACTTAGTAGCTATAGGTCGTGTTGCGAGCCTGGTTTGGCATCGATGTTATTTTAAAGTGATAAAGTGTATTTAGAAATTCAATGCTTTTTCTATGTTGTTCAGTTTCACAGTTGTCCTTATAATGTTACATATTCTCTTTTGACAGAACATAAACTAAGTGTTTTGCCTGAAATGGACATCATGGAGTACTGCACAAAAGAATGGAGAGGAAATACACCAGTAGCAAAAAGGATGAGAAAGGTATCAGTTCTCTTTTTGTTGAATTTTGTTGGGCTTTTTGTTTTCATTTGTGTGTTTAGTAGGTGATTTCCTATGGGAACAGTCTTTAAAACAGGAAATGCAATAGCAATGTTTTCCAGTGTCTGATCCTAGAAGTGGCTCATAACTGGAAGATGGTTTTGTTCATACTTGTTCAAAATGTGTTTTTTAGTAAGGCTACTTGTTCCTAGTGTAGGGTTTTGATTAATACTTTTCTTCATTACTGTTTTCAATTCAAGTTTTAAATTTGGTTTATTACCATAAAATGGTAATTTTGTGGGCTGTTGAAATGGCAGAGCAGATAATCAAACTTTTTGGCAGAAGGCAAATAACTGAAGTTGGTGAATTGCATGATTTTTAAGATGGGGAGCTTTAATGCGTAGGCTCAGCTATTCTTAAATGTTTCCTGAATTCTTATTTTTTGTAGGTTTTTGGACTAGTTTTCTTATATTAATCTTGAGCTACAAAGGTAGAAAATAAAGCATAAGGTTGGTTGGGGCTTTTTTTGTTGTTTGGTGTTTCAGCACAATTTGAAAATTTAGTGGTATGTATGAATAAACCTAAAATATACTTCCCATAAATGAAAAAATCCATGTGTCACTTTCAAGAGATTAGTAAGAGAAATACAGAAACACAGGGCATTGGCTCTTGCTAGGTTAGCTGAAGAGACATACTGAGTTTTGGAAATTATATTTCAACACTGCTGCTTCTGCTAAAAGCGTATGTATGGGAACAGCAGGGAGGGGACAAATGTGCTGAGGCATGTGTCAAGATATTTCAGTGTAAGCGCAAATTTTCCCTGAGGCAAAAACAAACTACATGTGACGCATATTGGGTAAATGGAATTAGCTATTGCTGAAACCTCTTGTAAGTATGATACATTTTTAGATTTATAGTCTTGTGTGTGTATGTTTGTATGTTGGTTTTGGTTTTTTTTTTTTTTTTAACTTAAGTAGGTTAGCTACCCACATTTCAATGATATTTCTGCACTGTCATCAAAGAAACGCCACAACCAATTATCTCCTTAGTTTTCTTTGTTTTTTTGTTTGTTATTCAGCAGAACTAAAGGAAGTTTTTTTTCAAAGCATAATTTGTGACAAAAGCATTTGAACTTCCAAAATGGGATAGTGGATCAAGCCCCCTTTTTTTGTTTTAAATAGCATTAGCATTTGGATGCTAATATTCTAGTATCTCTTATGATACCAGTGCATGACCTTAAAATGTTTTATTAATGCTTTCATGTTATTTGGATTTTGTGTTTTTTTCTAGGGATATGAAGCGGTTGCTCAGAAGTTTGCATCTATAAGGAGAGTACGAGGTGACAACTATTGTGCTCTCAGAGCAACGCTTTTCCAGGCACTAAGCCAAGCTACCCAGTTACCAAGCTGGCTGCAGAGTGAGGATTTTACTATGGTAGGTGTCAAACTCTGGTCTTCTGACAGTAGAGGAGTGTTGGTTCTAAACTATTTCATAATTTTATGATCTCATTTCTGTATTATACTATATATGCTCACTTTGGAATATCCCTTGAATTGAGAAGTGGTAGCGTTCAGTTTTGTTGTAGGTTTACAGTGATTCTTTCAACTTGCAACTGAGTCCAGGTCCCAGTAGTTTCCAGTTTGTAATGCAAGTTACTGTACTGCTGACTGTAACGTAACTTGTCTGTCTCCATCTTGCCCTCTTGGTTTGTTCTTACTGCATGTAATATGGCAGCAAGAGGTTTCCCACAGGACAGCTGGTAGTAACAAAAAATACAGACAGCTTATTCATTAAAAATAAATAAATAGATAAAATAAAATAATAACGTGCACGTTGGTGGCTTTTCCTCTCAAGATTTTTGACTTAAGCTGCTGTTTCTTCTCTCAACTTCCAGCTTCCTGAAAACTTGCTGAGCAAATATGACTGGATCAAGCAGTGGCAGCTAAAGCAGAAACTGGGCAGGAAGATGGGAGAAATAAGTGATGAAATTAAAGAATATTTAATACTTCTAAGGAAGAAGGTTGGAAAAGTATTTGTTTATTCTTGGTCACTTGCAAATAAGAAAAACGACAAAGAATTTTGAATGTGGTGAATTTAGCATAAGGATGCTTTTACTAGTGAAAAAAGTCACTTTTATGTATGTATACTGCCAAAAAAAAAAAAAACCCAAGAAAAGAATGTCAGTTCACATCTGTGGGAGTTTTCTGGTCTTCCACTGCTTCCATTAGCCTGATACTGGAATTAATTTTTGAGCTCTGCAGAAAACTATTAGTTAGACAGGTTTCAGTGAAGAAATTAGTGTAACAGAGTAACATTTTGCTTCTGTTATTTCTTGTATTTATTTGAAGGAATGATGTATAATATGGATAAATGCTGGTGCTACCTTGGACAGGTCATGGAAAGAAAAAAAACCAAACCACAGAATAATGCTGAAGTCATTTCAAAAGTGTAGTTTTTCTTCCATATTTATATGTTTTTATTCTGGGTTAATGTAACAAGAAAATATGCCCTTTTGGTGTCGTAATATATTACCTAGCCGCATCTTCCCCCTCCTTGAAACTCTGGAACCTCTTTAAAAACTCTTCAGTTGTTCCTGTCTTACTGTGTATGCATATTCTCTTTCTTGAAGGCTTTTAAGAATATTTTAAAGGCTGCATTTGTGCAGTTTCCGAGCGCAGGAATGAAATATGCATTCTGAGTAACTGAAATGTAAAGAATATGAAGGATGTAGGATTTATGATACGGTAAACAAACAGGTTATTATCTTATTGCTTATCGTCCCATGACAATATTTGTTTTGCCACCTTGCAACAGTTTCCAACATCCTTTTGCTTTGCTTAAGGACTAGTTTAACTCAACTTGACCTTGATAGGACTACAGCTGTGGAAACGTTCCTGAGCGCTTTTAAAAGGGCACAAATCCCTTCATAAATTAAATTCTGAGTGCCTGTGCTGTGCATCTGGCAATTCACAAGTGGTTTTTTGCAGGTCTTGCACAGTGAGGGCTGTTGATACATGTTGTGTATGGTGGTGGTTTGTTTGTTTTTTTTATAGTGGAAGAATATAAGTGAAATCAAGGGTCCTATTGAGAAACAAGAAGCTTGTGATAGATTGTTTAAAAATGAAGAGGAGGAGTATAGTCTCTATGAAGCACTGAAATTTTTGATGCTTAACACTGCCATCGAATTATACAATGATGATAAAAATGGAAGGAGAGTTCCTGTCTTCTCATGGTTACTGTTTGCACGGGATACATCTAACAACCCTTGTCAGTTAATGCATAACCACTTGAATCATATTGGTCACAGCGGAGGCCTTGAACAAGTAAGGAGAGATTGTTTTTACAGTGTTATTTTCCTGTTCTGGAGGGTTTTGTTTCAAGTGATGAGTTTTTTGCTGGCTAGTTTAGTCAATAAGTAATGTTGTATATTTTTGTGCTGACTAGATTTATTTATTTTGGTAATATTCTTTGTAGATTGTTATTTAGAGTAGGATATGCTTGCCATTAGTAGACAAGAGACTTTCCAGCTTCTTTCTCTGAATTCTGTCTGGTATCAACAGCCTTTGTAAGGGCTTTCAGTCTGATTCTTAATTTGGCCTTGTACCCTTTAAGAGAGAAAGGATCAGTGCCTGAAGCCCGCTCTTGTCTGGTTTAGTGACTTAATGGGATGAATACTGATATGAGAGAATGTCTTTCCTACCTGTTTGTGGCAGTAGGGAAGTGGGATTCTCTGTACAAAGTAGCTTTTCTGTAGGACTAATATCCTGCTATGCCATTGCTGGGTCTGAAGAGCTCCATGTTGAAGGCATGGGGTCTTAGAGGTCTTTGAGCAGCAAGTTAAGAATGGCTTGAATGATTGAGACGCTGAACTGGAGATGCTCATGTACATGCATTCTCATTTACTTTTCTGCATATTTTTTCTTTGAAAAATTACATTTGATAGGTATTAGTTTAGTATTTTTATGAGAAATATCTTGCAAAAGGTATGTTTAATTTTACACGTTGTATTTCTGCTTTTTTCCAATGTAGGTGGAAATGTTCCTCCTTGCTTATGCTCTGCAGTATACCATCCAAGTGTATCGATTGTATAAATACAGTACTGATGAATTCATCACACTTTATCCCAATGAACCGGAGGAGGACTGGCCTATGGTGACTCTCATAACTGAAGATGACAGACATTATAATATTCCAGTGAGAATGTGCCAAGAGACTATGCTCTAAACAAGTGATTTTTAGCAGACAAACCAATGCTGCTTATTGAGGTTTCCAGTGCTATTTGAAACAGGACAATGATGAAATCTGCATTACTAAATCTACAACAACTTGAAATCCATGTTTTAGAAGTTTACATCTGAACTAATATATCAAATGGGTACTAGCTTAAAGATTAAAAATTTTGCAAGTATGGCTTTTGTTGCCCAGGAAAAAAAAAAAAAGGAAACTTCTGCAATCCTTTTTTTTTTTTTTTTTTGAAAGGCTTACTCTCAATAGGAATGCAAAAACTATAGATTTCCTTCTTTAAAGAAGATAAATGAGGCTCTGTGGTGAGACATGAGCTGACCTTCTGCTCCCTGAAATGATGAGATAATGATGAATTGAAATTTCTGGAAAAGTAAGCTGGCGGTGTCCTTACTGATATTTGTAATGCTGTTTAGAAGCAATTTGTACAAATTTTGGGTCTCAGGAAGCAATATAATTCTTTTGCAGTTGGAATTTAATGCCTGCCATGGTTTATGCTGTGAGAGAGATGTTATTTAAAGTTTTCTAATGCTTTGGGGTTTTTTCTGACGTGGCTATCTCTTATTTAGATCCAGCCAGTCATCTGTTACACTGGAATTAAAGAGCTCTTCCCTTTTCTGTCCCTTGAGAGCATCATGGCAAAGAGACTTGATAATAAGGGAGTATAAAAGTTGTTTGTTAGTAGGTCACAAATTCAAAACCTACACAGAATTCCTTCTTCAGTTATGATAGCTGGTATGAGATAACCATGTTCCCCCTAACTTCCGTGCATGTTCATATTACTACTGTTCCTGTAAGGGTAGTCCTCGCTCGCAGCTGCTGTGGAGAACATCAGGATTTTAATTTGTCCGGGGAGTGCAGTGGATGGAAGTAAACTTCTGATGCAACTTCTCCACTCTTGGGAGGAGTATGTGGGAGGTTCTGTTTCTGTTTAGAATTATTCATTATGCTTGAAGTTGAAGGAATACAGAATATTGCAGATGCTGGGAGTGCTGATATAAAAAAAAAAAAAAACAAAAACCAAAACCTTCACCTTTTAGGTTAAAGTGGAAGTATGGCCTACAGATAAGTCTGGGAACAAGAGACTGAAGGTTGATTTAAATGAAGTGCCGGTCATACACAGATCGCTTGGCTTCTCTTGGAAGCCCTTCTTGTATAAAAGGGATAAGATTATAAAAACTACTTTTCATTCCAATATTCTGGAGGAAATTACATGCAAAACTTCTGGCATGCAAAACTTCAAATTCTCCTGTTTTTCTTTTATTGTGAAAGGCAATTACACAATGAGAATGTGTATTTACTATGTTCTAAAATGTGTTTTAGACACATCTTCATGAGGTCTGTCATGTAATCAGTGTTATACTTACCATGTCTTTGCCTTTTAAAACAATAGGTTGGTCTGTTACTGAAAATTTCTGGGAGCTACAAGGGAATGAAAAATAAACCAATTCATCTGGCAGTATTTTGTTTCTTGTTTTATGGCCTGTTTTCTCTCTAGCTTTATATTTTTGAGTTTTTTAATTTTGAAATTCTTGTTCAAGTTAGTGAAAGCTGCGAAGCATAGTAACCTATGTAAAACAAGTAATTATTGGCTTGCTGCTTGCACATGGACAGCAAAAAAAAATTTCCCCGAGTTACTGTTACCCAAGTAACGCTGAAGGGGAAAAAAATAAGTAACTTTGCAACTCACTGAACTCTGATAGAAGAGTTGTACCTATGATTTAAATAACTGGAATTATTTAAACCTTGATGTCTTCTAACCGTGATATATTCTTGAGAGTAAAACTTAACACCTCTTTGAAAAAGGCATCTTTTGTCATACGTTTAGAGCAGTGGCTGTGAATGTATGACAAAAGCCGCTAAAGCAGAGGCTTTTTAGGGGCTGAGTTTGCAGCCATTAGCTATGGAAACAATTCACGTAGTCAGCTTGTATGTGGAACGGAGAAGTGCAGGGCTGAGCACAAGGTATGTGTACGCCTTACGTTACGTATGGTTCCTGCAGGAGTTGAGTAGCAAACAGTAGAAAAACTGATGTTGCTTTGTATTTTCCATCTGTGTTTCGCAGATAAGCCATGAGTCTGTACTGTGGTGTGCAGTATATTGATTTAACTTCATTTGAAAATAAAATTGATAGCTGACAGTTTTTCATCTAGACTTATACGATGGATAAATAACTGCTTTTCTGTTGGGTCCCCACTTCCCATATTCTACTGGATAAACTGAGAGAGTCTGTAAATTAAATTAAGTGGAAGCAAGGGATGGAAAAGGAGGAGGAATAGAGGTCAAATCAATTCTGCCCCTGCCCTGATGTCCGTGAGTCTTACGGGTGAATAAATTTACAATAGCTGCTGTACTTCAAGATCAGTGTACTGAAGGAGGCAGATGCTTCACTGAACACTTGGCGTACTTTGCTAGGTACAGTCCAGATTTTTAATATTGTAAATATGTGAGCTCCCAGGAGTCAGTGGAGATAAAGTTCACTCTGACTGTTGTATTTGGTGTGCTTTTTGCGCAAAACCCACTGTGTCTGCTTTAGGCCCATCTTTTTTATTATCCCCACTTTAACATTGTTACATCCAACTTCTGCCCCTCCGTATCCTTTTTGGAGAAGGAGGCGGCGCGTGTTCATGGTGTTCTTCAGAACCATTTTAGCGTACTCTCGGGTATTAACTAGAAACATCCTGCTTTCTATCATAGTGCTTTGACTTGGGCTATCCGATTGCTTTTTAAAAAGTATTTAAGTATGAATTTTTCCACTAAAAGCAGTTGCGGTCTACACAAAGCTTTTATTTTGCCTGTCTTTGATCTCCTAGCAAGAAAGAAGTTTCGAAGTTAGTGGACGCTTACCCTCCCGCTCACTTTCTGTTGGTGGAAGTGTGCAGCAGAAGTTCCGCGTGTGGAGGAAAAAGAGGTCCAGGTGCTCTTGCTGGGCTGGGAGGAGGGGAACAAAATTGGGTTGTACCACGTGGGAATAGTCGGCTGTGGGTAGAGACGTGCTGAGCCGGAGCTGCGGCCCGCAAGGTAGCAGAGCTTGGGCAGGGTACGGCTCCGAGAAACTCGTGCTGGAACCAGTGCGGTGGTGTCCTGTGGGAGCTCGCCCCAGAACCTGGCTGGCTGGGGAGATGCGGGCTTGTTCGGTTCAGGACTGTAACTTTATTCAGATAGTTGAGTCAAAGCTTGACCAAATCTCAGCCGAGTTTATTTTTGTGTGACCGCGACAGCCCCGTCATCAAAAACCAGGGAAGGAAGGTGAAGAGCAAGGTGGGAACTTGTATCACCTCGCCAGAATGGTGGACGTGGTCATGTATCCCATTTTAGGTCTTCGAGGAAGCAGGGAGAGGGAGCTCTTGCATTGTGTATCGAGTGCAGGGCTCGATTCGTGATCTCACGTCCCTAATATTTAATAGTGTCGGCCGTGCTGCATCTTGTTGTCTTCTGGACAGAGTTGCCATTTGTTCTCCCAGCACCCTAGCTGGCAGGATAGGACCGAGAATGTTTGAAGATGGCCAAATGTACTTCACGAATGCTCCCTTTTTTGGTAACGGGGGAAGGCGACATTCTGGAAGCTTGCTGCTAGATGAATAATTGTGCTATAACATCGACCAGCGTGCTTCAAGCCAGACAGATTCAAAGAATATTTCCATTAATAAATCTATTGAGGAGGAGAACCTCAGCCTCTGAGAAATGGGAAGGAAACGTTATTAATTCCACAGAGCTGGAAGTGAAGTAGGGAAGGTTTAGCCTGGTAGAGGCCTCTCAGGGAAGGCCGTGCTCCAGTCCCTCTTGCCCGGAGCGCTCATTTCTGCACGGGTGCTGAGGAGTTGCCCTTACTTCTTTCTTTATGTCAATGGGAGGGCGAAAACCCACCCCGAGATGTGCTGAGCCGTTGCAGAATCAGTCAGTACTGACTAAAACCAGTTTGCGCAGGGCTGGCGGGTGAATACGGTGGCATGCCGAGGAAGGAGTGGCACATCGAATGTGATCGCCTGCTGTCTCCTCCAGAGGATTGTTTGCCCAGTTTGCCCCTTTTTGGAATTGTGGGGTTTGGGGTTTTTTTTTTTTTAGACACCTGCCCACCAGGTCTTTGAGGTGATACGTTCCCTTTGGGCTATTGCAGCAGACAGGGCCTGCGGTAGGTAGCCTCTGCACATGCTCTTCAGCGTCAAGCTTTCAGTCTGACAAAAAAAAAATCTATTTTTTTTTAATTTAAAAAACCTAAACCCCTCATTTTATAGAACTTGCGTTGTTGTTATGTAGGCTGAATGTGGTAGGTACTTCTTTTTTTCCCCTTTCTCTTACCTTTCTAGAGTCAGACAGTTCTGCAAGTGTTTGCAGCTTGCTGGGATGGGATAGAATTTAGACACTGTCCTTGTTAGATCTGTTGTTCACCCACCCACCCATCTTCTACGAAGAAAAAAAAAAGAAAAGCTGCTACAATAATTACTTTTAGACTATCAAGTGGTTCCATGGTGTTCATTTACTGATGAGCCCCTTAGTAGAGCTCTCTGCACTCAGACGTGCTGGGTTTTGTCTCATCAAACTGTGCCACAAGCAAAAAACCTCTTTTAGTTACACAAAATAAATGAGTGCCTTTTTAAAGGTAGTAGGTGATTGGAACCATTATTTAACTTTTTTTTTTCTTTTTCTTTTTTTTTTTTTTAAGTTGGAGCAATGTGTGGGGCTGTTTAAAGCAGATCTGTGATGGCTTCCAGTCACCTGGTTTGTAAGACACCCCCATGAAAGGTCCAGGTGTTACTACATCCCCCATCACCCCACCCCATGGATATAATAAGGAATATTATAAAAAGGAAATAATGGTGTGAAATTTCCTTCGAGGAACCGGGATAAAAGGTGTTAAGAGCGGCGGCTGCGAAGGCGTTCCCGCTGCAGCGCGGGGGCTCCGTTGTCATCGGCGGGGCGTGCCACCGAAACGCCTGGTTCTTCAAAGAAACGCCGCGCTGGGTGATGCGTGGGTTAACGACCCGCTCGCGGTAGGTGGGCTCGGCACCGAGCAATCCTTTTTGGCTGTAGGTTGGCTCCCGCCGCTGGGAAAAAGCTCCTCTGCCCACGAGGCATGGGAAGATGCCGCAGCTTTTAGGTCTGCTGGAGGAAGGATGCTCGCTTTGCACAGCTACGGAAGAGCTCGGGCGGAGAATTAATTACTGCTCGGCCATCTTCGGGGCAGTGTCGTCCTCAGCAGCCGCTCGCAGGCTTTGCCTTCCCTCCCTGCGCGTCCCTCTGCCCCCTCGCAGGGACCGGGAGAGCGTTTGCCGTGGGCGTCCGGCACCTCCCTCAAAGTGCCCTTACGGACAAGCCCAGCTGAAAAATAGAATCATAGAATCATTTAGGTTGGAAAGGACTTACAAGATCATCGAGTCCAACCATCATCCCTGCCCACTAGACCACGTTACAGAGTACCTCGTCTACGCGCTTTTTGAACACCTCCAGGGATGGTGACTCAACCGCCTCCCTGGGCAGCCTCTTCCAATGTCTGACAACCCTCTCAGTAAAGAAATTCTTCCTAATATCTAACCTAAATCTCCCTTGCCTCAACTTGAG
>JAVJGG010000030.1:3932641-3969605 GCA_035590195.1 Aviceda cuculoides
TTCTTATCTCAACCCACGAGTTTTACTTCTTTTCCTGATTTCCTCCCCCATCCCACTGTGGGGGGGGAGTGAGTGAGCGGCTGCGTGGTTCTTAGTTGCTGGCTGGGGTTAAACCATGACACTGTTCCTGTCCAATCAAAGTGCTATCTAACCCATTTTGTTCCTGACAGGAGCCAATAGGAGATTGTTAGGGAAGATCATAAAAATAAGTCAAACATACTGTGATTATTCCTCAGTGAGCTCTTGCAGTCTCCAGAGACCTGTGACTGCACTTCTGGAGCCAGACGTGACATCTGTGCATTTCAAAACACTGTAGGAGAGAAGCAAGGATAGAAGGAGATGGGGAAGAAAAACTGGTTTTAAAAATTTATTTATTGGGAAAGCTGGAAAGTTTATAAAGAGGAAATTAATATGAAGAGGTAGCAGAGGTGGAATAAATTTTGAAGGGGTAAATGTAACAAGAACAGAAGAATGGCACTACAAGTCAGAAAGCATTGGGATGGACATGGCAGGTGGCATGGGTGGGCGGGTAGGACTCTAATTAACAAAGGTTTTGGCTATGGAGGGAGAGCCTGCTATGTAAGTAAAAGGTATTGTCCTGCCTTAATAAAGAGAACTAAGTAAAAAATAGAAAAATGTCTGTTATTGTATGAGAAAGGCCTCTTTACTACACAAATATGTTTTGTATGCCAGGGTACTCAAGAAATATATATATTCATTAAAATTTCACTTAGAAGAAAACTTGTTATAAAGATGGTTGGTTAAATATATCAATTTAATGATGTCCTCTTACCTCCCATTTCTCCTGTAGACAGAAGTATTCTGATTAATTTTACTGAAAGGAGGCTTTGTCTTCACATCTCGTGGTTGGTCACAGCCCAGTAACAAATGCATTGAGGGCCAGAAGCACTCTCAGCTGAGGTGCAAAATTATCTGTAAGGTCATCTTTCATGGACTGGTCAAGGAGAAAGACTGATGAATACAAATCTCCTATCTAACATGTAATACAGAGATTTGTGTGCACTGAGAAGCTTGCAAAAAGAGTTGGTATCTTGGAGGATGAAAGCATGAAGCAGGAAATATTTTCTGATAAGGTGTTATTTTAGACAATCCACGGGGGAAAAAAATGAAGAAAAAGTGACCAGTTAAGTACCTGGCACAAGAATATGCATTTTCTCACTTGAATTACATTAAAGAGTAAGATGAGCAAATCCCTATGCTTGCATAGATTCCATATGACTTTTATTTTGTTTTGGAAATGTGCATAATTTAGTAAAATAAAAACACTGAATCTACAGCATATATAATTTGGTTCAGAGTGATTAGATCTTTTTATTTTATAGACCTGGGAAGTGCTCGCTCTACGGCTTGAACCTGAATGAGGAAAAGAAGTTATACAACTTTGACTGAGTTTGGTAATATCCTTCAGAGCCTTCAAATTGTTTGGTTCTTTCAGAGCAAATATGAAGGTGGCTTTTAATAAAACAGCTTTATTATTAAATACCAGCTTTTTGTTTTCAAGGAATAAATTGCTGCAATACAGAAGATCTTTCCTCCATTCTGGCCTTCACTTTGACTCAGACATAAATTAGACACACAGTGAATACTGATATACTTTAGTCAACAAACAGAATAAATGCAAAAATACCAAATATATTGGGTGGCTCCTAGAATATATGTGGTAATGACCTTATGAATGATGTTTTGAAGAAATCAGTATTCTGAATTTCCTATAAACAGGTAAAGTCTGAGTGGGATCTACTAAGTTTAGGGTTTGAGCTTCAGAAAAAAAAAAAATCATTGTGGCATTTTCACAGTTACCTTATCTGTATTCTTGAGTACATAGAAAGTATGCATATTTACTTACATACCTCAAATGTAGCTGCAAGCTGAACGGCTACAGTTACACACCCGCAATTCAGGTAAGTAACCACAGATCTCCCTTCTTATTAGAAATACAAATATCACAATCCCAAACTCTTTTATTTTAGAAATGCATGCTTTTAATTTTCTTTTATGTAAATGAAACTTCATTTCAAATGTTTGAAAATGCATATGCTGTGAAAGTACAATGTGAAATCTTAAATCTTTGTAATGTTCTTTGCATACACAAAACCCTGAAGGACAGACATTTGTGGGATATAATCGGAGAGGTCAATTTCTAATTAAAAATTTAAAATAAATAAAACATGAAGAAAGAAAGAGTGAGAACAATGAGAACACTTGGTTACTACTGAGTCTGTACGGATGCTTCTTGCTGGAAGTGAAAGACAAGAAAGTTGCTTATGCAGTTAGTTGTAGGACAGGGGACTATAAAATCCAAGAAGCATTGTAAACCCAATATACTATTGGAAAAGCGTATCAATGTCTTACTGATATAGATCAAAAGTGGTGTTTCTGTGAAATGTTTTGAAAGCTGTACTGAAGGAAGAGTCATAGCTTTTCTGATTTCGTGTATAGATCACACAAATGAATCTGTATATTGTACCAGTAACTGTGAAGACCTTACCTGGAATGTATTTCCAGTTTTGCGTGCTGCCCTCAGGAAGGAGATGAAACCAACTATTGAAAGTCTGGAAGGGAACAAAGGAAATGATCAGACTCCAGAAAAATGATTTGTAAGGAAAGCTGGAGGTGAGACATAATGAATTTCATATATGTCAAAAGGAGAAAGAAATGGGTTGTGTTTCATGTCTCTCATGAGTAAGACAAGAACTAATAAGTCTGAATTGGAGAAGGAGAGTTTAATTCAGATAATATGTGAAAAACTGCAGCAGATCGATCAGGAAAGTTCTTTAGGTTTCAGCTGCAAAGATCTTTAAGTACACATTAGGCTCTCTGTCAAGGGTGAATAATATCTGTGGCAAAGTGGGTGGTCTACACAACCTCCCTAAGACACTTGCAATCTCTTTGTCTGTGCTGCTCTTACACAATACTAGATGATTTCCTTCTTGTTTGTCACCTTTAATTACAGTCTAGAATGTCCCTGGTCCTTTGTCAAATTGGGTATATTCCTGATGCTTCACATGGCAAATATGCATTGAAATAGTTAAGCTTTGTTTATGTTTTTATCTGAAGTGTATTACAGACCTCTTATTAGCAGTTACTTTTTCTTTTTTAAGAGAAGATATTCAGACTAATTAGGTGAAGTCCTTCAGGGTTGTTTCCACTGAGCTTTTCACTTTTATAAGTGGAAGAGATCTGTACTTCCTATAATTTTTCTTATCAAAAGTTTGTTGATTTTTGGAAGAACTAATTCAGATGCCCTGAGAGACAAATATGAGTTTGCAAATCATTCCTGGTTAGTTGTCTTATGCTTCAAGCACAGTTAATTTCCATTTCTAAGTGATTTTGCCTTGCATCAGATTCTTCAAAGGAGTCTTACCTGGTTTCCAACTTGGACATAGAGATAATATTTCATCTTTATACCATTACTAGCCAACATAAATGTAAAATAAGGAAAGCCCTACTGAACAGGTGAAATGTGAATAACATTTCAGGGAAATGAGATTTAAAAAAATATTAATGTCTAATTTAGGACTTCTGATCTTAAAACCTAACACTGCCATGTCCCACTAAACTATGTCCCACTAAACCATGTCCCTAAGTGCCACATGTAGATGTGGCACATTGGAGCACTGGAACAGGCTGCCCAGGGAAGTCATTGAGTCACCATCTCTGGAGGTATTTAAAAGACCTGTAGATATGACACTTAGCAACATAGTTTAGTGGTGGATTTGGCAGTGTTAGGATTATGGTTGGAATTGATGATCTTAATGGTCTTTTCCAACCTAAATGATTCTATAATTCTACCTCCAGGGATGGTGACTCAACCACCTCCCTGGGCAGCCTGCTCTAGTGCTTGATAACCCTTTTGGTGAAGGAATTTTTCCTAATATCCAGTCTAAACCTCCCCTGCCACAACTTGAGGGAACTTCCTATCTCCAGCCACCCAACAGAAGAGACCAGCACCCACCTCACTACACCCCCCCTTCAGGTAGTTGTAGAGAGTGATCAGGTCTCCCCTCAGCCTCCTCTTCTCCAGACTGAACAGCCCCAGCTCCCTCAGCCGCTCCCCATCAGACTGGTGCTCCAGGCCCCTCACCAGCTTGGTTGCCCTTCTCTGGACACGCTCCAGCACCTCCATGTCTTTCCTGTAGTGAGGGGCCCAAAACTGAACCCAGCACTCGAGGTGCGGCCTCACCAGTGCCCAGTACAGGGGAACGATCCCCTCCCTGCTCCTGCTGGCCACACTATTTCTGACACAGGCCAGGACGCCGTTGGCCTTCTTGCCCACCTGGGCACACTGCTGGCTCATCTCCAGCCGGCTGTCGACCAGCACCCCCAGGTCCTTCTCTGCCGGACACCTTTCCCACCACAAATGACAGCGGTGCTTCTGCTCCCTTTGTGCTGTACCTCTGTTGGCTTCAGGGTTTTTTTTTTTTTTCTGCCCATCTAGGGTAACGAGCCCTTTCCTCCCCCTTTATCACTGATTATTAGACACAGGACCAAACGGTGTGCAGTGCTGTCTGCGGGTGGGAGGGTTTCTGTCTGTGGTTGAGCACTCTCTCGGCTGAGGTCTGTGTGTGCTCTTTGGGGAAATAAACTGGATTATATTTCAGTATACCTCATCGCGGGAAGAGCCAGTCGTCCTCATTACTGGTGGAGGAGGGTCAGAGGAGAGTCTGCTGATGGGAAAGAGGGAAGGAGGGGAGACTTTCAAGACTACAGGCAAAGAAGGTGAATTAATAATGCTGTTTGCCATCGTACTGCATGTCTTACTTTTTACCCGCTTGCAATCTGGCCTTTTCTTGCTTAGGGAGAGAGAAAGAAAGCCTATGCGCTCCCTGAAAGAGAAAGCTTAGTTTGAGAAAGCCAGACTTGGCAGTAATCCTCATACCTGCTTCCAAACGGGCTCTGGCCTTCCAAGCCGTGGGGACGTTGGCTCGCTTGCCCCTGCCCTCATGAGCGGCAGGCACAAAGGCAGTATCTTTTTCTGAGCCCCCTCCCTTTCTTTTTTTTTTTTTTTTCTTATTTTTTTAGCATGGCCTCCCGTCAGGCCTGTGCTCTGGGCAGGGAGAGCTGGACAAGGTCAGGCCGCGGCGGGTGCCAGCCGCTAACGAGCGGCTAAGGCAGTTATCGTTTGCTGTTGTAGGCACCCTAATTATATTCTCGGCCCGGCTCGGCATTCCTGTTCTCGGGTGGGAAGGTGACCAGCCGTGAGCCGATCCTTCCTCCGGCCATGGCTGGGGAGCGGGAAGGGGCAGCCATGGCAAGAGGCACAGACAGTTTGGGGGTCTCCGAAGGCCCCCGACAGCCCCGCACCCAGGGCCAGGAGAAACAGCTGGTGTTCCCAGCCCCGTCACAGGGAAGACACTATGGGAGGTGGTCATTTTGTGGGCTGGAGAAGCTGGACTCTCTCCGAGAGCATCGTCTGGATCTCTGCTGTGGGCCGGCGTGAGGAGAACTGGTCCCGGAGGGGTCAGGCACGGGTGCGAGCAAAGCCCTGCTCTCGTACCTCTCCCAGACCTTTTTAAAAACTGTGGCTGCCCAAGTGTCCCGTCAGGAGAGAGATTTAAGGCTGCGGTCCCATAGTCGGCCTCCTCCCTGGCTCTGGGTGGCACGGATTCGGGCACTCGGGAGTACCCACGGGACACCCAAGTTGTTCGAAATGAACCACGGAACAGTTTTGGTTAAGGAATGTTTTCACAGCTTCGGAAGAACAGCTTTGGTGGCTTGCCAGATGGACGGAGGAAGCATCTCTCATGACATTTGAGTTTGCCCTGGCCTGATGAGAATAATGCTCTCCTTCTAAGTACTGCCTATTTAACAGGAACGGTAAAAGTTTTAGATTTGGTGTGGAAAAAGTATTCTGACCAGGGTATTTTCGTATCAACAACACTTGGAGGCTTTGTAGAAATAAAGAGCTTGTCTTGCATCGTTTTATGGATACCCTTGGATTTCATTAACTTCAAGTTCAGACCTTGCAGTTGGCAGCATCACGCTCATAATTCAAAAACAATTTGCGTGTTGGATTAATTTCTCACCAGGAGGTATATTTTGCTTGTTCCAAGTGAGAAGAGCACTTTAGATCATGTCAGCTTATCAGAATTCATTAAAAAAAAGCAATCAGAATCATGAATCATATGCAAACTGTTAGAACTTTACTTAAAGTAGTTAGAATATGAAAGCTATTGGACAATATTGGAGCACAGATTTCCCCCCCCAAAGAAAGCATAGATCATTCTTTTTAACAATGCAAAAACATACATCTCTGTTAAACACATAAACAGCACTCAATTTTAATGCAACACGTACTTTTATACTTTTGACCTTAGCAGTCATTTAAAAAATGTACAAAGTTTTAACCTTCATTGGTTTCTTTAGAGTTTAAAGAAAACCCACATGTGTAAAGCAAAGCAAAACGGTCATTAAAAAACCCAAACCGGTCGCTTTAGCATGTGTACAAATTACAGAAAGCAACATTTATTTGGAGAGAAATCAACTGGAATGCTACAAGTACGACAGAAAATGATGCATGAGGTAACATTTCGTTTAAAATCTAGGATCCCTGTACTGTAGTCCCAAACGGTGCTCTGGCTTGACACCTACAGTCCTTGCAAAATTGACTTGTTTAAGTAGTCGAGGATGGCTATTAGGCACACTGCTTTGCATAAAGACAGCTTTATCCTGAAAGAAAGAATCTCAATCTGATACTGAAAGATATGCTGAAAGAAACGAAAAACAAGTGATACCTCTCAGGTGAAATACGCATTTGCCTAGTTCTCAGATTTACCTTCAAGTCACAGAAACGAACTGAAAAAATGGGGCTTTTTCTCTACGGAAAGATGTTTAGAGAACTGACCTGAATCCCCACGCAACCGCGGCATGCCCTGAAGCGTGGCCAGCTGCCGCTCTTGCCGCTTTCAGCGTTGTAACCCTGCTGAGAACAGAACAAGCCGTCGTCCTGCGGAATACTCCGTGCTCGGAGGGCCAGGTCGGGAAAAGACGAGCCCCCCCCTGAACACCCTTTCCTTTCTTTCCCGAGCAAGAGTCTTCAGAATTTGGGTTGCCCTTTTTCAGGATGCTGCTTCCAGACACTGCTCCCCACTCCCCATTTTAAAAGTATTTCCGTGAAACTAAAAACAAGTCAATTTTAGAGAACCCAAAGGCACAATTAGAACATGCAAATATGAATTCAGGATTCTTAGGCTTTTTTGTGGTGCTGTTCCCTGCAGTATCCAAGCATCTTTCACCAGCATTAGTGAATTTTATCCTTAGAGCACCTCTCTGAGATTGGAGAACCTGCTGTCCTTGTAGTACTACTCTACAAATGGCGCAGCCTGACCTCGGGTGATGTGGTCAAAGCTACCCTGAACCTCTGGTCAGAAACCGCAGCTCCTTTGAGAGACTTTCCGGGGATTACCTCGACACAGTTTGGTTCTCCCCCACGATGATTTCCCGCTGGGAAGACAAAATAGTCCTCGTCTTCTGCTCTTGCCCTTTAGCTGTGCCTTAACCTTCGTAGTTTCTTTCTAGAGTGATCTTGCGGCTGGCCCTGCTCCAAGACGGAGAGAGCGGGACGCGGGACGCTTGCTCCTTTCGCCATTGCAGAAGGCGTGCCGAAATTTGGTGCCTTTTGTGCTCCTAGCACTAAAAAGGGCCGCTTTACCTACTACCCCGTAACGCTGCCTGATAACCTTTAGAGGCCCGTGAACCTTTCGCTAAGGATGGTAACCGAAGGGGTTACGGTTCTCCGCCCACCAGTCTGGTCCTTGCGGGGTGACGCGGTGGGGGGTGCTCGCGAAAGACGCTTCGACTCATCGGCGGCCACCTCGCCCTCCCTCCCCCCATACAGACACTCACTCCGCGCTCACGCGTGCTCCTCCTCGGGCACTGCCCGCACTTTTCCGTCCAATATAAACGAAGCAAGGCCTTCTCGGAACGTGGGAACGCCGCTAGGCTGTGCTGCCCGAGCACCGCTGAACCCCTTTCAGCCATTCCACCCGGCAGAGCCGAGTCCTTGGGCTCCCGTTCGGATTTCTGTGGCCTGTAACAAGCAGAACCAGTAACAGAAGCAGCGGGGGGCTCCGACGCTGCCTGCAATCCCAACTTCGAGTCTACCAGCAAGGGGCAATGCCTTATTTTTTTCTCCTCCTCCGGGACAGCCCGGCGCTGGAGCGACAAGCCATCAAACCGCAACTTTCTGACGGAGCTCCGTGCTTCTTGCCTCAAGCCGTCCTCCCTCTCAGCGGAGGAGCTCCGGGGTTCTCCAGCCACGCCTGCCGCTCCGACCGCGAACCCGCCGCAGGCTCCCAGCAACGCCAAAAGCCGATCTACGGTAACGGAGCAGCGAAAGCCACGTTCCGGAAGATCAAAACCCGACACGACCTAAGCTCGATTGCCTTTATGACAGTGCTGGGGGTTTCTGCCCAGTGTAAAACCACAGGTTGAATTTCGCATCTTGTGCGTTTGCTCTTTAAAAATACACGAGACACTGCAGGTAGATTTTTATTGAACCTAACGTAAGTGAAGTGCACTTTGAACTGCGTTACTTAAAGAGCGATTAGATTTATTCTACAAAGCTTGTCGATGGTAGTAAGTAAGGGTACGTCATCTACAAAAACGCACTATGTACCTTCAACTCTTTTTTTGGAGGTTTTGCTTTTGTAATTTTGTGGCGCTTGCAAACCCTGCAGATAAAATCAGTTGACCTAAGCAACCAGTAAACTTATTGCCTGTAGCCTTCCAGTTGTTTCATTATAGCTTAGGAAGGGTTTTTTGTTTATTATAATAGGACACAAAAGCAAAGTTACATTAGTGCTGCTTTGGAGAGCAAACTACAAAGTTGAGCAATGCCTGTTAGTTGCAGGCTCTGCTGTTTTCTGCACGTGTACATGCACTTTACTTTCCACCCAGGCAGTATTCTCATTAAAAGTTAATGCAATTAATTTTATTTTTTTTCAGCTTTGCAATGTTTTCTTTGCTTTTCTGTTGTGTTTTTGCTGAATCATGGCTAAAGCTGTTGCTCCAATTTTAAAATATATCCTTTCCTAAGAGGAGATTTACATGTGCTCATTTGTAGATAGGCCAAGCTGTTTTATTATGTAAGTATTTACTTCGCATTACCTTGATTACGAAGGGGAGTTATCAGAAAGGGTAGCTTTTTTTTTAAATGCCGAATGATGCACATGAAGAGAGTTGGGGGGAAGCTGGTAATAGATGCGATTGCTTGCTGGTTTCAGACGTTTTTGCTTAGACGGTTAATTGAAAAAGTGCAGCACAGGACTCAAATATTTCATCTGCAGATACAATAGCTTATTTTTGCTTTGCCCTCCTTGTGGGCTCCCGGAGGGCGGGAGGGTCCTTTACAGCTGGCTCTGCAATACGGAAGTTTTGCCATCAGCAAAAGAATCTGCGCGGCTCAGATTTTTCCTCAGATATCTACACTGTAGAGCCCTAGTAGGCACTGTCTCTCGACCCTGAATTGAAAGCCTAAAAAAGGCAAGCAGTCTCAAGTCCCTTAAGACGAAGGGACGTCTCTGGGTTCCTGATTGAGCCAGAGAATAATTTCGGTCAGAAGGGGACCGCAGGCAGTCATCTTATCTGGGTCCCCCCCACCCCCCGCTCAAAGCAGGGCCACCCGAGGCATCGGATCAGGCTGCTCATGTCCAGCTGGATTTTAAACTGAATAGACTGTCCCCGTTAATCAGGCTTTCCGCCTCGTTAAGTTATACATTTAGTTGTGCAATATACGAAGTCTTGTACTTCCCAGTGCTTCAAACTATTCTGCGCTGCTCTGGGGCCGCAGCGCTAACTTTGCTGGAAGAGTTCGGGTCGTGGTCTTACGGATCATTAGAAAGCCACGAAGCGGCTGGAGTCGAGTAATGAACTTGACGTAATTCTTTTAATTCTTGATTTTAAACAAAGATGCCCCCCAATTCCTTCTACTTCTTGACTCTCCTTTTCAGCTTAGCAAATGGAAAGTAAAAAACAGTCCGTCAAAGAAGAGTTTTGTTGTAAGCTACTTTTTAATCACGGCATTACTTGACATTCAGTCAGCACGATGATTACATTTTCCTTCTCAAAATGCCAACAGACAAAATAAGCCTAGCAGGAGCCTTCAGAAGAAAATAAGGAAATGTCTGAAGATGCTGATCTAGGAATGACAGAAAATAACGATGAGGTAAAACTAATAAATCAATTTGAGCAGTGACAAGGCTTGGTAATACTAGGGAAAACTTTCCCCTCAGGGTTACAAAGACAAAAGAGCGTCTAAAAATATACCAAACACCTTCTGTTTTACTGAGGGAGAGCGTGTGTCTTGGTTATGAAAAGCTGAGGCCGAAGCTCACCTCTCCAACCGTACAATTAGCTCGCACAAGCCGCAGCCAAAACGCCCTTCCGTGCGAGTACGCGCGCCGAGCCCAGCCTAAAGCTCCATCCCTCCGCCCCCCCCGTCTTTCCTCTTTGGCCTTTTTGTTCGGAAGGTGCCAATCCCTGAGGAGAAGTCTGGCAGCGGTTTTGCCGAGGAGTGCATCTACGCGCCGACAACTGACCTTGGCTCGCCGAAGCAAATCTACGCGAGACGTCCGAAGCCGAGCGGGGAGCCGGGGTCGCCCGCCCGCGCCCTCCCGCTGCTGCTGCGGGCCGGGGCCACGCTTGGAACCCCCCCCCTTTGCCGCTAAACCGGCAATTCTGCTTCCTTTCGGGACGCTGTCAGGCTGCCATTGAATACAGCGTGTTGCAAGGCACAGAAGGAATTTGGGGCTCCTCGTCCCGCCGGGGCTCTGCCACGAGCCCCCTCAAACCGCTCTGCACCGCACCGCGGGAGCTCGCGCCCTTCCGAAAATACGGTATTCTGCGCTTGAGTTCTAGTAAAAAAGCAACCATGAACGAGGGAAGGGAATCCTAACACTTTACAGTTAAGCTGGTATTTGGGAAATGCCAACTGGATACCAAAATTGTGATAATTTTGTCTTGTGTTTAAGTAACACTTATGTGACATTTGCCCAGTGCAGCCCTGCCAGGTACTCAGAAACGGCAAGCTATAAAACCTGCATGCTGGCTTATTTCTGCTTGGATAATGTTCTAAGCTGTTTCCTACCCCTCTCTCTGATGGCTCCTCCACTCAGAACCCAAAATACTTAGAAGTGGCGTCTCACGGGCGCGTTGCTCCTCACCCTTCCGTCCCTCTGCGGGGCAGCTGAAAGGGAAACGGCAGCAGCCGCGGCTCTGCTCTTTGCTGCCCTCTCCTTCACTCATCTCCACGCCACGTGGTGTCTCTAGGGTGGATACACAACACCCATCAGCTTTTCAACACGTCCTTTTTCCAGCTGACTAAGCTAAATCATGCCTTAGCTTCCTGGTATAAGGTCTGCCGAAAGGGCGGTTTATTTACTCTTTTGTGTCGCTTTAAGTAGCAATTTTTTTTCAAATGGCTTAGTATTAATCCCGTATTAAGGTCGTGTTTAGACTTGAATCCTTGTTAAAGGCCGCAATAAAAATGCCTGCGCAACGCTCTCATATACACACCCCTAGACATAATACGGCTTCCCCGGGAGACTTAACAGCTCCTGCAACCACGCTCAGGCCGCGCTCCAAAATCCGTGCCGATCACGCCGCGACCACAAAACCTCAGCGAGAGACGCAGCCCGCCCTGCCGCCTCGCCATCCCCTGCGCTCTCCCGCGTTTCGCCAAGGATGCCGGCGGCGGGGCCGGGATGCTGGAGCCGCCAGACCCCCCGTTCCCACCTCGCAGCCCAACGCAAAACCATCCGGGCGCCCGGACCCGAAAGCGTCTTTTCTCCCTTTTTTTTAAGCGCGAGGCGCCATCCCACAAAAGAAGGCTCTCTCGCCTTCAAAAGGTTTCTGTCCGTGCGTCGTGGCCTGCCCTGAATCGGCTGCATTCATCGGCTCGCCCCCCGTCTTGGGCTGCTCCCTCCCTGGCTGCGGATTCGGCAAAACACCCAGCGAGAGCCAGATATAAATCTCTCCCGCTCAAAGGAAATATTTAGCGGCGAAACGGGTCGGGAACAAAAGACTTCTGTGTTACTCACCCAATGCTCTCGCGCAGGGTGGCTCTATCTAACCAGCGGGCAGCCCAGCGCTCCCGCCTGGCGCGGGGACGGGGAGCGGGGACCCCCCCGCTGCGCCCGCACGGCCTCGAGCGCGGCCGGGGAAATGCGGAGCTTCTTCCATCAAGGCCACTGCTCGGGAAGGGCGGGAGGCCTGCTCAGGGCAGTGTTGGCGGGGGGGGGAACCCCGGTGTTTCCCCTTGGTTCTGCAAAAGGAAAACTCAAGACAGGTTAACGCAATTTTACGTACGTATTAAAAGCTGAGGAACATTAATCCACAGCTTATCGGGGTTCTGCTCTCATTTCCCGCTGTGTGAGCTGTTCCGAGATTTAAGATGCAGGACGCAGATCGACTTTGTTCCTCTTTTTATTGTGACTTCAATTGTGTAATTCGGTAATTCGCAAGAAAGTCTGGAAAGGCCAAGTCTCCCCCGGAATTCATTGAGGTGACTGCGCTCCGGCTCTCCGACACGGAAACTCAACGGCTTTCTGTTGTAAAATACCTATCTCAGAGACAGACAGCCACTTCGTAAGCAGTAACGCAAGCGCGACAGCTAAGCCATCTTACTAGAACTCAGGAAAGTCCTTTTGGGAAATAAGAGGTGCGGGACAGGGCAGGCACCGGCATCTGCCCGCCAGAGGCACTGGAACCAGCGCAGCAAGGTAAAGAACTCCACGGCCCGCAGGACGCAGAAGGAGGTGCGGTGCACGCCTCCTTACGCCACCGCCCCAGGTCCTGCCCAAATCCCGCCGCTCCTGCGCTCATTCGGTATCTTGCGAAGTCAAGGACTAGTAAGTATTACCCGCACCACTGAAAATTTACCTTTTACGATACCGTTTGTTTAGCTCTGTATGAGCACTAATTGTAGTTGTTCATCTTCTATCATCTAAAGCAAAAGCTTCAGTGTTTCGTATCATTTGTTTTCAAATTTTTCCTTTTTGGTGGAATTATTACCTTGAAACCTACATTGGTAATGCTCAAAATTCTTCAAAAATACGGCCGTTGTTTGAATTTTAGTCGTGTACCGAAAGAAGTATTACACAAAAATATTTTCTGGCTTTATCTCTACAGTTCCTGAAAAACTGCATCTCGTGGACTTGGGATACAAACGTACTGGAGAAACCAAAACTACATGAGTAGAGAAGACCTCAAATGGCCAGTGTGATCTGTAACAGCCTATACACACATTATATACATATGACTGTTTGAGAGCCTGTATTCATGGATGCGTACAGTCTACATGCTGCACAAAGTTAATTTGCTTGTGGGTTTTTTTCCTTTAAATCTTTTTTTTTTTAAACTACTGTTGGAAACAAGGAGAAGAACCTTGGGGCGGCACGGAAAACGTGTAGTTACTGGATTTAGTCTTACCCTCCTAGTGCCACTGCTCTTTAACCATGAACTGATTTTGCAAACCTGTCATTCAACACAGTAAGTTCGTTCTAAATTTTTTCTTATTGCATTTGTACATGTAACAAATCGGTACAAATGTTTACAATAAAATGTAAAGTTCATTGATACAATGCCTTTCACGATGGCCATAACTGGTTACTAGCCAACTCTGTAGTTTTTTAGAGACATTTTTAGCTGAACTTGGAAAAATAGGAAACATATTGTAGCTTAAAATAAATGTACATAATATACAATATATATATTTATACACGTGTATGTCTACATACACATATATTGATATAATATTTTAAGTAACATTTAGTTTTGATCAGTTCTCTGAGTGCTGGGACTCCTGGCAAAGAAATCTAGAAACGGAATCTGTCCACAATTAAATATTCATTTCCACAACTTAGAAAAATAGACTTCTACTAAATAAGGTTTAAATTAACTGATTGATGGATATAGCATGTAGGATAACGGTTTCCAGACTCTGGCACGATTAAACCTGAAAGAACCCAAGCTACTACAAACCGGTACCGAACGCTGCCCCGCGGCCAACCACAGAAGAGCACAGAAACGCAAGCTGCTGCACCACCGGTGGCCCCCAAACCCTCTCCGCTTGGGTCACCTCTTACGCGGGCGTCACTGCCACCCAAGAAGTCGCCCACCCAACCTCCCGCTCCGTTATTTACGGCCCGTTCCAACCCCCCCCCGCCCCGCAGCGCCTGCCGCCTTCTCCGAATACCGCACTGGCGACTGAGGCGAGCAGCTCCCCACTTCCACCCAACGCCGGCCTGGAGAGCCAACATGTGATCAAGGTCCCTAATTAACCTCCCCGAGGGCCACCAGTACTTGAGCTTCACCGTACGGCCTTCGATGTACTGCATAGGTAAATATATTCTAGTAAAACATACATATATGTGTGTGCGCGTATGTATATATACTCATATATACATACACACACATGAGTGTGTGAGTATGTGTACATCTCTATATAAAAAATTTCATGGAGCTACGCGTAGTAATGTGATATACCATGGTATCCTGCGTACGTGATCTGATTTTTTTTTTAGAATATATAGGCACCACAAATAAGTATATAGAGCAAATCAACCTTCAAAAATTAAAGTTAAATCAGTGGACAAGAACTTTGGTAAAGCTTGTCAATATTTATTTTTTTTTTTTTTAATTCAAATACAGTCAAAGTCTATCAGTTGCCATCACCCTCTTCACAAGAGGAAAGTGCATGGGTTTTTTTTCCTAAAGAAAATTACACATAAGGTGGGGCTTAACGATTCAAGAAAATTCTGAACTAAATGTTTACATTTTTCAAAAGATTACTATCTTTCTGATGGAAAGAAAGCTAAATAGAGTTCTTGTCCTGTGTGTATTTTATTTACCGTATGCATATATATATAAATGTATATATATATATGTATGTCTCTGTTTATGTACGTGTGTGTACGTATATACACATCCACACACTTTTACATGAGAGAGGAACCTGTTTTTCTCCACTTCGTATGTGGAGACTCACACGTTCCTCCCCGTCTTGTACCCTGTGCAGTATAAGCTCTAGTGATGAGGCCAAACAAAGATATAGTTCACCATAGTATATTAGTTTATGTAGCAAAGTCATTTCCAAGCAAGTAAAATAAAGCTCTGTATTCCAAACTTCTTTTCCTTTACATTTCTCATAAGGAAAAGGAAGGAAAAGGAAGGAGGGGAGGGAGTCGGATTATGGCAGTAGCACTGAGCCAGCGGCGCGTGCGCGCGCGCGAGCGTGCAAGCGCGCGCACGTTTGCACACACGCAGGCAGGCACGCACAGAGAGCAGGGCTTTGGTTGACAAATGCAGATTGTCCAGAGGAGGTGGCTGCGTAAGTAAGGAAGACTCGACAGTGATGCAATTGTACCTTTTACGTTTGCATGGAGTGAGAAAACAAATTCAATTGAAAAAAAAAAAAGAAAAAAAGCAAAGACCTCTTTTTAGGTCCCTCATCAGTGAGAGCATACTCAGTATGCTAGAGAATTTATCTGAAACCTTTTAAATCAAGGCCTCTTTATTACAAAAATAAAAACGAACAAACAAAAAAGTATGAGAGACGACAAGATGCCGAAGTGTCACTCCAATCGTCCCTGCAGAGAACAATTGCATCCCATTTATTAGTCATTCTCTTCTCTCATTTCTACGATGTCTGTCATCTCCTCTGTGTGAGGCATGTCGGTCATTGCCGAGTCTTCACCTTCTGTAGCTGTTTCATTCTCATTCCGCTTCTTTTTCTAGATTGAAACAAGCATTCAGAAACCTATCAGTAAGTTGGGCACAAACACGGTCCTGCAAACTTTGGGCACTGGGAGAAGCGAGGTGGCAATAATGGTTTTTTTTAGAGTGTATTATTAAAAGCTAGGATATCCGCGTCATCTTTGTGGCTTGTCACTAATAAGTTGGCTTAACTTAGGTTTCCGTAGCCTTCCTGGGGTTCAGCTTTCTCCTTTCTAACATAAACGCAATAATAGAGGCATTTCTTATGGTAAGCAACATCCAAGCAGGCTTCAGCATGACTGGAGGGAAGAGAGCATCTGGGATCTTTTACATCACAGACTTTTTATAAAAAAAAAAAAAAAACGAAAAGCAAACAAAATGTGAGAGAAGATAAGCTGCTCTAGGTAGGGGGAGACAGAGGTGGCAACCTGATTTCTCAAACATCAGACTTCAGGAATTTTACAAGACATGAGCATTCTGGCTTTTCTTGGTATTGCTGATCCACTGTGATCCCCCACCCCACCAAGGCCAAGTAATATTAGAGTATTTTTGGCTAGCAGGAGCAGGAGGGCATTCAAGAGTCCTATGATTCATCCAGGATGTCCTGGATCAGTAAAGCTAAGGAGCGTTCAGCTCCACTACAAAACAAGTCGCAGCATCTGTTCCTTATTATCCGCTTCTCAGCAGGCTGACTAGTTTTACAGAAAACACTTGTAGAGCTGACAAAAAAATCCCCCACAGGTATTATTGATTCAGCTGAGTTGGGCATATCAGAGTTCCAGAATTCCAGAGATGTCTACACACCACTTGATTTGCAGTTCTCAAATGCCACCCACTTATTACCACCGCAGGTGAAAACAAGTTGGCGTATACAGCTACTGGTTGGATCTGCCACTGTCACACTGGCTGTTGAGACCAATGCTGTCAGCTACGTACTAAGTCTGGTAAGGGAATAAACTAGGTTGGCGTGGTTATTATTACTACTACCTGCACACATCACCGCAAAAAATTAAGCACCACGTCCCTGGGCAGTAACGCTCTACGAGCTACTACTTTAACAAACAAGCGATGAGGAGGTTAGTCCAAACAGGCCAAGAACAGCCAGTTCAGTGGCTACAGGTTTCACTCTTTGGTTCTCAATAAAAATATCACAGGCTAATCATGACAGAGATCAAGGTCTTCTGTTTTCTTATGAGCCTTCTACACTTCGGTCTATTGCACCGTTAATACATATCAAAACTGGTTTCAGTTTGTTCCAACATAAGGCTTTTAGATATTCCATCTTCCGTATTTTTTTGCTAAAAATAGAAGTAGTGGGCATCTTCATTTGGCCCTCAGTAAGAAGCCTAATGAAAAACAAAACCATCAATGCAGAGATTATATTTTCTGCTCCCATCCACAGAGTCCTTCTGCCTTATGGAATGATGTACACACCATGTCGTTTCTGCCTGGAGTTGGACCTGGTGCCCTACACAGTGCCTTGAACACATAACTGGAAGGACAGTACCCCGTCGCCCAGCCAGTATTTATCCTGTGTTTGACTTCATTTAGTGGAATATTCTTTGAAATCCATGTATCGCTACTACTCTGACCATGCAGGACTGTAGTGTGTGAAATATGTAAAAGCATGCCTATGAGAAATCCTCGCATGCTTAAGTATTTGTAAGCTTAGTCTCTTCTGCTGCAGGAGTGTATCTTGTCTTAAGCCACTTCTTTAGATGGCAAAAAAAAAAGCAACTGTACTTTTTGTCCATTCTCAGCAGAGCTGGTTTTATAAAGAAATAAAAGTATACACATAGACATATATACACACAGATATACATATAATAAGCTTGGATGAATAGTTCCTACGTCTACATAAAGAAGCTATGCTGTACTGTAGTAGCAGATCTACAGTGCAAAATAGGTGGTGGTAAGGACATGATATCCACGATACACACGTTTTGAGGAACAAGAGTTTTACTTCAGCCCACTGTGTCCCACGGCCTGCTCCCATGGCTGAATGTCCACCAGCAGCTGGAGGGCACCTTCTGGTTTTATTTCAACCCAAAGAACCCCCAAGTTGCGCACTCTTGAGACCGCATGGGGAAGCAAACCAAATTCAGTAAGTGGGGATGCTGGGGAGTTACGTTCCAAAGCGTACTCTTAATCTGAACTAAAATCCACTATATTCATCAACGGCTTTCACCAGATCCCACAGATCCTAATTCTTACCTGTTTCCGATAGACGTAACAGGCTGCTATTGCAACCATGGTGGATTCTCCTACAAAACCAGCTAGAAGGGATCCTACTCCAAGGGTGGCTCCATGAACTCTGTGGGTGGCATAAAAAGAAAGTAGTCATGGCTGTGTGAGAATGCATGATTCATAATTATATTTGCACTGACATATAGAACCAATCTGTTGTTAGAAATATTTCCTTCCAAGACATAATACACTGGCAAAGAGAGTAACTGGCATTTTAAAGGACCTTTTTGTTTCTTAATGGCTTCACTGTTTAGCAAAAGAACCATATTCTGAATCAAATTATGGACTAAGACTTTAAAGTCTTGTACAGAGTGCTGTAGAATAGATTATTTAACTTATAAACAAGATATTCTTCCATTAGCTTTCTTAACAGTGCATTTAATAACATGGAAATAAATTCCCCTTAAGACAGGTTTTTGCCTCTGACATTTGCGTATTTTTTCAAAAGGGACATCATTATCGTGCCTGCCTAGAACAGTCACGCTTGTAAATTTGTAAATGTTTCTTTTCCAGATATTGACACTATTTAGGCTTTATATTATGGTTAGTGTCTGGGGAAAATGTTCTGAACTATGCAAATTCAGCTACCAAGCAGCAGGGAACAGGAATGAAGAGGAAAGCAAACCCGCCAGCTCTGTGGAGAATACTGACTTACCCCAAGTAAGGCAGCACAATGAGACTAGCGATGAGGACGATAATCCGCAGCACTGAGCTGGGTGCCAACACAAAGGTCTTCTTCAGAGTCATCAGCCAACCAGTCAGATGCGCTCTGACCGTCACTGCTCACCCACAGGGCAAGGGGAGGGCATGGGGAGAAAGGGAGGTAAGAGTAGTAAAACAGAAGTCAGTCATCTCGCATGAAGCTTTTTCATGCAGAGCGTGCTGTTCGGAAATAACCGTGGTGAAACTTGTTTCTGGTAACTTTGCGCACTGGGAAACCCTACCAGAAATGAAGTAGATCTTGTTGGATCCAAACTGCTTTAATATACTTTTTTTTTTTTTGCGGGGGGACAGCAGTCCTTCCTAAGAGCTGCCCTCTTACAACCAGCTTATTGGCTAGTCCATTCAGTTCTCTTCATTACAAAACCCTATCCCCTTCCCTAAAGAGAAATCATACCGAGGAAAACTTTCCATCTAGCTCCTGTGTGGTACATGGTGTAACAGGTAGGCACAAAAAAAGGTATCTACATGTACCTATTCTTATATTTGTAGCTTACGTTCATTATAAACCTGTCAAACACTACATGATGTAGTGTTTAATTACAGAAGTTAGAAATTTTTTGAGAGGAAACATTTTGATTATTGCTGTCAAGCTTGTCTCTCTCTTGAATAGGGGCATTAACTTTTATTCTATATTGTTTATGCTCTGATGGTATCTGAAAGTGCCACTGAGTCTGGTGGCAGAAAGGGAGACTAATGGAGGTGACGTTACCGTGGGGGTGGTCCTAGATGCTATTCCAAACAGTTAATTTCAGTCTTGGCAGACATTTATCGCTACTGCCATTCATATGTGTGTTCTTGGTCAACTACAGTACACAGAATTCAGGTTTTACTTTTGACAGTCAGAAATCTGCCTAATGACAGACTGCTCTTACTGCAACATTTACGTCTTGACTACCAATGTAAATAACCTTGGTCTACACCAGCTTCAATAAAAATGGTATTACTTATGCTAGGCATGAATTTAGCCACTCACTCTTATACGTACAGCCATGCCAGAGTCTACCACCACACCTCACAGCTGGTTTGGTTTTGAGGTTACAGAGTTTTTAGCTTTTTGGTTTTTACCTGGAACTGGAAAGAAGGAGAAGATGCGCAAAGGAACAACACACAGCTCTGCAAAAGCGAAGTCTACTCCAATTATGTCAACTAAAATCTTCTCTGACACGTTTGGCGTCCAAAACATCACAAAACAGAGCTAGGAAGAACAAAATTAAGAAATGTTTGTGTTTCAGAAGGGAGGCACAACAAAAGATAGGCCCTCCTGGCCTGAAAAATTTGTTTACTCTGCTGATGGGTAGGTAACTCTACTGATGACAAATATACGTACATATTTTTTTATATATATATATATGTAAATATACATAAATATTTATACTTAGCTTGCAATCAAATACACAGAGTACACAAGTGTACATAGGAGGGCGCGTTAACTTCAGAAGCAACTCCTACTCTTCATGTTCCTCACATACCAAGACTGACACATACAGAAAGAATTTTTACGGTGCCTGCAACTGGTTGTACTTGAATGGTCTAATTGTTACAAAACCACCGAGAAACTCGATTTTTACAGTACTTGCTCCGGTTAAGACATCCATATTCCTGAATAGATTATCAAATGTTTAACTAAAGATGCGAAGCGCTCCCAGGCCCCGAGACCTGACCCAGATCTAAGGCGAGGGGTTTGCAGGCGCCGCCGACACGAGCGCGGTCGGCTCCTCACACGCCCGGCGGCAAGGCCAAGGCGTTCCGCACGGTCCCGCAGACGCGGCCCCCTCACGCCACGAATCCGCCGGCTCTTGTTGTTCTTACTAACGAGTGTGCCGTCTAGTCCACAGGTGAAAGGAAAACCTCCACTAAGAACTACTAAGCGGTAGTACGTGCTGTTTAATTTTGGGGGTCAGTACTGAGGCAGGGCTTCGGGCTGAGCTGAGGGGGCGGCTGGCAGGTCCAGCTTCGGCTCCAGGCACTCACCGAAGAACAGTGCTAACAGCCCTTACGGGACTTTTCCTGTAAAAAGAGGTATCTGACATCCTTTCAGTATAACTGCTTTGTTGTTTGACTTGGTTTTGTGATTGAAAAAGTTATTTCTTCCTGTTATTCTCGCAGTAAAGCAGATGTTAAGGAAATGAGCTGACTGAACAGGACAAAACTTGGGACCTTAAACGCTCTGGCACTCCTCTCGTCAGGTTACAAACCAGCGTACCAGATAAATCATTTGTGCAGTCCAATGGCTCTGTAAGGTTCTATAACCACTCTCTTCTAATTTAGCCTACGGGCTAGTATCACAGTATCTAGCTCTTCTCTTTTTATCCAGTTGTCACATCCCTACATGTTCAGACGGCTTTCAGAGCTAGTCTTTGAAGTCCTACCACCTCCAGGACAGCTGGGATTTCACTTTCGTTCTTTGGTTGTGTGCCAGAGATTGTCCTTTCAGTTTAGGCTACAAGTCCCCGGGCTGCAGAAGTTTCCCAAGGCCTGTGACCGAGCGGCCTGGGGCAGGTCTCGCGTTCTGACTGCCTGTGCGGTGAACAAAACATTTCACCTCCCTGCGAAAAGGCTCATCTTCAGTGCTCTTCTCCACTTCTTAGGAGAGGAACCACTATTTCTTTTTTTTTGAGAATTGAATGTTTTACTTGACTAATTTGATGCTGTCTTGCGGTGTACTTCCATCACCTATACAGAGAATAGTAACTGGAGGAAGGTAGGAGCAGAAGACAAATGAGCTTTTTTTGGATGGATCCAAAATGGATTTTTTTCTGCTTTAGCCAGCACTTCTCTCTCCCTGCCAAAGTACTTGTACAGGGTACAACCGAAGCAGAGGGGACAATCTAGAGCACAGAAGGTTGTGTGGCTGAGAATCCTGTTATTAAAAGGTAACTGTACAGCGACCGAGCAAATTCCTTCATTGTTGCAGACACCGTTAGGCAGACTGCAGTGATTTGTACTGTTACTGCAAAGGACCTGTAAAACAAGCGTACAGGCATATTTTGTCAAATCCTTCTTCAAAGTCCAATAAACAAAATAAGATGCAAAGATCTCCAATCTTTAATTACAATTTGCTGTTTTCGTGAAAGCAAAGACCTTTACGCTGCTCATACTGCACAATGCCATTAGCATCCTACTGAGGAGTATATTTACTGCTGCTGCAGGATTCCATATGTTTATGCTAACAGCAGAGTCTGCCCGCTGCTAGCGAAAGGCCAACAGAGCACTTTCCTTCTTCAACAGCCATTTGAAAGAGTATTCTGACATGGTTAGAGAGCTCTAACACGGTTAGACAGGCAAGCAAATAAGTGACCAAAAGCATTGCTCTCAATCCTATTCTCTTTGAAGTTAAAGGTTTTTTTCTGGCCTTAATAAGAACAGACTCAACTTCCATGCAGCTCCTACGGGAGGAAGGTCAGTTTGCAAATCAGGGGTAATGACTTACACCCAGGTGGTATGCAGTCAGTCCTCCTCAGCTGTTGGAACCTGCTTTCGTCTCTGCCCCCCCGATCAGCAGAGAGCCAGTGCTCGCAAACGGCTTCCAAGAGCGCTGCTTATACAGCAGCTGGTGGGTAAAGACAGCAATGACTGCTAAACTCAAGAAAAAACAGTTTGAGGAGGTGAGGCACGGCAGCAGAAGGACCTTCTATTTCTGTCTCAGCATGTTTTCTATCTTTTTGGTTGCAAACGTTGCTAACTAGTTTCATTTTGCTAACAGATTCCTCTCTGTCATCTTATGAGCCGATGATATTCTCATTGCCCACAGGGAACAAAGCCTCAGGAAAAAAAATGAATGCTTTGCATCGTGCAAGCCCTCTGCAATTTAACTTCTAGAGCACTGGCAACTTCAGAAGTTTCCGTATTATTTCAAAGACAAATTAAAAATGTAGTGGAAAAAAACAGGCTTTACTTCAGGAAAACGGTAATGCTAAACATGCAAAGGAAGGAAGGTATTTCAGCTACTGATTTTATTACAGATGAGGTACATCATTGAAAAAAGGATGAAGTCTTAGCTTTTCTGTGATGCCGAGTGGTCTGTATGATGTTTGTGATTACCTTGGTAAAGGGTGAAGACCGATCAGAAAGGAGACCGGAGAAGATGGTAACAGATGAAGTGATGCAGGTAGTCCAGTGAAACAGGGAGCGTGGCACACAGCTAGAGATGGGATCTAGTGGAGTAAGCGGTGCTAACCTCCTGGGGCTGGGATCAGAAAAGGTTTTAGGAAATAGATTCACCTACAGCATGTCTCCTGTCTTTTTTCTAGTTAAACACTGTTTGTTTCCCCCCTCTCTCTTACGTCTCTCTGCGTGTCTGCAAGGTTAAAAATAGAATAAATAGGCTTGGGTAGGGTTACAGTTACACCTTCGTTTAATCTAATCAAGAGGTGAAGATGAAACAGTAAAAGCTTCCGCACAGGCTAGCAACGTGCACGCATAATGGCACTGCAGCTTCAGGTCGCTGCAATGGCTTTATACAGCAAAGAATATTGTACCTGGCAACTCCGCTGGGGCTGAAGCATTTTAATGCTTTGGGAGTAAGGATTTTGCTTGCGGAGTTCTAGCAACAGAGTTGATTTGATTTTCTGTTATCTTATGGTATGAGTGCAGCGTGATATTAAAGGATAGTTTTGTTAAAGCCTTTGATCGTTTAACCGGAACCTCAACTGAACAGTGATGACTGCTTTAAAGATACAGGAAAAAAATGAAGATAAAAACAGGAGAGTGGAACACTACAGAGCATACGCAGGCCCAAGTAAAGACAGAAGGATTTCTTATGATGGTGTCACCTCTGCATAACCAACAGTAGCCTAAGCATTTCTGGCAGTGTTTTCATCATTTGAACCGATCTGAAGGGCTGTGCTGTCGGGTAATGTGCCTTCGACTGATCGACAGCAGTGAAATAGGAAAGACCTTACCAAACATGTCAATAACTCAGAGCACCATGAGAAAACCAGTACAGCCGTACTAGATCCCATCAAAGCTCCAGCTAGATTAGTACCGTCTCCCTGCTCAGGGTCACTGGGGTTTGCCTACACGAAACGCTGGGCAGGGGCAGATGAGAGATGTCCTTCCCCAGCTGCTGGCAGTTACGGCTTCAGCAGTTCAATAACTGTGGTGCACCTTCGTCCCACGCAGCGTTATGTTGTGCATACTACATATCTAATATTAGCGATATTTTTTTTTTTTCCGATCCAGTTGTGCATTGAAAAAAGTAAAAAACCTCTCTCGCTTGCGGCTTAGCCACTCTCCGTAAAGTAGGTGTGCTTACTTTCGTGTGGAACCTTGCAATTCTCAGCTAGCAAATTCAGTGTCTAGGTGCAGTAAAAGGCTACACATAAAAAACTTCTGCTGTCGCCAAGCCTGAGAGAATGCACCAAATCTTTGTTTCAGGAGGGAAAGTATCAAACTGCTAGTGCTCAGCCCAACTTCTCCTTCGTCTCTGAAGTACGCTTCACGCGCTTGACTTTCACTAAGTGATTGCGACGAAAGACTGTTCATGAGATTTTTTCAGATGCTGCCATGTGTGAGTTTGAATGCTAGCAGTTCTTGAAAACTAACAGTCTTTTCATAGACCCTGCATCTCCTGGAAGCTATTTCCATTTATTCTGGTTGCTGACAGGGATTACTAAACCTCAGAGACACACTACATAATGCATTATAACACATTATGCTAACAAAGGCTATTGTCATGTGCCTAGTAATCTGCAGGGTGCTAGACTGATTTGCTTTTTGGAATTTGTAGAAAGCTGCCTGTCTTTTGGGACATTCATTGATAAATGTAAGGCACAAAAGAGTATTCCAGTGAGCTATGAACAACAGTACAGCATTTCTAACTTCCAGTTAGAAAAAATGCTGCCTGATGATGAAGACACGATATGGTTCTATGTTCCTCAGAAAGAAGCTATGGAATCCAAAATGGATTTTTTTTAAAAATAGGTTAGACTTATACCAGCCTGGAATGAGACTGCAATAACAGATTTTACCACGGGGAAGGGTAGCGTTAACCTGTTAAAGGTTCTTCTGTGATGAAATGCAGTTCATATTTTTCTCCTGCAAAACAACTCTCAGCAGATGTTTTCTATTATTTGTTGAACTTGCTATATTTGCAGAAGTACGGCTGTCCAAGAGAGCTGTTTTACCCTCAAAATATTGTTCTATGTATGTATTGAGGATTGCACCTTAACTGATTTAACCCATGCCTTGTTCCTGACCTCTCTATTCCCATTTATGCTACATGGCGCCCAGTGAGGGCAGAGGAAATCTGCTTTACACCTTATTACGCATCTGGCTTTGAATTGAACCTCAGATCTTTGGGATAGTATCAGTTAAGTTCATCACTTCTATAAATATGGAAGAATATGTGTCATATAATTTTGCCTTTTGAAGTGTGCAGTAAACAAATTTAAAAGTAGCCTGAGTCTTACATGGTCTGATCTCCTGATTTGCCACACATCTCCATGGCCTCCCTCCTTCTCACATAAACAGAAGTTCCATGATTCTGTGTCCTTTCAGAGCTTGTGTCACACTTACAAGATAAGCTGGTCTTGCAGATACGTTTAACTCAAAAGAATATCTTGTTCTAACTTGCATCAGTGTGAAAAACTGAATTTGACTCCTCTGTTCAACATCCTATTTTGCAAGATGTTGGGGGAAAAAAAAAATGTTGAATTTGTTAGTGCTGTTCTTATGCCTATTCCAAACCCATACCTTCACTGACCTTAAAAATTTATTCCTCTAAATGACTGTGTAGTACTGAGGCTTGTTACTCAAAAACTTACTCTAGCATCTTAATGTTAAAGAAAACTGCACTTCTGTATTTTTATGAAGAAGAGTAAAAGTAACAATAGTTTTGATCTGTTAACTACTAGTCCTGAAACTATAGAAATAGTTATTAGTTACACCTCTTTTAAGACTATAGTTGGAGTGTGTTTCTGTGTTGAATCTAGCTGTGCAACAGAATACAAATTCCTAATACCTCCTGAAGCAGTCATTCCACTCTGCAGTCTCTGAAGTAGTTGAACAACATGGAAAATGTTCAACGGGGTTCTTACAAAGGAAGGAGATGCAACTACTCATCAATTTACACAAATAAAGGATTTTGTGTTTTATTGTTGACCAAGAAATCGAAAAGTCTAGGTTTTATCATAAAGACATTATTCCCTGTTGACAGGAAATCACATGTGAGTTTAACATGAAAAAAAATCAAGTGAAAAACTTGTTGCCTTTAAAGACTCAGGGGGATTTTTTGGTTAGTTTTTTTTTTTTTTTTTTAAGCACATCATTGCTACAAAAAATCATAAAGTTCTTTGGAAGCTGTGGAGGAATTGCTAGCTGTGATATGTCCTTTTCTTTTGTGGGAAATGGAAGGTGTTGAAGACCAGACTGGCCAGAGCCCCAGGAAACCTGCCCTGACCTCACAGCTGACCCTGCTCCCAGCCAGCAGCTCCCGAGGCCCTTCCGACCCGAACAATTCCCGTGATCCTAGGAAGCAAAAAGCCCTGGATCTGCATGCGGTAAAAACGTCAGACTGCAGTCGTGTTTGAAAGCGGTTTATCACGATGCTGATGACTTGAATCACAAGGACCTTCTCTTACAGCGATCATCCCTCGGGCGCATGCAAGTCAGTATAGATTTCTGTGAACTTTGCGTTCTGCGAAGGTAAAGCCGAAAACAGCCGTCATAAAATCTGTCAAGCAGCAGAGGGAGCAAAAGAAACAAGAGCCTGCCTGCGGGAAAACTCCCTAACTTCACATCTTCTCCTGAAATAACTGGTTTCTAGAGATCGAAGTCTCCTCCCGCCTCCCCCAGCTTTCCTCAGAGTTCAGAGCGACGGAGCACGATTCTTCAGAAATAAAGGTAGGTCCAGCACCTGCACAATACACCGACTCTCTGACAACATTAACGTGTTGCCACATCTGCTTTCCCTTCAGCTGCTGCTGAAAATACCTAAGTGGTATTTTTCGGGCTGGGTTGGGTCACTAAATTGTTTTAGTCGTTATATCTCCCCATTGAATTATGCTGCTTTAGTTTTTACAGAAAGCGGGATATTTTACTGGGTACAATCTCACTTTTAAAAAGCTCGAATAAACCAAAGCTGGCAGATTCCTAGGCTCTCTTCGAAAACCATCGACTTCACAACTTAGTCATTTTCTCCCGTCCCGAGTTTTCTGCAGCCCTTGCTGCTTCCTATTGCGATTACGGAGTTTGAGCAGAAACATGCCGCAGCGACAATTTTTGACCCTTCCTCTTCTGCTTGCTCCAGCCACTCACGCAGAATAGACCCTTTGTGTGAAACCTGAACAATCATGAAGGAGACATTAGTCCCCACCTCGCTGGAGCAAACAGAAATCCTTTGTTCCGGGACAAAGGCTCAGTCCGGTACCACGGATGGGACAAGGCCCTCGTGAGGATTTTATAAAGTCAGCCCCTGGTGGTTCAGCATCTTCCTGAGCAGGCAGGAGTGCCTCCGCTCCTCTCTGAAATAATTTTTACTGAAGCGGGAGCTAAATCTAGCCTTGAAAAGGTAAAAAGCTTCTTGAGCGATTGTTTGCCAATATATCATTTTCCAGTTGTTATTGTTGTGCCAGCAGCCTGAAGATACAAAAACAGTCCGGGAGTTCAGAGACGGGCAAAATCAAAGCAGTGAAAACAAACTCATCCGCCGGATGGGTGGTCATTATTCTAAAAGCTGCCCTTGGCATGCATACAGGGTATGATAGTAAAGTCAAAAGAAAGTGGATTTAGTCTTAAAAGTTAATGTCGTTTTTTTTAAATGCGAATGTCCTAGATAGGACCTGTGATATCTCCTTAATAAAGTGAGGCTGCAATGAAGCCATTGATGAAATAAGACTGGGGAGTGTGGGGGAAACCTGTCCCTCTTTTTAAATTTCCTTTCTTTGTATACTCACGGGAGAGAATGACACTGAACTCAGTCACTCAGGGAATTCCAGATACTGGCACTGTCAGCAGCTGGAGTTGTGTCCTTTGAGTAGGACCGGTTTCTTGCCGCGACATTCCCTCCTGTGGATTTTACTGCCTCTCATTCCTATTATCCCATGACTCTAATAAAGCCCGGCCGTAACTTTTGATAACAAAGCAATGCAAAGATGTAAAATAATGACGGCTGATAAAAGGTAGGAAAAAATGAATGAACCTTGAAGACAAATCCAGCAGCCTCTGCAATGGCTTAAACTTTTGGCTGCTTTTTGACCTGTGACACTGGATGTCACAGGTATGTATGGTGGCAGCAAAATATAGTTCCTATGCATTTATCTTTAAACTTGGGAGGAAAAACTACATGGAAGACTAAATAATGCTATACAGTACTTCAGTTCTGAAGAAAATGCAGCTTGTACCATTTCTTAAAGCCAGCTGCTATCCATGCCTAAGCTCTTTGTTACAAAAAGGTATTCCTGAAAAAAAGCAACAAATATCAGGGATGGAGAGACTACACTGCAGCAGCTACTCTGAGTCTGAAGCTCTTCAGCACTGCGCAGGGGGAATTACTCACAAAAGCAGAAAAGGGGCTATTCAGGGAAAACCTCCTGTTGAGGAGAGCTGTAAGCATGACCTTATGGGGACAGGGGAGGATGAATGACTGCTTCAATCTGGATGAACTGGACAATGTACTATAAAGTAGAATTGCTTTAAATTTGGAGGAAGGCGAATGAGGATAAGCAGTATTAATCTATGATTTGACACTGTGTGATGCACTGAAAAAAAATGAATTATTATTCAAACTCTAAAGTTCCATAGTCAGATTTAACTTCCTCAAAAAACAAACAAAAAACCACACAAAAATCATATAACCTTGGTCAGCTTTAGGAAACAACAAAGGCTTGCCCTAGTTAACGTAGTAACACAAGCCACTTTAAGAAAGTTGGCCCTTAAGTAATCTTCCGTTTATAAATTCTAGTGCAGTGGCTGGTAACTGATCTGCTGGAATTACAGTGCTGCAAAACTCTAGCTCATGTCTCTGGCCGTGTTTGTTAAAACACAAGCATCTCAAAAACTGAAAAGCATTATTGCCATCAGAAGTCATGTTACCTTTCTGATCCAGACTTCAAATTTTTGATTTCTACTAAGTAACTTAGTCTGTGCAATGTCTGAGCACATGAACACTGATAAACTCACGGATTTCATTGTTTACATGAAAGAAATCATCATGATGAATCCTGTTTTCCACGATGTGGCTAAGCTGTTTCTTCTAGTAAGGCAGAAATGCTACGGTAGCCAAATCCTCAAGATAGAAGAGATTAAGCAGGTTTTTAACTGGGTGTCATACTGCATTCCCCTTTTGCAGGAAAGCTGTAGTATCTGAAAGGCCAAGGAAGTTAAAGCATGGCTTGTCCTTTTCAGACCCTGATGCTATTCCCTCGGCCACGAATCACAAATTCGTGAAAAAAACAAGCCTTTGTTAACGTCAGTCCATTTATAACTCCTTGTTCAGCTGGTGGCCTTCCAGCACCGTCACTGCACAAAGACTACATCTTTATTTCTCACTTCAGCATTAAATACTCTCATACTTCAGCACATCCCCCTCCAAACCCTTCCCCTTTCCCAATTCCCAACTTGGCCTCGGTGGGCCACCTTCTGAATGGCTGCTATCAGTCATCTACGTAAGAGCTGAGATGGGCAAGTGGGTAGGATTCAGCATCGCATGCAGGTTTGGGTGTAAAGCACAGAGAGGAACGCCTAAATTAAGGACCTCGGAAATCACCGCTTTGTTCTGAAAATGCTTTCTTCAGCTTGTGAACTAAGAACTAGCATTAGCAGCCTGGAATGTATATAGTTATCAAAGCTATACAAGTTGTAATAACTGGGTGATTTTTTCTGGTAGCAACCCTCTCTCAAGACACAGAGGAAAACTGTGGCATCAGTCACAAGGAAATAGAAACAGTATTTTTTCTTGTTCCCCTTTCGAGCACCTGAATCACTTGAAACCATGGGGATGAGGTGGTAGATACTTGGCTAAAGGCCTTTTAAGTGAGAGTGAAGGAGGAATAATGGAGTAAAAGCCTCGATAGTCTCTCGCATTGGTCAGAATTTGCAAATCACTTGGCTCTACTCTAGGTTGATCTTTACCAAACTTAATCAAGTGTGTACGCGGAAACCTTCTCACTCTGTTTGCTCAAATGTGTGAAGGCGACTGCGTAAATTCTAGTATTCCCATCTTTTCTTGGTACCTGACAGTCTAATACTGGTTTCACAGTAGTAGTGGTAACTAGCCTTATTTTCTTTAGGAAAGGGGAAAAAAATTAACTACCTTTTTGTGAAAGTATGTTCACATATACTGCTTGTGGCAAATTCTATTTTAAAATACTTCTTTGCACACTCTCTGGCTATGGTGAAGCTGCCTAAGGCACCTAAAAATTAAAGCTAATCTGTCAGGTCCTGAATGCAATTTACTGTGTCTCAGCCTTGAAATAAGACCTTTCAGGCGTTTTGTCTCCGAAGATGGAAACGAAACGAAGCGCATGATACTTCTCTAAGTATTGCAACTCGTTAAGTGCAGTCATGGTGGCTAAATCTCAGCCTGCGCGGGGCTCCAGACACCAACCAGCTGGCACCCAGTGAGAGCTGTACACTGCAGGGAACTGCCGTGCTGTTATTTCACGCTACAGACACTCCTCTTCTGCCTTCAGAAGGTTTCATCAGTGAAACAGGAACCTGTTCCTTGGCCTTTTAATAGGCGAGCCTAATCCGTATTACCCTGAATGCAAGCTAAGGGTACCTAGTAAGACAGCAGTCAGTCTCGCTGCAGAGATGCAAAGAATTCTTTCCCTTCTGTCCTTCACCGACAGTTGCTTTACGTCTCATTGTGCAGCAGGACAGGGTAGCTGAAAACATTAAATACATCAGTGTCCTATGTATGCAAGAGCTTTACTCAAGGTACATTATCACGTGGAAAATGAACTTACTGGTAAATGCAGTAATGGTGTATTTATTAGACTAGAGACTGAAAATTTGCAAGCAAATGGGCCTACTGAAAACCGGACGGTCTTTGGTGCCCCTCATGGGAAAAAACAGCTGCCGGACTGATGGCTGGGAGATAAGAATTGCTGAGTTCAGCTGGAAATTAAACAACTATTGAGTATAAAATGTTTGCATAGCATCAGGGAATACACCAATAAAGCAATGCTATTGCAATAATACACTGAGTTGGTATGAATATTCTGTCTTCACTCACGCAGGCTCCTACGTTTCACCGGCTGGTGAAGCCTCGCTGATCATCAGGACAGGGTAGTCGGCAGGTGGTAGCCACTTGGCAGTTCCTAGTTTGGCATAACCAAATCCAAAGCAGAGCACAAAAGCCTGGGCATCTGGAGTTGCCTTGTAACCAGATAAGGCTGCTCAGCCTGCATGAAACACAGCTGCTCCTCTTCCACAGTGACTGCTCTAGCTCTTACAGAATTAAGAAATAGGTGGAAAACAGCAACTACTGAGTCCTGTATTCTGGACTTTCATTCTTTCATATAGGGAATTTTCCCTGTTACACTGGCTTCCTTGTTCTTGATCAGGGTTTTTGTCTTATCTCCTAGGTGCTTGATGATTAATTATAGAAGATAACCAAGCAGATGATGACTGGAGATTAGGCAAATGATGGGATGGCTTGCAGTAAACTCTCATCAAATGGAACAAAGACTTTCCTCCTCCCCTCTTCAGGCTGAAACTAAATTATCCCATCACAGGGACCCAGCAAAAGAAACCCTGTGACTCTGGAGCCCTCTCTGCTGTTTTAAGACTGTGATGGGGTCCATCTATTGAATCTTGCAAGATCAGCTAAGGAGCCTACAGTCCCCAGCAGTCCGTCCCACTTTTCTGCCAACGGTTGGGGCGAAATAAGAGATGCACAGGCGAACATGTTAAATGCTGCAGCTTAAAACTTCTGATCGTTATAACGTAAAGCCCCCCACTTATCTATAACTACACTCTGCATATGATTAGATACTTATAAGATACATATTTATAATTACACACACTATACGTTAATATATAAGATGAATATAACTGCAAACTGATGGTATCTTATGCTGTTGTGCTAGAAGAAGTAAGCACTAGAGAGCTGACAGAATGCCTGCCCCTTCCTAAGGGGCTGATGATAAATTCCAGCAAAAGAAAGAAACAAGACAGTTGCCAACAGTAACTCCTTGAACTACAGATGCTCATCAGCAGGAGCCCTTAGAAATCAAGCTGTATTTTTTCCCTCGTCAAAAGAATAAGTTCAGATATGAATCTAAATATTACACTCTATTTACGAAAACTGTAACATTTTATTATAGAATATAAAAAATGGCCTAATATATAATGTAGAAAGTAATATTTTAGGTAAGAAATATTTTAAAGCTATCATTATACTCCTTGATTATGGACAAACCTGACTGTAAAGCAGGTGACATTTTGACATGTATTGACACACACATATTCAACTCTCAGGCCCAAACATATAAGCCAGTAAACTGACTAGGTGTTTGCTCCTAAGTACATTAAATTTAAACTTCCAATGAGATTTAAATCTAATGCAGGTTACCTGGCATTTGATTTTGGTTACCACAACAGAACTGATGCACATCAACTTGTTCAGCTTAAGTGCCTGAGTCTTCACTTTAGTTGAAACATCATGGCAACGTTGGTTTTTTAAAAAAGGGATTTACAGTTTTTACTAGTTTGTCTGTGGTTTCTAACACGTAAATCTGAAATTTGTAAGCCTTGCACAAACCACACTCATGTAAGTGTAAATGTGAAAGCTTTCCCCCTACTCTATCTTTCAGTCTCCTATTGGAATAGAAAGGAATGAAAAACTGCAGGGCAAACTTGAACATCTGTATTTTGTTTCTTAAGTGGTGTCTGCTAATTAAATACAAGATAACGTTCTACACAATTAGCTTCTCCCCTTAATCAGTCTGCTTATTAATGAAAACTGCTACTTTCCCCGTTTGTCCGTAACTGCGTGTCCATTGAAAAAAAAAAAGCAAAGCAGCATTGAAATTCCTTTTATAACAGCACTGGTGAGCTTTGAGCTGTTTCTAATAGAATGCGTGTTAAAACTGAGGAGTCTCCTGCTGGACATTAACTTGGTGACAGAGGGATGCACGTGGCGGGGTGCGCACGGCATGTCCCCCTTGGCACCTCGAGCCTGTCTTATTGGTAAGGGAAAACCTGTTGTAATACATAGAGCACTCAAGGATACGAAGATACAACCGGCCACGTGGCTTGCTGACACTTTAGTTAGCAGGAACCACGCAGCTAACAGGAGCTGGTGTTTGGAAATGTATCCCCAAAGCACCGTGGTCTGTCCCAGCCGAGGCTGCTTGAAGACGACGCTGAACTGAACAGCGTAGTTCGCTAATTACTGCTGTCAGAGCTGATTGCTCCTTCCCTGGTATAAACAAACAAGTAAGTACAGATGATTCTGGGTCATTTTTAGTGATGGCGAGCTAGGGAGCCTTCACAGTGGTCTCTGAGAAATTGCTTTCTCTGATCAGCATCTTGCGTGCTCCTCATGCCGTGGTCTTGCTTCGGCCATGCTTTTACCCCAAGGGCAGCAACTTGAACAGGGCTGCTCGCAGCTCTTAACCAAGACACCGCTTCCCTTCCAAGCCAACCGAGACCTGCACAGATGCCACCACTTCCAGTCCCCTCAGCGAGTCAGACGTGCCATTTTCCCTGGCGCTGCTTGCGCAACGGACGGCCCGCTTTCAACACGCAACTTCGCCGCCTCGCGTAGGGTTTGCGCGCAGACGCGCCTGTGAGGGCACAGCTGCGACCGCCACGCCGGGTGGGCAGCAGCAGATGCAAAGAGCGAGCTCGTGTCCTCCCAAAGGAGCCCCTCTGCTCATCGCTTTCATCTGGCAGAGCGCTAACACGAAATCAGCCTGGGAAGCCCTGCAGCTCGGAGGCAGATGACCAAATGCTAATCGCGTGGCTGCCAGCAGCTAACATTAGCCAGGGAAAAAGGATCTTAACTGACTGCAACTTCTGTGTCATCACAGCAGGCTTGAGGAAGAGCTCAACTGGGAAATGGAGACAGAATTAAAAAAAAAAAAAAAGAAACAGGTAATTTGGCAGTAGCTGTGCCCTACAGGCTACCTTGGAAAACCCCGGACTTCTGCGCTGCGGTGTCTAACCTCAGAGACACCGCCACTCTTCTAAGAAAAACCCTTGCTGAAGCGCAGCCTGTTTGCTGTTACTCCTGCTGAGTAAGGCAGGGCTCCCTTGAGTAGCTTACTCCTCCCACAGCCTGTCCCTCCATGCACGGCTCACAGGCGAGGGAACGCTCTCCCCTGACCCAGCAAACCTTTGCTGCAATGGAGAAATGCAGTAATTTAGCACCTGGACAAATTATTTTGGGATTTCTGCACTGTACTGAGGCTGACACATCCCACGACCAAAGGGATGTGTGCTACAGATGCACCAGTTTTCTTTCTTGGGAGTCTGTGTCTTCATTTAGTTTACAACTTTGCAATGATCTCAGGGCTGAATTGTAGTGTCATCTAAACAGGTCTAGCTTTGAATCAAAATGTTTAGCTCTTCAACAGCCTTATCTGGCAATGGCAGCAAAACTAGCATTTGGAGCAGTGTCTCTACTTATATATAGAAAGAAGCAATTTTTCCTGAAGTGTCTAATAGCAATGAAGTAACAAATAATGGCAAGCAGCAATATGCACACTCTTTAAGCCGAGAGTAAATTACCAAGCATGCCTTATTTTCTAAAAACAGAACCAGTTCATTTTAATTGTATGGGCAATATTCTTCAGCTGAGTCTCTCCCCTCTGCTATATAAATTTTATGTTCAGCTACATAGCCACGAAACAGGGCTGTTGGAAGAACTACTGCTTAATTACAACCAAACCCACATCAATATGAGTAATCACATCAGCTCTGTTACATATTGGGAGTCTAATGGCTTCTACTTACAGTCTTGCAGCTTGTCTACAATTATTTCACTAAGCAATACAACTAATTCCCATTTTTTGAAGAAGCAGCTTTAATACCCGCCTGATGCTTCCAAGCCATGGTACAGTACTTAGGACCACACTCGGCAGAACGCATTTGCATGCTGCCCAGTCAGCCTGGGAAGGCTCAACTGCAGATCCCATTAAGATTTAAACTAAAAACAAAGTTATGTTTCTTAACAGAACTATGCTTTTTTTTTTTTTTACTCTGACCCAACACTGCCGCTGTCAACAAGGGTGAAAAAGTGCTTCTGCTGTAATAGTACGTTTACAGCACTTCTAGTGCAGGCATGACTGGTCTGTGGAAGGAGGTAGGACATTTTTCTGCCAACTCTATGAAATAGCATGTCTTCAATGACTGGGAGGTTTCCCAGCATTTTACACTGGGAGGGTACTTTCCTGCACGGTTGCTGCTCATACTAGAAGTTTCATTGTTATTTTTTCCAGTGGTTAATGGACTTCCTTTATCTTTCCATCCTCTGGAATCCTTCTATAGATCATGCGGTATGGAGAATGGATTCACATGCCATGTCTAAGTATTTGACTTGTTTTGATCTCTTGGTCAGCCTGGGAGCCTGTTTCCCACTTTCCTTCTGATCCCAAAGGACAAGATGTTACCAACGGTGATGCCACCACCCTGACTGCCATTTGTTGCAGTCGAGCCTCTCCAGAAAAACAGGAATGAGCGATGGCCATGGGAGCTCTGCTACAGTGGCCATCTGACTTGGCTGCAACAGATGCAAATTTGAAGTTCAGTTCCTTAGAAAACTGTGGCACATTATAACTTGAGCGAAACCGATGTCTACTGAGCTTATGTGCCGAAGCATATGCAGGCTCAGGCCCTTGAACTCAAACTGAGTCTTTAGAGCTCATGTGTCTATTTTTCCACTCTGCCCGTTGACAAGCAATCCTAAGAATCTGTCACTAGTAGGCAAAAATAGAAACAGGACAGGAAAAGCTATGGACCTCAAAAGTGTTTCTGGAATTTCAGTGCGGACAAATCTCTCATGATGAGCTTAAGAAAGAACTGTCCTTGAAAGTACTATGGAGAACTTTTGGAAAAAAAATCCTGTAAAGTTACAAACCAAAAGCCTATTGCAGTAATCAAGAATTCCTCTGCAGAGGATGGTGATGGTAATTTGACAAGCTCATGATCTATCAGAACTCAAGTAAGCTGATAAATGGTCAGAAGGGTTAAGAAAATAGTTCAGAGAAAACTTGAGATTGAAATAGCATTCTCAGAACAATTTATTAAGTGGTAAGATTTCTCCTTTGTGGGTCTCTGACAACACTGATAGACTTCAAGGCAGGCTCCAGCTGTAGAGAACATAAAGTAACATTGGCCTGGCACAGCACACAAGAGAAAACCTCCACGGTGTGTGAAGGTAGATAACACAGAGAGCCGTGGAAAGTCTCCAGACAGTGGCCAATTCAGTGGAAGCAGAAGTCTGCCTTCATTGCATGCTGCAGGAAATGCAAGTTAGAGCCAGAACCGTTGGTCTCTAAGCCACATGAAAAGAGTTTGAGCTTAAGCCTAGGAAATTAAAAGACAGCAGAGATGCCACTTTGGCTCATGCAATTCTATCTTTGATGGTAGCCAGTTGTAGCTGTTTAGGGAAAAAGTATAGGCAATAAAGAGCAGACAAAACCTCCTAATTCAGCTATGGATGGATTGAGTCGCTTCATTTTCAACTGTGAAATATAACAGAGAATATCGCATCCCACTTGGCCAGGTTGTGACTAGGGGGTGGGGATGGTTACAAATACTTCAGGCTTGTGTACTGTAAGGTTTCCTTTGATGTAAATTAGTTTCCCTTCATGCACAGGCCACGTGCAACTCGGTCGAAAAGGCTCTACACTAAAATGAAGGGAGAGAGAAATTATGCCAGTCCTCTGTTACTCAACAGTAAATTTATGAACGTGGGGAGGACAGAGTTACAAAGCAGCCAGCTACCCCATGGAAATTATGCAACACTGGGGATAAAGAGAAAACCTGTCTGGGGTACGTACAGATTCAATTTTAGGACTCCGAGGACTGTATCCTAAAACAACTGCAGCATTTCCCACTTACTTTTTTAGTGTGAGGAATGACTTTTTCTGCGAGAAACTTATTTTCTAGGTTCTCCTTGGCTTTTGTCCTGCTAGTGCAGGTACTGAGGAGAGAAGCTGTCACGGCCCCGAGGGCAGCGCCAGCCCTGACCGCCCCTGCCCACCTCCCAGAGCTCCCCCCACCCTGCCCAGGGCCCAGGACGCCATGTCACCCCCCCGGGGCCCTCAGCCCCTGCCCCAGTGACCCCAGCAGGGCCGCTCTCCAGCTC
>JAVJGG010000030.1:3969666-3995791 GCA_035590195.1 Aviceda cuculoides
GGCCCTCAGCCCCTGCCCCAGTGACCCCAGCAGGGCCGCTCTCCAGCTCCCCACAGCCCTGCCCGGCCCGGCCGTGGGTCCCGCTGAGCCAGGCCCACCCACGGCCCCACATCCCAGGACTCCTTCGGACACCGTGCACGGATCACAAATCTGCTAATGACTGTCACGGACAGACGTATGGCTGCTAATGCAAGTCCGTCCCAAGTGGGAAGAGGGTGGCTTGACCAGCTCCAAGCACTAATGTAAATCCGTCCTCTGCAGAAACAGAAGTTGGATCTACCCCGGTCGTCTGCTCCATTATTTGCTACCATCCCCACCACCTGCATGAGTTTTCTTCCACAACTGCCTGTTTGTTGCTAAGAAGACATGTGCAGAAACAGTTTGCTTGGGGAAGATGCACTGTACGTATGTGTGCAAGCCGGTTGTTTTGAAAAAGCTGCAGGCTGAGCAAAATTTCTCCCTGAATGTCAGCTCCTTGCAGTGCTCCCCAGCTCAGACAAGGCTTTACATCCTTCTGTCAGTGCCGCACCACCTCTGAGATTGCCCTTTTTAGTTCATTTTGAGAGTAAACAAAACCAACACGCATGAAAGTTCCCCCAGCATGGAAGACCAGTGCCATGCGAGGCAGGAGGGAACAGCTACGGTGGTTTCAACACGTGCTGCCTTTCCCACCGTTCACAGTAGATGAAGGATGCCCGGGGACAGGCTGCCATCCCACTGCACGTGAGACAAATGCGGCTTTTCATTTTCCTGACGCGCTGGTTACCAGAAGTTTTGTTCATTTAAAAGAAAAGAGACAAAGAGAAGCAGATGTCTGATAACTCCTTGCATGTGGAGGCTGACTTGAAACGAAAAGTAGTGAGAATTAAACAGAATAACTCTAGCCCTTAAGACATCTAGCCTGAGTTAATGATAGCTGATTTTCTTAGTACTCCAGTCTTATGATCACAATCCCTCCTCCAGATAAAAGCAACAGAGCTTCTTAAGAAAAGACAACTCACCTTTCTTGAACTGCTAGTGTTTTTAGAATTAGGTAGAGGAGATAATTTTCTGGTTGAGATGAAAGACAGAGAGTTGAACAAAGGTTTCTTACCGTTAAGGACAATGCCATGCAAACAAAAGTGAACTTCTTGATATGTGTCGCTGTGACGGTGCTGTTGGTGTTCACCAATTTATTGCTGGGGTTATTCTAGGGTAAGAGAAAGAGATAACGAGCGTTAGCTTGGCTCCAGACTACTGGGAGGCTGATGGCACCACGGTCATGTGTTGGACCTGACTGTCTGTGCCCGCGCGCGTCTGCCTTTGCTTGTTTGCTTTTTAACCTAGAGCCTTCTGCGTACTTTGTACCACCGCAGAATACCTTCCGCTTAAACTGACAGCAACTGCTCCTACGGTCACTGACGGCTGTGTAACCATCTCCCTACTTTTCTAAGGAATAAGTCCTATTTAAGAAATTCAGCTTTGAAAAAGGGTGGTAGCTCTTTCTAAGGAAACTCCGCATGATTTTTTTTTAACCTTAGTTTAAAGTTTGTAGTGTGTTTTCACAGGAAAAATAGGATTTCGTTCCCTTTTACCACAGAGTGGTACCAAATCCATACACCAATGCAAGCACCCTTACTGATCCAATTAGACGAGTAGGTAATATAAAGCTCCTGGAACAGGTGGCTCCGTTAATGCAGTTTAATGAACAGAACATAATTAGGACTGTTAGATGTTCCACCTTGAACATAGGCTCCGTATTCACATCGCAGCAAAGTTTTATTTCAAACAACAACAAAAGCCCTCTTCCAAATGTCTAATATAGCAAATGAAGCTGAAGATTTAAAATTGCCCTCAGGGAACACATAAAAACAAACTAAATGGTCTGTAACAGGACAGGATGGGATAGCAAAAGCAGGGCACCATTAGGAGCCCTGTAGCACTAGGCTGTTGGGTCATCTATTGCATTTACCCTGGGGCTGTTTGAGATAGATACACAAGTATGCGCCAACGCTGATAAAACCTGTACCATGAGATGTAGTACAACATTTATTCATCCTTGATGTAACTCAGGTAAAAAGCGGTATCCGTCACAAGGTCAGTCTCTTTTACTGAAGTTACTCGTAAGAGAAACAGGAACTTAGGCAAATCCATCTTGGGAGGGGACAAACTGAACGTGAGCTTTGTGAAGGTACACCATTTCAGACTCGTTCAAGTGGTTGATGGAATTTTGCAATTTAAAGCTTTTGCGGTGATCAGGACAGCGACGGCACCTAGAGAGCTCCATGCTCCTCCCTGAATATCTGCTTGGAAGTTTGGGTGCACGAAGATGCACGTAGGCAACCCAGACCCTAAAGCAGGAAGCTACTCCCACATTTGCCCTTTTTGGGAACAGGTTATGAAAACTCTCTGGAAGCATTTTTTTCACGCACCTATTCTTAACTCTTGTGTTGCTGAAGTAATACTTCATTACTGTTAGTTTTTATGTATGTGAGGATAGGCCTTGCTTACATCGCTCACCAGTGGTCAAATGAACTCTGCTGCATGGCTCAACTTTCCAACAAACAAGGCTAAAATAACAGAGAGGAAGGAAAGCACACCCAAAAGGACTGTGAAGAAAAAGGGCTCTCGTTTGTTCCTACCTTGCCGCTGCTAACTCTGCCCTTGCTCTATTCCACCCTTTGCTCTAACTCTTGACCATGTACTCTTTATTCCTGTCTCCTGCACACTATTTAGTTCTTGGATCAAAGCACTATGCAGATTATGGAGAAGAAAAAAGACTATCCATTCCCACCTATTAATCAGATAAATAGCGTTCACAAGTCCTCTCACAGTTGGTGGTGCTGCTCTGAATCAGATGGCACAGTCCACTGAGAGTAACGGCATTATCACCATATAAAACAGCAAAGAGAGCACAGAACTAGGATACGCCTGGTTTTTTTTCAGAAAATCAGTGGTAACCCTTAACCTGAGTGTAGCTGCTAGGCCATGAGTTTGCTCTGGACACAGCCTTATAAAAGACTGAAGCAGGACCATGCATCTCTCTTACAAATGTGGACAGAGACAACGATTTCTCTGAGGAGACAAGAATCTGACTTCTCCATTAGAGCCACTGATGAGGGGTCTACTATCTGGATCCCAAATCCCATCAGTCGGTTAAGGCAATGCAGCGTGCTTCTGATGACCATCAGCATTGCCAGCTTTCTGAGTAACTGACAAAAGAAAACGGGAGTTTGCATATATGCAAACTGTTTCAGCATCTGAAAATCACAATGGAGGCTTTATAGGGTCTGGAAATAAAAAGTGCTTCTATCCAGACGCTTCTGAGAAAGCCTTAGCTTAAGGAAACAAAGCTTTCAAAAGGCACAGTGACATGCAAATGACGTGTGACCAAGGGTAAACCAATTCTCACAGCAATCTAAAAAAACCCGCTGTGGGTTTCTGGTTTGGTATTTATTGTCTAAAAGGTACAGGGGAGGCATTTGCACACACGCTTGCCGGGATGAGATACCCTTTATACTGCTGCTACCTCACTTAGCACATTTTATGCCAAATTGCTCTTAAAGCATGCAACTAAAATCCCCAGTATATTCTTTTTCAGCAATTAGGTAAACTGAACCTATCTGTGCCTTACCCTAGCTTTTTCTTCCTCACATTTGTTCCACAAGAGCTCTATGAGAAGATGCCTTTTAACTGAAATAAATAAACAGACAAATCATGGTCTCATCCTGTCACCACTAAAGTTGTCAGTACATCTTCCACCAGCTAAATGAGACCTGAATTTAGGAGTCTTAATTGCTGTTAATTTTGCTTGGCGATAGTGCATTTGATTGCAGCTCTTAACAGATGAGGTTAGTAGCCCCTGTGTCTCCTGTCTCAAACCATTTTTATCTTGCAGTTTTTTGGTTTTGCATCTGCAGCTCCTTTTCAGCAGCATGACCTTTGAGAAAGCCTTCATGTTTTATTTTACCTGACAGGTCAATTTAGCTGTACACAGGCAAGTTACAAAGTTATGACTGATTTGACTTTGCCTTGTTTTGTTTTTAAATTCTCCTTGGAAATATGGTGGATCATATCAAACAGGGCTTGCTTCAGTTAATTACATCCCGGAGCAAGGAAAGATTTTTTTCATCAGTATTTGGAACCACAAAGTTCAGTTACTAATTGGTAAATAAAGGGAAGGAGAGGATCTGGCATTTGAATTAGTGTCACAGGACATGACTGTTCTTCGCACAACGTACGGGCTAGTGAGTGCCAGTTCTAAAACAGAGCGAAAAAGAAGTCTAAACAAAATTAATGTTGGTTACATATTTACTCTGTGCTCAGTTCCAGGAGTAGTCCTTGCATTCTTACATAATTATGTGATTTGCCAACAAAAATCTTCAGTCTTGGTCAGCTAAGTCAGTACTACTAAAATAATGTATGTTATCTGTGTTACTGTCAGTCTATGAAACAACCTTTGCTAAATATTGACATAAGCAAATGAACCCAAATCCATTTGAGACATACCAGAGAATCTGGAGCAGACGTGAGCTTGCTCACTCACTGATGGACACTTTGTGAGAAACCACTTCATTGGCCAAGTAGCTACATCATAGTAAGTAAGTGAGGACTTTTTTTTAATCCTTAAAAATACATCACCTATCTATTCAAAAGGTAGCTTAATACCCTGTAACACACAGCTAAGGTTAAAATCATATATCAGACAACAGCTTGAAGCCACCAAAACCCATTCATTTTAACTAGGATTTTAAGAAAACCTTATCAGTGGGACAAGGAACAATAGGCATCAAAGCAAAAGTAAAAAGAAGTGAGACAACAGACGGCCATTAATACAGCCCTGTTTAATCTTTGGCTAGTTTATTTTTTAAAGAATCTGTTACACTTGATTATGGACCCATGAACTAACTTTCTTCATATTTGTTTGTCAGAAACCGAAGCCATCCCTAAATTAAAATGTAACAGAGAGAAAGAGGAGGACCACGCACGGGAAACCACGCAAAAGGTATTTATGACACCCGTAACGTGGGCACCCACCTTGTCAAAAGCAGGGTATACTGCTCTGATCTCTGTCAGCCAGCCATACGGCATGTGTCCCACAGGATACGTAGCTGTCAGAATCGCCACTGCCTATGGAAAGAGACAGGGAAACGTGAACTTCAAATCTTTGAACAGAACAGTTAAACTAACACAGGGTGCCACCTTCCACCAGTATCACCAGATTGACTTCGACACAGGGAGAAACCAGGCAGGCAACTGGAAGCTGTTTGTTTCAGGAAGACCGTCAGAGTAGCCATCATTCGGCCCGGCCTTTTAAGCTTACGAAATCTTTCGTGCCATGAAGCTACATCACTCGGCTTTGTCGTTTCACCATCACTCTGATACTCTGGGACAATAGTTAACTCGAGCTGGTTAGTAATAGTTAGTAATAGTTAACTTGAGCTCCGTCCCACGCTACTCCTGAGTTATTTTGCCTGCAGATACCTGAGTAGCAGGACGCCTTACAGCTCACAGTAGCTTCGGATCACATTTCATAATTTTAATTTATATACTTTTTAATTGGTTATTTGTAAGTAAAACAGTTTTAAGACAGACAAGACAGACTACAAAACAGTAGGCCTCAGTGGCTGACTGACGTTGGACATCAAACTGACTGCTCTGGGGCAGGAGGCACTTACGTGACAAAAAACCCCAACAACCTCTCCCCACTTCGGTGCTCGTCAACGAAAACCAGACAAAAAATAATTCCAGGTGACCGTTTTTATCATGAGAAACAACTCACTGCCTGCATTGTAAAACTAGGCCCTTTCGCACTTTCACAAGTACAGCCAAGAGGTACATCAAAGACATAACCCCCCCCTGCACATTAAGGTATGAAAGATTTTGCTGATGTTTCTGATTCCTGAAGAGAAAGTCCAAATACAAGTATTCATGTCTTTCACGTAGGGAAGGTGTTTAGGGAGAACTTCCTGCAGCTTGGAAATCTACTGTCACCCCAAGTTTTCCAGTCCTCAGAGCTGAAGTGTGGATCTGCACTGACAACTGCCTGACTCTCTTAATTCCAGAAGTCAAAGTGTTCGACTGCTTTTTGGCTGCAGATTCAGATCTGTTACGATCTGCCTAAATCCAGATTCATTTTACATCTGGCGATGGCAGCGTTAAGAAAGACCTTTTTTAACTACTGCTTTCTCTGTTTTACTCCTAAACTTTCAATGCACATTTTCTTGGTTATCATCTGAGCCCCTTTTCCCATTATAAATATAATTGCTGTCCTTGCTTGGTTAAAAGATCTATACAAACACAGGACCATATAGCTAGCTAATTTGTTCTAAAAAGAGGGAGGGAAAGTAGTGATAGCCACAGACAAGAAGAGAGTGGGATAGATTCTTCCCTGCTAATAATAGTTTTAATAATGTTTAATGTACCTTGAAAAAGTAATCGGTTCAAAGAAAACAAATTGGAATTTTAAGACAGTAAACTTTTTTAATTTCAATCTCCTCTCAATATTGTATTTTCAGCAGAATTTCCATCTGTATGAAACCTAACTAGGTCAAATCAAATAAGGAATATAAAAGGTATTTTGCTTATTTTCACGATGAAGTCCAAAAAGACTGCAAAGACACAGTAACTGTTAAAGAAAACAATATTTCACTACCACATTTTGTACGCTAGATTCCATTTGGATTAAATTATTGAAGTTTTTAGCAGTGATTTTTCTTCCAGTATTTTCCTCAACTGGTGGGATGCCAAAATCTGTGCATGAAAGCTTTCCTACACGTCTAGAACCTGTATTTCACAGGTGAAAAAGTCCCCCATCAAAGCCAACCCCCAAAAAGGTACTCCAATCACCGGAACTGTGCTGGCAGTCCAAAGAGAAGCAGTGGGAGTTGGCCAATGCAAGTGGACGTGCTGTCCTCATGAACGTGCTACAGCCTAGCCCTTCACGGGGACATCCCGCCCACCCGGAAATTTGCTAATATTATTATACAGGGGACCTATAAAACTGAGGTGTATACTGATGTTCCAGACACTGGTGTTACCTGTGTTGCCAGCACCTCCCTTTTCAGAGGCGATTATTTCAGGAATCAGAGAAAGTTGAAAAGTGACCACTACTGTTAGTGTAAAAAGGCCAGCAAACCACCAGCTATGACACTTATTTGGAGTCATCCTAATAGCAACAAAATGCAATTGGCTAGCTGTGAAATGTGACGCATCTCAAATCAAAAGTCACCAAGAAATGCAAAACTGATCTCCGCTAACCTGCTCTGGCTCCCCTTGTACTGAGACTGCTATTAACACATAGACTGATCCCTGATTTACACCTGTAAAAGTGTTAACGTTTCTAAATTCTCTCTCCACAGCTGTTTATCTGCAGTCACTGGCAACTCCTGAGCGAGTGAAATACACGGCATCACGTATGACAAATTAGCAATGCTGAGAGAACCTTCATCAGGCATCAGCTGTTTGAATTTTCCTTTCCATTTAGTACCCTACAGCTTTGTTTTTCCTATAGAAAAACCATGAGAGATTTGCTAACGACTACGTGAATCTAGACATCCTCCCACCAAAACTGGCAACGAAGGTCCCCCAGACTTCTTAAGAGCTCACGGTGAGCGCTGCTGAAGGCTCTGTATTACAGTCACAAGGTTGGCTCCCATCAGCTGCAGGAGACTACTGGAGTGATCTGAAATTCCTCAACAGAAACAGGCTGCATTTCATATCCCAGCCAGGAGACAGATTTTTTTTACGTGCTTCCTTATGTCTCTATCCTATTCTGTGTGATGCACTGACTGCTAACAGTAGTTTCACATCAGTTTGCACAGCCGCAGATATACATGACAGGGAACAGCGGAACATGGGACTACTGACGACTGTCCCAAAATCTCTGGGATCTGAATGCTCCACACCATATGTACCTGTAGGTAGGGCATGAAAACCTGGGATGCGGGAACTGTTCAGTGAAAAAATTCTACCGGTCTTGTTGAGGGTGAGCTCCCACCGGGCCTGGCAGAAATGCTCATGGTAAGAGTCCAAGCAGTCTTGTTTTCAAGGATATAGAGAGTACTGAGCAGAAATGCATTTAAGACAATTTTTTCTTATCGGCACGGCTGAGAAGAGAAACACACAGGTAACTCCATGTGAATCATTGTTTGCAGTAATGGAGAGCACTGACTTTCTTACCTCTGTGGCTGTAGAACTGCCACCTAGGTCCCGGGAAACAAAAAGGTTGACAATGGGCCTACTTATTCGCTGTGTTGCTAAAATTAATGCCAAAGGCCACCAGAAACTCAGCATCTTCCTTATTGTAGCCTCTCCCTGCAACACACAGGAAAAAATAATTAAAAAAAAAAGAAGTGGGTTTGGAAAAAAACATTCAGGACTGAAACAAAAGCACAGAGAAAGGATTTTTGCTTTCCCCACCCATTGTCAGTTTGGTACATTCATTTCAATAGTGTTCAATATGAGGAGCCTAAAATATTTTTTCTCTCATGTTAGTAATACTGATTCAAAAGAAGCTGTGTCATGGATCTCAATAAATAATGCATAAAGTATCTATCTGCATAATTTGTTCTGGCTACCAGACAAAGATATGTGAAAACCGGTATGACATTCGAGGAAAAAGAGGAATTTTGTGACCTTCTTCCCTGTGAAATAAGGTGTCCACTTAGTTCATGCTGTGCTGTCTTACAGCTCAGCACAGAGGTGCTCAGTAGACAGCACATCCATACCACGGGAAGCATTGACTCACGTGCACTGCTGCTGGAATAGCTTCTACCCTGCCTCTTTAAATGAAAATGTTTTATCCTGCAGAATGGACAGAGGAGGCCCTCCATGCACAGTGGTTTAACATGCACAGTATTATAACATAAAAACCAAGTTTAAAAGTACTGAATTCAAAAAAGCACCAAATATTAAGACATACCCCCATTTCAGGCCCACTTCTGTCAGGAATGACATCATGTATGTTCCTGTAGTATCCGAGGCATAACGTGGTACATCGGACAAGTGCTCCCATGTATAAGGACAAGATTGGGATCAAGAGAGGTTCCCTGCACTCCAAGTGACTGTGAAGCAAAATGGCTACAAAAACAACCTACAGGGCAAACAAATAAATGACCAGTAATTTGTCTGTGTGTTTCTTCAGGGCCAACACATCTCCTGTCTGACTCCAAGCTAGTCCAGCTGAACCAAGAACCACGCACGACTACAGTTTCTATCTGACTTTGAGCTTGTGGCGTTTGAAACTTTGGTCAGGCCCCCCCCCCCCTGCATTCGGTTATAAAAAAGAGAAACACAAGAGTTAACATCAGACAGAAGCTCTATTCAACAGAAGGTATGCGCAGGTGTCAGACTAGGAGCCATAAAGAGGAGAAGGTTAGCATGAAAGTCTGGCAAGGTCCGGCAGCAAGCACGCGGCTGCCCGTCACCCTTCCCAGGAGAATGTGCTATTCTGATACACACTGCGGCTGGAGACATGCTTCTAGGGTCAGCTTCTAAGCCCTGGTTTTTTTTTTTTGGGGGGGGGAGAGGGGGAAGGGAGGCAGTGGCAATTAAAAAGCCAGATGTTTTAAAGTATTCACTTCAGCATTTAGAAGCAGGAAGTCTTATGTCATCCTAATTTTCAATTTCAGTATTTCAGCATTCTCTCTTCAGCTATCTGAGTGCCACATTGATGTAAATGAAACGGAAACTTTTGGGCTAATGAACAGTTCAAAATTCAGTCTCGTATTGAGACTGAAATTGCTCAATCCAGAAAATGCAAAGGAATTGATTAATATGATATTATTCTCTTCATTAAGTACAGAGCTGATGGTGTGCCTGTTAAATTCCAAGGTGTAGAGAGTTCTGGAGAGTCACAACTTTTTGTCTTCTGGATTCGCTCTTGCTCTGTGCAATATTTAGCTGAGAGAAGATGACAGGTGTCTTATTCTTCATAACCCTGGCAACCCACTCACCAACCATTGCGGAAAGGGCATGTGTGCCACGGCCAAAATAAGAATTTGTTTCTGTATTTAGCTGTATATGAACACACATGCATCTTGGGTCAGCAAACTTTGTAGGTCACGTCAAAACAAGAGCAGATACTGAGGGTTAAGGTCATTTACAGTAATTGGTTTTGTCTTCGGGGATTTAGTGCAGTATTGTAGAGGGGCAGATGTGCCAAACACAGAATAGCAGCTGACTGAATGGTTCAACCTGATTTATGGTTTGCTCATATTTAGTAGGAGGAAAATTGAACTAGATGCTGTTGACTTCATATTTCTTTTGATGTTGCACTGTTATCATCCTCTTTCTTACCCCGTCTTTACACCGTTCAGCTGCTAATGGGGCAATACAGCAACTGTTGTACAGGTGCTGGGACTCTCCATTTCATAATATTTTTATATATGGTTTAAAAAGAGGGCCGTATATTGGTTTTCAAATGCTACAACACTGGCCATCAGCAATGTGTATGAACGTTGTTTTTTAAGTGTGTCTACTACAAAGCAACAGGATAGTTAACGCTGCCCTCAAAAATGAAAGTTAACACAGATCCCTTCTGCTGCACTTCTGAGCCTTCACCTTTTGGACCAGTAATAAGAACAGTGCCATCCTGGCACTCGGAAGACGGCTTCCACAGCTGCATTTCACTGCATTAGACAGCATGTGCAAAACTGACGGGCGAACTGGAGAATCAAGCTTTCACTTCCCAACCTAAAGCCCCACTCAGGATTTCAGTGCAAGCGTGCGAAGCGTGGGCGAGGATGTACAGGGGGGAGAAAGGTCTATTTCAAAGCACTGTCAGCCTCAGGAGTGGTACCAGCCATTGGTGTCTTTGCCTGACCTTTCTTTTTCCCAGGTGTACACATGTATATATAATTTATTTCCCAGCCATGCAGCAAACAGGGTTATGGAGGTGCTGGAAGAGATGGCCCCAGCCCAAACAACCCTGCGTCCCTTCTCCTGACATTGGTTTGGGACTGACTTGATCCACTCGGGTGAGACCAACCTAAACCTCGGCTGTCAGCCAACAGCCTCCACACGACGGGGAAACAGCCAGAGAACAGCACACAAGATTATTTCCTCCGGTGTGTTGTTCACGGCAGAGAGAGAAGGGTGCCTCTGCGCAAAAGAGTTCCTGCTTAGGAAAACATTTCGTCCGTACCACAACGGAAACAGTGACTGCTAAGAGGAGTCATTACCTGAGCTATGACATCTGAGATGGAGGCACATCCCACCAGGAAACTGTACTTGTGTTTCAGCAGAATCCCAGCATGGGTCCATGCCTGCAAAAAGGAAAAAAAGGCAGAGAAGAGTTGGGGAAGTGATTATGATATTTGCGAATGATTTCAGGTGCCAGAATGTTGTTTTCTGGTTGTTACATTGTTCACAAACAACTTGTAAAGCTCTTTTCCACCAGCAGTACCTAGTGTGAACCTGGACAAACGTTAAGCCAGTAATGCAGAGAAAGCACTGCTGCCAGGGCTGCCAGGGAGAGTGGGAGTAAGTTTATAGGTTGTATAGAAATTTCTGAACAGATCTACTAAGAAACCGCCCCTTCTTTATAAAACAGATGCTGCACGGGATGGATTATCATACTAAATAATCCAAGGAAAAAAATGTTTATTCTTGTTCACCAGCTGGATGCACCTCTTAAGTGTAACATCCATTGGCCCACTGAGTTATACTGAGTCCTGTCTGGAAAAGAAAACTTAATGATCCAACTTCTTTTCATTGTCAGCTACTGTTTCAAGCAGACAAAGTGGTGGAGGCATGCCATGAGAAGGTTGTCCTTTACCAGTTTTACACAGAATTAGAGGCATTAAAGAGAGCTGCCGTATTTTTATGTTGTGCAGGCCACAGGCAGTAAGCCTGGTGATCTGGGAAGCAGCAGCCCACCCCATGTGTGGCTCTCTTGCCCAAGCATTTGAGATATACTGGACTCAGCTGTGCTTGCAAAAATTGGCAGTAAGAAGTATCTTTTCAACAAATTTGGTCTGAGAAAATATCAAGCTTATTCCTTGTGAGCTCTGCAAGTGATCTGGCAATGCATGGCAAATCCAACTCTTTCACTACAAACTGGAACGAGAGGACACATACAGGCAACCGGTGCAGCTCATCACAAGAAGACCAGTGCTTCCCAGCATGCACATACAGTAACTCTTACAAGGCAGCCGAGGTTTTTTACATTTGTCGCGATCTCTGGATGTTCAAAGTCCACCCAGATGCTTTTTCCAGGTAGCAGATGTGTCCAGATATATCCAGAGCTATTGCTTGCAAAGGACACACCTTCCTTCTGCACCCCTCCAGTTTCCCATCAGGTAACAGACTTTGTGAACTAAGGTCACCAAAGAAAAAAAATAACATTAATATTAAAATTCAGTTTTGAATCAGGCACTCACCATGGCATCCATAAAAGGGAAGGCAGCGAGATAAAGGAAGGCCCTCCGAGTTTTACTTCCCACTGATTCATCCACATGGTGCAGCTTATTGATAATGTAATACCCCAAATCGCTATATGCTGTAGAGACACAAGAACAGGAAGGAATAATAAAGGTTACATATGGACCCTGGGTGAGATACTCAGAAGTACCTGAAAGGCTGTGACGCCTAGGAGCTCAGACATGCATCCACTTAGCAAACAGCTGCAGGGGCTTCAGGATATTCCAGCCTCACCAGCTGCTGTTTATGACTACGGAGTGCTCTCATGCTTCTCTTTCAAGTCACCTTTGGCAGAGGAGTGATAACAAATGGCTGCGTTGGGAGATGGGGATAGCAAGTGCCGCATCTGTCGGCTAAACGAACACACTGGTACTCCAGAAAATCTACTGCTCTTTCCATAACTCAAGGCTCTTTGTTAGAAAAGCTGTTTTCACCAGGCATCGTGCATTTCGTGGGATGCAGCACCTTATAAATGCCGAAACCATCTATTGTCACTGCGTTCTCATGACATTACCTGTACACCCGCCCAAAGCCGTAAAAGGATACTATGAATTGTGAAGTTATGCCACAAATCTCTCATTATGCTTCTCCCTTACTCTGCCTAATGATCACCTCATTGCTGGGACCCGTCAGGGCACTGGGCCCCTTGCTGTCCAGTCTCTGGGCAGCCTCCACCAGCCTTATTTTCCTTCCTTATCTAGAGCCGGCATTCCAGGAGCCGCAAGTCAGAAAAGGGCACCGCTGGACATCGGGGGGTTGCCACTTCCGATGGCCGGGATGTTATTTCACCGTCCTGTTTCAACCCGAGACGAGAATTTTTAAGTATTGGGCAACACGCCTCTTGCCAGGTCTCTCTTCCCGAGGCGCTGGAAAAACAGCACAGATGCAGGGACCCACCACAGATCTCCCTACGGAACTGCTCACCTCCCTGTCAGTACCCCTGTTATCCAGCTCTTTTAGTAACCCCCCAGTCCTCCCCATGACCAGGAATGATGAAACACTAGCTATGGCTGGAGTCTCTGAACTACGAGGTCTTACATAATGTGCACAGTTAAATAATCCAAACAGTTTTTAACCTTTTATAAATGGATGTTCTAGTCCTGCATATTATTACTTAGTTTCCTCTATACACTTGTAATAGCTGTTAAAGGAACGATTAGGTTGTAAAGTCAACCTCCCCACACAAGTAATGGCAGAATTACATATGCCTGGGGAATCGTACCTCAGTTCTCTTCCACTTGTGTCTTTTCTAAGGTAATTATCTCAAATGTGAACATCTATCTGATTTTCCATTTATAACAACTCTATTATCATTGTACAGACCTTCAAATAGGGTATTCCAGAAAAGTTACCCTTTTCATGCATGCAGGTCACACAATCAGATTGACAAATGTTAACACTAGTCGTCCAATTCACTCTTTTTAGCCCAAAACTATCTCTCGTAACTCAATAACGGTGTTTGGAAGCAAATCAAGAGGAGTTTAAGTCATCATTGTTTTGTGACGGCTTAGGGATACAGCAGTTAAATGGTTAACAGGACTGAAAAGACTGTTTCAGTCCAAGCAAGTCGGTGTAAACAAGGTAGTAAAATAGAAGGAGGTGGTATGACAGCACTGGGAACAGGCACAAGCCTCATTCCAGATAACCAGGACTGCCCAAAAGATGCTAAAATGTTAAAACCACTCCCTTTCCCTATGCTGGTCCCTACCTATATGTCTTTTATCTGAACTACAGCTGTTAGACTCGCAGTCTTCCAGTTCACCCACTAATCCCCGAGTTGCTTGGCCGTCCTCCCGCGGCCACGTTTCCTTTAGAAGGGGGTTGGGGAAGAACTTTAAAGCAGGACTCCAACCCCTCCTCAGTTCAGGGAGGCCAGTTGTTTAAGTGTTTATGTGCTTGTTGCAGTCCAGTCACGCATCAAGCACAGCCTCTTTTTATTTTTGCATGAATATTAATACACCAATTTTTGCTCAGTATTTTGAAAACTCTCTTACGCATGGATTTTTGCATGGTAAGTCCTTGTGGAAAGCTGCTTTTACGGCAGGGCAGTACATGGATGTTTCTGAATCAACTTATTCGAATGAAGAAATTTGGAAGGCACGTGAGGCAAGGCGCCTGTGAGGGTCAGATTCATCGAGCTGTCTCTCGGGTTCCGTTGCAGTTGCTTTATACTTCTGCACAAACAGAAGTTCTGCACAAACACACCACCCTTATTCTCCACATGGGGACTGACAAAATCAGAGTCCAGGTGCTGGGGAACCTGCTCCTGTGGAGGGACCGTCACCAGCAGTGCAGTGCTGGGAAGGCACCACGCCGCAGGTGTCGCCCTCCTGCTCTCCATGTGCTTTGCCTGCTTTAAATGAGACTTTTAAAGTGTTTAGAAAGCGAGTAATGAGCTACGTTTCTGGCTCTAAAAGCCATTGAGGTGTTTACTTTTTTTTAAGTTTACTATCACAGAAAAATTCACAGAATCAGAGGGGTCAGAGGCTGAACTACTTTCACTTCTAGGAACAGACAGCTCACCACCAGGTTGTAGTTTATTGGCAGGGCACTCTCAAGGGACTTACACCACCACAGCCCACAGCACCACATTTTTAAGATTTCCAGGGATATCAACACTGTGCTCTGTAAGCTTTAAGATTGTTTTTTCTCTCCCCCATCCAAAAAAAAGTCTAACTGCACTTTTTAATGTGATTCTGATTTTAAAATCGTAATGGCTAAGCTTAAAAGCTGGGTTTAAAATAGTCAACTATTCCACACGTCAGTGAAAGCACACAATCGCTTTTGCTGATGTCCATGAATGTTTCCATGTTGTGGAAGGTGGCAAAGCTGAGCTACACGAGGACGCGGATCACACCTGAATGAGACGTGAACAGTGCGTGACAACAGTGCAGTAAGATTGTGAGGTTACAATAGCACAGGAATGTATATAAAGTATAGAGGCTGTTAATAGGTTTTGGAGGGCTTTAAGGATTTTGTTTAGCTGCTTAAAAGTAGTTGTTCAGGATAACGCAGAACCGTAGCCTGCTTAATGCTTTTGCTTCATGTTGACCTATCTCTGATTGGAGGAATGAGAAGATTCGGAAACCGCCAGAGCCAGTTTGAGCCAGAAAAAGGAGATATGGTAACAACTAGCCTAAAAAACAGGAAAGAGAAAGAACCCACACAGAGATGAGAAAAAGGACCCTGTGAGAGACAAGAAGACCCCAGACCCGAATATTATAATTGCACCAGACTGGTGTGAGGGGCAGGAATTTAGATTACGAGGGTAAAATTGCCCAGGGATTTTAGTATTTGGGGTCCCTCTGGTGAGACTCCCAGCTTGAGCTGTCTAAATCTGTGCACCGTAGACAGAATAAATGACGCTTTTTATTTTGAAGGCCTTGGTGAGAGATTCCGCTTCGGGGAACCCAGGGTCGAGCCTGAGGGAAGAAGGGCCCGAGGGCGAGCGTGGGCGCGTGAGGAGTGGGAAGGGTCACCCGTGGGCTCGCCGGAGTCGCCCGCTGCCAAGGGACTGCGGTCCGAGCGGGCAAAGTCCCGGGCGGTTGTGTGTGCCCGGCTCCTTCGTCGGTGCGTGAACGCTCGGGCAGCAGCTTCTCCCTTAACATCCATCGTCGGGAAGAAGGACTGGGAGAGCTGAGATTTACTGACGAACAGACAGGCATGTGTTTCTGAGCTGTGAATAAAGCAATTGCTGATGCAATTAGAACTTAACCTTGGCCAACCTCACAAACTTGTTACGAAGCGTGGTACAAAATTCATAACACAGACAACAGCTGAAGAGTATTACATGAATCTAAAGCAGATGGCTCTTCCCATTCCTTGCATCATTTCAACCAAAACAGAGAAGTCCAACTCCAAGACAAGCTGCCTGTTTGCTCTCCTCTAATACCTCATTTATTTTGATATGTCTATGGATTAGTTTTGCTACAGAATTTAAGCAGGGATTCTTGCTTTTGGCTTTTCCAGTTGAGTTTTAAGACCCAGAAGCTTAAGAAATTACACTGAAACCCACATACCTAATTGGGTCTCCTCACCCCTACACCGATTTCTCTAACAAGCCGATTACTAGCACATAGACTTCAGACATTCTTAAAACAACTGAACACACTCTTAATGATGCCAGCAGTCTCAAACAAATAGCTGCACCGTAATAATTTTGGAGCTGTCTACTACCCAGCATGTTATACTTACATCATAAAGAAAACAAAAAGAAATCCTCATAGGAAATGATACCATTTACTTCCAGACACAGAGCTACATAAGTCAATATTAGCTTTGCTGGAGAAAAAAACAATCCCAAAACATTTTTGGGTTAACGTGTGTTCTTTTTAGATGCATTCCATTTTCATACTTCACTGCCAGTTTTAAAAATGAACTTGGAGACTTAAGAAGTAAAAATCTATTCTGCTGCTTGTCAGAAAGATGGCTTACATGGACTAAACTGGTGCTGGTCAAGAGTTTGTCCAGCCAAGTGATTTTGGCAGACAGGAAAATGCCAAGTTGAAAAAAAAATAATAATTGAGTGGCAAATCTTCATTTGGAGATAGCACAGGATACATAGATTTCTTTGTCTTGGATTAGCCTGACTTAACACAGAAGCAAAAGCCTGCGTCCCCCTTGTGAAAGCTCAGATGATCAGAGTGTTTAGGCTTTGTGATTTTTTTGCTTATAGTAATAAATGAATTTTAAAAAAAAACACCTTAGGAGCATCTCAGTGCAGACTGATTACTGCAATCATCTTCTTCTGTGCTCAGCTCTAGTTCCAAAATTGCATTAGTTGATTTTCCCAAATCTATCAACGGCCATTGATCTCTGAAGTATCTTTAGGTAGGCCAACATCTCACAAGTCTCAAAATTAGCCTGTTTTAACTAAAACCCAATCATTGCTATCCTAAAATCCACAAATGCTTTAGTCATAGGCTTTCTTCCTTCTTCCTTTGCCCTGAATACCTTCCTGATAAGAAACTGCCCCTGTTGTGGGAGAAGGGTTGGGGCAGCTGGGGAAGCACGTTAGTGCTTTAGCAGTGGCCATCTGAAGATGCTGAAGCAGGACACATTTTTAATGAATAACATTTCATCATCTTTTAGAAACAAACAAACAAAAAATCAAGCCCAGATTATATTCTGATTTGTGTTCCTGTGCTATCATCTTTTTCCAGGGCAAAATGTTTAGATGAGCCAGTACAGTGGGCATGTCAGAACAAGACTGACTGGAAAAAATAGCTCACGTTGTCATAAACCACTCTCCTAGAGCCTAGAAAATTCCAGCAGTGTTACACTGGAAGTGGTGGGATTACACCTATGTCTCGCTTCTTATGTAGATCTTTCGTGATGCAGTGACCATGCATGTGGGAAGCTCCAAAGAATCAGCGGAATTATTAGCAACTGCTACAGTTTTCCACTGTGCAATGCACGCAGGGACTGGCCCATGCCCACTAACCTGTCAGTAATAAATTGGCACAAAACAAATCACTTGCATGTCTTGACCATCCTATAGGTTTGCCTGGGTACTAAAGTTCTAAACTTTTTTCCTGGTGATGACAAACAATCCATCATGTAGCTTTTAATCAGGTGTAGTGGCCACCAGTTAAGGATGTCTACTTAAGCAAAGAGGATGTTTTCCCAAAGCAACTTCTGCCTTGTCATTTCCAGAACCTCAGAGAGCTGTGGAAAGTAATACCAATATGCAAAAGAAAATAAACTTTCTCATTATACTATTTCTCCGTAAACTAGTGAAAGGCTGAACAATGCTGTTTTATTGCCAAAGAAAATGCACATGTCTTTCATGACTCTGGTGTCAAAAGGACCCACTTAGTATGGAGGGCTTACCAGCAACACCTTGAAATGCACTGTGTTAGCATAATGTTATATAAATGATTTCTCTCCTCTGCCAAGCTGGCAATTTAGTATGATGTCAAATATATGGACAGACAGGCTTAGCATCTTGAATCCCTTCTCTTACAGCCCAATATTCCCACCAAAAGCCAATCTCTGAAATAACGAGACGTTTTAGACCCTGGCTACATAGCAAATTTTTCACCAGGAAACCCTAACCGATGGTAGTAGCTGCCCCCAAAACAGCACAACGGAAGGAAGGCAGCATACTGTCTTCTATTTCCAGATCGCAAATGAAACAGCAAATCCAGGAATAGTGCACTGACCAAGGTTTGCAGCAGCATTGTAAGTGGGACGAGAATATGGTTTCAAATCCCTTTGGACAAGGTCAACTTGTTTCTCGGTTCTTACTGCTACCTGTAGGGGAGAGTGGTAGGAACTGTTGGCGGGAGCTTTGTGGATGTTCACGGGAACGTGGTGGGGTGATGACTTAGCGACCCAGAGCTTGGAACTGTGAGTTCGAGTGGTTTGGCTCAGCCGGTCACTCCCACAGAGGACCGCGTTAGCCCCAGTGGGGAACCGGCAGTGGGGAGCTGGGGCTGAAGCAATGAAGCATGAGTCAGGTGGGTGAAACAGTCTGTTTTGGTATTTTAAATAAGCAGAGGCTGCTGTTTGTGAGGAGCTGTGTGTGCCGACTGCAAATAGTCTCTATCGCAGTTGGAAATGTGGTGATTCATTGTGGTCACTGTGTTTCTACCACCACTTGTTTTCTTCCTTCTGGCTTTTGGGACTCCTCCTTCTTTCACTGGGCTTTTCATTCCCTTTTCCTTCCTGGGCTTCGACAGTCCACGGCAGGCAGTCATGTCATCTTCCTTAGCCCCGTACACATGGCATGTGGAAGAAATTCAGTCCCCTGAGCACTGTTTGTCTCTTTTTCATCTGCCAAGCATCAGTAACCTGTATTTGTGTCTCCTGTAGATAGCCTGTGAGAGGTTTGCAGTTGCTGGGGAGTAGCTGCAGGTCCTGGGAGGCTGCCTGTCTGTCACGACTCCTCCTCTTCCTCCTGCTAGGCAGGCTGTGCATCTGTGGGTCAGAGAAGAATCATCAGGACTTGAAACAGGTTCAGAGGAAACTTGGAACCTAAAACTTGGCAACATCACCCAGGCAATTGGTGCTAGAATCTGACTAACTCCATTCTCTTGGGCGCTCTGCCAGTCTCTGCTGTGGCCTTTGCATATTTTCAGGCATAGACAAGTTAAAATACTAAAAAATATTTTGCAGTCTGCCACCATAAGCAGCTGAAAGATTGTGTGAAGCCCTTTAATTTGGGACTTTAAAGCATGGTAATACAGCCTTCTTTTTTCTTTTTTCCCCAGTATCTGCAGAGAGGGCGTTTCAGAGGTTCTGAACTCAGCAGGGCTCTACTTCCAGGCAAAGGCAAGAAACTTATCTGGCATGTTCTCCCATGGTTGCCCCAAACACCTCCCTTCAATAAGAAGTCCCACATGGAAAATCCAGCTATGTCTTTCATCTGGAATTTTGATAGAATCATAGAATTCATTGAAGTTATACTTTAAATTTTCTTAAAATCTATCATAGCTTAAAATAAAATGTTGAATGACTAGAAAATATTTCTTTATTCAGCTGGCAAAGCCAAAAACTTTGACCAGCACTGGCAGGAAAACAAGCGAGCAACTAGAAGAGCAGCTCTGGGGGCTGAAGAAACATTCCAAGCAAAGAAATATGAGAGCCAAATGTACAAATGGCCCAAAGTTTATAATACTGACTCAATAAAGCAGCCTCAACTGCAAACATATTGAGGAAGTGACCCACCGATACCAGTGAACTAAATTAAGTTGAATGCATGGATTCAGCTTATGAAATTAGCAACAGCTTAACCCTGGCACAGACTTGCCATGGCTAGTGAGCTGTTACTGTAAGCATTTACTATGACTGTAACATGAAGCAAAGGTAAAGAGCACAGGGCTGCCTTATCGGTGGAGTAAGAGACATGATGGTCAAACAAACTGGAGGGCTTGGGAGGCACATAAAGCTGGTGAACGTAGCTGGCAGCCTGTTAAAGGGGGCATTTGTATTTACCAGATGGCTCTTGTACCTACTCAGGCAGAAACTGAAATTACGCTATTCTATTCTATTCTATTCTATTCTATTCTATTCTATTCTATTCTATTCTATTCTATATGCTGACCAGCAGCACATGCTGCTCTGGAGATACTAACAGCCTGATAATGAATGGTGCCTCGCTTCCAGGCGACTGTAATTTCACAGCATTCTGGATATTGCCATCATACTCGCATTTCCCATCTTTCTGCAATGGCATGACCCCTTGCTGCTGGTCATCCAACTCAACCCTACTGCCCGTCAACCAACACATGTCCCCACAGGCTGCTGCATTACCTCCCTCCTCCCATCCCTTAGAGCTCCCAGCTTTTAGGATTTTACCTGTCGAATGCAATGCACTCTCTGCTTCTTCCTCCAGCGTCTCCTGTTCCTCATTGCTGAGATCCAAAGGTTTCGGCTCTGTAAAATGAGCCAGAAGGTGCAGAAAATCTGGAGCAGTTCTTGGAGAGGATGAAGTTAAAGTCTTCCAGGTCACATGGCTTTTTATTGCTGTGGCTGATGCTTGGGTTGATATCCCATTTCTCCAGGCTCTCAGAAACTGGCAAATCCTGTGGCTGCCTTACTTTTTATGTTCAGTTCGTATCTGCTTGTGTATTTTCTTTGTTTCAGAGTACACTCAGGAAGCTGGTCTCAGTTTGGCATAAAGTGCTCTTAGTAACTACTTCTCTCACAGATTAATTATTCAGCAGGAGTGGATGATGACTAGCACTAGTAGAGAGTAATACCTGATATTTTAATGAGGATGCTGGCACCTACTTGGTTAGAGTTTTGTACTATGAGATAAGTAGCAAAGGGATAGGTACAGAGGGAGTAAACCGACAATGTCACGAAGTTCTGACAAACAGCCCTGCCAAGCACACCTTGAAATCCTGCTAAACCCATTTGGACAGATACTGCTAGTTGATCATCGCTACCTAAGAGTAAGACTGAGCTACCAGCTTCATGCAACCTGTCAATCTTGCCAAAGTTTCGCTCGCACACCTGACTGAAAGAGATCAGCAGAATGTTTTGCTGGCAGGCAGGAGAGCCCTGGGGGTGGAATCTGCCACTTAACAACCTGTTTAAAAATTCCATGGATGGGCATGATACCAGCCCAAGAGATTTAATCTCTTTCACATCTCCTGTTGGACTTATAAATGAAATCTTAAGCCTACAGATTAATCAGTTTGAAGAACAGGCGAGGGAAGCAAACTGAAAGACATATTAATTAGACGTGAAGTGACCTTACCTATTAAGGTATGAAATACAGCAGCTACAGCGCCAGCCACAACCATGCACAAAACTGCTTTGGTCCTGTCTCGCTTGCTGTTCACAAACACCAGACCTACATTTTTGAAGTCACTCATTGGACCCGTGAAGAACTTCATCAGGGAGTACGCCAGCCCATAGCTGGCCAGCATTTCCACAGCATCTTCCTTGACAGCAGCGATGCCCCTATTCAAGGCCTGTTGAAACACAGAAATAAAGAGCAAATAATGTAGCGCCAAAAATGTAGCGTACCAAACCCAATCTTCTGCAGCCGGTTTCTGAAGGAACAAGCAAGTTCAGCTCTCATTGTTTTCCCTCTGAGCTGGACCTTATTTCTCTGGGTTCAGCAGCAGTAACTTGTGACTGGTGGCAAAGGCAACTTCAGAATTTCATACGGACAGTAAATTCAAGTCAAGCAGGCTCGAAGATAAGGTAAATGTCTATTTCTAAAGTATACAATGGAACTCCTGCTATACCAGAAGTCAGTCTCTTTCCTTTTTAAAGTAATTTTATGACCTGCTAATAATCATGGATGATACAAGACCATTTAAATGCCGCTCTGAGGCCTCAGCCCTGAACTGAACAAAGCACAGTCCTTGCAGGCTACCTTTACAAGTAAAAACTCTGACATTATTATATGCTGAAATTTCAGGAGCTCAAACTTTTTTTCAGTGTAATGAGCTTTTCACTACTTCCCATGTAGTTGTTGTGAAAAGCTGGTATTATCCTATGATTTTATTATGAAATTAGGCCAAATATACACATGACTAAATATAACTGTTATCCTTTCATGTATTTTACAAGTTTCTGATCCTATATTAATTTATATCTCCTTCTAGCATATTTAAAAAGAAATACAGCACATGTATTTCAAGACATATTCAGGTTCAACTAACTTACTAATTCATTCTAGGTTTGTATTTAGGAGACACGTCTGCCAATAAAACACTGAGAATCAGATTTATTTTTATAACTTAAGATGAACCATAGAAAAAATGCGTAACATTGCTTCAGATTCCAGCTTGCACCAAAATGCTTCTAAAATACTGAATAAAAATGACAGAATGATAAATTTTATCTGCAGTGTGACAGCATCAATCATCTGGTACACCTAGCAAACTGTTAAAACAAGATTAGATTCAAAAAAAGCATGAAAGATGAAACACGACTTGTTTTCACAACCGTTTCGTTCCTACGGGTTACAGCTAACGTGTGCGGACGGGGCCTTGGCAACGAGGCCAGCCAGGACCATCTCGCCAACCCACCCTCCAAATCTCAGTCTATCCACTTACACTTACAGTTCTAATATTGCTTTTTCTGAATGAACAAACCAGGCAGAGGATCATCAGGTAATCATGGTGAAGTCCTGCCATTTCAAATGTAAGCATAGTCTTTTTGTTGCAGTCTTTTGACTTCTTTTTTTCCCTTCCAAAACCCATATACGCAAGCAACTCCCACTAACTTAAAAAGAAACTGCATCCTCATAGCAGAAATGAGCATTTTTCTTACTGTTCGTTTCCACTCTTTCTGTGAGACATGCTTAATTTTTGAAACTAAAGCTGCACTGTCAACATAGCAAAAAGCTGTAGAAAATACCAACTTCTCCATCCTCGGTATCTGCCAAATCTCTCTCTCGCAGTGTGCTCTGACCTGAACGCCTGAGGATCCAAATATTTTCATCTGTCTTTCTCCAGTTTGTCCCTTCCTGAACATACCACATGTTAGATATGGAATATCTGCAGCTGCTATATGAAACCTTTTCTAGGGTACAGATATTCCACCTATTGCATCAATAAGAGTCCAAATTATATTAAATCTGCAGCTGCCAAAACCACTAGTGGGTGCATAAAACTGTACTCAAGCAATTTGTGGAAGAGACTGTGGCCTCTGAAATCAATAGTCATGTTTATCCGTCTTCTGTGATGATGCTTGTGATGATGATGTAATCGATATCAAGGTGTATACAGAATTATAATATTTTCATTTAAACTTCCTAAGGACGCTGAATCTCCCTGTTGCTGTCACCAGTAATAGGCAAATAGCCTCAGATTACACCATAAAGAGGGTTCCTTGATTGTGGCTTCCCCCCCACCTCTTTTCTTTTATCAACAGTGAAATATTTCTGTCAGCTTCAATTTAAAAAGAAACAGCTAACCTATTTCAGGTAGTCTGGTTTAAAAGCTTCTCGTCGCATGCAAACAGCTGAATTCTTTCCAGCACAGTTTCACAAGCACGAGTGTTTCCTTCCCGGTTTGGACAACTGCTGAACACCCAAGTCTGCGGAGGATGGTAATCCGCTTCCGACGAGGTCCCTAGGATAAGCATGGCTTTCAGAAATCACATTCTGTCAAGAGGCACGGCACCATGATCCCTTTGCGGAAAGACAGAGCTCCGCCAAGTGCAGTCCTCAAGCCAGCGAAACTAGTTCCCCGTGGCTTTGGCCCTGGGGTAACTAAGTTTTCCACCTCAGCAGGACAGACAGAAAGACTTGAGCACTCCTCTTTCTCTCCCTCTCTGGTTTTAGAGGCTGAACTCTGATCTCCTTTGTACGAACAAATGACAGCCAAGGAGATACTTCTGAGTAATTGTCCCCAGAGACACACTGTGTACCAGGTAAGGGAAAACGGCAAATCCAAAAGGGACTTTTATAAGAGGTATGTTGCCATTAATTTATGTCCTGTGGAACAGTTGGCTGACATGATGAAACACTCTAGAGGCTAGCCTCGAAAAAGCGATCCTTCTAAATGCTTCTTTGGAAGGATCCTTAGGAAATGAACAGTCAGTAGGGCTGTGTACAGATGGTTTAGCTTTGGTAGCTTTCTTCTTCCTTTTTCACTTTAAGATGACAACGCAAAAGGTTTTTCATCCTCAGCTTCCAAACACTATATGACAACTCGTGTAGCTCTTCTACCCCACGTACCTTAGAATATTTTTGTTATTGAAGATGCTGATGTCATATTTGATATCCTTAAATCCACAAGAAATCCCAGATACTTGATAAAGCTGCTTTGGGGTGCAATATGAAAGACAGGGGCACTTGATCTTTCACAGCATGCCAGCCGTGCAGTTGGTAGTCTTCCAGCCTAATTTCCTGTTCAATTTCCAATTAAATCTCTCATAAAGGGAGAAAAATATAAACCTGGGCAAGGTCTCAATTTTTTTATCTGACTCTATTTTGTACACTTTTCGTGTGAACAAAAATCAATAATAAAAATTCATCAGTAGCACCTGTATTCCATGTTTGTTTCACACACAGCAGAGCATATCTCTACAAAGATTTGCACAGCTTGTCAACAAAATCACACGCAACTAGGAAGTAATAATAATAATGACACTATTTAATATGAAAAGTTAGCTTCATCATACGTATTTCAGATGTCATCCTACTTTCAGCTGGCTTATTCACACCGAACTTGAAGGGAGAACTAGAAAATCTAGATGCTGGAAGAAAGACTATTGATGATGGCACCTTCTGAGTTTTTAATGATCACCTGACCTAATACAGCAGTAGGTGAAAATGATACAGTAAATTGCTGTTCATCAAATGTGATTAAAACAAAGCCACTGACATTGCTGACCCTTCTTTTATAAATAACAGAAAAAAGCACAGGACACTTCCAAGCTGAGCATGATCTGGTAGGTACATGAACAGGTTAGTTGAAGTAAATCATATTCCTAAAACACTTCTCAAAAACACAAGCACCAAGATCTACAGCTGCTTCTACACTGTGTCTTCTATAACACATTAAGTTATCACTAGGAAGATGAAACCTTTACTAGAGGAGGACCCGGTAACAACCCCTTGAGCCTTTTTTAATGACTAATTGTGTGCTGTCTCTAATGTTCACTAAAATCAGAGAGGACTAGCATTTTTAAATTCCCATCCAAAAGATTCCAGTCGGTGGAATACCAAATAATACACTTAATGACATTTCAAGCCAGTAACCACATCTTTACAATTGGCTACTACAGTTGGCTTTATCCTCTTAGAAGGAACACATGAGACCTCTATCAAATTTCTAGGACATGCACGATGGATGACTCCAACAAACTTTTGCATGCAAAGGCAGTGATTTAAAAAGCAACAATTGTGAGAAAAATGTCAAGGCTCTAGCTTGTCCTATTTTGCATAAGCTTTCATCACTATTCACTAATGTTGGCAGAAAAGGTTTGTTTCCAATCTACAGCTCCACACCTCTGTTGCCAAAAATTCAAAGTCCATCTCTTAAACTGGTTCTATAGAGTTTGACCATTTCCCACATGATCCTCCCCTCCCAGAGACTACTGGATGACTGATTTTGTATTTTGTATTGGATTAGACATATAAAACCATAACAAAATCCACTAGGAGAGCCACGCCTAGTGTATACATTTTCTTCTGCTTTAAATTACTCTTCCAGTTCTTTTTTTTTCTTTTTTTTTTGTTTTTTTTTTTTATTAGCCATCAGCATTTTCATCCAGCATCAGCACTTATCATTTTCAGATACGGTGTGTA
>JAVJGG010000030.1:3995801-4031609 GCA_035590195.1 Aviceda cuculoides
GCCTAGTGTATACATGTTCTTCTGCTTTAAAACATGTTTTATTACCTACATACTACATAGAATTTCAGTAGTCTATATCTAACTAGAGGGGCACATTTTCTACTTCATTTGAAGTTAACTATTGACTACGCAGTCAATACTTGACCGGTGCATGTGTTTCAAGTAAAAGCCCAAGAATCCTCAATTTTGCTTATCCTGGAAAAGCAGACCGTGACCTCGTGGAAGCTGGCGTGTTCCTACGGTTTGTTTGAAGCTGGGATTCTGCCCGAGATGTTTTCAAGTCTGCTCTAGCTAGTTATCTACCACAGGGTGACATGAAAAACCTACTCAATTTGGCAGTAACTTGGCCAAATGTAGGTTCGGTTCAGCGAACATTTGTAACGTGCTCCCCCTCCGCGTACATCTTTATTCCTACCTGCCCTCCCCTAAGAAAACGGAAGAGAGCCAAAGCATCCAGTTGAAGGGCAAACTGACGCAGGCGACAGTCTTTCTCCTGTGTCAAAATAATCCCTCTCCTGAGTTTCCATTTACTAAATCGCACTGAAACACGCAGCATCAAACGAACCCGCTAGCTCTGGCTGGTTCGGCCTCTCCCTGTCATGGCCGCACTGCCAGGACACCGGCCAGACCCGACGCTCTGCGAGCTCGGCACAACCAGAACGCCGTGTCGGTGCTGCCCCAGCGTCATCGCGTCGGCACCTCTGCTTCTGGCTGGGCCGCTCGTAAAGGCAGGAGCCACTGGTAGGCAATTTGAGGGAAATAGCTAGTGCTCCGAAACAGGCCTGCGTAAGACTTCCGTGGACGTAGACGTAGAAATGGGAGAAAACGGGGTAAAAAGAGCACGCACATATCTATTCTGGCTCAAGAAGGTTGCCTAAACGTAGCGTATGAAGAGATAGCCCTGAAGGGATAGAGGGAGTCTGACCTTGTGGCTTGAAAATGATGACTGAGGATTGTTCATTGTTTTGGGCCTTTTTTTTTTTTGTGTGTGTGTGTGGTTGGTTGGTTTTGTTTTGCAACGCTTTTACCCTAGTTCAGTATCTCTAATTTTGGGTCAGCATCTGTCGAAGATCACGTGTCAGATGACTGAAATGTCGTCCGAGGTCAATTCCTATTAGCCCACTTCCCCCCTGCTCCCTTACTAAAGCTGGCCGTAAGAGAACAGCCAGTCACCCCCGACCACAGCCCGGCAAGTGCCGACACTGGTTCAATCCACTGGAATAATCCCAGTCCCCAGCACGAGACGGCAGCCCCGAGCCCGGACTGAAGGAAGAAGAGTTGCCCGTCCTGAGAGAGGGACCCCCAGACACCGCCACGGCATGTGGCCTGTCTCCGGAGAGGCCGTCCTTGGAAGCGCATTAGAGCATTCCCCAAGAATGAGAGATGAAGTTCTTCTGTCTCCTGCTGCTTCGTAATTTGAAAGAAACCGCAAATGCAGGACAGGTGTCATGGTTTTATCCTAACAAAAAGTTAGCATACTGGAATTCCAAACGGGTTTACTCTGCCTCCTTAAGTAAGGAGAATATGGCCTAGAAGAAAGCCTGTATGCCCTGGGAAACAAAAACCAGGCCATGAAAACTAGAATGCAATCAGTAGCAATTTCTTCCACATTCACCTTCCTGAGCAGCAATGAAAAGCAAGAATGAACATTTTTGCAAGATTCCTACTCTTAACCTGAAATACCTATTACTTTGTGACATGATGAGGATCTCAGTTTTACTTGTTGACACTATCCACTCACTATCCAATGCCAAGGCTGTATGAAAGTGTATCTCGGGAGAAGTTTAAATAAAGATTCCAAATCCAAAATAACATAATTTTAGAGCGCTCACAGCTTTCACTTGACCTGGGAGACATCAGGGAACAGCACGTTTTAACAGGCACGGCCAGGAGGAGTAGGAATAACTAGGGCAGCAGTGGCAACAGTGAAGTCAGTGAAAATGGGAAATCCTTCCCACTGCAAGAACTAAGGCAGAGGAGGACGTGTTGGGGAGCTGGAAGAGTAGCTACGGCACATACCCTAGGGCACCTACTGCCTGCGTGTGGATTCTTGAACAACAACCAGCACAAGGCAGAGAATAATACAATACCCCACAGGAGACTGCAGGAGATAATGGCGCAGGACCACAGGAAAGAAACCAGACTCAGCGAAGCCAAACCATGCCTCATTTAAAACTACATTTGACCAAGTGCCACAATATTTATGACAGGGAGCAGGCTTGGAGGGGTGAAGCAGTTGCTGCAAATGGTTGCCTCCCCGTGGGACCAGGAGAACACTCATCCCAAAGGCAAGAGAGCTACGAGCCATGATGGTGGGAAGCCCTTCAGGGGACATTCCCCGGCCAGCGTCTATTGAACAGGGATGGCTGACACCTGTATGAAGGAGACCTAAACCACTGCCATTTCCACTGACGGCTGTGGAGAAACCCATCTGCTGAGGTGAGACCATAACCATTACGTTTTCCTGGCTTTTTTTTAGGCAAGCAATGCTTGTAGGGACACAGGACAGAGGCAAAATCAACATGTCAGAGACACTCCCCTGCATTATGACTTTCCTGATACCCTCTGGCTGATGCTAATCAACTGTCCAAAATGTATTTACGGTGAAACTCGCAAGGGAATGCTTTGCTCTCAAAGCAGAATGTGAGCTTTTCATTCAGGTTTCCCTGGAGCTCATCCGCAAAGGTGAGAAACATTTGTGATTACGTTACAGAAGTATGGCAAACTCCAGGCTGAGGTTATTTGTCTTCAGACCTTCTTCACGTGGAGGCCAGAGACTTGTTTTCTCTCAAAAGCTATTTCTGTTTCTAAGTCTGTGAGTGTAGACAAATAAAATTGAGACATACAGACACATAAAACTAGAGAAGGTCAGCTCCCTGTCTCTTCAAAATGCCCTGTAGAATAGCTATCGTTTCTTCACCAAATTCCATTTTGATTACTTTTAAGTGCTAGAAAACACTGGGGAGGATACAAATGTATATCACATATATCTACACACAAAGAATATTTACCTTAATCACAAGTGATACAGTATCTGCAGCAGTGGTCCTTCTGGTTTTAATTTCTGCCAGGAACAGCCTCTGTTCTATTCCTCATCCCCAAAGTAAAAAGTAAGCTGATTTACTATCAGTTGCATATTTCATAAAATCACATTTTCTCATGTTTATAAATTAAATCTCTGCAAGGACTGTTGTAAGACCTGTTTGCACGCACACAGCAAATTTAATCTACACAGGTCCCATACCTGTGAGTCTCCTCACAACTCCGGCACATTGCCTTTTCATTAGCATTAACCCAGTCTCTGCCGAAATACTCCTCGCGGCTCCCTGCTGAAACGGAGATCGCCATTTTCTCCACCATCCCACCTTCTCACCAGGTTCGGGTTGGAAGGGGCCCGTGGGGGCCAGCTTAGAGCACTGAACGCCTGGGAGAGACCCCGCACCTTCCCTGGGCAACCACCCCGAGAGCCCACCCTCGCCCTGAGCCTTAACGCGTAACCAGAACTGGCAGCCCAAGATCCAGGGCCATCTCCCTCGCACGTTAAAACACGCTCTCCTGCCGGCGACGGCCACGCTGCTCGCGTCGGCCTCAGTCTCCATTTCCCGCATTTCCCCTTCCTCTCCTGAGGGATCTTTTGCTTCATGGCTCCGTACCACTGCTCCTTGCTGCTCCAATGACCTGCTCTGTACCACTTCTCCTCACTTTCACCAAAGATCTTGTCCTTGACAGTAACTCATCTGTATTTTCACCTCATGGCAAGAAATTATTTAGCTCCACTTGCCTTCCGATTTTCACCCTTCCCGTTCTGCTGTTACTGGCTTTTTCAGAGATGTAACTTACAGTGGAGCGGTATTTTTCAGTAATTCAGATGTATTTGTTTCTTTTGTATTTCTAAGTCCGTGCATTGCATATGAAACTACACTTTTGCCTTCTCATTTTTTCACATATTATAAGTAGTTCTCTTAAGCGGTATTTTTTCACATAAGGTCACCTGAGACTCCCAGTTACAAGATCCTGTATCTATCGTAAATCCATTCTTTCCTCTTAAAAAAATCAGCCTAGGCAAAGACCCAAACCAAGAAAAAAAAAAAAAAAATAATCCAAGCAAATACTTTCACACATCTGCAAAAATACTTTTGCCAATTGGAAGAATAAGGCAAATTAATGAGGCTTGTCCCTGGCTTTGTAGATTTTGTAACCATTTTCCTTAAACTTTACATGTTAAAAAAATCTTAATGCATGCAGCATTTGGTGAAAACTTCTGAAATCTGTCAGAGGCTATCCAAAGTGCTTTTAAAACAGACCAAAACTTGGCCAAGCGTCTGCAAAGTATGAGTTGCACAGCTTCCGTAGAACTTGTTAAACTACTTTAACTGCACAGAAATCTTGTCTGTATTTCAGCTGGGCCAAGTGTGCTCCGGGGCATTAAGCGTAGACCAGCGAAGGTCAAGCACCACGCGACAGAGACCGTATAGGTTCAAGTCCTTATGGTACAAGGAGACAAGGAAACACTACCTGTATCATTTGCTCAAAGCAAAAGGGAAAGAATTTCTCTTTCTGTGGACTGAAGTTGCAGTACTCTACTAAGACTTCTTTCTCCCCGGAATTGTGAGGTGGTTTATTTTCCTATCTTAGCTCTTCTGGAAGGGACACTGGAGGCCAGATCTGTAAAATTTACTTTTATTGCTTCAGCTCTCTTATTTCTGTACACTTTCCACTCTCTGTTAGTGATTAAGATCCCATGTCCTCCTACTTGGAAGACAAATAATTGGCATTTCCTCTCAATTTCCTTTCCATGTGGAATTTAAGGGATGTAACAATTATACACAGCAATCTCTGTGAGAGCCAATAATCAATTCAAGGCCGTCAATACTGTAGCAAAATATTTTAGTATCATCACACGTACTATCCTACCACTTCATGGCTGCTCTAGAGGTTACCCTACTGCTGCTATTGTTTAGAGTTACTAATTTTGGCACAGCCAGAACTGGTAGTCAGCTGGGAGAGGTGGGTTACTTTGTTGGAGTACAGCCATGCAAAGAGATATTTTGGGGTTCTGTGTAACAAAGAAGTGGAAGCCTCCCAAGATGGATGTCCTGTGAGGGGAACCTTCTGTTAAATCAGCAGCTGATCCCTTTGGGAAATAAATCCTTGGGACACTTAGTTCAGTGGCAGATGTCCAGGCTGTTTTAATTGCAGAACATGGCGAAGTTCAGCCTCAGTGACAATGTGCAGGATGGGATCAAAACGGTTTCAGATAATGGGGCTGTAAGGGAAGACACTCCCTGTGCAAAACCAGATTTTTTCCTTAAATCATTTTCAGACATGAATAAAGCGCAAGTTAGTTACTTAGAAGTTGAAAATGTCAGAATTAGGGGGGACCACCTTCTTGTTGTCCGCCCCTTGTTCCCTCTCTCCCTCCCCCAGTAAAGTTCACATTCATCCGTGCCCAGCAGCAGACCAGCCTAAGCGTAGCTGCCAACTGGAACCCCTGTGCTGCCAGTGGAGCTCCCCACGTCATTCAGAGCTCCCTGGAAGCATCACCACATGGGTCTGCTGGGCAAAATATGTAAAGCGACCGAGTCTCTGCCGTTGAATGAACATGACTGGTACGTGATGAAAGGCTAAAGCAAACGGAAGCAAGCGCCTGCAGGTTTTGTTCATTCGGCTTGGGTAACTGTTCGCTCTCTCGCTGCAGACAGGAGAGGAAAGGAGGCTGCTGAGCAAACGCACAAAATTCTTGACTTGTCATATGGCTGGGCTTAGGAAGAAGAAAGGCAACCAACTGCAGTTTGGTCCTTCATCCTCCTCAGTACCGCGCTATGTCAAAAAAAAAAAAAAAAAGCGCAATCTGTAAAGTATACGTCAAAGCTACCGTGATTACAAAAAACACACATAACCATCAAATAAGGCTTCTGTGCCTGACTTGAGACGCGGGAGCTTGCCCAGCTGTCCCTGAACGTGTAGTACAGCCCCGGCTTTATGCGTACTTAGTGCCCTATGCAATTACCTGCTGTCCATTAGCTTACTCTTAAAGCATTTACCTCCCCATTTGGCCCAGCACGGACTTGTTACTTACGGTCTAGGGCTCTGCCTAACTTCAGCGGAGCAGAACGTATCTGCGGTCCGTGATTTTCCTCAGCTGTCGTGGTCAGGAGCAGGGAGCGCGGCTGGTTAAGGTCCGTCATTAAGCAGCTGCTCCCTCCGGCACGCTGCCGGCCAGGCAAAGCACGGTTTGGACTACACGAAGCCGAGTTCGTTAGGTGCGAGTGCCTGCGACTGCTAGTGTAGAGCTGCCACGTTAGCTCATGTCTTAATTGCTTAGCAGCGACAAATAGAGGGCACCCGGATCACCAGCCTAAATACAAACCTGGAGTTTCCGCTGCTGGAAACACCAATCGTAAACGAAGCCTGTAACACCGGTAAGAAATTATTTTTTTGGTATCTGGTTTTCTCATCCTTCCACTCTTATTCTTTGTACCAGCTTTATTAGGATGAGATTGAAGTTATTCAGTCAAACTGGAAACAAACCGTGGATAGTGACAGTGATTTCCTTTCTCTAGGGCTGCTGAATTTATTGCAAAACATGCTTTGAAGCACTTCCAGTTATTACAGCACTTTCCAATACCTGCAGAAAGCAATGGTCTCACTAAACTGGTAATGCTGCCTCTAGAATTTGACCTAATGTATCTGTTTAAAATAAATGGGAAGTGGGTGGTAAAGACATGGGAGTGAAGGAAGAACGGGTAAACTTTCTCCAAAATAATTTTTTTCTCTCAGAAAAGCTATTCTTCTATGCCCCCAGCCTATGTTTTGAGAACCTTGAACTTCTCTCCCGGTTCTTGCAGGTGGTGTTGACAGGACTGGCTAACATTTCCTTTTAAAAATAGCTCGACTGGTTCTCTCGGTATCCAGTGACATAAAGTCAACAAGTCAACTCACAATGAAATTATTGCACATGGGTTTTTCCAGGTGGTGGGTGTAGGGAGCACAGGTAAAGAAGAAGTTTCTCTTGAATTCATGCACTCTTTTTGAAACCCCCTATCTTTCACAAGGGGAAGCACAGTAGTATTTCTACACAAGCAAGGCTGAAAATACCCTCACTGACCTAGAAGAGCGGGAGGCCACGGGAGAACTTGATTACTGCTGCTTACGTGATCTCATGGCAGCGGGGAGCCCACGTGGTGCTGTTACAATAAATGGCTTTCCGTGATAAGGGAAGTACAGGTAAAATACCAATTAATCTGAAATGCTGTCAGGCTAGATATGCTCTGTCCTTACTGGATTCGATAATCCGGGGAGAACTGGAAAATGTATCAATGCTTCCAGCTTTTCCTCTGTACCTCTTGGGAACACATCAGTCCGGAGGGAGACAAAAAAAGCATTCTTTCTCAATATATTGGGACACACAAACCCTAGAGCCAAGAGTTCACTGGAGTTACCTCTAAATGCCTGGAAATAAATAATCCTGTTACATCTTCCCCAAATCCTTGGCTAATGCTTCTACTCAGAATTCCTTAAGCAGCACCTAGGCAGCCTTCTCCTCAGGGAAGAAGAGACTTGGAAACACCCGTGGAGATGTAGCAAGCCTTGTAACTTTTATTTCTCTATATCTGGCAGGGACAAGTCTTAACCAGAAGTGCAGTCACAAATGACTTTGTGAGTGTTCTTCATTATGCCAAATATGGCGTATAATTTGATGCTTAATCTAATTTCAGAGGTGTCTACCCCAGGTTTACAAAATCCAAATTAAAAAAAAAAAAAAAATTTAAATCTCTTCCAGATGAAGAGCTGACCAGACACACAGTGGATGGGTTCTTCCAGTAACTGAGGAACTGTAAATAGTGCCGCAGTAATTCTTCAATGGTTCTGCTGTCTAACAGCATCTCTACACACACCTTCAACAACAGAACACCTGCCATCACGAGACACTTTACATATAAGTTCAGTGCTCTCTTAGCCTTGTGCCTACACCAAACTTAACTCCAAGCTTAAAACTGTCTTTACTGATATCCCTTCTCATTCTTGCATTCCTTATGACCTGATGCACTGATCCTTTCTTATTCAAAGTGATACTTCCAATAGCAATGAACATTTTTCTACTAGCCCACTCCCTCTAACTCCTCAACTTGAATTGCATAATTAAAACTTATTAGCTCATTTTCATTTGTTTTACACAAGCACAAGACCCTGACTTAAGTTCAGTAAAAACACTGAGGGAATCCCAGAAGCTTAAGTGAAACTGATGCTGAAACATCATAGTGCAACAGGTAATTTTGCCCAGTAGGTTCTCTGCCTGAGTCCTGGTCTTAAATAATGGATTTCCTTACTCCTGGCTTTCAAAAGTAGTAAGTAATGCAATGAAGACAGACTCTCTACCATTCTTTCACAGTAGTACTCTACATTGTGCAGAGGTTTCACTGGGAGAACAGCCTCCCCTCACAGTCCTCCCACCCTGAGACCAGTCCTGTTCTGCTTTCTGAGTCACCTAACACCCTATTTCCACAAAGTCAGAGGAGATGCAATCTCTTTTCTATCTCCTCCACACCTGTTTTTTTTTTTTTTTTTGTCCTCTTGCTCATGTGCAGGGAAGCAGGCAGGATGTAAAACATTAATTCAGCACAGCTAACATTTATCTCTGAGCTGCTTTAATATGAAATACAAAATTGGCTTCGGATGGGCATCCTGCCAAGATTCTTACCAAGGGGGAGAGAGCTGAGTTGAGTGTCACGCTATTGCCGTTGTGAGGATTGAAAAATTGAGCTGGCTTGCTTTGATAGCGTCGTATGGCCTATAAGCTAGTCTTCCTCAGTGAATTCTGCACCATGCTTCTCTGTCTACAAGAACAATAGATTACAATTTATCCTTTGCTGAAATCTTCACTGCCAGAGGACAAAATACAATACAAGGTACAAAGCTGAAAAAAAACCAGGAGAAAAAAAGACTCTCGTTTGCTAAGCCCTGGATGCACAGGCAAAAAAAGGATCAACATTATTATGGGCAAGTTGATGGTCTCTGTAACTAGCTGTGTTTTGCCTTAACGAAACTTGAAAACTTGCAGGGGAGGACACAAACCCAAACACAGTATTGTTCTATGATAATCTACCCAAACTGCCTGCCTTCTGTCTGACTGTACTGACAACTCTGGTAGGGCTTAGCAATAAAGCAGGAAACAAAGGACATATTTCAGCCCAGCTTCGGCTTCTGAAACTGTGGGTGTAAGTGGCTTATGTTGTATTTGCAGATCCTCAGAAAAGTGTAGCACAATCAACTCTAATGGCTTCATCCTTGAGGCTCAACAACAGGGTTTAAAACCCTTCTTGCGCACATATTCTATCCTCATTCATCTGCTTATTTAGAAGCACTGTTTTTCTACCGAAAATAGCATCCACAGTGGATATTCCTTTTTAAAGCATGATGAGACCAATAGAAAGCAGTGGATGCTCTGCTCATCATCACGCTCCCATGGACTCCAGCTTCTGTGCTGGTGGAACTCAAGCCCTTAGAGGCTGCTGGGCTTTCTTTGTTCAGGCTTGCAGGGCAGTTGGGTAAAAGCGTTAAGTGCTCCCAAAACAGCTTCTGAGATGTCACGGTGCTAAGGCCACCAGCTTGGACTGCAATGGGCGTACCATCTTGGGGTAAATATAATGCTGAGGCTCTTGTAGGTGTGGTGCGTAATACTAGAATACAAACATTGCAGACGCATGTATGAAGCCAACAGCACACAGTGATCCTGACAGAACTCTGTTTTTTTACTTGCATGGTAGAAAAACTGAAATGAGGACATCCACAGCCACTGTGGAACGCTTCTGGGAAGTAAGTGCCAGGAAGGCACAAAGACTACTGAGTCTCCAGATGCAGGTCAGGAACAAATTAGTCTATGCTGGTCTTGACAAATAAAATTCTTTCAGACATCAGGGAAATGAGGTCCTGGAACAGACCTTGTAGAGTGGTACTGGGAGCAAACATCTGAAATACTTTGAAGCAGTCAATGCTGGTTGGTGTCTTAAAACAAAAGCTGGGAGGTACGCTTGCAAAGAAAACAAAAATTTCTTTGAGATAATGCTGTGTGATGGTTTTAATCACTACTCCCCCTGGTCATGTTCCTGCTGATAATCTATCTGTTTGTTCTGAGCAGGCTACAATAAGAAACTTGTTCATACTAGTCACAGGTCTCAAAGGAAAATTTATAACTGGAGCTAAAACCAGGTTATGTCCTGCCAGAATGCTAGAAGTGCTCTAGCTTAGGAACTGCAATCTAAGAGCTGTAGGAGTATTGTGGGATGGTCCTCCGAAGAACTGTCACTTGGAAGTGGTGATCCTAAAGAGACAGATGTACAAAACCAGCTTACTGGAACTGCAAAAGCATAGTTCTTTACTCCAGGCATTTAAAGACTTCAGCGATGCTGCACAGCACGTATCTTTTCTAAACTCTCTATCTGAAACTCTTCAACCCAAAGAGTCAAAAACATGGCTGTGACAAGACCAAAGTGAAAGCAAGTGTTAAGACACCTGTCCTGAATAGCCTACCCAGAAGGTTAGATGATCCAAAAAGAGCCTTTCCCTCAGGTCACCCCAAATTTACTGTAGGCAGTGAACGTCCCGAAATCAGTTACTCTACCGCGATGACAGTGTAGGGCAAGACTCTTAAGCTCCACCGAGCTCTGGAGCCCGATCCCCAGGAAAATATACCTCTATGCCTCTTGCTAGTGGGTAACATACAAACCCCAATGGGTTTGTCCCTTGCAGGTTGATCCAACCGCAACAGATTCAGCTTTCTTTAGGTCATCGTGCGTTCTACCAGAGAGCAGTAGATGGTGTCACAGATACCAGCTTCTCACCGCTGCCCACTCTCGGACGCTTTCGACCTTCTTCACGCCTTCCCCCTCTCCCGCTCTCCATCCTCGGGGGCATCCCCGGCAGCTCTCGCCCAGGCGTGGGGCAGGTCCGTACGGGCTCCCCCCCGCCGGCCGCGCTGGACGGACCCTGGGGGGCTCCAGCCGTTCTTACGTCTCGGGTCTCAGCACAGATAGCTGAACTAGCTTTAAAAGCACTGCAAATTGCCTCCTGCCCTGCCACGGGGTAAGACCGAATTGCCTTAAACATAGGAGAAGGATTGTATTTTCATGAACTTAGCAGCAGAGGAAAGACATCTCTTCGTGCATATTTCATTGCCTATGAGGTAACTCCCTCACTACTTCTGTGTTCTCTTTCTGGAAGACCTGACTTTATGTTTCAACTTCATTTGAGTGTTTGACACTGGAGAAAATCCTTTGTTGAGGCTACAGTGGAGGACAACTGTTGCTGTCACTGCAAATTTAAGCTACCGGTGTGACCAATTTGTCAACTCCAGGCAAGAGTGCCAAAACCTTATTTTCTAGTAGAAACCAAGCTGCAGTAATTCTGTGACTCAATTAACAATCTCTTAAACAAATACAGTTAAAATCTAGGTGAAGAATTTAATTTCTTTTTTTAGCTATATGACTTATTTCACTCTGAACAAAAGACAGGCCCACTCAATTACATATTCAAATACTACAAATTCTTTTTTGCAGCCAGTAACAAAGCTGCTGCTGTTGATCAAAAGGCTTTAAGGAAAATAAGGTATTTTTTTTTCTGTTACAAAGCCTTCGTGATGTCTTTCTCCTAGGAGACTATCTTGATTCCTTTTAATAAAGATGCCTTTGAGGAAGCAGATGCTTGTCACAGTGGTATCTAGTGGATTAAGCCTTTTCTCCCTGGAACCGGGGGGATTTATAACCAAACAGCCTTGAATTATAGGCATTGTAAAATTAAAAGGCAATTCTACTCTGAAGCTCTGTTGCATGCTTATCTTGAAACCCAAACAACATAGGACAAAGAAGAATAGTGCGAACCTCTATCAGTCATGGTGTTTATATGACCCCCAATTTGGGGACCAACCCTTGAGCCCCAGTTTGGGCTAGCACAACTGCGTTCCCCCTCTGCTCCCAGACTTCTGCAGTAAGATGTACAGAACTAATGGATGTACTGTCGACAAGACTAAAACCCCAAGTTTTCTGCTAATCCCCAGACGACTGTGGCGGGATGAACTGGCACGCTCTCCGTGCTTGCGGGATGAGGCTCGCGATGCAAACACTCAGCCTAGACCACGTCCCAGCTCTGCACCAGGCAGTTCGGTGACAGAGGACCCCTCCTAAGAGACCCGGGGAAGTGACAGTCTTTAATTCAAACTAGCAGTGAAGTTGAGGGCGCAGGAGGGTACACCCCAGCCTGCTGGCTTACTGCAGTCTGCGTTCATTTCTCGGGAATGGGAAGCAATAGGACCATCCTTGCTGCCTGCAGTGGGAAAACCCTCTCCCTCACAGCCAGCAAAAGGGCAGGTGCCAGCTGATGGGCAGAAAGGGTTCTGGAGCTGCATTAAATATCAAGCCATGTTGTCAGAAGCACCTCTGGGGAAGAAACGAGGGCTATAAAGTAAAAAAACACAAAGGGAAACAAATTAGCGGCCTTTGAGAAAGGCCATTATATTTTTTGGTTAGAATTTTATAATAGCCACAAGGACTTCTTGAGATAGGACTCCGACCCGTAGTATGGTAATAACCTGATGCATAAGCTTCTTTTTCCAAACTCATGTTTCGTAAATGTTAAGTAGAGGTATTTAAAATGCTATTTTATGCAAGTGGTAAGACCTGATCCAGTAGCCTCTGAACTCAGTACAACTCAAAGAGTGTTTTTAACCTGAGGAGTAACTTTCCTTGAGTGCTTTTGCTTCCCCAGGTGTCTTATCAGAAGACACGGATGGATGTAATGAGCGTTGAGGCCTCCCCCTCTCATCTTGTCCAGCCTCACAGACTTAAGCAGGTGAAATTATATCAGCAATGGAAGGAAGGAACGGTACAGTTCTACATGAAGTGGTGATCCTAAACTTGGCTTTGTTGATTTTAATATTGCTTTTAATATTTCAAAGGTAGCGTCTTTTAAAGGGTGCTGTTGACTCTCAACCCTGCTACCTGTGATCATGACAAAAGTCGCATGTCTACTTTTGTATGATTTGGAAATGTTTCTCTTACAACTGTTAGGAGAAACAGTCTTGAAGTTTCAGTTAGGTAACAGCCTTTGCTTTCTGTCCTAAATTCCTATGTATGTCAGATATTTGAGGGCTGTTCACAAAGGTGCTGTAATTTTCCAGGCAAGTTTACATTTCAGAGCAATGTTTATTTGGAGTATTTCACAGTTTACATTGTGCTATGATGAAAGAATTGTATAAATGCCATTTATTTCATTTTTAAAATGCTGATTCACGTTAGGATCACCGATCTTCTCTGGAGATCAGAAGAACCAAAGTGGCTTAAAGGACCCATAAACTCAAAAAAGGCTTTGTACCGTACGACTGAACGCTGTGTGAAGCAAGCCAAGGTGCCACAGCTACGGCGGGGGGCTGCGCAGAGGCTGGGGAGTGAGCCACGGTTGCCGTGACTCTGGAAGCCCTCGCCAAGGGGCTTTCCAACTTTCTGATTCCAGGCTGAGTTGTCTGCCTACAGCAGATTAATAAACTGCGAAGCAAGCCTACAGTGGACCTAGGCAAAAATACTTTCATCGTATTGGTACTAGAGGGCATTTCAATAATTTGCCTTTAACCAGAAGCCTTTTCTTTCCCCTGCTCCTACACAACCTGATGTTAACAATATCATACATCTGTTAGTTATTTCAGTGCCAGCATTATGTCACGCCACAGAAGATTACAACTTCCCATCAGGACGAAGTAGTTTGGAATAAACACATTTTAAAAGAGGAAAGCGAAATCCAGGTCAGTGAGAGAACGCTTATTCCATTTTGAAGCTGTACCTACAGTCTAAGTCCTTATGCTTCAGGACATTAAAACCAGTTTTGGACACTAAGGTTTACTGATGTGTTAACAAGTCAGCGAGTTCCCTGGGATGCTCAGCAACGTGAATTCAGCACACTTACCAAGCTTGCCCGCTCAGCAGGAAGCCTGGAAAAGGAACGCTGTTTGTTGCTAGCAGGGAGGCAGCAAACCCCACAGGAACATCCAGGCAGTCGTGCCTGCGCTGGTAGGTGTGGAACGGAGGGAGAGGGCAGGTTTGGAAGATGCCGTGAGAAAAGGCTTATTAGGCTTACAGAGGAAGGGACTTGAAGACTTCAGACTAAAAAATACTTGCAAGGTGTGGCTTTGGCAGAGGGTCATTATCTTTCCCTTTTCCACTGCGGCAGACATCTCTACCTCTGCATCTTACCAACAGCAGCAACAACAGAGGAGATCGCGAAGTCAACTGGGGGAAACAAAGCTGCACGCCTGTTGCAAATGCTCTTTTGACAAGCCTGTTTGGCTGTACACGCACATTTTATTTTCGAGGCGATGGTGGATCTCACGGTGGAACGCTACCAAGTCAGTGGGAAGCAGGACTGCTGGTTTCAGCTCACAAAAAATCCCAGTCTGCTGCGGACGCCTTTGCACAGGTCTGTGGGAGTACTGCTGGCACTGGTACGCCAGTGCATTCTGACCACGTTACATACTTTGCCCACATCAAGTAAACAACCAAGCTTGCACATTGCAGCAGTGAAAACAAAAAAAAAAAAGGGGGAGGAAATCTTCGAGTGGTGCTTACATGGGAGAAAAAGTAATGACGAACACTTCAGAAAATGGCCAATGAAGTAGAACGTTCTCCTACTCTTATTACTACTTGAAATGGTTCAAACTATAATAAACATCATTTCAAAATCAAAATAATATCTCACCACAGTTTTTTTCAGCAAATACAGCGATGCTGAACACAGGCAAAGCTGAGGATTGAAGCTATACTCAGTAAGCTTAATGCAGGGTCCAGACAACAACAGCTCGACAGTCTACACTGCAAACCTTTGAAAGAACCAGTGCATGAAATTGCAGGGGTTTTAATTAATTTGTCATGCTGGTGTTTGTACAATCTGATTAGGTAACAGCATCTGATACGGTATCACATAGGAGAGGATTCATCAGACTGAATAATTACATGGATTAGAAGAGGACCTCTGAAATGCTTACGGGGCTGGCTCAAATTGAAATGCAATCAGCAATGCTGAAAGGAGACGGACCGGCCTCAAAGGAATTTACTGGTGGGGCTCCTGAAGATCAAGCTGATATTTTTTAGCATTTTCATTAATTTTCATTCACCACATCACAAAGACTGTGAATATGCAGATTACACATGCTAAGGATGCAAATCTAGTAAGCACCACCGGCACAGATGACTTTGAGACTTGTGTAATAAAAATGGGATGAAAAGAAGTAGGAAATGCCAAGCCAAATACTGGGGACTAATAACAAGAATTTCTGCCACGAGCCAGGAGCTCATCAGTTAGACTGGGTGTACTAACACGTTGCCAAATGACTGACCGGCAGCGTGATGCAGCCATGGAAAAAGGCAAATGCAATTGGAGAATGGGTCTGGTGAGGCATTTCTGGTAGAGACTGGCAGAGAAATATTTTTGCTCTTTTAAGGCCGTGTTAAGACGACAGCAGGAATAACTCTGCACCGGACCAAGGAGGCTTTCAGAGCATCCCCAGTTCAGTGGAAGGTTACTAAGCTGATCCAGGGGTACAGGGAAACCTGATCAAGTGAGAGGAAACCAGAAGAGCTTGTTTTCCATAGCAAAGGGAAGGCTGAGAGGCTGCTCTGTTTCAACATAACCATGATGGAAAAAACAAGGAAGAAGAGCCATTTAATTCAGAAGACGGTGCTGGCATTAGAACAAGTGGGTATAAACAGGACTTGGGATACATTTTGGCTGTAGTTTAGAAGGCAGCTCTCTAACCACTGAAACAGAAAACTGTTTTTCAGAGGTAACAAGGGCAAAAAGCTGTGGCATAATCCCTCTCAGCCATATACAACTTGTGCACTATGAAGGGAAACGTGACCTGGAAAACCAAAGGGATGCCTGCATGTTATTTTTTAATTGTTTCTACGGGCACTAATGTCACTTGGATCTCTCATCCCATTTCACCCCTTCTTTCAGTACAACATGCAGCATGAGGACAAGACCCCCCCGTGTCTTCACATGTTTCAGCGCTGCCGAGAGCCCGGTATGGATGTACAACAGCTCTGTTACGTAGGAGCAGGTTGTTGGGGGGCATTTTTTGATAGCCCTGCTTTTTTTTCTGCCTGTCACCCCACAGGTGACATCTTCCTCCTTCTCTGCCTCCCCGTTTCCTCTTTCTCTTCAACAATAACAAGGCAAATTTAGAGTCTTTCCAAAGAAGCCTGTAAGGGAGGGATGGGTCACAACCACATCGCCCCTACTTTCCTGTGCTCTGGACCACCACAGCACCCAGCTCCTCTTTCTCTGTGCGCTGCATTCACGTCGCACCAGACTGCCAGCACCATTCAATACTGTTACAAGTATTGCCTCCTTTTTTTTCTTTAATCGTGCTGGCTTCAGCTTTTATTAGCCTTGCCCCAAGTTATCTCCTTTAGCATCAGTTAAACCAGTATTTTATCAGCATCGCTGTTTTTACTTGACTACATGTGCCAACAGAACAGATGAATATATATTAAAAGATATAATGGAGATAACTGTATGTGCACTGCAAGCCAAGATCATGAGAAATTTGATTAAGGACTTTTGGTTGTATTTTTTAGAAGTGCAGTATCATGAGGACTCTGCATTCAATAAGGTGCTCAGGCTTGGAAGGGTGCAGGCTCTGAAGCTTATTTTAGTAAGAATGTGACACGATCCGTGTCCTTCTTCCCCTGCTTAAATCTCAGAAAGACTTGAAGTGGGTACAAGACAGGGAAAGGTGTGAGACCTCCTACACCAGCTAGGTATAGGAGCCAGCTGCTGTGCCTCAAAATGGTTTGAGGCTTGCTCAGAATCACTCTTTAGGCTACTAAGACAACCCTGGTTAGTTTAGTACCTCAGTCCACTGGACAGAAATACTTCTTTTCCTTAACACCTTAACAACTCTGCAACCCCCCACCGCTACTTTTTTTCATGATTCAGTTTTGCTTGACTTTCGTTTGCATGACATTTTGTGATCTTCAAGGGCTACAGAGCCTGCCCACCTTAAACCACAGTTCCTTCCAATACATTTACCTCTCTAAAGTATTACTTTTATAAAATGTATATTCTGGAACAAACTTAGCCAAAATGCCTGATCCTAAAAGTGGCTGCATTTGTTTTCTGGAGCAGCTGCAGAGGCTTCAGAGGTGAATCCCAAGCGTCCTCTCCGACTTCAGAAATCTCTTCCAACAAGCTTCTGCGTGAAGAACGCAGCAGAAGGAAGCTTCAGGGAGGATTCTTCACTGCCTTCTACTTGCTATAGGCATTTGCATTTAGATAGACTGAAAAGAAGGAAGCTCTCCTCCTGAGGTTATAAGATGGAGGAGAACTGAAATGGAAAATGAAATAAATCTTTCTGTTTTGACTTGTGAGTAATAACTGCTGAAGCCAACCTTTCCACACAAAATGCTCCACTGGTTTATGTGGCCAGGATGTTTTGCCACCAAAATCTAGGTGGAGTCAATTGAGATCTGTCCTGTGGGTTTTGCGGTACGTTAATATGTTTTCTAAATTTAATGTACTCCAGGGCAGAAGGCTTGAATTCCTGAAGATAGCGACTCCTGTATTTTTTTTCCTTTTTCTTTCTTGCCAAATAGCCCTGGATGGAAAGGTTTCTTACAGTCTTCTCTTCTTCCTGCCATGGGCCAGTAAACGAACCAAAGTTTATTCACTTTGTCCCTTTGGGAGTGGTGTTCATCTGCATCTCTGAGAGAGTGAATGACTGCTAAAGTGAGGATAAACATCCTGTAAATGCCTGCAGGAAGGAGGGGCAAACTTGGACATCTTTTGAGTAATTAAAAACTTAGTGTGTATCTATCTCCTCCATTTTCTCATCCTTTGAAGAAATATAATGAGTGGTGAACGGTTCACTGGGGAATCATGAACTTTATTCCCCTGCATTCATTGCTGAAAAACTCATCAGCACATGAAGAGTTGAAAAAATGGTACTAAAAAGTGACAACAGGAAAGGCAGAGCTATGATTTGTCTGGCAGTGTACTTCCTGATGACTAAGTACTCACAGCACACGAGTGGAAAAATCTGATACTACACTTGAAGGCCAGAGGCCATAGTCCAAAAAAACAATCTCTTATAACAACAAAAAGGTCATCAAGACTAAGATTTCATTTAGCCTATGAAAGTGTCTTCAGTTTTTCACAGGCACAAGGGCAGGCATGACTTCAAATGCCAGACCTCAAATTTTGATACAGGCAGTTTGGCACAGGATGAGTAAAACCCTACCATTCTACTCCCCAGACATGTAAAGCTTAAATAGCTTTAAAAGATATCTGATAGAGAGAAGAGAGTATTCACTTCTTCTAAGTGAAGACAATATAATGATCTAAGCAGTCACACGGGTTCTACAGAAAGAAATTGCTTCTCCCTTCGGCTAGAGAAGTTCAGTGTTGCTTGTCTTCTGTTCAGAGGTGGCAATGTAAGGCACTAATAGCCAGGAGACAAAGGATGACATCAATTAAAAAAAAATTAAAAAATCCATCCACATTTAAGTAAAAAATCACAAACAGAATTATATTATGGATTCTAACAACGCTGTCTAAGTCCTGATCTGGGAGCCAAACCAAACAGTGGGGCTTAAACCACTGCTCTGAAGTTCTGTTTAACTAAGGCTGAAACTCAACAATTTGAGCAGATCTGAAGTGGAAAATGAGGCGGTTTGCCTCCTGCCCTAGTAAACAGTCATACCTTTACAGACCTTTCTGTTAGAGGTTAACCTCTCAAACCTCTTTCCCTTATTTGCCAAAGAAGAGTGAGGATACAAGCAATTCCCTAGAAAGCTAGGAACTTTTTTCAGGATGGTGAACAGAAAATAATGCACATACACCATGTAACTCTTAAGGACCTGGAAGCCAGACCACAGCCTTATTTACAAATACTCCAGTGTTTTCTTCTAATCTCCTTGCTCCTCAAGGACTAGACCTGTTAGGTCTATTTTTCATATTTGAACACTGCTTAGCACCACTGCACATATTTATTTTTAATGAAGACATCATGATAACTGAAAATACTGTTCCCGGTCTTTTCTGATGATGGAAAAGAGAGAAAATGGCTGAAATGCACTGACCGAAATTTGGATTTGTGACGGTGATGATCCTATAACCAGAGATGTATCTGAATAGTTTTGTGTACATCAGAAGTCCTTTCCAGCTGCTATTTTTAAAGTATTTGTAGGTTCAACCCCAATCATGACTTATTTCCCTCACCTTGAAATAGGAACAAAAAGCCTTCAGATAAAAAAACTAGGACACTATAGCTTTGAAAGGTATTTCCATGTGCTTTTTCAAAAAAAGCTTATCCGTCACTTGTCTACTACCCTATTCTACAGTGAAGTGTAATAGATAACCTGATGCTTTCTTAAGACAGCCATGAATGATTGAGCTCATTTTATTTCTCCACTGCTTCATGGTTAAAACAAAGCACAAATCGTTGCTATGTTTAAAGTTTAGCACACTGTGATGAAGCAGATATCAAGCCCTTCCATGCAAAGTACTTTTAATTCAATTACCAGGCATTCTGTGGCCCATGAAACTACCCTTTTATTCATAGAATCCTAGAATGGTTTGGGTCAGAAGGGACCTTAAAGACCATCTGGTTCCACCCCCCTGCCATGGGCAGGGACACCTTCCACCAGCCCAGGTTGCTCCCAGCCCCATCCAACCTGGCCTTGGACACGGCCAGGGATGGGGCAGTAGATAAGTGGGTGATCCCACTTATCTATGTTTGTAACAAAGTTGTAAGATGATACTTGTTACAGTAAAATTATATATTTCAGAACCATAAGAAAAAAATTAAAAATAAGGCAAAGATTTGATACAAATTTAAATTTTCCAGGTGTTGTAACTTTGACAAGTACTAGGTCATACAAAACTGCTGTAATTGTATTTAAAGCTCACTGTAATATGTTTGCTAACACTTTGAGATAAAATGCTTAAAGTCCCTTTCAAGGACCTATAATATATTAATTTGTTTTGTTTTGTTTATAAATGTAAACGTGCATGTTAATGAAAAATGATTGGGAAATCTATTATGAAAAACCTGTCTCTTGAATATGTGGTTTTGCCTACAGTTTAGCATATGAATTTGACCCAGCTAAAAATAGTCCCGGACCTGGGCCCACTCCTGTTGGCGAAAACATTCTTGTTGTCTTGGGACGGGGGAAATGGGAGGCACCATGAGTTCACGTGCCACTTCAAACGGTCTGACTTTCCTTCGGAGCAGAGCCAGCATTTAATTTGTATTTGTTTCCAGGCCAAAGATCATGTGGATATTGGTCCTCTGGCCCTTACAGTGATAATCCACTTGCCATTAACTGGACTTTGGTTCAAAAATATTGCATGTTTAATAAGAATCAGAAAGCAGACTGGATCTCCAGTACATGGTGCTGCAACAGAAAGATAATGGGCTACAAGAGAGATTAATAAGATTTTTGAGTCGCAAAAGCATTAAGTCAGTTCAAATCTATTGGTTAAGCCGCTCAGAACCGGTAATGCATTAATCCTGAGCTGCGGTGCGCGAGCACAGCCGTTGCAGGCGTGCATTAAGACATCTTCGTGATCACCTTGTGCTTAGCTCTTTTTCAGACTTGGGTTAGCAGCACCCTAAGTCTTACTTAGGGTGAAATATGCAGAAGGTGAGTTAACAAAGCGTGCGCAGCGACTCTCAGTAGCAGGTCTCTGGTTTTATCTGCTTTATGGATACCAGGACTGCAAATTTGGGATGGCTGTGGCTATCTGCTGCTTCTGCCATAGAGCCATCCGTCTCAATTTGGACTCTTCAGCCTGGTTTGACCCTCCTCCTGCTGGTGGATCTGACTGACTCCCACCCCTGTAAGGACTGCAAAAGCCTCACGCGGTGGTGGTTGTGAATCTTAGCTTGACTATTGCCATGCTTTTTCTGCACTTTTTTCATTTCAGGTTAGTGCAGTTAAAACCCCAAGTGAAAAGCACTGCTACGGTCTGTTTAACTGGTGTAAAGGTCTTCTAGTCCAGAAGTGGCATGTCATTTAGAAAGTCATTTGACAGTTATTTACTTCAACGGTTTTGAAAATGACAATGTTGTTTGTTTGTTTTTTTTCTCATTCTTTTTGAACCCCTGTTTTATATGTGTGTGTTTTGTTGTTTTGGTTTTGGTTGGTTTGTTTTTTTTTTTTTTTTTTCCTCTGCCTAGACCTGGTTAACCATTTCTGTGAACAGGTCCTCAATTTTTTACTTTGTCCCTACTTTCCTGTCGTAGCCCCATCTTCCCCTGGTGTCGACTCCGTACCCTTACAGCGCACAGGCAGTCAACACGGCACACAGAACGCAACAGCGACCTTCCAGAGGGCCAGCTATGCGGCCGGCCCAGCCTCCAATTACGCAGACCCCTACCGACAGCTGCAGTATTGTCCTTCTGTTGAATCACCATACAGCAAATCTGGGCCAGCCATCCCACCTGAAGGGACCTTGGCTAGGTCTCCTTCCATTGATAGCATTCAGAAAGATCCCAGGTGGGTGAAACCTTCATTGTCTACTATTTCTTGCTTGTGCAGAGGTTTGCAATCGCGGTTTGCTTTGTATGTTTCTGCTGTTGAATATTTAAAAAAAAAAAAAAAACAAAAAAACCAACAACAACAAAAAAACAAAATACCGTGATTGTACATGAAAGATTTTGTATGCATAACAGCTTTGTCCTAATGCTTTAGCTCGGAAGGCTCTCATGAGCTCTTCTGTAAAACAAAATAATAGGTGTGGTCTTGAACGTGTGCGTTTAGCCTGCTTTCAGTAGTGCCACCCCTCAAAATCTTATGAAAAGTAATTCTCTCTGAAAATGGGAGGAGTGGCCTGACTGTTTTGGCTCTGTAACCATTGTGGATTGAATTTTTCAAGTTGTTCCTTGAGCAGAATTTGTTACAGTTCTTGGTTTGTCTGCAGTTAATATTCATAAAAGCTGTAGAAAAGGATATCTTGGTATTGGGCAATGAGACTGAGCAATGTGGAAGCAACACGTAATCAGATTTGTGCTTTATGCTGAGTATCGTGCAGGCTTGCAATGCCAGTATGTGGTAATAAGAATGTATGTATTGCAGCGTTGCAGAAATGGTTGTTACTGTGCATGGTTTTTAAATATATAGCACAACTTTTAACGTTGCTGCAAGGCATGACCATCCTCATATACCTAGGGGAGGTGCGAGGAGGAAACTTTCTAGCCATACATACCCCAAGCAGGCAGATGGATTAGAGAGAGGGGGTTTTCTGGCAGATTATTTGACTTCCATGATAACAGCAATGGAAATGCTAAGTGTAATCCTCAATGCTCTTGGTGATTTTGTTCAGTCTTCTGATGCAAAAGAAAGCAAGTCTCTTTTGTAACTTAAGTTTAAACTTGTTGAAAGTGTTAATTTATACAAGGTTTTTCTACGGCAGATGGTATGACTTATTTATTTTTGCTATGTGCAATTTAATGATAGGAGAGCCCAAAAATTTGCCTTCAGCAAAAATGCTGGAGGTGTTTAAGCAACAATTTGAAAAGACTTCTTTCCCTGCATTCAAACCCAAATACTCACAACCTGATCTCTCTACCAGTTGAGCATTATAGCAGTTCTCTCTGTTTCTCAAACTGGGAACACAGTTGCAGCTAAATTTTATGGTACATCAGAAATATCACTGCTTGCAGCTACTTCTGCCATTGCACTTTTACTTGTTGAGAAAACTTCTGTCTTCAACTTTTTTTTTTTTCTTTAGCTTTTCCTCCAGGAATTTGAAAAAATATAAATTTAATTCCTCCCCTTCTGCCCCCTGTCCTAGAGCAAACATTGGTAACCAAAGGGAAACAGTCTTTTTCAGAAACCTCGGTGTATTGATATATTTGTGTTCCAGAGTATAAAAGCCTGTGGAGGAAAAAGGGCTTTGCTTCATAATGGTCTTGTGTTCAAACTTAAAGAAAATTATATTAGAAGTGCACTAAACCAGAGGAGAAATGACTGTGATCTATATGTAGTGTTCTTGGGAGAGAAGCATGATGATGTTGAAGGCACTATTCCTGGTAGACAGGGAAGACATATTTACAGTACCTCTACAGGTCCTAGACATAATATCTTTTTAAGAAAAGGTTATCTGCTATCACTTCACAACCGTTAGTCAGTTAATGTTTAGGATATGTGCTTGTAAAAGAAGATCTTTCTCTTGCAAATTTTCAATTTGCTGGCTTTTTGGTTCTTTCTTGTCTTGTGATACCATTTGTGCGTTCGTGAGTATTGATTTCGGTAGGTAACGTAGGAGCAAGCAGGCATCCAGCTAAAAATTGAACTTCATAAACTCTTTAGAGGGGATCATTAAACATTATTACTAGTTACTGTTAGATGGATTGGAGTTTTGCACAAAATAACTTCTGTAAAAGAGGTTTGCATTACTCTTCATCTCGTTCGTTTGATCCACGGACTGCGCGGGGTGTCTCTTGCTCAGTATTGCTGCCTTGACTTGTTGGTTCGAATAATTCTTACCCAGAAATGTCAGAAGCACACCTGCTTATGTTATGCTGTAGTCCCCAGAAGCTATAGTCCACCTAGGCAGACTGGCTTGTGAAACTATCTGTGGCCTCCAGCAGTTGCTGATCGTTCAGCTATTGGAAAGACATTGAAAAATTGGAAGGAGTTCGGAGAAAAGCAACAAAAGCAATCAGGAGACTTTTAACATGGTCATTTCTATGGGTAGATTGCAAAAATGTGGATAAATGACAAGTGTGGAAAGGAGAGGACAGAAGACTTTCCAGATGCTTGAAAAAATATTATGGAAGGACAAATTATTTAGGATAGCATATGGGAGGTATAATTAGAAGTACTGGCTTTAATTAGGAAAAGGAAAACGTGGCCCAGATACAAGGATTCCAATGGCTGTGTTAAGTTGCATTGTATTCCTCAAAGGGTTATCATTTATACCTTACACAGCAAGAAGAAAAATAAATTATGTTGGTCAGCAGATGGACTTTGTCAACTGCTAATTTTTGAGTTTCCTTGCAGGCGTGTTGCTGCTTTGGTTGGCTGGGGTTTTTTGTGACTGACATGAATCGTGGAAGGGGATGGCAGGCATCATTTTCAGACACTGAGCTACTTGTCCAACCAGAGGTCCAACCAGAGGCTCACTGGCAGAGGAAAACCTGCAAGACAAACATGCTAATTGCAGGCTTTTGATTAGCGTTTGCTATATGTCAGTCAGCTCAAGATGAGAAATAGATAACCCAGAAGAGAACGTACTCATCCTAATAAGCAATTAGAGTTCCTAAAACTGAACGTTGTTTTCTGGAATCTTTGGTTCAGGCAGAATTTCCATCTGAAGTCCCAGATGTAGTTGACAATTTTTTCCATTGTTTTTACCATGTACTTTGGATTACTAATACTTCAGTTTTACATACGTGTTCTGAGCTGACATTTGGCAAATGAAGTTTTAGCTCAACATCTGTTCTGCATCATCTCGCTGTCATAAAATGCAGTTTAATGTTCATTAACTTAAAGTTTAGGACAAAAGCTATTTTTAAAAAGTATCAAGATATTTATTATCAAGTTCGTGGTAGGGGATAATTTTTAATTTATACAGATAGACTGTTAGGTGATATGAGCTCATATAACAGGTAGTAAAAACTATATACATCTATGCTGGCAGAGAGTCTGAGGCTTTGTTATTTCAAAAGGAAATAAGCCCCTTATCACCGGTCAGAAATGAAACTTAAGTTTTGCATATGGAAAAGTTGAATATCAAAGATAATTTACAGATTGATTCTTTAGAGCATTCTTTTACATTTAGTTTATGTCAAAGAAGGAAAGGAAATATGCAGTAGGGCTGCAATATAAACTGTTTCATGCCATAATCTCTTACATGAAAAAGTGGCATAGGGAGGGAAAGACTACAATATTTATTTTCTAATTATTGTCTTGCCTTTGGTTGCTACTGAACTGTGAATGAGAGAAGTCATGAGTATTTTACAGTATTGGAAATATATGTGATATTTTCCACCCTACTTTCATTCTAGAAAGATTAATCTGTCTCTTGGCACCAACAAATTATCTAAGGATAGTCTATTCCTAGACTTCAGGGCAACTGGGGAGCCCTAGAAACAGAGATGTTGGTATCCATTTCTCAGTCTGCGTGCCTTCCAATTTTTACTCCAAATGTGCTTAATTTTTGTGGTTTTTAACCTACTAAGAAACTATACATGTGTACCATTGCTGATAAGTCACACTTGCTGCATAACAGATCACAAATATATAATTTTCACATCCTCCAGCTCAGTACATGCCAGTGAAGTTTTGTGGTAACGGTGTATTTGCTTCTTTACGGACTCGCTGTGTCTGGTTTGATGGGTTGAGGCAACACATTTCCTTCGTTGTTCTGTGACTTGCTTTTCGTACCGGCTCTTATTTACACGCCAGTATGCGCACATCTTCTGCAGGGAAGCTGGCAAGAAGCCAAGTTAACAGCAAGAATTATGTGGAATACACTCCATTTAGGCTACCAAAATGGATTTCAGAGTTCAAATGTCCATTTTCATATTGCACTGAATTATGCTGATCCACACTTACAATTTTGCTTTATGGCATCCCCTTTCCCAAGATATGTGTTTCAGAACCCTTAAAACTACTTATTCAGAAGAAATGGGGTGATTTGGTGAATGAAACTGTAAAGAGTTCATTCTTTGTTATAGAGCAGACTGAAATAATGATTGGACTCTTCTTTTAAAACAAACAAAACAAACAAACACCCCCCACGAACCCACTAGCAGTAGAATCACATTGCAACTTTACAAGAAAAAATAATAATTTAAAACCAGCTATCTTGTAGCGGTTCTCACCTTTAGAACTGTCTGGGTATTGGTCAGCATAGAGACAGCGTTTTCCAGGTATTGCATGATTTAACTGTAATACCCCGAGACGTTTCTGCTCTGTTCTGCGCTTTCACAGTCAGCTTTCCATTTCATTACCTCTGCTGGCCTTAATTTCCTCCTAAGCAGACGATGATGGTGCTGTCTGTCTTCTAAACTTTTAAATTGGCTTTCTTTCCACTTATGAAAGGAAATAAATTAGATCAGAAAATTTTGTATGAACTTTAAGTTTCAAAATGCATTTTTTTTTTCTTCTCCCCCCCCCCCCGCCCAATATGCTTCATTCGCAAAATGCAAGCTAGAGATCTTTCTTCTTCTGTAGGAAAAGAGATAGAAGTAAAATAAATTGTAGATAAATTTCTGTGCTCTAGTAAAACTGCTTATGAGATTAGCACACAGCATTTGGAACATGGCCTGTAAAAGATAAATGTTTCTGCAGGAGTCTTCACCATATATTTAATCTCACTTTGTTCCAAGGATTGTCTCAGTGTTAATAGAGTTAGTCTACTGTAAATCCGAATAGCAACCAGGCGCTCGAACAGTGTAACGAGGTAAGCAAATAACAGTGTAAACCTGTATGTGCAGGAGGTTGGACATCTTGGTGGGAACGTGTCTGGTGACTTCTTTGGGAAGGGTTGTCACCTTCAGAAAGAAGCTTCTGGTGGGGTAGGAGGCCTTGCTGGGACTGCAGTGCAGCTGGGGGCAATGCTGTGCAGCACTGCTGTGGTCAGTCCTGAGATGTGGGCTTGGGTTTTCCGAATCCAGGGGGCCCTTGGTGGTGTTGGTGGGTCTCTGCCATAACTCTCTAACCCAGGAGGTAGAAGGTTGAAGTTCATATTCCTGGTCCGGATGAGGCAGAACAGGGCTGGCAGATGTACCTCCCTGCTTTTATATGACACAATGTGTGATAGGCAGCTCTCCTTCTCATTCAAGAGTTTTCCGAGTTCCCTCTTACCCTTATCTGAGTTGAAGGGTAAAGTAAAGGGGGAGGTGATTCTTCAAAGGTGGTGGGGAAGCCATGGAAACATACTTCTAGTGTATCGGAGCATGTAAGTGTTCGGCAATGTAGGCTTACCTCCAGAAGTAAATGGTTCAACTTCCTAGGTCCCACTAACACCCTGCTAAGTATTTTTTCCATCAAATTTACATGGGCCAGGCCCCATATATTGGTAGAATCAAGTGGATGGTGTTTGAGAGTGCTCATTTTGTAGCTCTGTGTTTGAGTATATCTTTTATTCAGCAAGGAAATACCTGGCTTGTTTTCCCTACATAAAAATTGTTCAGTCTCTCGGGGTTTAATGTATACTTCTCTAAGTGTGAAAGACTGACCCTAAAAGAAAAGAAAATCGGAGAGTCTGAACAACGCAAACATACACCCAATTTAAGAATAGCAAGTCTGGAGCAAATTGCAATTCCTCATACAGATCCTTTCTACATAGAAAGCCTGAATTTTTACTTAGTGCACAAAACAGTTTTGAGAAAACATAGCAGGTATGATAAAATAAACAGCAATCTGTTTCCCTTTCTGCTGTAGGTAACTAAGGATGAAGCCTGCTTCCTTAGGTGAGGTGGGAATCTATAGACTATCCTGCAGTCTGCTAATTTGGGACTTCAGGAGACATACCGAGCTGGAAACCTTGGCTGGAAAAGACTTTCCTAGAGAATGTTTAGTTCTGGCTTGAACATGGCAAAATAGACGAGGAGCTAACTGGGCCACACAAGTGTCAACTTGTGGTGAAGTAGAGGAGTGGTACCCAGAACTTGGAAAACTTATTTTTGTGTGTATTTGAGCACATTGCTGTATATGCTAACAGTTTCTGTCTTTCCGCTCTTTACACTGAGGTGGTTTATAAGTGTCTGGGGAGGCACTAGACATAGGTGGAGACATTTCATGGTGCAGCAAATACAATTCAGTATGCACACAGGTATCCACCTATATTTGCTATTTTTTTTTTTCCTCTCTAGAATTTGCCCCATGTTGTTTATCAACCTCCTTTCTCTGAGAGAAGTGCTTGGAAAAAAACAAACAAGCACCCACAACAAAACAAAACAAAAAAGTATACTGTACAGGAATAAAGTGTCTGTGCTTTTAGCTCATGAAGTACTAGTACCCACTTTCTCTCCTCTATGACATTTTCTTGACAGTGCAGGAGGCCACTCCATTTTGTTGCCATCCTATCTTTAAAGAAATCTGATCCTATCATTAACAAACCTGCCCTACTGTAATCACAGAACATCACAATTTCGGTATATCACGGTAACACGGGCGGTACTGGTCTATGTAGTTTGAATAATGAGTCAGTCCAGAAGTGCTTACAGTTCCTAAACCATCAGCGGAGTAGAACAGGTTATAGGTAGCCATTTTATTTGGTAGGTTATTTATGTGGTATGCAGGGTATAATTTTGAGAGAGATGATGCCTCGTCTCTTATTTCGATCTGGAAGTTTAGCTCTTACGATCCTCTCCCTCCGCCAGAAGGTAATTCCTTTCCTTTGCTGGAGGGAGAGAAGTGAAAGGCCACTTAGGTACTTGTCAACGATACGTGGCATTCGGGAGGACAGTGCCAGGAGTTCCACGTAGTGTTGGTCAGTCCACATCTAATAACCGGGGGGGAGATGAGACCAATGGCCAAAAAGGAGACAGTTTTATTATTTTTCCCCCACCCCTCCAATAATGCTGGTGTGTCACTTGGAGAACAGCAACAAAGGCCTTTCCACTGTTTCTTTCTTAATCTGTTGCATATTTTAATGGCTTCATTCATCCAGGAAGAAGCAGGTGGACGGTGCACCTCATCCTCATACTGCCCATAGCTCATTTCTGCCTCTTGAATGGCGTAATGCAGCTTCTAGGGGTGAAGATACATCTCAGTGCAGTTTCTGCCTTTGTTTGCCACACATTTTCCTCAGTATCCTGTGGCTCATTTGCAAACTTTGACAGATGCAAAATCTGCGTGGTGCCTTTCTGTGATGACAGACTGTAAGAGCCAGAAAATGTTGTAAGTATATTTTCCAACCAGACATTAAAAACACGGGGAAGAACCATACTTTCAGGCTTTACTGGGCTCATGTAAGCTGTTACGATCTCCTGGCAAGATAAACCACATAAGAAGCTTCTCAGTAGTAGCTCTTGGACATATCATCAGCCAAATGGGTAATAATGATCTTACTGTTTACGGGGATGTTGAAAGTAAGTTAGATTTGTAAGGTGCTTTGAAATTCGAAGGATAATCTTGCTCTTACTTCCATGGGAAACATGATGGGAGGGAGGGGAGGGAAATGTGTTAGGTGCAGAAGATGAATGGGGAAGATTTTGAAGAAGCTTGCTAAAATCAGGACACACAGTCTCAAATGTTCTCATTAAAAAAAGCAACAGAAAAATCATACTCGACACTGAGACGTAAATTGCTGTGCAGAGATTGTTAGTTTCTGAATCTGGACCTCTGTGTGATGTTGCACAACTATTTTATAAGCAGGCAACAAAAGCCAGCTAATTTTGTAGCCATTGTACAAAATGCATCATTGAGAGCGCAGGAGATTTCTGTAAGAGTAACACCAAGAGTTTGCCGAAATAATGTTTCCAGCGTAGAGTTGAGCTAAAAATGAAGGGAAAGAATGATCAACAACTTTTATGAGTTTCTAACAGAACTTTATAGCTTTATATATTAAAAGCCTGACTTCACGAACCCTAGGTCTGCGTAGATTAAATATTTTTAGATGGGAATGTCTGGCAGCTCGCTCGGGATCAGAGCCTGACGTCAAGTCCAGCCCCTAGCCTGTCTTCCTCCGCCGCATCGCCGTTCCTCTGGCGATCCCCACCGCCTTCACTTCGGCCTTTCTTCCTCGCCCCGCTCCACTGCTCCACTCCTGGAGCTCGATGAACAAGTGAGGTTCGGAGATGCATCACAGTTCTTAGCATTAAGCAAGTGGTTTCCTAGGAAGCAAAAGCCACCACTGATCCCATAGAAATCCTACAGCCATTGTTGCCAAGGAAACTCCTAGTCTCTAGACTTACTGGGAAATATTTGTTCTTTTTACTTGTTGGTTTGGTTTTCTTTCGGTTGGTTGGTTAATTTTTTTTTTTTAAGCCACTGCAGCAGCAGTGGGATCGCTTGCTGTTCAGCTTTCCACCCACCTCTAATGATTTGGGGGTCACATTTATCCTTACCCTGCGATGAAGTGGAGGGATCTGGATAGCTGAAGACCTGGAAAGAAATGGGAAGGTTTTCTTAGCCCAAAGGAGGACAGAGTGAGGTCTCTAAGTTTCCTGAATACACCAAAGATAAAAATATGGAGGAGGAAGGCATGTGTGGGGAAAGGAGGAGCTGTGCAAAATCTGTCCAAAGGTAAAACAAGTAATTTACTTGAGGAAATTAACAAAAGCTGCACAAGTTTAAAGAATAAAGTATTTTTAATTAGTTTTTTACTCTTTAAAAATAATTTGAAGTTAGCTTTTTTGTTCCGTACTGGGACATGATGTATTTGGTTCATATACTACATTTCAAAGAGGAGGGCTGATTTTTGGGTTCATGCTGTTTGATGAAAAAACTTAGTTTGAAAGCTTGGCCCCAGTAGCTGATGAGGCTAAAGAAAAATGATCGTGTGTGTGTCGGTGGAGGGATGAATACTGACAACAGAGGTGTAACGCAGTTTCTTAGTACGTGCAACTCCCTTACCTTCCTGCTAGTCAGGATCGTGTCGCGTTTCTGTGTTACCCTCTCTCAGGAGCTGTGCTGATCAGTCAGCCTCCCTTGTTCCAGCTCTTCTTACTGGTATGAAAAGTGGTCCCTCCTCTTGACTCCCTGTGAGCCCTGGAAAGATTCAGAAACTGAATATCCTATAGCTGCTTTTCATGTAATTTCATTGTCCTGGAAATATTCAGCCTCGACAACCAACTTCTTTCAAACCACTGCAAACTACCTCAGTGTTTGCAGTTCCACAGTCCTGGCTATCTCCTTGCGGAAACGCCAATGTGATTTCTACCCGGGACTTCTCTATGCCTCCAAAAATCAGCAAAGTCATTTCCACAACAGTTTTGCAGTATGGAGTTCTATTCTTGGTTTATAGATGGTCGAAGCACGGAATATCATGTGACCTTCACGTATCAAACAATTTCTGGCAAAGAACTGACCTGAAGTCACCTGGGTCAGACGTGCAGGACGTTGGGTGTAATGTTCATGACCCGGGATTCTCCCACCAGCAAGGCGCCGAGGCGGGTGGAAGATGGCCCCAAGGCGACGTGTGGGGACGGGCCGCGACCACGGTGCCCGCCGGCGCGCTCCTCGCAGGGGACCTGCCCGTGGAACTGACCGCGGGGGGAATCGGCGCTGAGCGGAGACCTGCTGATCCCCTGCCCCTGGTAATTAGTGAGGGCAGAGCGGCGCCGGCTGCGGAGCCGGGGACGGCCGGGCGATGGTGGGAACAGGGTGGGACGGCCCGCCTCCCCAGCGGCGCGGACGGGCCGGAGCCGCTGCCGCGGTGCGAGGAGGACCTGGAGGAACCGTGTCGGCGAAGCCCGGGAGGTGCCCGCTGGGACTGGGCGGAGGGGGGGCCTGGAGCCGGCGGCAGGTTTTTGTGTTTCCGTGGAGCTGATCCCGTCCCGTCGGCTGAATCGCGTCCCTGCCGTCCCCTTTCGGGGTCAACGCTTTGAGCCGCCTCTCTCCGGAACGCGCGCGCGGTTAGACGTCTGCTCGCGGAGAGTCGGGGTATCTGGGCCTACTCACAGCAGATATTTTGCTGCTGTTAAAGTTGACTTTAGTCAAAGACGTGAAGTGTTTGAACTGTTTTAGTCATAATTCACGTCCAGTGATTCACGGAGAGAAGCAGCCTCTTGTTCGGTGATGTGATCCTATAATTGCATAGGTGTTTGTATAGCCATACCTAAATTTATGGTCCTGAATGGCCTTAAAATGGATGGCTTTTTTTTTTTTCCCCCCCTGCAAGAAGTTGGCTTTTGTAAGGGGTTATCTTTTTTTACGCCTTTTGAGTTTTCTGTAAAGTTCTGTGATTCCTTCCCGTAGCTTTTAACAGGGAAGTCTTGACATTTTCCTGCATTGGAGTAGTTGCCAAATGTCTTTTAAAGCTCTGGCTGTACGCAAATTGGCACACAGAGGATCCGTTAGATGTTTTTGTTAGCTTTTTCACAAAAAAGTGGGAGAAGAGGGTGTGATGTCTCCTGTGGCTTTACCATCCTACCTGAGAACAGAGTTTGCCGTCAGTAGCCAAATTGCAGAACCTCTGTTTAGGAAAAGCTTTTCCTCTCATGTACGTAGAAATTCTTTTGAATATGTAAAATCTTCTCTGCAGGATGAAATCTTCTTTGCGTAGTCGTCTCTAGTGGATGTTTTTTTCATTTGTCAACAGCTACATTTTTTTTTTTCTTAATGAAATTTTATTCTGAACTGTGCAAAGGTTTTATCTGCAGCAGCTAAGGGATAGCAGATCCTGTCAGCCGCTGCATTTTCTGTGGCACAGCTCCAGCAACAATCTGTTACCTTTCTGCTTCTGCACAATTTACTCCCCTCCTAAAAACAAAAAACCAAAAAACAAACAAAGAAACCCCCAAAAAACCAAACCAAACCAAAAAAAACCCAGAACAAAACAAAAAGCAAAACAAAAAACCCAAACAAACAAAAAAAACCCCAACAAAAACCACACAAGAGGGAAGTGCTGCACCAAGCTTCCTTCTGAAATATGTAAGATTATATAAGTTATTTCAGTAAAAATGGGGGCCACTTCTTGGGCCTGACGAGAGAGACTTTAGAGCCGTTTGGTTATGCTGTATAGGAGGAAGGGGGGCTGCCTTTCACGGGGGGAACTTCCGAAATGCGATTTCCTCGTCGACAAATGTGCGCGTGGGACTTTCACAGGGCAATTCCAAAGCCGATGTCTCAAAGTGCGCGCCGAACACCTCTCCACCTTTTCCCTTCCTGTTAGGGCTTCTCCCTGATTCAGTTTTCAAGTCAGCTGGGTGGAAATACTTTCCGTGAGGAACCTGTTGTCACCCCCTACGTGCCCGTAATCGTATCGGTTGCACACCCGGGTACGGTGAAACCCAGCCTGATAGTTCCTAATCCCCAGCGGGTTTATTACTAAGCCAGATTTGCGTCACAATAATAAAGTGAACAGCTTCTCAGAATAACTTGAAATGTGAATGCAGAAGCCTTATTCTTGTTCTGTTACCTATTCATTGACATAAAGCTGTCTGATAGAACTTACATCTTCTTTCCTTTTATTTTAAAAACAGAATTTGGTGTAGATTTTGCTTTTTAGTCATGTTAAACATGGCTAACTCACTCTGTTTCAGTGACCTGTTTGTGTTGTGGTTTGGGGGGTTATTTTTTGTTGGTTTTGGGGGGTTGTTTTGTTTGGTTTTTTAATTAGCAGTAAGAATGGGATAGGCATCATCAGCTTCTCAGCTGTTTTTGAAGAATCTGTGATGAGGAAAAGTCTGCACTTCATTGCTAAAAGAAAAAAAAAAAGTATTTTGGAAGGGTGAAGGGAAGAACTGACGGAGCTGTTTTCCTTCAGACGAGTGTTTATGGGGAAAAAAAAATCAGGAAAACAATGTATGCATCAGTCTCTCTAAAATTTATTTCAGGGCATTATTTATATTGCCTCCATACAATTAAGACTAGAATGGATGGCAGAGGAATGATAAAGCTGGTAGGTGACAGCTGAGACATGCAGAATAGTGAAGGTAGCCTGTCACGCTTGTGTGACAATTTCAGTGTAGCCTGAAGGATAATGAAATGTACAAAATAGTTCAGAAACATTTTAAAATAAACTATTTATGAGGTCACTTCTCGCACATTTTAAACTTCTTTGGAAAATGGAATTCTCTGCACGTGGTATTGATTTAGTTCCTTGGTATTGCAGGCTTCTTGGGAAAGCTAAGCTCATGGCGGTCTCAGTTGTGCTGAGTATAAGCAATATAAGCTAAGTCTTGCAGTCTTTTCGAAGAGGAAATTGCATTTACTTTGTAATGTAACTTTGGAGTAAATGCAACAATGCAAAGAAATTTCTAAATGGAAATTTGACAGTGAGTCTTAATCAACGATGGTTGAGGCAAATTTTGATTTTTGGAGCCCTGTTACTTTTCAGAAGAAAATCAAGATGATAAAACTTTCGTATGACATTTTATTAGATTAAGATGAAAACTAGTGAATTTCAGAAATTCAGTGATGATAGTTTGAGGTTGTTCATTTGTTCTCAGTAGAGGCAGAGACTGGGGTTCTACCAATATATTTTTCTCCACTTTGTGAAACCACATTTTATGTAGAGGAAAAATGTTTAAAAGGCACTATTGTCAAGTTCAAAAAACATGTGCAATGGCTAATACACAGAGAAAACTTTCTCGGCCTGTTTCCTCTAAAATGCTCTTGCGTTTAACAGAGGTACAGGGAAACTACAACAACTGAGTCTCTCAGCCTGTTCACAACAGCTAAAAGCAGTTCTGGGTGGGTTTTTTGGGTGGTGTTTTTTTTTTTTTCTCCTCCTTTCAAACAGATATAACTGCTTTATTCAAGCAAGAAAAGTGACATTTCTTGCGTAATAACTGTCTATTAAAGTAACTTCTCACTCAAATGTTAAGATGTCAGTGTAACAAGAGAAGTATTTCTTTAATGCCAACATCTCTGTAGAGTAAGGATTTTATTTCAATCTGGACATCATGGATCCAGCTTTAAAATTTTAATTAAACCTATAGAGAAACATGTTTCAGATTTTTCTAGGAGGACTGAAGTTGGAACTCATTTCTGAGTGCTAAAAAAGAAAAGCAAATAAACTTTTAGTAGAGCAAGTAGTAGTTTTCATATGCTGGCATTTGGTTTTGGTTAGTAACTTCAGAAGAATAATAATGCTCTTTTGAAATAAAAACCAGAAAAAAGAATGGAAACTGAACAGAGTAAATGTAGCTTTTGAGTTTTCTGGGAATTCAAAGACCGATTGAGTGTTCAGAAAGCTCAGAGGGAAGAGAGATGGCTGCTTTCAGCTGAGTGTTGTAGTATTGTAAAAAATATGATCTCTGACTTCGTTTCGTTTACCTCCGGGAAAGAACATTTGGGGAAAGAACATTTGCTTCCTTGTTCTCCCCAAACCCATGTAAAATTTAGGCTTTGTAATACAGAATTCTCTCAGGATCCCATTGAAAAGGAGACTGGTGTGAAGATTTATGTATTTCTTTCAATATATGCACACGATAGCGATAATGATGCAACTCCCGTGAGAAGGTGCCACTTGGAATGGAGGCTGTGAAAAGGGCTTGGTGAACTACTGGCCTGTGTTACTTTTTAGTATGTAAAACAAAGGTAAAAACATCCATTTGTGCTGCTGTTTCTGCACATCTTGCTCGTATTTAAATGGTCCAGTGGTTTCATTTTGCTGTGCATGCTATGGTTACATCAAATTGTACATCTTTCTTCCAAAAAACTCGTGTTCAATTTGAAACGAAATGCAGAAAGGTGGACTGATGAAGAACAAGAGAAAGTAGAAAGGATGGCAGGGTTAATAGATTGTTTAATTATGTCAATAGATTTACATAAGAAGGACATGGTTGTGTTGGAGCGAGTCCAGAGGAGGCCACCAAGATGATCAGAGGGCTGGAGCACCTCTCCTATGAGGACAAGCTGAGAGAGTTGGGGCTGTTCAGCCTGGAGAAGAGAAGGCTCCAGGGAGACCTTATAGCAGCCTGCCAGTACCTAAAGGGCACCTACAGGAAAGCTGGGGAGGGACTTTTTACAAGGGTATGGAGTGATAGGACAAGGGGTAACAGCTTTAAACTGAAAGAGGGCAGATTGAGATGAGCTGTGAGGAAGAAGTCCCTCCCTGTGAGGGCGGTGAGGCCCTGGCACCGGTTGCCCAGAGGCTGTGGCTGCCCCATCCCTGGCCGTGTCCAAGGCCAGGTTG
>JAVJGG010000030.1:4031709-4048341 GCA_035590195.1 Aviceda cuculoides
AGCCCAGGTTGCTCCCAGCCCCATCCAACCTGGCCTTGGACACGGCCAGGGATGGGGCAGCCACAGCCTCTCTGGGCGACCGGTGCCAGGGCCTCAGCACCCTCACAGGGAGGAACTTCTTCCTCACAGCTCATCTCAATCTGCCCTCTTTCAGTTCAAAGCCGTTATCTCTTGTCCTACCACTACAGACCCTTGTAAAAACTCCATCTCTGGTTTTCCCATAGGCCCCTTTAGGTACTGGCAGGCTGCTGTGAGGTGTCCCCAGCGCCTTCTCTTCTCCAGGCTGAACAACCCCAACTCTGTGTTCTTCCTCACAGCAGAGGTGCTCCAACCCTCGGATCATCCTCATGTCCCTCCTCTGGCCCCGCTCCAGCAGGTCCGTGTCTCTCCCGAGCTGAGGACCCCCGAGCTGGCGGCAGGACTGCAGGGGGGGTCTCACCCGAGCGGAGCAGAGGGACGCAGCCCAGGACAGGGCTGGCTTTCTGGGCTGCGAGCCACATCGCCGGGTCACGTTGAACTTCTTGTCAACCAACAGCCCCAAGCCCTTCTCCTCGGGGCTGCTCCCCATGCCGTCTACCCCCAGGCCGGACCTGTGCGTGGGGTTGCCCCGACCCAGGCGCAGGACCTTGCCCTTGGCCTTGCCGAACCCCAGGAGGGTCTCCCAGGCTCACCTCCCCGGCCTCACCCACAGCGGTCCGCGCAGCTCCGGTGAGAAAGGCGGAGGCAGAGGAAGGGGAAATGGGAGGGGGTTTGCTGACCAGCTCAGCCATAGGCGGAAGAAATGGTTTTGCCAAGTCTTCTTTCACTTTCTCTTTCAGATCCAGTAAAGTCTTTCAGCCAGCAGTTACCTAAAAACTTGCCATACCTGAGTTAAAAGTAAAAAACCAAAACATACCAGTCCTAGTGCTTCAGAAGCACTGAAGCAATAAGAAAAAAATCTACATCTGATATAAAAATATCCGTTGATTAGCTTAAAAAAATTAAAGTTTGTATTTTTTTAACCCTCTGAAGTGCATGTTTTCAATTTTTGAATATGAAGTGCTGTCGACTTTGAAAAGCCGAACTTTTGGTGAAATCAAACAATTCGAGAATTAGCATTGTAGGAAATGCCAAATGTAATAAAATTTTATTACAGTGAATGCCCAAGCAATTTTTTTATTGTTTACTTTGTTGTCAACAAGCCTAACCATGACATATCCCTGTATTTATTAATTTAATCAAATTACTTCACTGTATTACTTCTCTGAAGGGCTGAACTCCAGTGCGAGAATAACTTTATACCTTCTTACTGTGCAAAGACTTTTCACTTCTGTATTTGTATTTAAATGAATTGGCTTATTTGTCCTAAGCCAAGTCCTCTCTTTCAATCTGCACAACAAATGAAAAAGAAAGTATGTGCTCCGATGCTGTTAGTAACTCCATCAACGGGACACGGGTCTGGAAAGGCACTTTTGTTCTTCACAGGCGTCTCATTCAGATGGCTTCTCATGGAGGTTCTCAGCTGTCTAATTGATTTCAAAGGTGTCTAGGACTGTTTAGAAAATCTGACTTAGTGTGTTTTAAGCTGACTCTTTTGATGTGTTTCTTAGCAATGTGCTCAGCTGGGATTTCCTAGTAAGAAAATAATTACTTCTTTTTTTCCTGCTTATAGCTTAGATGCTTGTTAGAGGCAGATCATTAATAACTAACCTGGCAGTATCATTATTTTCTGCTGCTGGCTAACTAGGCGATTCACCTACTTTACCAGAAGAAGACAAACCAGAGGGTATAATGACGTGGTGTTAATTCCCTTCAGTGAGACAGGTAAAATGCACAGGTTGAAGGGGAGCAGGTTTGGGAAGCGGCAGCTATCCGAACAGCTACCACTGCTGCCTTTTTCAGCTTGCTTTAAAACTACTGCCTTGGCAGAAGGCAATGCCCTGAGCAATCCCTCCAAAGCGATCGTACGCGCCCCACGAGCTATTCCGCAGCCCACATCTGTATGGTGGATATAAATTTTCCTCCTGAAAGGAATAAATCTTTCACAAGTAAGGGAAAGAGGAGATATGGTTTCTAAATGAATGATTCATTGTTGGAGGGAGCCGTCTTGATTTGCTGGAGTTGCTACGATACCGCAGCAGCAACGCCAACTTGTCATAGCCCTTAACGCTCCCTGGAAGCTCAGCAAGCCGAAAAGGCATTGCTGAGAGAAATTATTTATTTTGAAACAGGACGTGTGCATTTACCACGAAACTACTTTCATTCTCCCACCTTTCTCCATAGGCTGGCTTGAAATTACTTGTAGCCTTCCCCTGCCCCACCATGGGTTCTGGGTGAGTGAAGAGCATAAACAGGAAAGCAGCGTACACTGAGAAAGATGGCAGGATGCCCCAAAACGGTAATTTAAAAAACCTCTCTCGCTGTGCCTGCCAAAACTTGGGTTTGGGCCTTTTTTTGATAAAGAAAGAAAAATAGTGTCAACAACTTTCTGTTGCATTGAAAGCATATGGGGCTTTGCTGATTCATGTTTATCTAGAAAAAGTACGAAGGCATACAGAGTATATTCTTTGTGAAAAAGCACAGCAGGGCTATATAAGAATAAAGTCAGAATTTCTTTGGGGAATTCTCGTGTTTGATACTGTAACTGTAGTAACACCAAATCTGTCTTTAAGCAGCATAAAAACTGCATTTTATGCAAGCTGACACTTTCAACAGCAAGCTAACAGTACAAAACAGGGAACTGGCACTAACTAAACACCGGCACATCTTACTAACTAACAAAAATGGCTAGCGGAGATGGGAGTGCGGTTATAGGCAGAGAGAAGGAAATTAAGTACCAGCATGCAAATTTGTGATGCAGCAAACTGCGGGGAAAATATGGAACTGAATTGCTACTGCTGCTGAAGGAAACTTGGCTCCTATTGCAGAAGAGCCTGCGACTGTCCTGGGAAGACGAAAGCTCTGGAAGTGGAAGAAACCTTATGTCGCATCCTTCCCACGGGCTGCAGACTTTCAGAGAAAGTGAAACAACAAAATTAATTTCATAAATAAATAATGCCAGCGAGTCATTTCATAAGGATCATAATGATAAAAAGATGACAGCCTCTAGGTAAAGATCACCTAAGCACACACATCTCTTCTATTGCAAAACCAACTCGGTTTTCTGCAAAGAGCTGTAGCGCGTGCTGCTGCCTCCTTCCTTTCGAAGCTCTCGTTAGTCCTCTTAAATTCAGAAAATAGAGAGTACTACAAAAGTAGGACGTCAGAGAGGACTGCTATTAAGAAGTCTTCTGCTCCTATTCCTTGCCCCTGCCAAGTCATAAAGTACAAATAAAGCAAGCGGGATGGAAACCAAAGTAGGAAAATGACTTGTAGAGAAGAGGAATTACTTGTATATCAGGCAATGGACACCCAGCCTCTACTACTGAAAGGAACTGAAATGATTTTTAGCCTAGCCTTTTTTTAGTTTGAAAAACTAAAGTTTTTACTTTATTTTTAAAGAAAGGACAGATTTCTTTCTGAATTCATGACTGAACTGGCCTGAGAACCATCTCTGGGTGGTCCTTCACCAAACTGGGTACCTTCGTGCTTAGGCGCCTAGAAGCATCACTCTTCCTCGCTGAAGTCTGGCGAGTGCTGTCTGCTTTTAAAGAAGTTGTGCTCCTTGATTGACAGCTCCATCATATTTTGCTTTCAGTTCATGCTGAGAAATGACCCAGATTGGTTTTGTAGGAGGACAAAGCTCCTTTTTAGTGACATTTTTTCTTAAATAAAATGTAAAAAAAAGTTGCCATTAAATCTCTCTTCTTCATATCACAATTAAAAAGTCTCAATAAGTTACAGTAGTGGGCCCAGAAAGGCATACATAAGCTTATTCATATAAATGACTTCTTGAAAAGTAATTCATGGTGGCTGCTCCTTTCTGGTTGTTCTATAAGACTATCTGTGCTGATTTCCATTAAGAGATGTTCACTATGCTGACAAATACTGGATTATTACATACAAATACCTATGAAGTTAATAATATTACTATTAATGTTCACATAGGATTCTTGCCTTTAATTCTATGGGCCATTCCTGAGCTCTAATCTTACAGTATTTTGTTCAAAACAAGAGACTGTTCTCCCTTTATTGCTGTTTCCCGACAGTGACTGACTGTTCAAAAATATCTAATTAAAGTCATACAAAATGACCCAATTATAACATACAACTGGCTTTACACTTAACACATAAGCTTCAAAAGATACAGCTTGAATCTAAATATATGGAACTTGCTGGTGACTTGGCTTGTCATTTTGGAGTTTGCTTCTAAAGCAGAATGGGCAGATGTTTCATCCTTGGGCTGAAGGAGGATATTCTTTCCAAGTCCTCTTACTTCTCAGTCTTTTCCCCTTGGTATTGCAATTTCTGAAGAAACTGCTGAGACTTCCTATTCCTTTGCTGCTTGACAGCAGCAGGAAAACAAGGAGGTTAAAAGAGCAATAATACTTGAAAAGGACTTAAAAGGACTTGAGAGGAAGAAGCAGCAGTGTGAGGAGGAAAGCAGGCTCTCCGAACGGACGCTCTGCTTCCCTACAGCATCGCCAGCCTTTGATTAGGCTCAGCCCTGGGGAGACTCCTGGAAGGATCCTAAGGGCTAATTAGAAAAATGACATGAAATGATGAGTCTTCCCAGCTGGTCTTTATCCTCTGCTTTCCTTCGGGGGGGGGGGGGAGGGGGAGCAAAAGGAGGGGATACTGTACACACCATTAACAGTAGAAATGGAGCTACGTTTATTAGAGTGGTTATTCTGTCAGATTTGTGTTGCAGTCGCAGGGACTGAGCTGCATGAAAGGAGGCCACAGTATTAAAAAAGGGTCATTCCTAAGAAGCCATCCCTTGGAGTGTGTGTGAAAGGCTATGGGAAGAAAGCGACTGTCAGGCAAGGCTGTGCTGTCACTACACCTTTTTCTAATACAGCTAGGGGTGGGGGGGAATGGCATGAATAATTCACCCAGGAGACTTGCTAGATTGAAGTGGGAGAAAAGTGAATTTCCTTCCTTTGCTGCCAGTATTCACAAGCTGTACCTTGCTTTAGTCTCCCTTGTTGGTAATTCTTACTGCTCCCCTCTGATACTGGATTAATTATGAGTTTGGCACAATGTCTGAAAAACAGAGAGCAGTGCAGTGACACAGCGGGAAAAAAAAAAAAAAAAAAAAAGAAAATCAGGAGCCAAAATTGATCTGCCTGCACCAGCAGCTGAAATACAAATTATAATGGAAAAGAACAACAGCACCTTCCAAGCAAGCCGCTCAGACTGTGGAGTTTATACCTAAAGCTAGCTCCACCTAGAAATAGCTGTAATTTATTACCTTACACCTAGCTTAACAGGAACATCCTTTGACAACAGCGGAGGTAAGAATCAATTTTCCTTGGTCCGGCATTTCTGTGCAGTCAGATGGTGACTGCCAGCTAACTAAGCCTCGTTACTGGGTACATGACAAAGGAGGAGAGAAAATAAATGACAACAGCCGTGACACAGCTGTCCTGGAGGAAAGAGCTGCACCTTTCAGCCAAGCATCCTACATCACTTCTGCATACACCGCGACAGCTTAGAAGCATAATATTATATGAAAGGCACAGAGTAAGATGCTAGTGGTGCCTATCACAACAAAAAGCTTTAGCACGACGTGTCCCCAGGTTACCGATCCAAATCCCAAATATCACAAGGGGAACCATCATATAAACAGAATTAGGTCCCATGTGCAAAAGAAGAGCCCTGTATCTAAGGACCGTTCTCCACTGCAAAGTGACATCTGCTTCTCTTAAATTTAATTTAAATACTATTTTAACAGGTAAAGGACTTTGTAGCTCTTTCACTGCTGAGAAAAACTCAAGTCTCAAGTAGAGGCCCACAGATAATACAGGTGTAATAGACAGAGACATGCCTATTTGTAGGGATTGCACATTCAGTCTGCAGCGGGAAGAAGCAAAGACTATTAAAAAGAAGGATCAGCAAGTGACAGTATCTTGCTGAAGGATGAGCTGTTTAACAGAGAGAAAACACAGCCTGGTTTTTAAGGACATCATCTGAAGTGAAGAAAGAGGGTCCTGTTTCTTGTCCAGCCATGGACTTCTGTGACCTTCTAATATTATAGCGGTGTCTTTGCAATGTGCATTGAGAATTTACGTATGTAGAAACCACATAGTGGAAAATGCCATAGTAGTATAGAAATAAAGAACACCCCATGCTGACCTTCAATGGGTGGATTTGGATACCTGTGATTTTCAGAGAATGATAGGAGGCTTTGCACACTGGGAGGAGGAATAAGGCACCTTCATGAGGAAAGACAACTGAGTGCAGTCTACAAAAAAAAGGTCTGTGCAAATCTCTGCATAATACAAGTTTAATGAAACTGGAGTTCATCAAATCTGAATACTAAAAATCTTTAAAAATATATTTTAAAGAATAAAAGGAAACTGATGCTAAGCAGTATGAGAGATTTTAGACAAATAGTCAATCTGGGGGCATGTTGAGCCCCATGTCCACTGCAGTGTCTCTGCTGAAGACAAACAAAATCTCCCCAGTGCACAAGTTAGTCTACAAATGTCCCTCAGTACCAGCTTCTAACAAATGTTAGCAACTGTCAGAAGGAGTTGCAAGAATAGATGGACAACTGAGTGGACACTGACGGACAAGTAGAGGGACACTAGCCGCTCTGGTGGTAATAACATAAATTTACTCCTTATTCATACCGTTTGAAATACAACTAACCTACCTCAGAGGATATTTACTGATATTTAAGGTGTGCTTTGAGCTAAGAGCCCTATGCACAAAATATGCACCTAAGTTTATGGGAAGTAAACTGTCTTCCGTGAAGGTATATAAAAGAAGAAAACCTATATATGGAACGCCCATCTGCTTAAAACCAATGGTGACAAGAAAAATGACAAGCCCAGATCATTCAGCATTTGCAGGGTTAATTTTTTTGGTAAAAATGACATTAAGTCATGCTCTTACATTTGTAAAACTTCATATAGTTTCTGAGGTGGCCAACCAAATAATTTCTACAATATGCATACAGAAACTAAGAAATTGACATTAAACAAATTGCACTAATTGATCTGTTTTTTTAATGCATACTCGAGCTGACACTCCAGTTGGTGTTTTTCCTCAGTACAATTAGGAGAGAGAGGTTTTTTTTCCCAAAACCCTCCAGAGAATGAGGCACCCAGCTGCTCCAGGCTCGCAGCAGCAGCAGCCGCAGCAGGCAGCCTAAATCCTCAGCTGATGCCGGGTCGGGATATTTATTACCTTCCCAACCCGCTCCTTAGTGCCGTGCTATTGAGCCCAAGCGTGGTGTGGTGTTCTCCTCCAGCAGGCAGGAGCCCCAGGCTCATTTTGGTCTCTCCTAGAAAGCTGGCTTCTCACCTCAGGTGCGTTTCGTCATTCAGCAGCAGGAACCATCCCACCACAAGTTGTCCGCTATTACTTTTGCCCATCTCCCCCTTCAGCTCCCGGTATAAATCTTAAAAGTGATTTCCCATGGGAAGAGCAGGAGGCACGCAAGCTAAACATACTGCATGGACAAGTAGTTGAGAAAGTTCAGGACCAAGGGGACTACCTGATAGGAATAAGCTTAAAAATAAGCCGGGTCCTGCGGGAAGAAGAGACATCTCACAGCCTCTGTGTCCCACGAGTGAGGTCTTCACCGGTGGATTATGTTTTGCTGCGAGACCCTGTCGGGACGGCGTGTGACGAGAAATCTCACAGTGAAATAAATGTGACGTCACACCTTGCTCGATAGCTTCGTTTGGCGAACTGCAGTATCATATATGAACAACCATTGCTCTTTTCTTTCAAATGCAGATGAAAGACCCCAGTGCTGGTGGCGGAGATGCTGGAAGCTGCCCAGCAAACAGGCTGGCCCGGCCGGCCGCACGGCCGAAGGCAAGGCAGCTGCCTGACGCGGCCTGCGCCATGTCAGCCTCCCTGGCCCTCCTCCTCCGCCAACCCAGCCTCCCCTTCAGTCAACGGAAACATCTCTTCGGCTTCAGTCGATACTGGACCAGGTCCTCTATCACCCACCAAACTTGTGTGTTTCCTTGCGGAGCGGCTTCTGCATTTGCAGAAAAAAGCGACTGCAATAAATCCAAGTTCAGGTGGAAAAAAAATACGAAGAAGCACGCGCGGCGCTCACGCCCCGTCAGGCTGCGGGCTACAGGGAGCTGCCTCCCCCGGCACCACCAGCATGGAACTGGGGGGGAGACGCTGGCCCCCCCGCACCTCCCGGCCCCTGCGAGAGGTTGGACTCGGTGATCTTAAAGGTCTTTTCCAACCTAAATGATTCTACAATTCTAAGAGGCAGCCAAGCACAACAACCCAGCCTACGCGGAGGAGGGAAGGAAGCGGTCTGAAACACCGTAATGTGGACGCCGGAATGGGTTTGGGTCCAAACTGAGTCATGTGTATGGGGGTTAAAGAGCAAGACTGGAAAAACACATTGCAGAGCTATGCTGTAAAGAATTTGTACTAAATCAACCCTAACGCAATCCTTAAAAATGGTAACTCAAGAGGACTGAATTTTGCTTGAGAAGCCTACATAAATACATACATATCTGAATGAAGAAATGAAAAATGCTCTCCAAGGTGTCCCAACCAGCTCTCTTTACTTTAAATTTGCTAATCTTTTTCTAAATTGAGTGGACATGTAGTTAACCTATTAGCATGGTTGCATGCTCCTACAGTACTTCATTAAAACTTTTTTTCTTAATCTTTTTGAAGCATTTTCATTAATAGATATGTCAGAATGTTTCAGGTCCTCCAGGGGGAATTTATGACTTGTTATTATGCAGCTTTAATAATTTAAATGCCAATGTAACAATCCAGGAATGGAAACAGTATGTTCCAGGAATGCTGCAGTGAATTAGTAATTGTGATCTGCTCGTAATTGCTGATTATCCCCATGAATTCTACCCAGACTAGTAGAGTGAATGTTATTTTTACCGACGAAAAGAAACTTGGGAATAGTATTAACAAAATGCAAGTCAACAGTGGCTTACCCTGTTTCCAACATGGTTTTGACTCTCCCTATCAATCATATAAATAATTGCAAAGGTTCAGGGTATGGAGCAAGAGACCCTACTCCTAGAGCAGGGCCAGGTAATGCCTGCATGTGTAAATATGGGATCCCGTTACCAGGATTGCATTGCCGTTGCAATGTCAACACAAATACTGTCGCTAGGGGAAGGAAAAGAACCAGCGGGGCTAGTGGCAGTCAGCTGGACAGAAGACAAGGTAGCAGAGCCATGTGTCCTGGGCAGTTTTTTGCATATGCCAAAAAGTATTTGAATGATATATGGGACACTCTGAAAAATAACATATGTTCATTTGGATGTGTTTTTCCTACCGACTGTCCCACTCAGGCTCGCTTCTCCTTTGACAATACTTGTTTCGAGGAAAGAATCTGTGGTTTGGAGGGGGTAATAAATACAGCATTGGCACAGATTTGAATGAGCAGATGCTGGGTTTCTTGCGTAGCAGGCTGAGGTCAGATGCACAGTCATGAGGCAGTACCAGTAAGAAAGCCTGTGAAAACAGGTACGATTACAAAGGAAAAAGTTAAAAGAGGAGTCTGAGATAACAGATGGTTATGATAAAACAGAAAATTAATAAACAAAAGTTGGGAGGGATACTAACACGGGACAGGGTATGCAGTGAAGACCAGTGAACTGTGACACAGACTAAAGGAAAGAAAAAGGTAAAAGGAAAGCGAAAGCCTTAAGTTTTGCCAGTTAGTCACTGTCGATGAAATTAATTTCACTGAAATGAAATGGATGTCAATAGGGAATTCAAGAGATTATTCATGAACTGAAGACATTAGACAAGTCAGCTCTTGCAAATCAGCAGTTCAGAGCACTGGCAGGCCAACAGCTTGTCAAGCAGCTGATACCCAAGGGCCATCAGGAAAATGAGAGAGAGGTAGGTGAAGATGCTGAAGGAAGGTGAACAGAAGCACAGACGACTAGCAAGTACCGTGGGAAAGGCTGCGTGGAAAAAGGAAAGATGACTTTAGTAAAACTCACTCCGGACAACGTTGGACAAAATACGCATTTTGGCATCCCAGGTTGTGACACAAGAACGCACCTGCCTGAGACTGGATCCGCAAACCACACTCGGTGCCTTTTGCTATTCTACCTCTGAGCCACAGTCAACCACACTAGATTGGTACCGAATGCCTTCAAGCCTGACCATGAAAAAATCTCTCGAGGCACGCACAAAGCTGCTTTGGAGTCAGTGGACTGCTACAAGCATCTGCTCATGTGCGTCATATGCCAGGACCAGACCGATGCTGACCATGATAGTATTACTTGCAGACTACTTGTAAGACACTACTCAAGCACATGTGCATTCTGGCTTTCAATTTTTAAATCAGTATGTGGCAAATCTAAATAACTTGTGAATTTTATGGTTATTGCATTGTGTGGAGAAAGTTGTGGGTGGAGAAAGTTGTGGGCTTAATGGACTTGATTCTCCTTTTGGAAGTATTTATGGTATCATTTTCACTTCACGGCTGCTGCTGAAATCAACAGTGGGTTGGTTATTAGCTGGGGTAAAAGAGAGAAAATTGGGTCTATAGGTGTTTTTTAAATGACAACAAAAATAAATGTGAAGACTGCAGAGAGTGCTTATTCCTGCATCGTGAAATTACAAACCTTGCTTTCCTCTTTTCCTCCATATGAAAAGCAGTTAACACCGAGTAAAGCTACTCTCACGCCTTTCCAAACTACTGTGGAAGTGAAAAAGTTAACTGTAAAACATCCATGCTTACAAATAATGAAGTCTGTATGTTTAACTCAGCTTGTGCTGTCACTCACAATCAGTTTGGCAATCACACAAGCAAAAGGTCTTTGTCTTTCCCTTGTTCTGTTACACAACTCAACATATTTGCTTAATCCACTGTTCACTCAAATCACAAAATGTTTGGTAGGACTAGGAAGCCACTTTTATCCCACTGCCTACTTCCAAGCACGCTACTCACATAACCATTTCTACAAACATTTCCCTTAAAGTATCAATAATGAGAACTTGGTGTCCTCTAAAAAGAATAATGATGTCTGGCTCACCCCAGAACTGAAGTGAGGCAGGGACCACATTCTTTCTTTACCACTTTTCCCATCTTCCTCAGATCTTTAGATGGCGACGCGGCATATGGCAACAAGTTCTACACATTTAGCTACTATGAAGTAGGAAGTAAAGGGGTAGCACAGAAGAAAGAGCTTTCTCCTGCCTGTAATTGGAAAATATATGAGTTCTCCTGAAGGGAGAGACTGAATTGTCAAGAAATAGGTGAGGCTACAGGAAACTGTCCATGAGAAAGGCAGGAAAAAACACTCCAGAAGGAGACATGGGGCAGGATGGACTCAATACTTGGGAGTTAAAGGGAGAAATGTCACATAACTTATCGGATTAGACTTTCTTGGTAATATTAGGAGGTTCTAGCTGAACATTGTTGTATTTCTGTGATTGCGAGTGTTTTTCCTCACTTGAATGGAGATGCCCAATGGTATCAAATCTGCTGGTGGCTTTGAGGCAGGGATCAAAACACCTCACAAATGAGAAAGATTCCAGATTCTTGGAACTGAAACTCTTAGGTTTATGTTGAATGACCAAGTTTTCAGAGCCCTAAGACAATAAGTAAAATTGCATAACCTTGCCTGACAAGACACTAATTCAGCTGTAGGTTGTCCAATGAGACAAAGGCAAACCAGGGTCTTATGAATATCAGCTTAAGCCAAGATGGAATAGGAATAAAGGTAAAATGGAAGAAATGCTGGAGATAACGTCTCTATCTCCTGAAACAAAATTTCACAAGAGGGAGTAGAGGAGATCATCCTTAAGTGATGTTAACACTGCGTAAGTCATGCCATGCTAATAATTGGTTTGTTAACTGTTGAGAATGACTTGTTATTTGAACATTTAGGTTTACATATTAACAAATGGTAACCTCAAAGCTGACTCTGAACTATCAGCCATCACTGCTAACATCAGCATGTGGAAAAGAGAAAAAATGAACAAACGAACAAACAGGCTTTCAAATTTGGATCCGCTTGCTGCTATCCAAGAGCTCCTGTGTGTCCAGTTAACATTAGTGCACAAAAATTTTTTATTAGATGATGATACCGATTTATAAAGTTTCCAGGGTTTTATGCTTGCCAGAAAACTGAGTTTGGATGTGGACCTGTACATCTTTATTTTCCCTTGGCCTGGGGTAGCTCTAGGGGTGAACCTTCTTCCCTCTCCCCAGCAGCCCCGAGAAACACTTCTTTCACACAAATTCAGCCTGTTAACATATAAAAAAGTAGAACCTCATGGTCCAAGCATCCAGTCAGAGCTATTCCTATCCCCGTCCAACCCCACATGCCTGCCTTTACATACACCCACATGCACAACCATACCCTCATTTGCTGAAGCACTAGGCTCTCCATTGTCCATGCCTTTGCCAGTTGATAGTTTGTAAGCGCAGGAGCAGATACGGCTGAGATATAGCACAGAGATTTTGCAGAAGTTTCTGTTACGGTTGCACAAGAAATAAACAGAATTAGACAAAACAGAAATTGCTGTTTGTATTTCCCAGCTCTGGAAATTTTTCCTTTTGAACATTGTTTGCTAGGGAATTTGGGGGCCTTTAAAGTATTCAGGGACCTTCACTGACATAGCTTTGCCTTCTGCATCTCTTCTCTTGAAAACGGCTGGCAAGATAAGCTCTTCCTGATAACCAAGGGTCGTCGAGGTTTGGTGACCTTCTATGGACACCCTTGCGACATCACTGCTCGCAACTGCAGCCAAATGCGGCCTGTGGAGGCAATTAAGATAGCAGAAGGAGAGACTGGCCTTACAAACAAAATGGAGCTTGCTGCATGATAAAAGTGCTTACACAGAGCTCACAATCTACGAAACGCAGCCCACAAGCTGCACTGTCCCCAACCAGCCACCAGCGAGAAATCCTTTCTCCGGTCCGCCGCGGCCGGCGCTCACGCTCGCCGTTCGCCACGTCCCCCTGCCGCAGGCGGCCTCAGCAACGCGAACGCCCACCTTTCTTTTTGGAGTGGTGGGGAAAGGGGGGCATTTTCACGTCACGTATAACTTTATGAATTTTCTCTTTTGTCTGAACGAGCCCCTCGGCCGTATCCCCAGGCACTGGGTGACGGCTCCGGAGCCACCTCATTGTAGCAGGTTTGGTGTGCCAGATCCGTCGCGCTCTCGGCAGGATTGGGTCCACAGCTCGCAGATCCCGTGGGAGGCTCCAGGACCCCTGCCCACCCCGGCACACTCAGGACCAAGTGCCTGCTACTGAACTGTCACATCCACAGCAGGAGAACTGTTTTCAAGGCGGCACATTTTCTCAATTCGCTTTGTTTCTTCCGTTCGAAAAGAGCGACTTGAATTTCGGGAAAGGGCAGCTCTCGCTGCCTCAGTGAAGAGCGGGAGGCTGGCTGTCACAAACCATAAAGTGAAACCTGAGGGGCAAAAGGAGAAAGCAAGACTCATCTCCTCGGGCATGTTCCAAATACCTTATTTATATTCTGCCTTTTAAAGTCCACTTCTGTTGTCAGATACAGCCTCACTCTGCTAGCAGCAGCCAGAAATACAAAATGGCCTAGAGTTCAAAGCAGGAAATAATCAATGTACAGATTTCATTTTATCACACATACATGATGATTGGCTGAATTTGCTTCTACCATACAGCCTGCAGCCCAAGGATAGCATTTACAAACTCATTTGCATTTATTTTTAGATCAGGTAAGCATTCACTGAAGAGGGAGGAAGAAATTGAGCAAAGTAGCAAGTGACTTGCATCACACAACTCCATGTATTGGATAGGACAGGTGAAATGGTGACAGTCACTAACAGCGAAGAAAAACCTGAAAGCAGAGTTCTTCATTGTGACAAACGTTCAGCAGTGAATTATAATTTTATTTCTTTACAGCACTCCTGTCCCTAACTTTTACTGCCTCAGCTGACGACCTAACAAGTAAACCACTTTTTTAAGCAAAAATCAGTTTTAACACTAAGGAGCTTTTTTTTCTACAAGGAAGTAGCTGCAGGGGACTGTGCTGTCACTAAGTCCTCTGGTTTGTCACTGCTCCCCAGTTCACAGGTGATCTAAGTTCTGGCTTGGTCAGCTGAAGTTGCCAGAGGTAGCTTTGGGAGCCAGGTGAGAGCAAGAGCGTCAGCAGTGTGAACATCCCTCAGCGGATACATGCGATCGAGAGCGTCTGTATAGGAATTGGAGGCAGATGTTTGCTAGCAGGCAAAGTGCAAACTTTAGAAGCAATGAGCTCCATTGAAAAGGCAGGTCTTCAGGTTTCTGGAGGGAACAACCTTTTTTGACTACTGCTGTAAGAGCAAATAAAGGATTACAGTTGCAGTGCCATACGAACTAGAAAGAACATTAGAAGAAAACAACTGGTACTTTCTGCGGTTCTTTTTGAACGGAAGGTGCCAGGTGTTCAGATACTAAGGAACTAGTCTGGGTGATCTAGAATGAAAAACATGGCATTAAAGTATAGAATACTGTAACTGAACTACAGCAATGCTTATTTAAACACAGAAACTGTCCTGCCTTCAAAGTCTGAATTCTCTGGACACAGACACAGTAAGTCAGCCAAGATGTGATAATGAAAAAATCCCTTTCACTGCATAAGCACACTTAATTTTTATGTTAAGCTTTGCTCTAGTATCTGTAAGTCTGCATGTTCACTGCTTATGAGATACTGAAATTCTATAGTAAAAGGCTGAAACACAGACTCCCTAAAAGTAGATGAATCAAGTAACTCACTTGAATTGTACTGCGGGGCATTTTTTCTTTTTTTTTTTTTTTTTGAGTATGACCATATAATTGTGCAGGGTTATATCATCCCATCCTCTGCAACTTTTTTCTCTGATCTTTTTTTCTGAAACATAATACTGCAAATAACGCTGCTTGCTCTCCACAGCTGTTGTATAACCTTCCCAATTTTGAGCTGTCTGGGGTTTGTTCACTACCTGTTAGTGAATTTGGCTAGACTAATGCTGTTTTCTGTTCCTGCTATTAGTTTTACAAATATAATTGAGACAATACAATATTGAAACATTGGTTCTTTATCCATCTTCAGAAAAGGAGTGAAATGTATTGGCTGTAGCTTCAGAGCAGCCTGTTTCAGGGCCCTTACTAGCCTTCCTCCTTTGTTTAACTGTGTGAAGAATGGGTATAGTCAGCTCTATGTTTTGTTGCTCTTCTGTAAGTAATACAAACATATCTGCATAGAAAATTATGGAAAATAGAACCATTCACATAGAGGAGTTCTCAATGTAGAGTTCAAACAGAAACTACGCGCTTGCCTTAATCGCTGCCTTAAATGTCATTTTCATGGAATTAATGTTATGAGGGATCCGCTGTATCTGAGCTTCATTCTCAGAAAACACCTCACACTTCTGTGTAGTGAGAATCAGCTTTTTGCTTGTTCAGGTCTGAGCTTGTTCTTCCCAGCAGCCGCCATCCAGCTCCGTCAGTGGGCAAAAATGACTTCCAAAGGAGGCAGCGCAGACAACACTCCTTCGGTACCCAGGGAAGGCAGGTGCAGTGGTTTCCTCATCTCTTCTGGGAGCTCTGCGCCTTACTATGACAGTACTAATGATTTCTTCACAGAAGTACCCTTCGGTTACAAATAAAGACCAGGCTATTGGAGCAGTAAAAGAAAAGGACGTCCTTTGCCTCATTTTGTTAGTTTCATTAAAATCCGTCAGATTTGGCTACTGCTTTCTACAGCTGAGATCCTGCAGCCTCATTAGGATTTTCTGGTAATAGTTCATAAGTAAAGATGCTTTTTCATACACTGCTGCTGTCTCTATTTCTGCCAGTGATGAGTGCCAGCCACCTCTTCCCTCATCGGCAACTTCTCTGTCTATGGCAAACAAGTCCTGGTGATACAGTTATTATCAAAAGTATTTTCAAGGCAGTAATACAGTAACAAGTGTTTCAACTACTAACCTCTCTATTCTTTCCTCTCCTTCTCTTCTGAAACACCACTAATAGGCAAAAAGCACTCAGCAGTGATTTCAATTCTACATTATTGGAAGCAAAAGAAGCCAAATCATGTTATATGAATAAGCAGATACCTTTCACTTTTACAACAGTACTAACTTCTGACAGAAGCTGTGGAATCATTAGAGTCACCAGCTTTGATGTTTGTCGTGGTTTAACCCCAGCCAGCAACTCAGCACCACGCAGCCGCTCACTCACTTCCCCCCGCAGTGGGATGGGGGAGAGAATCGGGAAAAAAAAAGGAAAAACTCATGGGTCAAGATAAGAACGGTTTAATAGGACAGAAAGGAAGAAACTAATAATGGTAATAATAATAGTAATAACACGACAATAATAATAATAGAAGGATTGGAATATACAAAACAAGTGATGCACAGTGCAATCGCTCACCACTTGCTGACTGATGCCCAGTTAGTCCCCAAGCAGCGATCCCCCTCACACCCACTCCCCCCAGTTTATATACTGGGCATGACATCACACGGTATGGAATATCCGTTTGGCCAGTTGGGATCAGCTGCCCTGGCTGTGTCCCCTCCCAGCTCCTTGTGCCCCTCCAGCCTTCTTGCTGGCTGGGCAGGAGAAGC
>JAVJGG010000030.1:4048441-4066473 GCA_035590195.1 Aviceda cuculoides
ATATCCCTTTGGCCAGTTTGGGTCAGCTGTCCCGGCTGTGTCCCCTCCCAACTCCTTGTGCCCCTCCAGCCCTCTTGCTGGCTGGGCGTGAGAAGCTGAAAAATCCTGGACTTTTAGTCTAAACACTACTTAGCAACAACTGAAACATCAGTGTGTTAGCAACATTCTGCTCATCCTAAATCCAAAACTCAGCACTATACCAGCTACTAGGAAGAAAATTAACTCTATCCCAGCTGAAACCAGGACACGGTTACAAGAGAAACTGCAGGGGCACATGCAGTGTCATTCCCTGTAGGTGAAAAATTGGGGGACCTTTATCTCAAATCCACATTGGTCTGACGGATTAACAGACTGCTGTTCAAAGCTTTGCATCTGTTCCTCTCTCCTGATCTTTTATTTTATTGTCTCAGTAAAGGGAGATTTGGTTATTGGCATATCCCAGGCTCTTGAGCTTTATTCTGCTTTTTACATAGTAAGTTCTTTGTCCGGAAAGCAAAGAAATGTGATGACGATAGCTTTTGTTCCAAGGTCTGGGCTGAGTTTTGGGCCATTAAGACTCTTTCCAATTGTAAGATCTCATTCCCTCAGGCTTTTTATGTAATGGGTGATAAAGGAGTTGGAAAGCAAATTTATTGCCTCTTTTTCTTAAAGGCTTTCCTTTTCATCCCTGACAGTGGTAACAGGACCTTTACTGCTGATGCTATTGGGTTTCTCCTGAGTGTCTTCTGTCATTAACAAGATAAGTTATCCTTTCCTAAATCTCCTTCTCCTGTTCGCTTTCAAGGGTCATGTTTTTGTGTGGCTTCAATGTTAATGTGCAGAAAGTTCCCACTGAGCGTATGGAAACTCTACAGACCATCTTGGATTAGGAGTGCACTTATTGGTCATGGATCTTCAGGTATCTCTTCTGTGGGTATCAGATATCACAGACAGCCAAAAAGTTCCAGTGAGCCAAAAAGAACTAGAGCCGCTTTTGTGTCACGGATATTCCTCCTCTTTCTTTTTCCCAGACTTCTGTCTCCCTATTTTCAGTTTGGAAACCCACCATTGTGCCTGATATTCACGTTGTCAGTGAGGATTATTTCTGATGACTTCACAGTTTCATAATGACATTGAGCAACAGCTGACACCTCCCTGCACAGGCTGCAGCAATTTCTATTTTCAGACTCTCTTTATTCTGCTTAGTTAACAATGATACAGCAACTTTCTAATTCAGTACCAACAGTGAATGAAAAAGATCAGTCTTTTAAAAAGACTGGGGAAGAAAAAAAATCAGTTTTCCACTTTCTAAGGACATTGCTACCTACCTACGGCTACGGGGAGCATAATGACTATTCAAGGAGCAAACATACTCAGGGAAATGCCAAATCTGCACCCATTTTCCTACTCATCAGTCTAGCAATGAAGAGCGATCATTAGAGATGAAAAGGGAATAGCTGCGCTACAGGAAGATTTCAACCTTTCCGAGTCTAGGCTGTTAAGTAAACAGACCTGCCACTTTATTTGTGGAAGAATGAACTCCGCCCTGATTAAAAAAAAAACATAACGGTCAACAGCCTTCATAAAGGTCGGAGGATTCACCCCCCTGTTCGTACGGCAGTGGCGGAGTGAGACAAACCTTTTGCCTCCCGCTCCCACTGGCCGTCCCTCCTCGGCACGGCGGAACAAGGCGCAGGGCCAGACGACGGCCGCGGGCCAAAGCAGGTTCGACCCACCTCATGGGCCGGCCACTTGCTTCTATCTGCTGTCAGCAGAGTAATCGGACCGTGCTCAATCAGTGCTCAGACACTCAGACGTATGTGGTGTAACTCAAAAGCATACAGAAGCCCTCACGTCAAATAAAATTCCCTTTTCCCTCAACCTCAACCCAGCCAGATGAAAATGCTTAATCTCGCAGACACAGAAGCAAGCCTCTCATCTTTCAGCATTTGCTCTCCTTACAGGACGCATTGTTCTAGTCACACCGCGAAAACATTTTAAAATCACATTTTTAATTAAGCAGAGCAACACCGATACGGCTTCTTAGTTGCTGCATTTATGCAGAGGCCAACAAATTTAACGCCGCACTTCTAAAATGCCACATTTCTGAAGGTACTGCCTCTTACAAAACTTGCGGTAGGTTTTTTCATTCAATCTCTCACTACTGTAATAATGGTTGCTTCGCTCTCAGAAAGACCAAAGCAGCCTAATTCAAATGGATGGAAATATACAGTCTGAGACTTCCAAAGCGGCCAACAGGAGTTAAGCATTTCTCACCCGGTGCTCTCAGCGCAAGTCTGGATGCTTCCCTCTCCAGCATACTTCTGGCACTCTTCTCTTTTACTAAGAATACGCTACGGCAACAAAGTTTGAAAGGATTTTCAAATCACAGTGCCAGCCTGCTATGTGGAACACTGGGAGAAAACATAAGCAATGAGAAAATGGGAAGGTATTTCACGTTTTGAGATTGTCCTAAATCAGGGTCAAATGCGACGACAAAGCAAACACTGACGCTCGGCTCTGATTTATCACTAGCATGCAAAACAAAAAATGAACAAATAAGCTGTCCTGTGAACAGTGATAAAAGGGCACTGCCAAACCCCTCCAAATTTTGTTTAACGTGTTACCACTGAAAGCACTTCTTTATGAACCTGAATATGCATTCTCTTCTCTCACTATATTTTTCCTCATTCGACAGAGCAACCTCCATCCCCAAGCTCATCCTTCTTCTGTCCCGTCCCCCGCCCCCCGCGCATTCTGCTGGAGCAGAAAATGAACAGAGCTTCGTTTGTTCGCCGGCACCAGCAGCGGCAGCAGCAATGTCAGCCCCGCAGAAGTAGCCGGCCTGCCTCCGTGGCCCCGGGTGAGGAGACACCCCGTGGTTTTGGGAATTGTGCATCCCAAGGAACGGCCCGTTCCTCTGAGAGAACGTGGTTTGTGGAGGTCTCAAGTAAGCAATGATTTTTTTTTTTTTTTAAAAAGGAAGAGAGATTCAAAAACGAGTGGTTTAAAACATATTCAGAGATTACAAAATTTGTTATGAGAGGAGAAAAGTATTCAAAATTAGGGCTTAAACAGCAATAGCAGGCTCTCTTCGCTGAAGCTGGAGCACCTGCTTTCTTGCAGCTCCACTCAGGGCCTCCCATTCCTTTTTGTGTATATATGGATCATATATTGGATACGTATATACAAAATAATAGTTGTCTGTACCAAATTCTGCTTTTTCTCTTTCTTCCCATCACACAGGGGATGGAAACAACTTCCAAGGGTGTAAGCTTCGGTCCCTTGCTGTGCATGCAATAGCATGACTTTCATTAACACAATCTTAAAAACAAATAGTTCAGCTTTCCTGCCCCTGCTCTTTCCAGAGCCTCATTCTTCTGGTGGCCTGGAGCCTTCCTCATTTCCAGCTTAAAAGCACTCACTGTGTTTACAGGCAGATGTTGCTACCCAATTCGCTCTTCTTTGCAGGCAAGATAACATCTTCCCTCACCTACTTACAGAGAACAACCGTGTTCATGCTCTACCCGTCTTTGCTGGGATACAGAAATCAAAATCTTTCAGTTTCTCCTCCTCCGACAGGATGATGACAAAAAATGGAGAAACTAATAGCCAGGGTTTCTTTTGCCTAATCTTTTGAACAAGCTTGACTTGCCTTGCCTTAAGTATGTATGGCTGAAACTGTGCAAAGTATCCCAGGTGAAATCTCACTTGAAGCACATATTACCTCTACTGGGAGACAGGTCATCAGATAAATCCTCCAAGACCTCCTATCTTCTCATCTTCATGTCATCCTCATGTATTTCATATTCTTTTTTTTCGCCCCAGAAAACAGGAGCCCTTTGTGGTAACACTTCAGGCAGTTTGCAGTGCCTAGGTAGGGAAACACCCATTCATATTCATTAGGAGACAACCCTGCTTTGGTAAACTTCAGAGATTTGCAATCTGAACTCTTGAGAGTGCTAGGCAAGCCAAGAGCTATCTGCTACTGAACCTGTTATTTCACTAACTTGTTTATTCAGAATACTTTCTCCTAGTTGCATGTTTTGATTCTTTCTATTATACAGTTGGCTTGTTGCTTCCTTACCCTCCTCCATGCTTCTGCTTTATTTTTTTTCTTCATTACCAACCTCTGTAGAAATGCTATCAGCAATTTCTTTAAGGTGAGGAGATTTTCGAAAAGAGTCTTAAGATCAATATTGGCTCAGCACAAGTTTAATTTAGAACATGTGATGGGTCTGACTCACACAGTGCTATTCATGCCATCCATCCTTGATTTGGAACAGGCCTAGTACTTTAATTACGACCTGGAAATGTCTGAAGCCAACTTATATATAGCATTTTAAAAATACTTGTAACGCTAAGAATGGTTAGAAACATCTTCAAAGCCCCTCAAGTGATGCATAGGTTCACAATGGACACGTTTCTGTCTGAAGCCTACACCAAACGCCTACTTCACAACACCTGGACCTCTCCGCACAAGGCATTCGTGCCCGCGTACAAACGACTGAGCTCGACACGCTTCTCCCAGGTTTCCTCAAAGGATTGCCTTTGAAAGAACACACCAAAGAGCAGAAGTACTCTCTGATCCAAAAGAGGCTTTGCTGAGATTAGATTCTCTCAGCGCTCCAACATCTTTATCTCTGACCTTGCAGGTAAGAAAACATCACTGGTCAGCTACAGCAACGATGGCAGGACGAACAGGCATGAGAGGAATGCAGGCAATGTTATTCTACTCCGTGATCCAGAAATTGGCTTTAAGACTTAGTGAGAGAATAATCCCCCTGACCTTCGTTTGCAGCATCTCAAAAAAACCCCACCAGCGAGGACAGCAGGCATTTACCACGTGCCATCAGAGGCCAGCACGCAGGGAGAAAAATTTCACTGCCTCTCCTACGCAGCATCGTGCTGAGCAGGAATTCCAAACAAGCCACTGGGGTGAGGACGAGCGGGAGCCGCGGGCCACCGGCAGCGGCAGAGCGGTCGGAGCCACGGCTCGCCAGCGCTGCCCCATGCCTGCTCCTCCAGAAACGGCATCCGAACCAGACGGACCCGGAGCCGGCCCCGACACGGTGGTGTGAGAGAGGAGGAATACGGATAGCTGGGTAGCACGTTCCCAGGTACCACAACCGCGCGTCTGGAGGGAGAAGAAGAGGCAAGCACGGACCCTTTGCTAGATAAAGTCTTGCAGCTTTACAAAGCTCCCATTCTTTGCTTGAAGCCTGGCTGCCTCATACGAGATAAATACCTGTGCGTGAGCTTAACTCAGGCCTAAATTTAAAGCCCCCAAACATCCAAAAGATTTCGAGTGAAGCATTTCTTTTGCTGAACCGGGCCTCTCGTTTGCAAGGAAGGAATCTGCCGGGGGCAGGCGGTGGGCACCTTGCTGTCATCATTAGGGTGGGCTGCTTGCCTGCAAACAGCAATGGCCTGTGCTCTGGACAGGCTCAGAAAAGGAAAAGTAGAGAAGACAGAAGGGAAGCAGATATTTGATGATTACAGACTGCTCCAGAAAAAATAAAGGGCAGCAAATGGGTGTCAGGGTGACGAGGAAGAGGGTCAGGAGCCATCCAGGGCCACAAACCACATGGAGCAGTGCATGGGAGGCCTCAACTCAGGGCTGAAACCAAAAAAATCCCCACTTTTAAATAAATATGTATAAACAAAGAGCCAAAAAAAGATGGTAAAAGATGAGATTGATGATGCTCGATCCTTTTGGGTTCAGCTTGGCAGGCTGCAGACACCAGACTGTTGGTTATGGTGCTGCATCAGTGCGCTGCCACGCAGGGATTCAGTGGAAAGGGAAAAAAAGGATTGAATTGTGTACAGCTTCCTATTTTTATATCTTGTTTCTCTCTTTCTCAGTGGGATGTCTTCTTTCTTTCACAAAGGAATCACAAAACAAAGGGATATACACAGAAGATTTGAGGTTATAGAATCTTATCTGGCCAGAACAGAAAGAAGAAAAGCATAGAGGTATTTGATGCTAAATGTCATGAGACTATACAGGCACTATTCTTTACGGAGAGCAAATGAGAGACGCTCATGCTTGTAGTTGCCTTTGAAACCAACTCCCAGAAGTTGCAATAATAACCTCTTGCAAAACAGCTACTAATCCTTTTTTTGTAACTGTTCCAAGCTGTCTGTGCATCCCTCACCCCAAAGCTGTGTCAACAGCAAAGTGAAACAGTGCTTAGGATCCCTAATGCTGTAAGCGTGTTAAGAGTAAAAAAAAAAAAATTCAAATATCCTTTGTTCTTCTGGCTGTAGAGATAACCACTTTCCTGTCTGGCCAATTTGCTTATTTCTTGCCATAGCACTCCATACTCAGAGTTCTCAAGAGATAAGGCAAACTCATCTAGAAATCACTATATTCATATCTAATGGTTTCAGGTGCCGCAACTATTCTTATCTGCTCTTGGAAAAAGGTCAAGGCTGTTAGTGAGTCATGTTTTTTCCTCCATTTATTTCTACAGTTCAGCGCAGGTTATCCTTTATCGCCAGCTGGACAAGTATTGCTTTAACATTCTTCTCGGTGCTGGTCATAGAGACCCCGATTGCCTTCTCGTTAAGCTAAATTTACACTGGCATGCCTCTTTTGTCTCCTTTAGACTTCCAGCGGGATGAGGGAGGAAGAAAATACCTAGTTCATCATTAAGCAAGATGCCAGTGATGAAATTACGGCCCCACAGCCGCTTCGTCTATGAGCATCTCAGCCTTTCTAGTGTGGTGGAAAGCTTTCATCACCTGAGACAGGCATCTGCTGGACACTGGGACTTCTGGGATGTGCTGGTACTTCCAAAGCCGAAGCTGTCAGGCTTTTTTCTTTCAGGCAGCTTCCCCCTTGATCTAAACCTCTCTCTCTTACCACTCGTTTCCCCTTTCAAATCAGTGGATGCACACAGAATACAGCAGGCTCCACGTCTGCAGATGACTGCAAGCACGACCAAATCCTTGGAGCTCGAGTCACAAATATGCAACTTAACATGAGGTTTCCTTGACGAAGTCCCGAGGCAATGATTGTGCCTTTGCTAGCTATTTTCTCCTTAGTGATGCAACCACCCACAATGCGGCAGGAGCTTGCAGCTGACAAGAAAGGCACGCCGTGATTTGGAAAAGCTAGTCCACAACCATACCAGCCTTTTCCGGACAGTGATTCAAAGCTCACCAACAGGTCAAGCCTACAATAAGAAAATGTCAAGCAGGCTACCTGCTGAGATTTCTCATAAATGTATTAAAGGGAGAACCGTTGGCCTCTGCACAGTATTAGCAGAAAAAAGCACACTACTTCTTATATATTAGATCCAGAAGGCACTGCTGACGAAAGCTCTTCCTAAGACTATTACAATGCTGGAGCATGTCCTAACCAGTAGACCGTTGACTGCATCTCAGAAAGCTCATATAAGAACAAGACGGTGAATGCTGAAAGGTCGTCATGCTTTCATGCTTTGAAATAAAACACTCTGAAGCAAAATGACTGCCCACAAGTATATAAAGAACAGTGGTGCAGTGATCAGGAGTGCTCTCAAGGTCACATTTTGAAAAGATGAAATCCATGTACAAAACCATTGATTTAAAAATAACAGCAGCATTTGTACATGCAACCACCATAATATCAATGTAACCAGAGGTGGCTCAAACTATAAGGGACACATCAGGTGCACGTGCAATTACCTAAGTAGTTCCATGCTGCAGCTCTTGTGCTTATTTCCTTAGCCATTTTGCCTTGCATATAAGCCAATAAGTAATCAAGGCAGTTCTTCCGCACCATTCAGTGTATAAAATCCTCCTGTAAAGGCAGTCTCCTGCCCCTGACGCACTATGTACATGTGCATGTGTATGGATGCACCTTTTGTATCACAGAAGTACTTGAAAAATGTATTTACCTGTGACAAACAGAAAGCTTTTTGTGGATGACTACCTTCGGCATCTTAAGGATCTGAAAAGTGTTTTGTGGTTTGGACTTCCGTTCTCTTTTAAATCAAATGCTTAAGATTGCAAAATCATTACATCACAACGTAAACACAGGGGAAGCTGACAGTGCTGTCAGACTAAATTTGGAGGCCCACAGTACCAGTTGTTTTGTACTACTGAAGGGCAGAGAAGAATGTCCAGAGATGTCCCCGTGACTGTACAAAACCAAGGATGACTGGGGTTATTTTGACTGGCTTCAAAAAACGATGAGGAAGAGAGGGCAACAATTAAAATTTAATGAAGAGGATGATCCAAATATTCAGATAGGAAGATTTATTCACCACCACAGGCCGTGCGAATGGGGAAAACCAGCTACCCTTGCAAGTACATCACCCGGTATATTCACGTCTGCTGGGCGGAACTGGTGGCGGGTTTGAACTCATCTCCTTAGCTGCCCTCTTGGGCTCAGCGGGTCGCAAACAACCCAAGCGTTCGAAGTCATCCCCAAAACGCCGCGGCGGGGGAGTAAGTTACCAAAGCCGGCGGTGGGATGAGGGCTCAATGGCTGGGCTCCCTGGCAGCAGCGGGGGCGAGGAGCTGCCCCGCGGGCTCCAGCCCGGTGTCGCGGCCACGCGGAGGGCTGCGCGACCCAGCCGCTCCAGCACCCGCGGAGGGGAAAGACCCGCAGAACCGAACTGGAACGACGGTAAGGGCGCAAGGCTGGGCGTGCGCTTTACGGCACCGAAGGACCCGAAACGTCGCCTGGGCTCGCTGGTGTCTCGTCTCACGGCAGCTATGCCTTTAAGCCCTTTAAAAAACTCAGCAAGCCTCCAGTTTAAAAGCAGAGTTAAGATCTCCCTTACTTCCAGGGTGAGGACATCTCAACACTCCACTCCTCTCATACTGGAAAGGTCCTCATGTTTTGATAAGCTCGTATCGTTGGGGTTTTTCCTCCTCAGCTCTGCTGGGGAGACCCCAGCCCTACGCTTCTAAAATTAAGAAGGCAGGGGTTTCACAGTCAATACCTTTATTAGCTAGGTAACTCTGGTTTCTCTCCCTAGCAAGTGCTCCCTGTACGCTGAACCTGGGAGATGTCGTGTGAAAAACAGAAGGCTGTAAGAAAACTGTATCATAATCACTAATCACTAATAGGAGAAATCCTGCATGTCCCCAGTAGCAGTTTTTGTATATTTTACCTTAGTGTGTACAATTTAATAGAAAGAGGCCTGTCTTGGTTTCAGCTGGGATAGAGTTAATTTTCTTCCTAGTAGCTGGTACAGTGTTATGTTTCGGGTTCAGTATGAGCAGAATGTTGACACCACGTCAAGGCCATGCTAACAGCCCATAACGACATTACCCTTCTAGACTGCACTGTCTTTGAGGAGTACACGGTCCCAAAGCTGTTCGTCTCCCTCACCAGAAAACGTGGTCTTCGGGTTCGACCCACCATGTACCGCACTTTACGTTGATCACAACACTCTTTACTTTTGGTGACCCACTGAATTTGAGCCTACGTAAAAAGCCACCACCACCCAACACCACCTAAAGCACCGCACTCCTCATGCCAACACATTTTAGAAGGAAGTACATGTGTGAGAGGGAACAACTCCTGCTTTTTACTTGGAAAATCACCTGGAAACCTTTTCCAGTCTAAATTGTGTTTAACCACCCCAATCTCCCTCATTGCTCCTGGCCACGTTCTCCTCCACGGCCGTGACCTAGCTAACCCCGTTCCCCCTCCGTCACGACCACGCCGCAGTTCATGCAACTGCAGACGGTTATCGAACTTCCCTTTTATCCCAGCTATAAATGCTTCATTACTATAATCCTTCCTCTTATGTAACCGACATTTCTTTCCCTTCTCACCAGAACTGAAAATGCGAAGTGTCTTCCTGCCCTGTAGCACTGCTAACTATTCATTTTCTTTTCAAAAGGGCTAAACGCTTTTTAACTGGTAAGGTGCTGACGGAGGAAATGGTAACGATGGAGCTGTGCAGGGGTCTGTCTTTCATCTGCAGGATGGCAGATTTGAAATCAAAGGCCGCCAAGTTCTTGGAGCACGTTGGTATGCTGCGGCAAGGAAAGTTTTTGCAACGAGGAGGGGGCTGCTGGAGGTGGATCAGAGCTACCTCCCCTTAGCTGGCCATGGCTGCAGGAACGGCAGCTGCCGCTCGCTGACAGAGAGGTTATAAAAATAAGATACTGGCCACCAACATGCAGCAGAACGAAGGACGGGTAACAGGGTGTGAGGAGGACGCGAGGAGGAAAAAGAGCCCGATAAAATCTAAATACAAATCCTCTACGTTCAGGGAAGTAGATGTGAAACGCCATCGTTCAAAAACCAGGGGAAGAACAGCGGGTGCCGTGTGGTTGCACCCCTTATACCTACACACGCTACCCATGGCCAAAAAAAAATAATCAGTCCCAGCCAGCATTCGTCAAGGCTTTCTTCGAGGGCTGGCGTAGGTGACAGCCGTGCAGCCACACGGATTGAAGGCCAGCACGTGAAAGCTCAGGTACGGCTTGCATCTGACTTCAGTCACTAATTTAAGTACAAAACACAGCTAGAAGACAGACCATCTCCCAGCCAAAAGCCCTTCAAATGCATTTGTCAGCAAATGTACTAGCACGTGCTTTGGTGCGGTAATCTTTCAGCCCCACGGAACCCCGCACCCTAGGGAGTATCTACAAGGAGTTGGAGACAGGTAACTAAAAAAAATGTAAAGACAAGAAGTATGCTCTCCAGCTTGTACGGATGTGAGTTTTCTCTGCATCTCTACCAGAAAATTTTCTGGGCTCTGAAAATTGGAAAAGGTTGGAAACAATCACCTTAGCGATCCAATAGCAATGCAAAAAAGCTATGTGAAGCAAATCACTTGAAAATAAATTGCGTCTTGCATTTTCTTCGCTTCCCACACTAAAAGCTGAACTCCTGCTGAACCACTATACTAGTAAAGCAAACTGGGCCTGCTGGGCAAGAGTGACCACCCTTTCTCCAACAGTAACACTCCTGCCAAATCACAAACAGTGAATTTTTTGCATCATCTTGGGGAAAATAATTAAATTGGCACTTGAGATTTCATGCCGCTGTAGCACTTTATTTTTTAACAAACTGCTTTTAACTCTCCAGTGTTCCTCCTTTGTCCTTTTCTAGAATGCTCTTGAAAAGGCTATGGAATTGAACTGTGTTTTTACAAATAACAATGCTGTACTTCAGCTCTCTTTGGAACTAAATACATGTTTACACCTGGAATTATTCTTAGTTAATGTTTCAAGCAGGCAGTTTTATTCTGCACTACATCAGAAAGGAACTAATCAAGAAAAACTGCATGTGCAGACAAACCCTAAAGCAAAGTTCTGTGGAAAATCTGAAAGAGAAGTGATACCACCGAGGAGACAGAAGCGGGGAGAACTGCAGAGCCTTGCTGTTTCAGATGCTGAAGTTCACGGGTCATTTAGGTCTCTGGTTCTTATGGAGGTTCTTTTTTAATTCTCCAGCTAATGGTTATCTGAAAAGGCAGCGGCAGTGTCTAAAACCATAGCTACAGCAATATCATGTCAGTAGAAAATCAAGCAAGCAGAAGGAAGCGTAATCTGATCTAACTGCATATTAGCACTCCTGCTGCCCTCTCCCCAAAATCCACAGGTTTCCAAGTACAAATAGGATGAGGTACCAATAGCTAGTTGGATTAGCTTGTTAAAATCTAAGGTCATTACAAATTTTCCTTTATTTTTTTTTTAAGAAACACATGTTCTGATATGCTATTTAAACTGCAGTTGAGCTCAGCAGTAAAATGTATGTTATTTTAAAACATCACAGATTTCTGAAAGTAGCTACGAAGCAAAATCTGTTTGGAATTGCTCAATTTTATGCACGGAGGTTTCTGCATGAGCTGGCAGATAAATTTAAATTTTCTATTTATACAGCAACTTACATCCATGTTTTACAAACATGAAGGAATAAACTTTGTAACTGCCTTGTGAAACACATCACTATTTTAGAACTGACAAAACTCACACAAAGGGAGAGATAAATGTCTTGTCTAGGATCAAGATAGGAAGTCAATTAATACTTAGAATCTGCACTTTCAGAGCTGAAGCCTTGTCTATATGCCTTCTTTGCATATAAAAAGTCACTTATCTTCAAACAGTCACGAGATCGGTCACGTCATACAAGCCTTTGTATACAACCAAGTTCTCCACGCAGCAGCAAAATGAGCGCAGATTAAAAAGAAATCAGTTCAGACCAAATCAACAGCGAAGAGAAATCAGCTTGCTTGGTTTTGTGAAAATGCAACCAAAAGAAATAAGCAAGAAAACCCCTGACACAAATGGTCAGTTCAACCCAAACCCGAAAGTTTTACTTTGGGGATTTCTCTCCGTGACACAGAATACGGTGGTTCAAACCCCTTTCAAAATTTCAGTTTTGAACCCATGTTTTAAATTAGGCTGGGGGTGTTTCATCTCTCCTTCCTGATGCTGTCTCAGCCTAGTAGATTTTCACCGGCGTAGGGAGCAGAACCCAACTCCCCTATCTCTGAAATAAGCACCAGAAGTATTTGGCCACCCCACGACCCTTTTTCAGTGACTATCCAGTGATACCATGACTGGAGTATCTCCAGAGAGGGCCCCCCACCCTAGAGACTGGGACCCAGGACTGCTTGGCAAAGTGGTCTCCCACCGCATCGGTTACTCTTCTGGTAGGGAGAACCGTTTCCACCCCACGGACCCCAAAGGTTTATTTTCCAGCAACCTGGTGGGCAATAGAGCTAGCCAGCTACTTCAGACGTGCTAAATGGGTATCATCAAGTACAAAACCTGCTAGCTCTTAACGGTGAAGCGTAAGAAAGCCCCGAGAAGTCCTTAGAGCCGAGCTGACGCAGCCATGGGGAGTGGGAGGCAATGGGAGTGGGAAGCGGGGAACCGGAGGGTTTTGTGAAGGAAGGAGTGGGTAGGATGAAAAAAGAGAAGGTACTGACAAATGAGGCGTAACACAGATCCTAGCTCTCGATTATATACATTTCACGCTACGGCAACGTGGAGCACTGCAGGGGATGGACACTTCATCTGTAGGTTCATTCTCATAATTTCTAGTATCACCTGAAACCTTCAGCACTGATAGCCCCACTGCTCTTCACAACCTGTTTATTTTGCGCCTTATGTGCTATAAAATGCAAATATATATTGCTTTAGCTGCCAGGAGTATGTGCCTTTGTTACCTTTAAGAACATCAGCGCTTTGTCGAGATTTGGCTTTTACCTGCACATGTTTTACGAAATCTCTGACTTCCCAGATCTCAGCGTGCATTGCTTGCTGTCAAACTCCAGCAAATGCTCTGCGTGACTGCCGAGTGCAATGCCTGGTATCTAATGCCCGCCGCAACTAACGTAGACGTATAAGCCTAATTAATCACTTGTGTAGTGTCAAGAATTGTCCGTGTGCTCTACAGGCCACTTAGCACTGGCCTGAACCTCCCCCGTGCTTGGCAGACGACTGTTTAGGAGCTCAGGCTGTAGGGCTCAGGCTGGCATGCAAAAGGAAGTAAAGCTGTGCTGCTTAGAATAAAGTCTCTGGAGTCAGTACCGAGGTACAAATTCTGAAAATTACTACTTCAGGTGTACGTGGTTTGGGTTTTGATCCTTCATGTAAGGTCTCACTTGGATTTTCTCACTCCGAACAGGGAAGTTAAGATGTATTTCACCGATCTTTCCTAGCGGCTTCCCTGACTATTTGGCTTGTGAGTCCTGCAGGAGAAATGACTTCCTTCAAAATATTACCACAGAAAATTAAAAAAAAAGAAATTTTTAAATTCTGTTGATAGTATACTCTGTAGAGGTTCATTTCTTCAACACAATTTCATTTATATTTAAGTTAGAATGCTGTGTAGTTCACATTAATTTAAAACAAATAGGGCATTTCCATCAGCATACCCTACAAATAATGCAATTGTGGTAATAACATACCATCATGGTCTACACCAATTTTAAGACCTTGTTAGCTTTCTTGTTTATATGGTACTAAAGTCCTACACGACTTAAACGAGTCCCTGACCTCTCACAACAGCAATAACAGAAGTACTTTGCACTCATACAGCACCTTTCATCTCGGAGCGCTTCTGACACACGCGTTTTCATTGCATCCCTGTGACACACAGGTAGGCGTCTAGGCACACTTCAAAGGCAGGAGAACTGTGCCATGGAAAGGTTATGCAACTTGGCCCAAATCCCCGGTGAACAGCTGGGAATGTGAACTCTCCCATTGCTTGTTCTGAAAGTCCAGACAATAACACCCCAAAAATGAGCTTCATAAAGCATTAATCAAAATGTTTAACCCCCCACTGAGTTTGCAAATGGCATGGGCAGACGATAAGCTCACTAATTCTTTTTGATACGTTATTCATGACTTGTTCTCCATTTCTGGCAACACTTTTCTTCTTAAGGAAAAACCAAAAACCAAAAAACATTCGACTACAAGAAAAAAAAACCAGTTTGTTTTTCAAGCCATTATAGCAAAATAATTCAGAATCCAAAATGTTCAGCACTTCCTTTACGGCTCGTCTGTTTGATGCCAACCACTACGCTGTGCAGAATGTATGGCAATTTCTGTTGCAGGACCAGAGCACCCGAGTGACCACAGGAAAAAGCAGCAGCAAGACTCTGCTTGCTCGGTTTTACCTTCCAAGGACCCGCAAGCCACTGAACACCATTATGTCTGCGCACCTAACAGTTACGTTGGCAAATGAAACCGCCCAACCAACAGCTAGTGACAGCAATTGAAACTAATGATTCAGGGGCTGGCCGTATGATAGCTAGAAAGGAAAAAAAAAAAAACAAACCCTCCTACTGTTCCCGTTGATAATTAAGGGACTACTGCAGACAGGCCCCGAGTTCAAAATGTTGCTCTCTGCCTGGCCTTTGCCGCCCCGTGAGCAGCAGAAAGAGTTACCGGCCGCCTTTGCAAATTGTATTTAATGCTGCCTAGGGCTGGTTCTGCGCTTCTGAGAAAGGTCGTGCAGTAATGCGCACCTCGGTTTTCCCCCTTTGTAATAATGCTAATGCAAATGTACACATGCACGGCCAACCAGGCCACCAAAATATATGCGAGCAGCTCTGAAACTGTGTTAAAAGGAAAGACTGCTGTAGGTGGTGACGGATTTTTGAGCGCACGGGGTAACGGTGGTATTATTTGCTGGGTGAGTTGTTTGAGGTTGTGTTGCGTTGCATCGCATGGGAGCAGTTTATCTATTTATTTCCAGGCAAGTACATCCAACAACATTTTTCATGGGAGCCGGGATTTATAATGCAAACTCTGCTCTCCAACAGCTGAGCTCTAAATAAAACACTAATTACTGTGAATCTCGGGATAGGATGTTGAGAGTCAGATGCTCTCACCAGCAGAATGAAAGGGAGAATCTTCTCTTCTGGTGCTAAGTGTTAAGCTCTTGGGATGAAAGTGCTCTGTTGTGTCTATTTGTGTGTGTGTGCATATACCTAGAGAAAAATAAACGAATACATGCGTTCACACACACAGGCACATATTTACGTGGAGAAGAAACATTCAGCCAAAATATTTGGGACTATTTTCCTGAAGGCCTTACTCTAAGAAAAAAGCTATGTAGTATTTTTTTTCATAAAAGCTATATAGTGCTGTAAATAAATTGTAAGGCAAATGGGTTGCAGAAGGAAATCAGGCAGATAGGTTAGAAATGGTTTCTTTCTCTAATCTTCTGGTAATTTACTTGGTCGTGCATGAGCACTACCTTTTTTAGTGGGGGAGGAAAAAAAATCAGGTATTTGTCTAAGAAGATTTTATGAGGTGAACAGGTGAGGTTAGCTCACTAGACTGGAGTAACTCTGTAATAAAGCCTTGTCCTAAAGCGTTATTGGATTTGGGTCCAAGGGTCAACAGGCAGCTCTTCACTGGCTGTAGCGGTTCTGGAAGTGACGGCAGGAGCTGAGCTTGTTACTTCTTAGGAGCATTGCTCCAGCATTTTTTACTCCTACGAACGAAACAGACTTGCTATAGCAAACATCTCATACGGGGCAATGGTGACAGTCATAAACTATATTCTGCAAATATTCTCTAGCCTAACTGTAAATTTCCCATAAAGTAGCAAGAAATCTAGAGACAGCTGCCCACCAAGGATCTGGCAATTTCCTGGTGATTTTTGCTATTGAATAAAACTATTCAACATCCAAAAAAGTCTCTCAAGGTAAAAAAAAAGGTGAGATTCTCTTTGTTTCTCACTTTTCAATCTCAGATGCCTAAAAGCATTAGGTTTTGTTAAAAAGGCTCTGCTTTGAACACTCTGCTTCCAAATAGTCTCCCCACTTGAGAGAGCAACGTAAGAATACGACGTATCAGAAGGGTTTATGACTTAAGGCATTTCTTAAACACCTCTTCTTCCCTGGTCAGGCAAGGCCCATTCTCTCCCTGATTTTTTACAGTCATCTCTCTTATTTCTGACCTATAGGGCTCCTGTCTCTTTTACAGTATTCTCCAGAGCGGGTAACATTACTTCATGCAAATTTTACTTCCCTTATCATTCTTAGAAATCTTTTTTATCTGCAGCATACATTCACAGGAGGAGGTACGGCAGCCTTTTCAGAGCTATCTGTTGGCACACCCATTCTTTTACGTTGCTTCCATTCAGGCCTGTTATTAAAATTCTTACAATTTTGGAGAGCAGAAAGGTGACTGGCTCAGCAAGTCAGCATATTTTCAGCAAGACAAGCCCAACAATAATGCCCTACAAGTCTAAAAAATAACTTTGTGTACTACATACAGGAAAATAAAATCCCTGTCCTTCTGTCTGTAAGAGCATCTCCTCAGACCTGGAGTAACTGTCTCCCTGCCTCGTTTTCCTGATTTCCACATAGGAAAGTCTCCCACTAGGCTGGTACAAAAATCATCTTTCCAGTTCCCACTCCGGCGGTGGGGTTTTCTGCAGGAGTCTCCCTGCTCGCTAGATTTCTCCCTTTCCAAGGAAGCACCTCCCCAGGCTGCCACCTGAGACGGGATAATCCCAACTCTCCTGGAGGGCCAGTCCTATGACTTGGCTATCAAATAAAACACATTTTCAGAGATATTTTGTCCCTAACGCTGTCAAAGTTGGTTAGATAAGTGCTTACGTGTATCATCTGCACGTTAACATCCCTCCCACATCGCTCGTACCAGGCCAGACAGAAGGCCCCTCACTTATAAAATTGTCATCTCTTGGTTGTTAATTTTTGAAATCCTGGTCCAGAGCACACTGAAGTCTTTTACGGGCTGACATGGATTTTGAATCAAGCTGACCTTGTACGCAGCAAACCGTACACACGCACCTGTTATACGGAGCTTGCTGAGTGAACTGCTTTCAGTTTAACTTCTGCTGTATGTTATTAACATGGCACAGTTACTAGCATTTAAATCACCTTTTCCTTGTCATTTCTATCTTTAGTTTTCCCTTCCCCCCCCCCGCCCCGAGTATGATTTATAGAAGACTGACTTAGTAGGAAAGTATGTAGTTGTTAGACAAGGACAGAATTGCATTTTTTTAGTATCATGGCTTATTTCAATTTAAAGGACTAAGCAGCAAAATGAGATTAACACCATCATGACAGACATATGATTACTGTTAGCTATTTTTTCCCACTGTGATGTTTTTCCTCTCCTTCTTCACAAAGGGGTGAAAGTACCCACTAATTTTCTGGTATCTTTGCTTACGGAGCACGGGAGCAACTATCTCTTCCGCTCGGAAAACGAGAGCTTCTCAGCAAAACCGCGTGACATCGGACAAGGATAAAACCCATTGGAGATGCAGTATTTACCGTGGCTGCCCCGCTTGCCACTCGTCAGCGGGTATTATGCGTGTGCCCTCCTGCCAAAAAAATGTAACGACGGGGGCCCCTACACGGCGCAGCCCGACCCAAGAGCAGGCCCTTACCTGTCAGGCACAGCCAGACGAGAGAGCCGCCGGCTCCCCACGCCAGGGTGCCGGGGCAAGACGAGCCCCCTGCTCCGAAAGCTGGGGCACACGAAACCTGTCACGGCCGCGAAGGCGGCCAGCGGGGACGGGGAGGGCGAAGCGGGAGGGCTGCCTGCCGGGGGGGGGGGGGGGGGGGGGGGGGGGGGGGGGCGGGGGGGCGGGGCGGGGG
>JAVJGG010000030.1:4068230-4110904 GCA_035590195.1 Aviceda cuculoides
CCCCCCCAGCCCCACAGAGGGGCAGCGGCCGAGCCGGGCACCTGCCCGACCCCTCCGCGCCACACACAACTCCTCGCTGGGCGCCGTGGGGTTCCCCCCCCCCCCGCGCCCCCTCACGCGATGGCGGGCAGAGGCAGGCTGTTGGCGGCGGTGGGCTCCGGGCCTGGTGAGGGGGCACTTGTGGAGCTACAGGGGTAGGGGTGTGTGGGGTTGGGGTGTGTGGGGGGGTGTCCTTCCCGAGGCGTTCGCCACGATGTCTGACCCACGGCTTTTCCGCTGGTCCAAGACCTGAAATAAATCCACGGCGAACGTTTACCCACGCGGCGTCTTCCGTTTTTTTCAAAGTCTCTGCCCCAGCCCTGGAGAAGGGAACGCGTTTGCGGCCCCGGCTTGCGGGCCGGCAGCACGGGTTGGTTTCTGACCCACGGGCCGTGGTGGACGTCGAGGCTCCGTCTGCCTGAGGGGCAGAGGGAAGAAGAGAAGGCAAAGGCCTTCGGAACGCCTCCTGGAAGTTTCTCAACGTTTTCCAAACTCGCGGGGGGGGGGTTTCTTTGTAATTTGAGTTTCCCTGGGGCGTTTCGGTTTGCGGTGTCACCTTCGACTCGCCACCTTCAAGGAGGGTTGGCAAATATTTCGGGAAGGTGGAAGCCCCCTGAGGAATCGGATACCTGTACCTCGTCCTCAGAGCAGCGAGTGGTGGACAGCCCTCCTCAGCCAGGGACTCCTGTCCTAAAATGTTCCCGTGACCAAGAGCCATTCCACATATTTTGGAGAGTCAGCAGGAGGTGAGCTCTGAAAGCCCTTCACGGGCAGATGGTGGGCTGTGGCGGGTGGGAGCGGGGCAGCCCCTGGCTCCTGACGTGACTCGGCAAAGTCGGGCCCAGCTGGTCGCTGGAGGGTTTTTTCCCTCCTACAGCTGGAGTTTGTCCAGCTCGCCGCCCCGGAGCTGGTACTTGTGGGCACGCAGGAGCAAACTCCAACGCTTACGAGAGTGCAAACCTGCCTTCGTCCTGGAGATCACTTCTAAAATGCCGCGGGCATGGTGTCCTGGGGATGATGGGGGGGAGCAGTGCGAAGCAGGAGAGGACAATAAACTGAGAAGAGGGAAGCGGTTGTCGTTTGGGATTGCCTGAGCGTGTCTTTGAATTAACAGCACCAAACCTTCATCATCCTAAGGAGGATCTCATCACCTCCAGGTGGACCGGTGGTTGGTCCGTCGGACAGCTTCAAACCGCGTCAGCGATGGAGAACGTTGGGTCTCCAACCAACTGGACTGAAGTTGGACTGAAATAGAGACTCACGTCGGACAGCTTCAAACCGTGTCCGCGATGGAGAACATTTGGTCTCCAACTGACCGGACTGAAGTTGGACTGAAATAGAGACTCTCATGTTGGACAGCTGCAAACCACGTCCATGATGGAGAACATTCTGTCTCCAACCGACCAGACTGAAGCTGGACTGAAATAGAGACTCTCACGTCGATGGCAGGGGCTCTACGCCAGCTGCCTTGTCTTACTTGTTCGCTTGCATTGAGCTGAATTACCTGCCAGTTTAGACATAGCCTGCGTGCGTCCTTATGTGTAAGTGGTAGAAGATCTGCGGAGTAGGTCACTTTCTTTCAAGCAAGTCTCATGGCTTTTGAAGACAAGGCTGGATATATTTCAAAGCATTAATTCAATATTAAATCTGTCTTCCAGAGGTTGTATTTGGTTTTGGATAACCGTATTGCCAGTAACTAATTTCTTCCTGATAGGACTAGATTTTATTGGGAGTGAGGTCATTCCTCATGGCCATGGGTCTGAGAACAACTTGTAGTTGAAATTATGGAAGAATATTGTTTACGGCTCCGCCTTTTTACAGATTTTCTCGGCCAAGTGTCCCTATTTTGTTTCAGTTTATTTCTTTTTAGGGGAAATAAACCTTTAGTGCTGTTCTGGAGCCAGAGAAAGGTAAAAGGGAAGCCCCAAAGCCACTTGTAAATATACGATTTTAACTTGCCATTTGAAATTTTCAGGTGAACTGATGTCTGAGGACTACGTCCTCTCATTTGTGGCAAAAACAAGCCACCACAAAATTAAAGCTTCCTGAATCAAAACATATGGACGCTGAGTGTGTGGCCCACAGTGCCAACTATAAAACGCACAGAATGATTAATTACTTTGTCATAAAATTATGTTCAGTCCTGGAAATACTGAGACACCTGAGTAGTTTAATGGAGTATAAAAGAAGTATATCCGTTTGGTATGTGTTCATAAGGTAGTTGATACTTCTTAACTCCAATAGATAACGAATCAAGCCCCTTACATCTGTAATTAATTTCTATCTGAGTGGTCGCTTGAGAGCTCTGGTTAACTTTTTATCTTCTTGCTGCCCAAAGCAATAATACAGTTTTATTTTAAGAGTAGTTTACGTTTTATTTCCTAACGTGTACTGGAATGTCCTGGGTAAATGTTAACGTAACTGATGCTCTCTTGAGTTCCCGTATACTAAAATCATTAAACTTACTTAATAAACTGTTAGGCTATGGTTTAGGTTTGTCTGTCTGCTTCCCATTCATGTCTTTTGTTTATGGGATGAATGTAGTTCTTGTGTGCTTCTCTTTCAGCCCAGGTGATATTTGCTCCTCGAATTCATTACAGAAACAAAATTGTGTTTGGAACCAAAGAACAAGGATGGTTTCTCACATCTCAAAGTCAGTAGTTTGCTCAGCTGGTGAGCTGAGGAAATAGGTCATTTTAGCTGTCTCGGGCAAAAAACAGTGATTAGTAATAATTTCCTTTCTAGCATATTTTCTGTTACACTACATTTCTTACTCATATACCAAACACTGTCTGTTTGTTTAATGGAATAAAAAAGACACAGAGAGGACAGCAGGAAATAATTAGCGATAATCTCTCTGCTTTTGATAGAAAAATGATCTGGTCTGGGACTATCTTGAATGGAGGCATCTCACTGGAGAAGTCCATACGAATCAAGTACCGTGCTGTAATGTGTTACGATATAAACGATGAAACGTATCAGAAAACTCCCTTGTGCCTGGTAACGAAACGTGTCTGTAATTGCTGCTTAAGCAACACGGTCAAAGTCTGAAGGTGTCCCCGGTAGCAGGTTGTATCAGAGCAGCGCACATTAGCTTTACTCATGCAGTCAGAAATCCAACACGCCGATCAGCACTTGAGCTTTAATCTGTGTTAGAGTCCCAGTCCTCTCCCGAACTTACAGGAGGCCCCTCACCACAACGACACGATGGGAATCTTGAGAGGACCCTGCTGTGGTATGGCCTTGCTTCAGAAAGATGCCTCTATTTCCTTGTTGGGGCTACTGCTGATTACCTACGAGAGAGAACGGGTCTTGGGTTTGTTTTTTTTTTCAATCACTGTGCTTGGTCTTTCCATCCCCAGTTGGCTAGTTATCTGTCACCCCTGCTTTCTGGAGCTCCTGGCTCTCTTCCAAACCTTATCTTCTACCTAGAATTGTTTTTGTTTTTTTTTTTTCTCTTGTAGTCTAGCGACTGGGAAGCACTCACTGTATAAGGAATTCAAACTAGTGGATAACAAAATTTGTGAGCCAGTCCGTTCCATAAGAGGACAGGTGGACTGCGTTTCCAAGCCTGCAGGTCGGCCAGTAATTCTGGTCTCTGAATGGCCTTGGGCTGGGAGAGAGCAACTGACAACTCTCTTTTCCCGTCTGTTATCTAACAAAGTGGAAGGGTATCTCCACAGTCGTGTTCTGCTTCTGTCTTTATTCCTCCCCCTGCAACAGCTGCCTCTTCCAGACATAACTTTTAAGTAGGAACTGAGTCTGATGTGCATTTCCAGCTCTTTATACCACAATAATGAAAACAATAAGATTGTCGTTTGAAAATGTTGTTAAACTATGACTGAATGGTACTGCAGGAATGCTCAGAATGTGGGTCTTGTGCACTTAGTGGAAAAATACTCATTCCTATTTAGTATTGAGGAATAAAATGCAGAAATAATCTACCCACTAATTTTTTTAGGGGACTGGCCAGACACAAAGCTCGGTTTTCAGGAATCTTCGTGACCCAGCTGAAGGTCCCCTTCTTCCCCTGGGACCCCAGTTCTGCAGAAAGCCTGTTCCTAGGAAAAAATGTATGTTCAGACTCTTCTTTTTGTGCAGGACAGAGAGCTCTATGCGTAGCGTTTTCTCTTCCTAGGTGTAAACTAAGCCTACGTCACTGGAACCACTGTGAGTGGAGCAGAAAGCCTTCATCTCAAAGGGTTGGTGGGACTCTCCTTGTCTTACTCCTCACGCATCAGCCTTAGGATCAAGGGCACTATGTTCTTGGGAAGCGTGCCTGGCCAGGACTTCCAGGCTATCGCAGTTCATAACTGGGAAGACTGCAGAAATGCTGCAGGAAAAGTCTGTATACTTACATAATGTTTTATTCTGTGAACGGGTAGAGTTGAATTGAAAGATCAGAAAACAGCCAAAGGAATCGGGGTTGTCAGTCAGACACGTGTCCGACTAATCCAATTCCAATTTAGCCGCAGCTCTGGGTGAAGAATAAAAATGGTCTTTACAATCAACCTATGCCCCCTTCCCTAAGGCCAGTCTGCTCCGGCCGCAGCTGGCTTGTCGCGTTAGGTGATAAGGACGGTGCCCCTGCAGGAAGCCCGCGTCTTTCTTTTTCGGCTGGCACAAGCGCGCTGGCAGCTTCAGGCAAAACTGTTTCCCGGCCGATCAAGCCAGAGAAGCTTCCTATTCATGCTTAATGGACCAAGATAAAAAGAATGTTGGGTTTCAGTGGCACAAGGAGACCCGGGTCACTCGGAAGTCTGTCCGAGTTTTTCAGGTGAGAATCAAAGTGCCGTCTCTGGTCACCTGCAGCAGGGGACCGGTCCAGATCATTCCTTCTGACACAGGGCGTCCGTCTTCACAGCGGCGTCTGCTCCACCGCTCACCCAAGCTCACGGGTGGGGAAATCCCAGCTGTATACGTGATCCGTGGTCCGGGACTTAACAGCCTTATTTGTCTTCTGGGCTTGCGTTCCGAGTCCGAAACTGGATCTTCTTCTTCTGAGGCGACCCGGGACACGCGGCTCTGCAGCAGCTCCGAAACGAGGGAGCTGGTGGGAGCAGCTGGTCTCAAGCTGCCGGCGCGGTCTGTGGTGGTGCCCAGCCGCCGGTCGACGCGCCGAGGTGACGCCGTGCCGTTTCTTAGCCGATTAATCCCAACGGCTCCTTCCTCGGCGTCGGAGTTGCATAAATGTGGATATTGCATTGCAGGAGGCTACCTGGCTGGGGCTCTGCCCGAGTGAAGGATTTCTCTCTTCCGAGTGCTCGTAGTGTGGCACCTGCGATCCCGAGGGACCTTGCGTGCCACAGAGAGGGTTGCGTTGTCCTCGCATCAGGCCTGAGGCACCTTGGTTTCGTGGTCAGAGGGAGGAAAGCTTTCCCATCATCAAAGCAAACGTATACAAATGTTGCGTTTCCTCAGCACGGGAGAAATTAAGTCTTTAAACGTACGGTGGGGTTGTGTTGTGCTTAGTGTTTTATCCCCCTAATTTCTAAATTTGGTTTATTTAGTGATTATAATATATGCATTCAAACATCTTGGGAGAAGTGCGAGTAAGAATTTAAAATATTTTCCAGAACTTATTTCTAGTTAATAAATTAAAATGTATTTATATGCTTAATAAGCTTAGAATTGCCTGGAATTCAGAATCCACTTTTTTAACGTACATTCAGCATCTTTGCTGCAAGCATTAGGATGTACTAGGACTCTCTGCAGCCTGTTTGCTTCTTGCTAAAACTTCTACAAGTACATCTACACTTGCTGTGCTATATATGAAATGTAAGAAGCACACAACCTTACCAGTAACATAAAGTTGCAAAGGTCAATCTTTATGGCTTTGTGTGTCATTAAAACAGTAATCAATATTGGACTTCAGCTGTCTGCGGAGATTATCAGTGTAGTTGGAACACCATTTAACTGAAACTTGTAGGAGGCGGTGGTGAATTTGTGTTCCAAACTCTCATATTCTGTGTCCTTTTATAATGTTGAGCTCAGTAATTAGATTAATTGTTGGGAATACATTTAAATGTTTCAGAAATGTGCATTTATAAGCTTGCAATACTTCACCCTCCCTGGTTTTCTTTAGAAGGGGGGCAGTCTATCCTAAATATGTGTCTTGCCAAATGAGGCTTCTGTGTTATTGCACCCATCGTAACAATAGCCTCTGTACAACACCTATAGTAAAGTAATGAGTAATCCAACGTATTTGTGAAAGGATAGCAATATGCAAATGCATCAGCATTATTTATTAGGGTTTGTATAGCTGGAAATGCTATAGTATATGTATGCCCAAAGCCAGGATTCCCAGACTACCCTAGAACTTAAAAGTAGTAGCGAGTCTTGTCTTTAAAAGGTACAGTACTGCTCTTTGCCATCTCAAGACACTGCTACTGTCTGGCCATCTAACTATAATAGTCGATAAAATTTGCTTATTTTGTTCCTAACTTCCTTTTACCCACTGGGAGCTTTGAAGAAATATTTGCTTTTTGGAAGGAGCATTCTGTACTTTTATGATGAGGATGTTATTCAAGAGGATACAAGGAAATGTTAAGATGCCAGGGCAGACAATTTATGAAACTATACAAAACACTTTTCCACACTTTCATTGCCCTTGCTGCGTGCCAGACCCAAAGTGCTTTAGAAATCTGAGTTGTCCTCATGACATATGCTGCGATACCAGAATTACCAAGGGCAAGACATGCCCCGATTTTACAGATGGGCAAACCAGAGGGAAACGAACGGCTTGTGCATGTCAGGCAGGGGCACATGTATCCCAGACCTGTAACCGACCCTTTTCCATCTTCTGATTTATTCAAGTTTTTCTGCTGAACCTAAATGAAGAAAAAAAGGAAAAGAATTGGTTCACAGACAGGGAGTCTAATCTGTCCAGTTAATTTGTAAATATTTAGAGAACAAGCAGAACTTCAAAGCCGAGTATAGTCTGTTATTTTTGTGTGGATAATGTCCTTATCCAAGGTCTCAGACATCTATTGTTCTTTTATAGATTAAGTTGTATCATTGTCTTCTCTTACAAAGAACTAAAAGAAGAAAAAAAGAACCACCTTCATCTGAAAGTTGAAAATACTTCCTCCAAGGCCTGGATATTTTGGATTCTTAAAAAAAAAAAGCAGCCTGTGTAATTGATAGAATTCAAGCTGCTTTCACAACCTGATTAGTATCTTACATGTCTTTCCAAAATGCTTGCCCCTGAAAACCGGATTGGCCTTTGATCATCTCTCTCTGTCCCTGCAAGATGTTCATCTCTTGTAATAAGGGAACGATAGATACTGGATAACTGAAGGAAGTCTGTTCAATTTTCATTCCCTGATTAGAGAGACAAAGTCAATATTGGCCTATCGAAATGAAGGCAGTTAGCGGCCTGATGAAAAATAAATGGTAAAAATCTAAAAGCAGGTCAACTCCAGCAGTACAAAAATTTCTCTTTTTATGCTATTTATAGCTACCCAGAAAGGCAGGATGGTCATGTCCTCTGAAAAAGGAAGTAGTGATGGAAAGATGAAAAAGAATTCAATTTGTACGACCCTTTAATATTGAAATTGCCTAGTAGCCAATAAATTTCAGCAGAAGATCTCTCAGTGATAAATTTTGTTATTTTGATCAAATGCATTCCCACATATAAAGATGAGTTTGAGATTTAAAAAAATCTCAGGTACTTTCTTGCACTTACATTCAAATCTGGTATGAGACCACCTGTAAACCTGTTAAAGGAGTGTAGAAATCTTTTATTTCACAAAGGATGCTGAATGACATAACTATTGGCGTTTTTCCTTCTCCCAAAATTTTTGCTGTCATTTTTTTCTCTAGTTTCAAAACAGTATTATGAAAGGACAGAAGAGACTAGGCACAGTACTGGCTGTCATTTGCATGTGGGAACAAAATATCTCAGGTGGGATTCTCTCAAAATCCTCCCACTTTTGCTTCTGGAGATTTCGCTAACAGGATTCACATTCTTCCTAGGACATGGAAAACTAAATGTTTTGAGTTAGGTTGTGAAACTTTTCAATTGTTTGCTTATTTTTCAGGTGCAATGCAATCAGTTTGCTAACCTCCTCATACTCCAGATTTATACTTACTGTCTAAACCAGGTGTATTTGTATCTGGATATAGTCAAAGAATTGTTTCTTGTATGCGAGTGGAATGAGACTTCTATTAGCTGAACCACATTGTGCTAAGATAAGCCTAAAAAAAAGAGCATTATGGCATAGTCTTTTCTGCCTATGGGAATTCAGATTAACATGTTATTATCTTAAAGTGCAAGAAAGATCTGTCATATCCAATGGAATAAAACAGAACTGATCTACTCGGTTAGTACTGAAAGTAAAAGTTGTGTGCTGCATGGACTCCTTACTAAAACTATCTAACAAGCATGTTGTCTCAGTTGGTGATGAACCACAAGGAATTTGGTGTAGACAAACTCCAGACCCACCGATGTATTCAGCAGTTGATCGCCGCATTTCCTTTCCCATTCTAGAAAAAGAGCCTTCCAGCAATAAGTAAATACTTTGAGAAGAACTGCATTAGACCTGGGGCAGTCTTGAACAAAGACGGATTTGACAAATAAAATCCCGCAGCGGTAATCAATCTCCCTCACATCCCAAACACATCACAGTCCCTGTTTAAAGTACCACAACATGACATAAAACTCTGCGAATCAGGGCTCCTCCGACCGGAATTAATAAGTTTGAGCTGCCAAGGCCTGGTCCAGAGGAGGGTGGTTCAAGTTGCCCTAGCCCCGCGGGTATGGGGGACGGAGAAAGAGGGGGAGACCTGTTGGTGCCACTTGGGTCATGCCCTGCTCCTTCTGACATCTCGGCAGCTTTCAGCAGACTGGACAGGGCTTTCACCTGTGAAAGCCAAGCGCCGGTTTTTCTCCATCTTCCATCCAGCAGCGAATTTACGGCACGACGCCAGGGTGGGTCTTTGATTTTCCCCAGGGGCTCCGTCCTTTCCCGAATGTAATGCCGTTGCCTCTCGGGGTCTGGGGGGCTGAACCTGAGTCGCTGGTGAGACGTAAGGCCTGAAACCTGGCAGGGCAGGGGAGCAGCAGCGTCTCACCGGGCTGTAGGAGAAGACAGTCGTTTGCGGGCCTCTGCCCAAGAGCATGTGAAAGCATCCGCGGTGGGTCGGGCTTGCTTTGGCGGTGGGTAATGGCTTGGGACTTTGCTGTTTAAGGTCATCCCTGCGGGGAAGACGAGATGTAAATTTGCTGGAGGAAGGTGTGGTGCTTGCTGTGGCCTGCAGTTTAAAATAGTAGAGTTCTGTTGGTCGTGGGAAGGTTTTGTCCTTGTTAAAGGACGGGAAAAGACCCCAGGTAAAAGGCTACCCGTTCTGAAATAAAGATTTTGTGAGGATGATAGCTGCCCTCAGTCTCTTGACGAAAGAGCCGTAAGGCGCTGCGGCGGTCGCCGCACCGCGCGGCCAGCAGTGACTGCGGTTAGCGAGGACGGCCGTCGGTCGGCACGGGCAGCAGACGTCCCCGGCACCGCGGCGTAGTGCCTGGATTCTACGGAGGCCTCTCTTCCCAGACGGTGCAATCCTCAAAACCAAATACCCATCGAAGGCAACAGATTTACCTCCCCTTCACCCGAGACCTGCTGAGCCCGCCCTCCCTCAGCATGGCCCCACCAGAAGTGGGAATAGTTTTCTAGCTACTCGCTGTGGACGGTGGCAGACTGGGTCAGGACTTTTGCCAGTGTACTCTGAAGGATGTCAGTCTCATCTGCTGTTATTTTTTCAGGTTTTTCCAAGTTTGTGTTTTCCCGATAAAGTCCGGTTTTCTTGCAAGCAGGAAGCTATTTGTCATTTTTGAATGCCCAGACAATAAAATTCGGTTTATCAGATGCTCTTACGATCCCCAAATGCCTAACTGCTGATCCTTGGAGAACTCAGAAGATTTTCCGAGAGTTTTTCTCCTCTGGCAAAAATTAGTTGAAGGCGGTCAGTCGGCTTAAAGAGTGTCAGGCAAGGACAAATGGATGGACTGGCAAATAGCAGAGTGGCAGACTGCCTCATGTGCTTAGGAAACACTTGTTCAAGCTAAATATGACCTAGAACAGCTGTGCCTTGAGCCTGAAAGTTTCATTGGTCAATAAAATGAAAAAAAAAAAAAAAAGTGTCCATTTTTTTCATTTTTATCAGATATTTTATGTCTACTTATTAACTTATGTAAAGCCATTGGAAAATTTAACTTGGGTTTTTCTAAAGGTGCAATGAATCCCTATGACCTAGTAGTGCAGATAAAAGGCATGTAGGAAAAAACCCCATTGTTTCGCTGCCGTGAAGCCCTGGGAATACAAAGTTAGAATCAGTGCCGTTTGCCTAAAGATTAATCTCCCTGTTAAGTTTAAGCATTCTTTGATTCGCAGCATGCCAACTGCCCAAACAATTTCTTTTAACTCAGGGCTTTGGTAGTGGCAGATGTTACAAATGCTGTGAGATAATTTGCCAGCCCCAGGTTCTGCGTGTGATCTTCCAGTTCTGGGTTGAGCTCCTGTGGGTTCAAACATCCTTTGGGCAAAGTGACGGGGTTCTGTTAGGTGCGCTGAGCTGAAACTGCATGAATAAAGCCCAGTCTTTAATGTTGCGGAGTGTGGTGTTTATCTATTTTGACAAACTTAGTTGAATCTTAATTATTTATATGGCTCCAGAATGTAAAGTGATTCGGTTTTGCAAAAATAATTGCTTTTGCAGCGCGAGACCGAACACATCACTGTGCTGCTAGGAAGTCTCCGTGACAAATGAAGACCTGTCACCAACAAGCCAGCAATTGCTGCTTGTTTCCGCTGGGGGGTATCTTAGTTTTTCTAAGTTTTAGCATAGAAAAAAATCACTCTTTTTATCTTATTTTCCCATGCATTTTTACAATGCAGGCGACATTTTAATTACTCACTTAATAGTTACCATGCTGCAGTCGCTTCTGAGCGTGTGAATGAGCAGGCGTGGAGGAAAGCAGCGCGGTGGTGCGGGATTCCGCTCCTGCCCTGCGTTAGGGTCCCGCTGCTGGTACGTAGATTTTCCAGGCTTTGAGTGTTTCTCCTGGGCACGAAAATAAGGACTAAACTGGGCAAGGGGTGTTCTGCGCTATGAAACAGCGGCAGTTCCTTGCTATGTTCGGTAACTCAAGCGCGACAGAAAAAATCCCTCCGGTAGGTTTGTGCTGAGCTTTTGGGTTGATGAGAAGCAGTTATGTGCAACGTTAAATTTGGGGCTGATCGCTTGCTCGCCGTGGTCAGATGTCCAGAATGATGATACTGTTCGGTGCAGACTAGTTTAGTTTTTGTGAGGAAAATCCATAATTACGAAGCTTTGGTATTTGTGTGTATGTAGGTAATTCTCAGACAGACTTGCTGCTTGGTTGCAGAAGTTGCCTTTTGAGGACAGATCAAATATTAAACTTTTAAAGTGATTGGTCCCGAACTGTTTATGTAAAGAACACTTTATCACTGAGGCCGTTGGAGATACAGGTGTACAAGTGCTCTGAAGAGAGAGTTAAGATGTATTTTCTGAGGTTTTGCTTCTTACAGCCCCCCTTACCACCCTAACTAAATCATTCTTCATAAATGGATCTTAATTTTGTCATTCTGTAGGGTAGAATTTTTGTAAGAAACTAACATGTATTTAAGATTTCCTTTTCAAGAGCAAATCAATGGAAGCTGATAACCAGTCCTCCATCAACTGCCTGTAAATTCTTGGTTTTGTTTTGAGTACAGAAGTGCTTACTAACATGTACCAAACCACTCCAGCTGATGAGATTCCCACTTCTTCCAGATGTGGATGCAGAACTGGTTAGGTCATTCAGGGATGCCAGATTTCATGGAACAGTCTTTCTTAATGCTCCATGTGAAACTTGACTAAGCTTTTTTGTATATTTTTCTACCAGTCTGACAGTTCTAGTCCTGTCACAATTCATTGAACAAATCTTGATATTTCTTCCTAACATTTCATTATCCCTCATGCTTATCTAAACATCCTTGGAATGCAGGAGGAAACAAACAAAACCCAGAATATTTGATTTTTATTATTACATGTTTATTGAATAGCATATCTTCTGGTACTTATGGTATTTAAGCAATAGCACAGATTAACTGTGGTTTCTGTTCAATTGTGAAACAGCAAAATACAGATGAAGATATTTACATGTTTTCCCCTGAGGGATGCTTTTGCTTTATTAAGTTAAGGTTTGATTCTGCTGGGATCAGCAATTACCTTGATTGTGTCAGTATTTTTACAGCATACACAAACTATTTTAAAATGAACTTCTCTTTTCATTATTAAATTTGTATCACATCTAGGACAAACTTCTTTTGTCGAAGGATAAATACATTCGTAATTCAGTTTGCTAATGTAGCATAAGGGAAATTCTGTGATAGCTGCTCTCCCCCTTCACTTGGTAGTAATCTTCCAATTTTGGTTGCAAGCCCGGCTACGGCTGGAGGCTAGACCTCTTGTGGCTGTCTGGACCGACGATGGTAATTTTTCCAGGATATGGCTGAACACAAGAGGTGTGGTTCTTCTAGTCCCTGAAATTGTTCATTCAACCAAGAAAACACCATGGGCGGTTAAAACTGCCATGAGGGCATTTGACCTGGAGTTGGCCTCCAAGTGCTGAAGCCGTTCCTAATTTTTCTTCCATCTAGTTGTTGCTGGCAAAGTGTCAGAAAGCACTGCATTTTTCGGCCACCTTTGCAGTAAAACCGGTGATACTCTTTGTTTAAAGGTCGTGGAGTCCTGTGGGTAGGATGCAGAGATGCCCCCCCCAAGGCGGGGGTCCTCTCTAGTTTCCGAGAGTGGAGGTCCTTCTTCACGGTCACAAAAGTGGCCCCTAAAACTGCTGAGTTAGCGGAAACTTGGTCCGAGCGAGGCCTGTAACCATTTTGTACCACACAAAGAGGGTCCGTCAGTTGGCTGCTTCTCAGGGCAAGCCTGTCATGCTTCCAGAGCAAACAGGTACGGGATTTGGGGAACAAGATGCAACACCCATCTCGGGTTTACTGCAGGTACGTGCAACGCAACCTCAGATACACGGCAAAGGGGCTGAAGCAGCTGGATTTGGGTGGTGGGTGGAGGAGCGCGGCCGCGTACTTTGCCGCCGGTTTTCTTTCAGCCCGAGGTCCGTCCTGCACGCGGGGAGCTTCAGCCGGTCGGACGTAATGTTCCTCTGCTGGCTGCAGCTCGTGCGGCAGCATTTCAGGTTTCTTATTTGACCCGTGAGGATATTAGGCTGCCTGAGGAATTCTCCAGGGGGGCCACCCCTGTGGGAGTGGGGGGGCCGGGCAGCCCCCCTTCAGCCGCCCACCGCGCACACGGGCTGGTGGTTGGAGTTCGGCAGATCCCTTGTTACGGCGTGGCACCCGCCGAGAGACGTGTATTTATTTCACCTATCAGAATAAGTGAAAATACGAATTTTTTTTCTGGGTGCAGCGTGAAGTGTAACGTGCTCGTCAGCGACGGACAGCCTGCGGCTCTGCTGGGCCAACCCTCCAGGGGGGGCCCGGCGCAGGACTCTCCCCTTGACACCGCTCTATCAGAGGTAAATAATCTGAGATCCGCCAGTTACTGGACGTGCTTTGTGAATATCAATTAATTGAATAGAGATTTAAATGTGACGCTCATTTTTATTCTTTCGCAGATCGCTGTTAAACCATCCTGTTTACACTTCCACACTCTAAGCAGAAACAGCTCTTGTTAATCAATAGACCAATTTGCTGATTTACCTCAGAAAGAAGCCAAGATTTGCTGCCTGGATGCTTTATGCATAGGGATACCACCTCTGGGATCCCACGAGCCTCCGTCGGAAGGCGTCTGGGAGCTAGAGAAGCCTTGCAGTTAAAGAGATTAACAGTGATTTCTTTTGTTCAGTCTGGCAGCAGGTGTCTGTAACTGACTCTGTGCTTTGCAGAATGAAACTTCATCGAATAAATGCACCATCAAAGTTAATTAGTTACATTTTATTTTGCAATTCACCTCCACGATGACATCCTGCCAATAGTGGAAAGTGCTCAAAAAAAAAGATTGTTTGTGCTCTAGCTGGTGGATTTTATGAACCCATGAGAATGAACTTTTGGAAAAGGAATATGAAGGCTTTATGTTTGATTTTGCTTTATCGGTTGGTGCTGACAATAGAAATGGTATTTAAAGCTTTTGGAGATTTTGACCAAGCTGGCAAGTTTCAGGACTCTATCAGCAGTCTTCACTTACTAATGTCTCCTGCTCTTTAGTGAAGCCGTGAACGCATGGAAACCTCTGAACTGTGATTGAACTGCGATTGTCACAAGAGTGACCATCGTTTCACGTGTCGCTTGTGATGGTACAGAGGAAAACTGTTCTTCAAAACAATCACTGAAGCGTGTCAGAGTGCTTATCTCTAACTCTATGAAATGATATATAAAATTTGGGCTGAAGCAACGTCAGTGAATGAAGTTAAGGTGCTCATCTGTCTGCCAGATATAATTTCTAACAAAAGCAACGTGCTGACCATTTATTTCACAACTGCCAAACTGCTTGGCAAGGGGCTCAAGACAAATACCTGCATATTCACAGCGCTTTGGGCCATCTTTCTAGAGACCTCATTGGCTCAAGGAATGAGATAGAAAGACAGATAATGTCTGTAGGAAAACTCTCACCGATGAAGCAAGGTGATTTTTCACTTTCTGCCCCAGGTACTGACTAAAGACAGCATTCATTGAAATACTCAGCAACTATGCAAGAGATGGCAAATGGCAGTAATTATGAAAACAATTGTAGCATTATAAGGATTACACTGTATGTTACTTATCTCTCAGCAAAATAAAAAAAAACCATGTAGAAATGCCTTCTTTATAGATGGAGGATGTAGTACAAATCTACCTGGACAGGATAATTGGTTCATTTTCTTTAGAAGTCTGAAAAATAGCTTATACTAATAACCATCGTCAGCTGAATTGTGGAAGGATTGTGTGGTGCTTTTGTCTGCAGCTAAAATCAGATGTGCTGTTTTACAGTTGTGAAATCCGGATTTTATGTATGCTGCCAACAAAGGCTCTTTGATACTGCAAGCCCAAGAGATTATTCCTTGACAAAATAGCATCATGTTGATGCAGGTAATGTCAAATGATAACAGATTTTTAGGGTGTCTTGTATGTTTTAGCTTCTTTCCTTTTATTCCAGTAGCAGGAAACACCTAGGCAGGTAAAAGCCTTGCTAATATAATAGGAGCATTCATTGAAAGTTGGGTCCTTAGCCCTCTTGGGATCCTTCAGATGTTCTGGTCAGAAAACTTCAACATTGTCGAGGTGTTTTTTGAAACAGCACTGGTCCAGGAAGCATCTGTGCCAAAATATCTCCTGTATCACTGGCACTCACATTTAAAAGCAATTGGAAAGAGAATCTAGCCAGGACCTGGCTGTGGGGTCAACGCGGTGGATCAGCTTCCATCCTCCAAACTGAGAGGCCTGTGTCCAGATGACAATTGTTCTAGTCTTCTCCTCAGACGGTGGAAAGGGACAGGCAGTGCCAAGATACAGCTGAGAGGGGCTGAATCACCTTTTTGATGTTCATGCTTCACCCTGATGATTATCTAGAGATAAGGGAGCCTAGCCGTGTTAATCATCAAGGATGCAGTCACACCTGTCTCTTTATAGTGGGGTGTTACACCGACATTCAAAATCTGGACTTTCTTTTTATTTCTATTCTTAATCAGCAAGTTCTTACTCTACCATGGGAGGAAAATTGGTTCGGGAGAGGGTGAGGAAGGCACTGCATACCTGCCAGTTCCATGAGGGAAATAAACTGGGCTCTGCGGTGAATCTCAGCAGCTTGTCGCCGCTTCTGGGAAGCATCCTCAGTCAAGTGGACGGCTTCCCACCGCTTTGTTTCTTAATGGGGTGGCCACATCCTCCCCATTTACCCCCCACTGCCTTCGTCCCTTGCAAAACTGCTGTGACAGTGTAACCCACAATTACCAGGAGCAAAGACCCATCATTACTTTTCCATCAGACTGTGCAAATACTAATTTTAAAACACAGGAAGTCCTTGCGTTGTTGCCTAACCACATTCTTTAGGAAGGAAACAGGCAGGCAGGGGTTAAAATCTAGGTGACTGATGCTACCGACTTGACAAGCTTGGTTTCTGCACCAGTAAATTCCAAAATGCAATATGACTGTGTTCTCCTTCCTCTCCCGAGACCGTGAGGTAACTGTCATGAAGCTCAACATTCAGTAAGAAATAATGGGCCTCTTCCAAACCAAGCTGCAAATTTTGTTTTGTAGTTTCAGTATTTAAAAAAAAAAATGCATTTATAGATCCTAGCAGGTAAATTTCTTTGGTTATGATCGCTATCTACACATGCCGTTAATGTTCAGCACTGAAATACTGAGTCAGCAGCTTGCAGTTAAAGTGAATGCTTTCTCAGTGAAGTCGAGCATTTATTTCTCCACTAATCTTATTATTTTTTTTTACAAAAATCTTCCTTTACAGATCTGTCACTCATCAACGTATGGCTATAATTAGCTGCTTATTCAGTCAGAATTGATGGGTGGCTTCAACCAAGCTCCAAGAAGCTTCAACCTTGTAACTAGGGACAGAATCTGGATTGATATGTGGCTATTACAAGATGCATATAATTGTAGAAATCTTATGGTGGATTAAACACGCAAGCACTAAACATGTGTGCTTCGCTTTCCGTCCCACAGTGGCTAGAAACAGGAATTCCCAAAGCCATTAACCTGCCAGTATTGGGAGTACTTAAGCTGAAAAAGCAAAGCATGTATTTTAAATTGATTATTTTCTAACAGAGGAAGTGATTTTTTTCTTGTTGGTATATTCAGTAGGGGTTTTTTTAATTAAAAATAGGTAGGAATGCTATCCATTCTGTCAAGTCTGTGAGATACTCAGCTACTTCGTGCCTGTGGATGCATGCTCCATGCCTAAGAGCTCTATAACTTGCAATAGTAATGAAAGGATAATTGTATAAAGTGACTAAGCAGGGGACCAGGTAGAACAGAGTAGTCTTTCCTGAGCTTGGCATCTGAGAAGGTGGTTTTTTCACCCTTTTTAATTATAATCATGGGTCTAAACTTACTGTTGGCTTAAGCATATATGTTCTCTGAAAATCAGTGAAAGAGATTTTTTTGTGTTTTTTTCAGTGATGAATTTTCTCGAAGACTAAACGCCAGCAAGGAAAGCAATCCAGACCAGAACAATAGAGTGGCTGGAGCAGTTGGTAGAGCTCTGTGGTCAGTAGGTAGACTACTGTTTTCCTTCGGGGTGTAGGTGTGGGAGAAGGGTAAACTACTTTGTTTTTCTGTTGTGATAAATTTTCGGGAAGACCTAGGCTCCTGGAACTTCTTTTTTTACAGCCACTTTTTGGGATTTACAGTAAATTTAGCAATCAGGAAGTGGAGTCATCCTTTCTGACTTATGATGAAGTGCAAATATCAGCTCCTTATTCTCCTGAAGGTCATATGACTTGAGAATTGCTATGAATGTTGGCTTCTCACACCAAAAAGAATAAATAGAGTGTTTTCAACTGAAAGGCCACTAGGTTCACAAGACACTTCAGCTCAATACAGAGTAAAAACTGTTGCAGTCCTGTCTCTTTGCACAACTGTACGCTTCACATGGTCTCTTAATACTTTGAACGCAAATAGATTTTATCAGCTGTGAGTAGCATGACGATATTTGTTTTTCTCTTATTAGTATAGGCATTATAATGATTTAGTGCTTTTAGTTACCTTCTGGTTAAGTTTTTAGGTTCAAACAAAGTTGCTAACTTGAAGAAAATGGGTGAAGGCTAATACAAAGATTTGGTATCCATGCAGGGTATGAGAGTGCCATAGTCAACACTGGTGTACCAGTATGAAATGGCCATCAAGAAGTCTTCATATATGACAGTACTTCAGTAGTTCCCAATGTTTGGAATAAGAAATAAGGGCAGTATATCTGGTAGGATCTGCTAGATAAATGTTGAGTTCTTAACGTTTACTAGCGTACAATGTACTTAAGCTCAAAACCTGTGATTTCTTTGACAACCAGACCTCTTCTAGAAGGATCAAATATACAGCTCTCTTTAGTAGAGGCAGCAAAGGTCAGTCGTGACTTGATCCCTGTGTAAATGTCTGGCATTTCCTTCTATTCAAGGAAAATTGTATGGTACACATTTACTCTCAACACAATCCATCAACAGGCCTGCGTAGGCCAAGGAGTGTATGGTCATGTCAAATATTTCACCCATAATTCATATTTTTTCATCATGAAACTTGCTTAAGAGTAGCACAAAGTGGAAATGTGTGGGTGTGTATGGGAGGGGAAGGCTTTCCTAGCTGAGACCCACACGTCTGGAATTTTCTCTCCATAGTCATCAGCTGGCCGAGTCAATATCCTGTGTGGGATCCTTCACAGAAAAACTCAAGATCTCTTCCTTTTCTCTTTGTCATGGTTTCCTTATAATTGTTGTTTTGTGTGGTTTTGATATAAAGGGAAAAAGGGGACAGTGTTTTGTGTTCAGAGTGTCTTTCAGGTGCTGCTCTGAGGTCCCCTAACATAATTATTGTTACTTTATCCAGTTCGATTAGTAGTCGATGAAATTCTAGCCAGTAGTTACTGAGGAAAGAGGAGTCTTCAAAGAAAGGTTGCTGTTAACTATTCGAAGGAAACTACAACAGTCTGAACCTTTGCTAAGTTTTGAGTGGCCATCTCAGTAATCTCTCTTGCATTCTGGTCCCCTGAGGACCTCTGGAGAGTGTCGGTCAGCCACATGATATCCTCCACTTCTGCTGACGTAAACCTGGAGTACAGTTGCTGAAGTCATCACATGTTTGTGCAGTCTGTGCTGTTTAGAGTTTGGTTCTAAACCCTGCCTTCCATGTATATTTGCTTTGAAGAGGAATACAGTGAGAAGAAAGCCTTACTCTTCTAATGTTTTCCAGTCTGTTGCGCGAATGATATTAAGACTTGGGTTCAGCTACTGACCTGGGGTTGGCTAGGTTGTTTTTCCTCTTGTGATTAAGTGGCAAGGTGAGTTCATATTGCCAGAAGCATAGCTGCAACACAGGGAATGGACTGAGACAGACTAAGAGTTTTGTTTTGCAGACAGGCGAGACTTATTTTTGGTGGCTTTGGCTTGGTCATGTTTCAGAAACCTCATTCCATAAGGGTTTTTCCTGCCTTCAAAACCTCAGTTGTTTTAACAATAACAATAACAAATTCTAAATGTCTCCATCTGTAAGAGAACTAACTTGATCAAATTGAAAGGCTCATGTTACCCAAGACAGAGGGAACAGTGCACTTGAGTGCTCTGCAAACATTGTCCCACTGCTCTTCGGCCCTGTGGAGATTTCTGGAGAGCAGAGTACCTGCAGGTACAGAATTTCATGAAACAGCTGTCTTTACAAGTAATGTAGAAGTAGGATTGATTCTAGGCTGGCTTCTAGGCTGCTCTTCTTGGTTTGCGTGCAGATGGATAGGCAGCTTAAATACAAACCTGCCATTTCAGCTGGCACGGCAGAAAGGCTGAAGAGTAGACTGTACCACCATTTATAGTTTGCTTCCAAAACTGGTCCACAATTAATTCTGTAGTTCTGTAGTTTCTTTCTGGCACATTGTTATCTGGCTAGTCCCTATTAGAACCTGAGTTATCTAGTATAAGGTGACGTAAGCCCTCAACAGATTATTTTCTCTTCTTACGTTAGCCTGCAGCAAAACTGTGTTTGCTAATAGGGCAAGAAGAGATGTTACAGACCCGCCACTGCTGACTTGAGGCACTTGACTAATATATCTTAATGAACAGAACCCTTCCAGTGGCTTAAAAAAAAGGCCTTCAGGCTTAAAACCTGTCAGTCTGATATTCCTTTATAATGGAAAAAATTGAAATTCTTTGATTTTGACTATGTTCATTGTAGAAATGACAACTACAACGAAGTAGTTGGTAGGCAGGGAAGAGAGACGAGGCGTATTTCATATCAGAATAATAATTTTTAAAATACAGCAAAAGCTACTTAATTCTGGAGCTCTGTTTTCATTGTATTTTACTGTCTAATGAATCAGAAAGAAAATGTGTCATTTTATTGAAAATATAAAGTAAATCCAGATGTTTACATACAGTAATGTCGCTAGAGTTTACAAGGAACATGTTATCCTCATCATTTATTCCTCTGAACACAACCAAACACCTCATGCTGAGTAAGACGGGGGCTTCCGTTCAAACAGCAGTGGTAAGACTGTGGGACTGGAATCTCCTGTGTGAAGGGAAAATTTTGAGACTAATACACATAAACTCTGTGGAAAAATAATACAGTGGGCTCTTTGTGCTTTAGAAACATGCAAAGATTTATTATTGTTTTTACTTTGAGAGTTTTGGTGTGTTGCATTTGCAACTGTACTAAAGAATTTGTATTAACTCTATCTCTAAGTGCACCAAAATGTTGGCTAGGGAAAGTTGTCCACTGTGTGGGAAAAGTTTTTTCCTGTGATTCCACATGGAAGGGGTGTACATTTGGCTTTTAATGCAATGGTTGTGGTAGCAACTTGAGAGTCCTCAAAGCTGGAGAAATCTGACAAAAGGAAACTGATTCCTTACTTGAAGGGGAGACTGAAGTGATTGAATCTGGAGCTTCACTACATAAAGTTCTCCCCGATATCTCTTCTGGGCCAGACTTTCATCCCTTGGGAAGACATTCACCCAGAGCATGTTTGCAGTGACTGAGCTCTTCCCGTGACGTGCCCCGGCCGTAGGCCTGATGCTGAGGAGCGGCTCTTTGGTTAGTCTCATGGCATGCCAGTTCTGAAAAGGAGAAATTGCAGGGTCCTGCTCCTTCGAGGGTCCCTGTCTGGGGCAAGCACTGGCATGGAAAGTCAAGGCAGCCTAGCATGAGTTTAAAACTGTTTGAAAATGCAGTGCTTTCTATTTAATCAAACTGAACCCCATGAACCTCCATTAAACGGAGGAATTTATCAGTAAGAGAAGCCTCATAGTCTTGAGCCTATGTGATGACAAAGTGAAAACATCCAGCATAATCTATTATTTGTAACTCCTGGTTCCTCTGACCCCTGTGATTTTTTGTGTGAAAGTGGCTGGCAGTTAAACTGGTTGAAACATTACAGTAAGTGAAGTCATTGGGGTAGGAATAGAGGTGTGGGGACTGTTCAGACAGTCTTTTTCCATTCCTGTCTACAGTTCTAGTTTGGTTCCTCAACTGTGTGCATTGATGCAGTCTTTAATTAGATCACCACATCCTATTTTTCATTCTGAGGTGAGATTGAGGATCAGCCCTCCCACCACTGCTATGATCCCAAAGCGGTTAAATACTGTTGTGTCTGAGGCAGTAATGAAAACTCCATGTCTTTATCCTGTATTATTGACTGAATCACATATTTTGTTCATATACATCGATACGTAATGTCCACAGTAAAACACTTTTCACACAGAAAAATGCCAGTAAGTCACCAAAAAAACCCCCAAATCCCTCACTGAGGCAAAGAGTTCTTCGACAGCCAGACAAATTATGGGACACGACCCTGTAAGGTATCCGAGCGTATTGACAGACTTTGCAATCTCCCCTCCCCACGCTCCCCTGGGGCCCGCGTGAGGAGCTGGCGCGGTGGGGCGAGGGGCGACGGCGATGTCTCCCAGGGGCCGTTAGCAGATAGGAGGGTCCTGGGTGTACAGCGAGATGTTGAGGTGCCTCTGGGCGATTCAGGGCTCACGGGAAGCTGTCGTATAGCTGCCTGAGCTTCTCTTATTCCCATTCCCTTCCTAATGCCGGACCCCAGTTACAGCAGAGTGTGCCGCACCTGCCCGCAGGATCTCTGCGAACATTTCTGTTGTGTGCTTTGAACAGTGTCTGTTCCACAGAACGTTAATTCTCATGGATACTTGTATGAGCTGTGCAAAGGGCACTGCCCTAACTTTAAAGGTGATAGAACACAGAGAAATTAAAGTCAGAGCTCTTTGGCAACTTGAAGTAAGCTCTTCGGTAGCCTGGAGTACCTGGTCTGAGATGCCTAAAACCTGAATGTTAAAGAGCCCATATGTACTATACGGCATGTTCAAAGCATGGCTCCCCCTCTACAACTTCACTTGTAGCTCTGTATGCTGAGCATTTTAAAACCAGACTGAAGGCTCTCCTGGAATTAACACTTTTGAAATTTCTTTCTTGGGTGAACGTCCCGCATGCCATGGGGGCTGTGTCAGAGATGGGCACATTATTTCCTTTTCCAGCACCAGTATTCAGTTGCCTGGAGCAAGAACACTCAACCTCAGCGTGATTTTCCCTGCAACTGCATCTCCTGACTGCTCATCAATCTTATTTCCAGGGAACGAGTAGGATCACTAGATACGTCTGTGAAGGGTTCATTGTTCATAGTACAGATAAAATCTTTGGGGAGACAGGAGTCTTACAGTTAAGTGGTCTGCTCTGAATGCATAGATTATGACTAGTACAAAGGCTTGTATTTTGTCTGGATTTCACAGGGACTGCAAAAGGTGCATTCTTTTTACCCCTGTGACTGTAGTCCCAACCCAGCAGACCTCAAATCTTGCTGGAAAGCACCGAGTATGATTTGCAAAAAGGAATAGTTTTCTTTTTCGTGTTAAATCAGGAAGAAAGACTCTTCCCACTTCTTAGAAATGATAGAACTGATTCTGATTCAATCTAAACTGCAAAAATATGCAGGTTAAGGAAGAACCCAGTATGGAAGATGCAGCTTAAGTCTTTTGGCAACTGAGGAAAGAGTGTTAAAAGTGAGAGATATTGGCTAACTTGCTAGCTCCATAGCATGGCTATTTGCCTTGCAGTACCAGACAGAACTTGTCTCTGTTTAGAATCTAGAAAATGGTGGAGTCAAGCCAAGAACATGAAAGGATATTTCTCATGCTGCACCAGCAGCAGTATGAAAAAACAGAATTAAGTGATAGCAGAACAGAAGGAGGCAGAAAACTTAGAAGGGTCAAAACAGAGTCGGAACAAGAGCTCCAGGTTTATAGTAGGGATAAAATGGATTAAGAAGTGTGTCCTAAAGATGTGCTTCTTGCAGTTTAATTACTTTAAGTTCCTTTGGCAGTATGATGAACAAAAAATCGGTGTTTTGATATTGAGAGACATACGGTCCTCTGTTTTCAGATATTTTTGTGCAAGAAGTCTCATTGTAAATTTAGGTCTAAAAGGTGATTTGACACTGATCAGTAGTGGTATTTTTTCTTCTACTCTTGATTCTTGCCCAAATCAAACATTTCTTACTTAACAGATTACACAAGAAACAGATGACTCTCTCCTTCATCGGTAAACAGGAGTGTTGTTTCTTTCACTCAACATGCTCCTCACTACCCCTGTTTTTCTTGCAGTATTTAAGCAATTGGTAATTATATTGCCCCTGTTCCCCTTAGGTCCCAAGATTCTTTCTGCTGTGGTCAGGTCTTTCCTGCCTTCTTTTGGAAAACAGGACTGTGACTTCATCATATTGTGTAATAAAGTTTAAATTAGTCCAGGAAAAGATTGTACAAAATAACATTTTTTATTTCTGTAATAAGCTTCATAACCTGAGGGTAAAAAGAAATAGAGGTCATTGATCTAAAAAGCAGTATATTTGCCAAACAATCTACATAACTGCTTTAAAATAATGAAGTAACTTTACCTTAAAATTAACACTTTGGTATGTAGATTGGCTGCATATAGCATTTTTTTTTTGGCAAGTTAAAGTTAATTATCTTGCAGTGTAGTTCAGAGTATATTGTGAACAGATCTATTTTGCGTATTTCATCTGGGTAGAAGTTTGGTTTGTTTGTTTTGGTTTTTTCTTCCCCCCCAAAGAAAGGCCTTTGTTTTAAAGTTGCAGTGAACAATAAATTGCATCTGTTCAGTTCTCATGCAAGTATTGGAAAGCACTTTCTTAAGTTGTCTAACAAGGCCTGCTATAAACTCACTAAACAGGTAGGCATTACAGTCTGCTCTGAGGAAAGGGTAAACTAATTCAAAAAGTTTGAGTTACTTTCACGTGATTACACTGCAAGTTAGTCTGCTTCTTGAATGCAACCTGAAATGTACTTCCAAAAGTTATAATTGTTTTCTTTTTCCAGGAATCTGTTATTGGTCTAAATTTACAAAGAATTTTTCCTTATTTTAGGGTTAAACTAGTTTTCAGATTTATGACCCTTACATAAAACTCCCATACTGACATTTTGTACAAGTCAAGGTCTTTCGACAGTTGTACTATTAAGAAAGTGACTGATGATCTGACATATTATGCAAATCTTATTTCTGCTTATAACAAATGATCCTTGAAGTGGTGTAGAAGTGATTCTTCCTTCAGTGTTTTGGAAGAAATTGTTTACTAATTCTCATCTTTAGAGTGAGAAAACTATTATTTGCATATGAGTTCTATTTGTTTCCATTCTCATGATGCTATCACTCGCGAGGGAGATGTCTCTTCCTAATTTTTTGTGCACTTTTACAACAACAGAAGTGAAAAGCAGCATCTAAAACCAGCTGCATACCTATTACTTTTCTTTAGCTTCTCTAAGTTAAATCCTGGATAATTCTCATCTGTTGACTTTCTTTTCCAGTGGAGTGGTTAGTAAAAGAATTTGTTTTAATCCTCGTGCAGGGCAGAAAGATTTAATCCCAGGACTGGGTCAGCCAGTGATGTGCTAGGCAATCTACGGCAAGTTACCTTTATTGCACTGTAGGAAACGGTCTTTGGCTGAGCCAGGGTTTGGGCACTGAACTCAGCATGAACAAGTGTGATTCTTGGTGTCATGAGCTTCTGAAGTTCATTTTACTTAGTATTTCAGATGGTTGCCGTCTTCAAAAAATTAAGCCAAACGTGTCTAATATGCACAAAGATTAGATACGTGATGAATCAGGGAGATGCTAAACTTGACAATGTTCTCCCTGGGCATGGGAAGAAAACAGAAGAAACAATGGAAGTGCGCAGGCAAAGGACTCTTGGTCCCTCTCTTTTTCTCTCCCAAAGGAGAGTATTCTGGCAGGAAATAATCTTCTGATTGCCTTTCTAAAAGTAGGCTTTGCACCTACTGATCATCCCAGGTTGTGCACATAGACTGCTTCAAGCTCAGGGCTGCTCCCTAAGGGATGGGGAGATGGGAGCCAAGGGTGATCCCTGGACTAGCAGGACAGGGGCCTCACTGGCCAGGGCCCATCTTCCAGTACCCACATCAGCCAAGCAGGACAGATCTGGAGATGGTGACCAGGTCCTACCAAGAGTTTGGATCATGAGACAGTATCGTGGCCATGAGGCAGATTGAAGGTCAAGCCAGGAAGTCAATCCATCGGTCGGGGTTAGGATTAGGTCCAGTGATCACCCAGCAGGTCCATAGCAACCAGGCTAGGCTGAAGTAAAGCCAGGAAGCCGGTCTGTGGGTCAGAGCCCAGATTAAGGGGTTTCCATGGCCAGATATGGCCATGGAGACCAGCACTCCTCTGCCATAGCCCAGGCAAAGAGGGAAGGCCCAGGGCTGAGCTTGGGCCCAGGAGTGTGGGAGCAGCCTCCGGTGAGGCTGGTCACAGCTATTTAAGGCGTATTATTGCTCTCAGGGCCCTGACAGACTGGAGCTATTCCGTAATGTGCTCCAGGATATTTAAAGGAAATTGCTTCGCATTATTCCTTTGTTATCCTGGGTGCCCCTTCCTCCACGATGGAGACACCAGAATATGAAAATAGCACAGATAAGACATTCTTCTTTTAATATACTGAATTCTTAATAAAGACTCTGCTTCCCAAAGCCAAGTAACTGCTTCATTTTAGAGTTCTTTGTGGTGTATTTTCATTAAAGTCTCCTTTCGCCATGCTGCTAACATATTCCTTAAACATCACAAGTAAAAAAACAGATATAGATAAGGTGTTTCATTATGAGTTGAAGATGACTTACAAAAGCCAAATGCTACAGTCTGCAGAGCACCAGCAGAGCAAAGACTAAACTTTTTATTTAGTTTGGGTGCTTCTTGTTCCTGAAGAACCTCTTAAAATTCATGAAGGAGGTGTGTGTGCAGAGGAAAAAAGTAGAATTGCTGTCATTACGGTGGGCTGGTGAGAGGAAGGAGAGGAAGAGTCTTGACTCCTATATCTGAAGATATCCTGGCGAGACTGAAGGGGAGAGTGTTTTATACTCTAAAGCTAGGACATTAACTGTGTCCCTGAGCTGCTGATGAAACGTGTCACAGAGGGAATGGGAGAAACTCCTGTTTCTCTTGATAAGAAGCTTCAAGTTGAGTTGTGAGCAGCTGAAGTGGAAAAACCTGGACTTATTGGTGGATTAATGCTCTCCACGAATCAGGTCAAAGCCTGCTGTAAACAGGTTCACATTTCTGTAGATATGAGCCAAGCAGTTTTACGGATTTTTTTTTGTGCTTGAAACTGAAGTTTTATATGAAACCCCAAGTGACATTTTCGCATCTTTTGCTGGCTGGCCTGCTTATCCTTGTGTGGTAATAGCCATACAAGGAGTTTAAAATAATGTTGGTGTTTGACTGATACACACATACTTCAATTTACACCCTACCTTCAGGACGCTGTACAGTCATGAACCTTGTGAGTAAGAAACTTGTGAGTAAGCACTCAATATAGAACTAGTATAAAAAAACAGTGTGGAGTTGGAGAAAGGGGGTTGCAAGGGGCGCTGAGCAGCTCCTGGGGAAGAGAAAAATTTTAACAACTTGTGAGGGGCTAGGCTTCCGATTCAATGAGGTACTTCAGTGCATATCTTGTATGATAGCTTATGTCCTTGAGGTTAATGGAGAACCTACACAAATGTCTGAATTCTTTAACCGAATGAAGTCAAAATGGTCTCTTTTCCATGCTGCTAAGTGTTAAAATACAATGATTCATTTTTTTTATCTGTGAAGTTTTGCTGGCTTATCGCTTTTAGTGAGTTGGCTTTACAGTTGGATGAGTACCTGACTTGGCAGTGAGTTGCAAAGCATATTGTCTTCATTTTTTTCCAACTTCTCAGTTTTTTCTCCCTTACATTGTGAAATTCTCAAAAGCATAATTGTCAAAAGCAGGGATTCATGCTGGGAACATGGATTGCCAGGCGTGAAATGCTCTTTAAAATGTTATAAGATTGCCATTTATCCTCTGAACAGAAATTTACTCTGTTCCCTTCCTAAATGGGGTTTCCAAGGCCCCTGTGATAGTTGTTGTGCCTGTAGGGACAGCACATAACAGCTATCTTCTGTCACCTTGAGGACCTTAAAAATGATGCCAGCTGCCTCATTACAGTGTTCGACAAGGAGCCGGAAAGTTGCTCTCCAGAAATAGTGCTGTAATTAGCCTGTTATCCTGCACTATCACCAATGACTAACTGTCTGAAACTCCTTCCCCGGAAAATACTGTTCCGTTGACATCAAAAGACCTGCGCTATAATGGTGATTTCTGTCCTCCTGACTTGACTCGAGGAGTTTCCAGAACTCGCTCAACTTAATGGAAAAGTAACAGAAAAAACCTGCGCTGTAAAACACTTCATGTGCAGGGCAACCTCCCTGATCCTGTGAATCCCACGCAGTGAGATGGAGCGTGCAATAGCATTGACAGCGCGTGGTTTAATGGCAGCTCGCGTCTTCATGTTTTACTGGCTTTTATCTTGGGGTGATGTGACTGGGTGCTCCTTCTGCAGAACCGAGCCCTGCTCCCGGTGACGGCCCGTTTCTCGTGCTACCCTCTTTCTCTGTTTTGCGTTTTAATCTGTGCCACGTTCCTCCGTTCCTGTTGGCCCTGGGCATCTGGCCCTGCACATCAGGTGGGCTCAGCAGGGAGATAAAGTAACTTCTTGTGGTGTTGTTGGGAGCAAACAGTTTAGGAGAGTGAGGTTTCGGTGTGGTGAACAGTTTCTGTAAAGCGGAGACGTCAAGTACTTAATGATCTGTTCTGCTGAAAAGCAATGATAGTTTTTCTTTGAAGCATCATGCTAAAACTCTTGAAACTAGAAAAATTATTTCATTCTGAAAAAAACATATATAGGATGAGAAATCACAAAAACTAGCAATCTTTACGTTGGCCTACTTTTAATCTGTATTTTTTGTTTTAAAAATGCTGCCTAAAATCATTCTGATTGGGATTCTGAAAGCATAGCCACATTTTCCAAGTCTCCCATTTTATGTACTGCAGAGTTTTCCACTTCATTGCAAATAGCATAATTGTAGTGGGAAATAGCAGAGATGCTCTCTTCAAATGGGCTTTGGTTTTTCTTCCTTATTCAACATTCAGAGTTGAGTGAATCTCTTTGCTATTTTTTAAGCTTCTTGAACAGCTTTGCATGTTTAAAAAGGTATTTGTACATAAATGCTGTTTTCTGCTCAATAAACTCTTTCTCCCCTCCTCCTAACTATTATTTTAAATTAAATTTAAAGTAAATAAAGCTGTCTGTGCTCCAGACACACTGCTGGACTGTGAAGTGGGTACATGTAGAAGTATTGTAGCCAGAAGCCACAGAACACATGAAATATGTTTTGTTTTACACATGTTCAATGCATGTTGTTTGCATTTGAATGAAGGACTAGAACCTTACAAATGTCCGAGTTAAAGCCTTCATTCTGACTCCATATCGATAGCTGGGAAATATAGGTCAACAGCTGCTTACTATTGCAGAGTTAACTCACTTTGGCATTTTCTGTTTGTAAAAACTCTTCCCGTGTTAGGAAGCAATCCTTTTTTTTGCTCTCTAGCTGTCTCATCATAGTGTTTTACCATGTAACTGCAACCTTTTACACTGTCATTCCCTAAAGTTGAATGGGAGTCATGGAACGTAGTAAAACCCAGATGTACACATTGCTGACTGCTTTGTCTTGAAGCATTGCCCTCCAGATTTGAACTAGCAGTTTTACATGTAAGAATCAAAACTGAAAACCCTGTCCTTGATGCATGTGATTGATAGGCACCATAGAGTTAGTGCATAATCCCTACGCATATGCCAACATGTGGTCTTATATGAGCTTGTCAGGAAGTAAAGAATTTCACTTTGGGATTTTTTTTTTTACTGTGGTGTTAAGAGAATAATTGGCATTTGGAATCAACAACATTGTTTTCTGTTGTGTGGCTTCTGTGAAAATAAATATAACAACATCTTTAAGAAGGTACGTCTCTGTGTGTTATGAAAGGAGGTATACTGTAAATTATGTGGTTTTGAGATAATTTCTTTTCCTTGAAAAACTAAAGGATGACTTACTTCTTGTCGTGGCATTTATTCTAGGTGAATAAGTGATGATCCCTCCAATTGCTGTCACTGTTTGCGAAGAAATTGGAATCGGCAGAGACAATACTTAGCACATTCACAAATTATATTTATCAACAGTACAGCCTAAAGAAAAGCCAGTTTGATTGCAGTAGATGTCTAGTTCAGAATGACAAACTGCAGAAGTTTGGCTCAAAATGATAGATAGCTTCTTGCAGAATAAACCTCTCTCTGATTCATTTTAGATATTTCATGTTTTTATCTTTGGGCATAGAGAAACAGGTTTTTGCTGTGCCAAACTTTATCACACTGAACAAGACATGGGTTTCTATGGCAGCTGGCTCACATATGATGATGTATTGGACTGGGATTTCAAGTGTGGTAACCTGATTTTTTTCCTCACTCGGCACTTGGATCCAGCTGATCATCCCTTAAATGAGTGTATAGAATTATCCACTTAATGCTATCTGCTTGATAATATCAATGGTTTCTTTTGCCTTATCAACCCCTTTAAACCAAAAAAGGTAACTTCAGCTTTGAGGGTCCTTTAACCACATAGGCTGATACTACTGGGTAAGCTGAAAACTAGTAGCAGCCATTTTGAGAAGAAAACCAAACCTTTGATAAATTGATTTCCATGGCAGTGTAGAAACCACGAAGCTGTGTTCTGCAGCCTCGGCACAGGGTGAGGAGCACTTAATTGCTTGGATAGCTGCTTCGTGATCTGCAGCTATTCAAATCTGTGTAACCTTTACCTGAGCTGTGCAGCAACGCCTCTCCTCCATACCCGTGTTCTGCATATTGCTTGCGAGTACTCAACCGCGTGTCTGCTCAGCATGAGCACGGGTGACCAGTGCAGGTCTGATTTGAGATTTCTCTAATGGAGCATTCACGGGGCAAATCAATACGACTCAAATCCCCCTCCATCTGTTAACTTGGTGTCTCTGTCCTGACAGAGTTGATTGATTGATTGATTGCGGGATTGCGTGCTGGAATAGGTGAGGGGCAGTTGAGCTGACAAAGCAGTGTTTACCCCTTGCTAGTCAAAATCATAATGAGCCCCACTGAAGGAGGAGGATGGCCATAAATCACAATTTCTTGTGCTGTACTTTTCCTTCTAGAAGTCATCTGAATACTTAGTCCATGTGTAAAAGAAAATAGGTTCTTTGTTCGTCTTAAAGTCGCATTTCAGATCACCTTTACTGTTTGGGTGCTTTTCAGCATCACTAGAGGGATAATGATGTTGATTACCTTTGCCTTTTTTCCAGGGGACTGCAAACTACTTGCATAAAAATGTTTCTATTTTTCTGGAAGTAGTGTATGCCAGGGCCATGGGTTTTTTTAATTTGACGGCCCTAATCTTTTTGTGATAGTGGTGTGTATTGTGTCACTTTGGAGTCATGTTGGAAGGCTGGTGTAGGAATTAAGACTTGAAAGATGAAAAAGAGAAATAATCAGTATTTGTGACTAAAACCAGAAGTCTCTGAATTTATCTACTTCTCTATACTTATTTCCAGCCTAAAAATGAATGGCAGGGGTTAAACAAATCCCTCCAAGTAGGCTTTAGTAAGATCTAAACCTGTACGGACCCTCCATTTGCCTAGAAAGACCAGCTAAGGCCTTAGTGATGACTTTAAGTGCATTTAGAAATGCAAAACATGAATTTTATAGTGCAAGTGTTCTTCTTTCCCTGCCATGCTAGCTGCAACAGCTGAGCTGAGGAGAATCCCTAGGCAAGCTAAGTGTTGGACATTTTCAAGGAGCGGTCCCTCTAGGCAAAAGAAAATGGGAAAGGATCAAAATGTTCAAACCAACAGGCTGAACCTGCATGTTTTTCAGAGCTTTTTTGGTAGCTGAAATGAAACAATAATATTCAGTACAATTTGCTAAGAGTGGATTCCAATTTGGGAGATTGTGGGAAAAATAAGGAGTCAAATGTAAAGCTGATTACAGCTCATGAAGTTAAGTATGTGGGAGATTAGTTTCCTTTCAGGCAGGTAGGAACCAACCCACTCTCCCCCAGAGTTCTAGTTAGGGCAGCCAGTTACAGAATCAGTGCTGGTTCTTCACTAAGACCCTCAAGTCGTGCTGTTGGTCAAGGCAGCAGAGCGACTTTGTCAGCTCACGGAGTGTGGGCAGGTGCCGTTCAGAGAGGATTTTCTCACCTGCCTAGCAGGTTTGAGGGTGTATGCTGAGAAGTGAGGTTGCTGGTGTTTTAAGCGTGGTGACTTACCTGCTGGTAAGGAGTTGTGCTTAGAAATATGACACAGCATCTCCTCGCTTTTCACTTCTTCAGGAGCCAGTCATGAATCTAATATTCCTTGGACTAAGGGGGAGAAAAACCACCTTGAAAACCCCACTAAAAATAGCCCCGTGAATGCCATTTCTGAAGACAGAAGGAGAGAAAACAGACAGATGCACTTTGTTGACCCTTCATTCTCTTCCCCCACGCTCTCCTCCCACAACAGCTTAGATCGTTAAGCTCCTGTATAATTAAAACTTGGTCCAAGTCACACTAATTCTGTTTACTGGCCACAGCGAAGGATATAAATACCTAATCACTTCCTTACACAGAGCCTGCTTCCTGCTGGTGGTTTGCAGTTGCGAAGGACCGGGTCCCTCGCGAGCTCCCGGTACAGCTGCTCGCCCCGTGTGACGGAGCCTTGCTCCAAAGTGCTCCCCTGCCGCCGCGCGTTTATTTCCACAGATGCCTCCTCCTGTTTTTTCAAAGGGAATGATGTCACTTTCTATAAACAAACGGCACAGAAAGACCATTGTCAATGCGCGTAAGAACTGGAATTAAATTTGCAGAATGAAATTGAAAGGGGAAGAAGAGAGACTGTCTTCTGAGGTATTCCCAAGGGATTGCTGTTCTACCGGGCAGCTGAAGCCACAGCACCGAAAGGCCTCACAGACAAAGAGGTCCTGAGCATAAATCCACTGAAGTCATAGCAGTGGTTAATTGACGGCAGTGTAATGAATATAAAGTGTTCTCTCCTCAACATGGAATGCAAAATGTCCCTCGGTAATCTTCGGAGCGTACAAAGTGTTGCCTGCGCTAAGATTTCATGGGCATGCTGGCTCCATCCAACACCCTTCTCTCTCTGTAGGAGGGAATAATTGGGAGAGGGAAAGCAGAGAAGTGGGGGAACCTTCCTAATTCGCATCATCATGGTCTTGTGAAGTTGTCAGAAGTAGCGGGCTTGAAATAAGCAGCTACTCTTGAGTTCTAGTAGGATTGACATGGCTCTGACTCTTTGGGGAGGGGGACATGTACTAATAGTTGTACAACACGCTTCAAGACTGCCTGTGGAGGAAGTCTTAAAATTAAATGGATGGTTTCCTCAAGACACTGAGCACCCAGAGCTGTTATTCTTGCCTGCCTTGGGCTCGGCGACTCCAAGAAGTCAGTCCACAAGCCCCTGCTTCATCTGTGTAAGCAGAAAGGGCAGAATCGCAAACCAAGTGAAAATAAATAGGCGCACTGCAGCCACAGCCCTTCGCCTTCACTGGCAGTTTCGAGAATATCCACTGGTTTACTGTGTCTAGTGTAAATTATTTCTGTCTTTTCTCTCTCCTTACTTATGAAAGCTGAGTGCTGCTCTAATCAAATAAGGTTGGACTGTATTTCGCTGATGTTTTACCTCTGCAACTGGGTAAAGTGCCTGGGGGTGAAAGATAGTTGCATGAACAGGACCTTTAAAGCTCTTTAATAAAAGTGTCTAAGCTATACTCAAAGAGTGACACAAAATACATCAGTCCTCTCAAGATGTACAGAGGCTTGCTGTGCTTTGGTGTTTGAAGTGAGTCTGCTTTCATTTGGAGTTTTTAATACTTCTCTAAGCTATGTGGGGATGAAGGCTAATAGTTGTAGACTTAGTCTGTGGCATTTGATATGTACTGATGCTCCAAATGAATCTTTTGTAGAAGCATTGGCTTTTTCTAGTTTTCGTTACACGGGATATTAATGGCAAAAGTAACTTTAAAGTAATAGCCATATTAATAATACCTTGAAATTTATAAGAAACCCTCTGGGATACAAGCTAGAGACGGGTCAATTTGAACAAAACCTGTGTGAAGTAGAAGCAATTTAACAGATATGAATTTAAAACACATGTCTGTTTTGGCTTTACTCATTCTCTGCAACAGATTGATACTGACCTAAAAGTCCTTCTGCATTTAATCTCTGGCTATTGCCGCTTTGTTGTAGAACTAATGGTTGAAATGGTTTTATTTGAATCTGGACCACTTAGTGAGCATTAGAATTGATTTGTCTTGTTCTCCTGTATCCTGTGCCTTTGCATATCTCCCTACATTTCTACAGTCTGTTCACCACCTTCTGTGAGGCCACCTAACAGCTTTCATGTTTTTTCCTCCCACCTTGTGGAGGCGGAAATGTAGTGGATTGCCCTGTGGGTGTTTTTTTCATTTATTTTTAATTATTACATGCAGTTTTCTAGAAGAGACAAAGCAAAGAAGCGGGGATGAGGTTTGTGTCGGATATTTATTTAACGGACTGAATGTGAGACTTTTTGTCTCCTACACAGCCAGCACTTCTTCCTCCCTGGCCCCCTCCTTCCTCTCCCCAGGAGATACCCACGAAGTCAGAAAGGAAGAGTGACCTACTCCAGCTGTCAGCCAGAAGTTGCAGATGGTCTTTTAAAATAAGGCTGCTGAGCTGTGGTGTGACTACTATTTTACCTACCTCAGCTTCGGTTTCAACCAGCCTTCCCTCATCTTGTAATTGGTCTTATCCAAATACTGAATCACTGGATGTAGTAGTAATGCTCCGTCAACAGAGCTGTGTGTCATTTCAGTGCTGCTAGTAAGTATGTGTTATCTGCCAATCTATCTAAATGTTTAGTGTTGGAAAACGCATGGTCGCAGGGTGCAGTGGATCTAAGGTAGAGATACAATACAGTTCCTCGTCACAAGAAAGAGTTTAAGCCCTTCTAGTGCCTTACCATAGGCCCCCGTTGCTTGTGTGATGGGAAAACATCTTCTGCTTAGCAGAGTGAGTTGATGCAGAATGGACCAGAAGACAGAAGAACGTACTTTGTTCTCTATCCACCAAGGAGAGAAGTTACCACTAAAAAACCTCTGAGAAAGACGGTGAGGCTTCCACAGGGATTCCATTTTATGTTTTCAATGTAAGCAAGGCTTGCTTGTGTGTTAAATACATATCAAGATTTCAGAAACTTTATGTAAAAAATCCAGACTTTTTAAGCCAAATACTTGATTCAGCCTTAGGCATGGTGCCACAACTGTTATTTCCATAATTAATCATTGCACAACAACTGTCTGTGTAATGACAGTAATTAGCCTTCTCGGTGCTTTTCCCTCTCATTTCAGAACTTTCAGGTTCTGCCGCTAGTGGTCTTGATGTGTTATTTAGTGGAAATAGGAGTCAAACTGGTTCTATATGAATAACAGGATTTTTCAAGCTGCAAAGAATGGGAAAGGTAGAGTGAGAAGTTATTTTCTGAGCATTTTTTAAAAATTTGTGCTTTCATTATTTTAAAGACATCATGCACAACCTCTAAAAGGAAGGACAAATGCTGTTTCTGAGTTCTTAAGACCTTACCAGGTTCAGTATGAAATTCAGAGACTCAAAGAGAGATTTCCAGAGATGATGTGGAGTTTTTGTGGGCTTAAAATTAACCTAAAATCCCTCTCCCTCCTATTCTTTAGCTTCTATGGTAATTTAGAGTACCCTGCATATGTAATACTGGTTGGAAATGGGGACATGCTTGTAGAGCTAGTTTTAAAAAAGCTGATTTTGTTTTAATTATATTTCTTAGCAAAATAAGGAATTTCTTCTGAAAATGAAAGGGTGAACTCAAGCCAAACGCGTTGCCTGGAGTCTTAGCACAGGGAGCTGACTGGCACATTTATCTGGGTGTTTTACTTATCGCTTCTGTGGGTATCTGGGATTTATATGCTGCAACGGATATACAGAGGTCACTGTAAGTTATGAATCTGCAAACTGCTCAGGTACTTCAGCTGTGCTACTTATCCAGTTGTTGTAAGTGCCACTATTCACATGGATCAGGCTGCCACGATTATGATATAATGCAAAGCCCATGACAGTCATTGCAATATTCGTTACTCCATCCTCCTTGCCAAGTCTGGGTGATTTACTTTGCAGGTCAACCTACAGCTCTTGGCTGACTTCCAAACTTGGTATTAGCTAATCTACAAATCGCTGCTGTTCCAACAGTTCAAGTCAAACAAAAAAAAAAAGAACTCAAATGAGCAAGGGAAAAATTGTGCCCTGTTCAATGAATAATTGAAGATGGAGTTTGGTCCAGGGAGAGAGGTATTTGAATCTGGGGAATAAGGAGCAGAAGACGAAATGGCAGCTGCATAAAGAATTGATAAAGTCTCAGCAGCAGTCTTTTTGTTGCTGAGACTGATGGAAATAAGGAAGCAGTGCCTTTCCCTCACTCCTTGTATGGACTGCAGTGATTTATCCTTTAGGCAATTGCCTGTGTAGCTGTGACATGAGAGGAGGAATCTGAAGGTGACTGCAATGGGAAAGGCAGTGCTTGGCTTATCTGTCTTTTGATTTGGAGGACAAGTGATGTGCACTAGTTCTGTTGCAGAGAGGAGAGTGCATATTTTCACTATATTTCTTTAGGCAAGTTGATCTTTGACCTGCATATTAGAAGTAACTTGTACTGTGGCATCAAATTCTAAGTGTCATCTCCACCTCTCTCACTTGGGAGGACAGACATGATTTGTCTTGCGAGGTCAGCTGTCACCACTATACAGCAGCTACTACTGTCAATATTTCTATTGCAGGATCTTCCCTAGGTTGACCAAAATAATGATGCTGAGAAATTGCTTCAGTTCACTATATCTGAGACAGTGCAGCTAGGATCTAAGAAACATGGGTTTCCATGCTGCCACGTAAGTCATGCAGTTACACAGTCAAAAGCTCTTGCCTTCAATTCTGATGGTGGGTTACTCCCTTATGTTCAACAAAGGAAGTAACTTTGACTCCTTTATATCTGACCTCTTAAAGAAGAGGTATGAAGAAGAGTTAATTTTTTTCCCATGCTCCTTGGCATTTCCTAATGGTGTCCACGTACATTAAGATAGTGTATTGTTTTGTTTCCTTACACTGGAAAATTTGCCGTTTGAACCCCCCAGGACTCAATGTTAATTTTTTTAACAGTTGTTTGTATAGCCATCTCTAGTGTGTGCCACATGGCAATAAAGTCACCTAAGTCACCTATGGTTACAGTTGTCTCGATTCAGGCAGGTAACACCATTTGCTCCCATTTCCTGCATACGAGGAACACTTCTATTTGTTAGCAAGATCTTCTGCATGAAACTCTGCTGGACCCTTGTTTTTGCAATGGTGCAGAGAAATAAGGTCAAATGTAACAGTAGACTGGAAAAACCAGGGGATTAAAAGCTGCAGCATACTGGCTAATAAGTGATGCAATGACAACGTGACTGTTGACTTTCTCAACTGATTATACCCCATTTTTACAAACACCTTTTAATATGGACCATGCTAGAGCATTAATATTGTGCTCAACTTCAATTGCACTTTTGCTGGAGTCAAAAGTAGAGTAAGAGTATGCATGAAGAGGCCTTTAATACTATATTAGTGACACTGTGCTTTTCAGAAAATACGTGGGAAGACAGTATCATTGTCGTTAACATTCGTTGTTATTTAACTGCAACAGATTAGGTAGAGGAGATGTCATTCCCTCTGGTGTATATCTAGAGATGTTAATATACATCTGTCTTACACCTGAAGAAGAGGTGTCCATGAAACTATTGTCATCAAGTTGCTTAAGAAAATCTTTTCAAAGCAATCAGTGTGTGAAAATTAAAACTTTCGTCATTGGGGTAGCACTATCTAGTGGTCAAAAACCTGCCTGCAGATTTAAGGCTTAATACATAACAGTGAAGGCTAACCGTGTCGGACTGAGATACAAGAACTGAATGTTTCCTGTGTGAGAATTAGATAGCTTAAATCAGTTCATTAACTCACAGTGAACATCTACCATATTTAGTTTCTCCCTGTGATGAAAAGACAAAATTCTTGAGTTTTCACAGCACGTGTTTCAAGTGCTTTCCAGGACTGGTTCTGTCCCAGCAGGACTCCATTGTGTAGGATGTTAGCTTTGCATTTGCATGGGGCACATACATTCATTAGGATCTTAAACTAATAATCTTCTTTCATTACTGGTTGAAAATACCTATTTAAAAATCCAGTTTTCTTGGCTCTATGGCTTTCTAAAACAGACAGGACCAGGACTTACCAGCTGAGGAGTGATCTGATAACCATAAACCAGCAAGCTTACAAGCTCAACTTGGAGAAGTTAGTGTATTAACAATCACTGTTTGTATGGCTCTATTCATACCCCTGTGATATATACAAGAGGGAGTGTTTTGATTGGAAAAAAATGAGTCAGAATCTAAAGTGCTGTCTGCTTTTTTACTGAAAGAAAGGGGAATGAAACCTTTGAGTCAAAACCCCTTTGCTGCTGTATTTATATAGGAACACTCAACTTTGAGCATAAACAGAAGTGGGCACAGCATTTCCTATCCTTCAACGTACTTAAAAACTTAGAAGTGGTCAGGAGACCAGAACTGTTTAATTAGGCTTCTTCTATGCGTCTAGGGTTGAGCATACTTGACAGTAAGTAGTTAGACACCCAGACTATTGACCAGTACCAGTATTCCAGAAAAGCTACCCTTTTAATTGTTTTGCTGATGATGCCATGGCATTCAGCGTGTAATAACAGAAGCTGTCTGTGAAGAGCTGCACAAGAACCTCACAGTACTGAACAGCTGTTGAAATTCCATGTAGATAGGTACGAACTGATGCTCAAGGGGCAGGTGGAGGGAACAACTCCCATCTGTCTGTCTTCCCATACTTCTGAAGGACAGCATATGGGCATTGTTATAGTCACCTGTGTCATTGTCAGCTTAATGCACAGTAATGGTCGGAGTCCAGAACAGACAACACCGGACCACTGCATAAATCCACAGTACGCCTATATCTGGCACCTTGTGTACTGTCATGGTATTGCTTCTCCCCCTGTACTCCTCTTTTCCACTTAATCCTCCTCCAAGCCTACCTCCAAAAGAGACAAAAAAACTGAAGGAAAAAAGGTCAGAGGTATGTAATGACTTCTGTATGAGAAATCGTCTAACAGACTTCAACTCTTCAGGCTGGAAGGGAGAAAGCTCATGAGAAGTAGACCTCACATGTAATATTTCAGGTGTCACAGACAATGTGTGTTTGTCTGTGGTTTAATTGTGGAGGTTTGATTGCTTAGTGACCCCTCTGATGCAGAAATAGGAGACATCGGATGAAACTGGCAGCACTCAGGTTCAAAACCTTTTGTTAAGCAGTAGAAGTTCCTGCCTTGGGATGGTATTGATCGTAGATGTTTTACATAGGTTCAAGGGGAGACTGGACAAATTTGTGGAAAAGAAGTCTTTCCCCTGATATTAAATATTAGCTATCTAATTAGCTAATCTAATTAGCTATCCTGCTGCTCAGGAAGTGTGTCTGAGCTGAGAGTCATAGGAGACTTCGTGTGTGTTACAGGTAAGGATCGCTCCCTGCTCTTTTCCCTAGGTGTGTCCCTTTTGACCACTGTCAAGTTCTCTCACAGTATCTCCATACCTTTGTTTTCTACATAACAAAGTAACACTTCTGTAACCCAGGCCTTTTATAACCCAGGGAAGACTTCTTTACGGCCCTTCCCATCCTCCCTAGCAGTCAGGACAGGAAAAATCAAGCTTTTAAATGTTCTTCCTTTACCCTTCTACCACATGGCTGCAGCTTTTTATAGCCCCAGCCATCACGTTACCTGGGGCTTTTAGTGCACTGTCTTTAGGCTGGGTCAGAGCTCTTCAACTCTTTTTTTACAGAAAATCTGCCCCACTACTTTCTGTTTAAAATGCCAGAGTCTGTAAAATTACTGTCCAGTTTCTGGTGTTGTATAGACCCAGAGCCCTTTGAAGTTTAGGGAAAATGGTTATCTTTCTGCAGAACATCACAGCTAACTTTCTGGTTGCTCCTAAGTCTTTGTGTTACAGGGTTTCTTACCGGGAAAAGACAGAAAATGAAGCTGGTAGAGCCAAGCATCTGCAGTCCTGAAATAGCCATGTGGTAGCAAGTGCTGTGGCTGCTGCCTTTCCAGCTGGTCCGTACAAAATAGCTGTAATGATTCTCTTTTCCTTACGGCTAATGTGGCATAATACTTAGAAGCTATGATTTCTGTCTTCCTCTGGCATATCCTAAACTGCCAGATTTTGAGCTGCCTGAAGGAGGTTTTTCTTTGGAAAGATAAGTATAGGCTAGTCAACTTCTTATAGCTGAAAAAAACCTAGCGCTAAATATGTATTTGATAGACAGAAAGGAGAACTAGTAATTTGGTTTAGTATCTTGATGAAAGGGAACTACTAAGTATGCTTAGACTGTGGAAATTGGGGTAAGGCTTCTGTAACCTCCCTGTTAAAGCCCCAAAACTTGGCATAAAGGTGTTAATTCTCAGGAACAGGCAGTTTGCTAGTGAGCGCTGCAAGCAGAGTAGACCCTTGTCCAGTCCTTATGCCATCCAGCGAAAACCAAGGTGTTTGAAACATGTCCAGCCAGGGTTATATTGAATTACAAACGTATCTTTCTCCTACAGAAATTTCCCTGTAAGTCTAATGTTGTCTGCTTGGCCTTTTCCTTGAAATAAGAACACATGAAGGGGGAGAAGAAAAGGCTCTTGCTAACTTTTTTCCAGAAGCTCCACAGGAGCCTTGAAAATGGCATTTATGCCAGGTGCCTTCATGTGCCTTCAACCTCTGAAAGAGGCTGCAGGACTATGGTTCCCTGACTCCTGAGACTTGTTTTGCCTCTTACAAACTGTTCTTATTGGGGCCCTGGGGGCACTGATAGGCCCTCGTGGCCTTAACCAGCCTCACCTGGGGCCTCTCCCCGCCTCACGGCCCAGGGCTGAACTGAAATGGAGGTCCCGGGCCCTCAGGCCTGCCTGAGCGGCTCCACAGGAGCCTGTTAAGCTCCTGCCCGGCCACGGGCATTTTTGTTCCCGACCTGTGGGCTGATGGCCGGGTCCAGCCTTGTCCCATCCCCAGGCAGAGTGGCCGAAGCCTCGAGCTAGGGCCTTCCCCCCCCCAGCCCGCCCTGCTCCCCGGCCGGGCCATGGGACGGCCCTGGGGAGGGAGCCCGTGGTCCCGAGGCAGCAGCCAGGCCTCAGTGCGCTCCGGAACCTCGCTTTGCGGGTAAGCAACAAAAATAATGTTTGTTTGAGCCTACGAGCATTCTGATAGCAGGGATGTTTGTTGGTAGCAAATCACAACTTGCTTCCTTTTGTGCAGGTGAAGTTATTGCTTTGTTTGTATTGATGCGTGCGTGGCGAATAATGAAAAAAAAAAAGCTACACAGAATACAAGTTAATTACATAGTGCAGATTCACTGTGTTTGCTTATGTAGTGTATATGAAGACACAAAAGCTTGGGAGAAGGTTATCAAGCTCCAACAGGTGATTATAGCTATTTGGGGCTTAGGCTTTTTTAGGTGTTGGTTCAGTAGTTGATCTGTAAAGATCACGCAGTATCTGGGATGCAGGTGGCAGGAAAATCTGAGCTGAGGGTTATGCCTGCCTTTGGAGTTTCAGCCTGGGAGATCTGTCTGGGGGTTAAACCGCTTGTACCCCCACAGGCCCTGGAGCCTAGAGCTTTCTTTAGAAGGCAGGCCCTGGAAGTTAAGGATTTAAGAAGTCTGATGTTTGTTTTTCTCATATTCCAGAAATAGTCCCTGCAGACCAGAATTTAGCATGGGATTGCCATTGCTTGCTAAGGTATGCCAGCACATGGGATCCTTCATTTTGAAGGAGAGCCTGCTCTTGCACTACAGTCTAATCTCCATTTAGAATGCAGTCATCAACTTTACAGTCTCTGCCCCCAAGACGGTATCATAAACTGAATAATAATAATCATAAATAATCTGAAAAAGAACATGTCACTCAATGGCTGAATGTAGAGTTTGAGGCTGTCAGCAGGATCACATCAAGATGTGAGCTGGTACCCTGGGACAGCAACTCTGTATTCATAAACCCATGGTGCAGATCTGCGTGCCTGTGTAAATGTATAGCTCTTGGACTGAGAACTGTTCCCTTGCAGCGGCAGAGGTTAACATCTGTGCTGGCTTGTGAGTTGACTTAGTCCTGCTTTGTCTTCTTGACTGACTTTTCTCTTGGTAGCATTTTGTCTCGGTATGAGTCAGCTGTAGGCAAAGTTAGGGTTAATTAGTTACTGGATACTTTAAATTTTTCAGCTTTCTTGTTCAGCTGAAGTGGCCTAGCACGCCCTTCCCAAATAAAAACGAAGTAAAACACTTCAGTGCTGCTGAGTTTCCTGTAAGGGGATGACCAGGGCCGGTCTGCTCGCCAGAGGTGCTCCTTTTGGAGCCTGGCAGGGGCAGAAGCTCAGCCCGGTGTTGTTCATCCTCTCCCGCATGACCTCAGCCGTTGTTTACACTTATTTGAACCAGCACACGAGTGTCACTGAGGTCCAGGTTTTGTAAGAGCTGGGCACTTCAGCAGCTAGTCCTGTAATTTAGTCCTTGCCTGTAGGTAATAGTCACAGGGAGGTGGGAGTAGATTCCAGCTACAGCCCTGCTTGTATAACCTTGACCTGAGGGCACTCGTGGCTTGCATGCCTTCAGAGGGAATGGTTGCCCAGAAGTGTCCTCTGTAAGTCTCCTAACACTTAAGATTGGCCAAGGTGGTGGGAAGAAAAGTGTTACTCTTTGTAATGATCCCTGTTTAGGCAGGGGAGGGGAAGCTTAAGTTGTCAGTGTCTTGCATTTTTTATTATTTTTTAAATCTTTTTTCAAATATTGTACTAATCCTCCTGTGAAAATTAACTGGGTTATCTTTAGTCCCAGCCTTTTTCTTCCCTTCTTTTAATCCTCTGTGTTTGGGCCCCAGCCCTTCGGTACTTTGTTGAAAACCACTTTTTTCAATTTGATATTACTTCAGCAATTGTTCTATTATTCTGTATGCTTGATACTGGTATTTCTGACAGTTGTTATCTCTGGCAGTAACTGGAGTAGCTTAAAGCTAAAATGTCTAATAGCCTGGTACAGGAGTTCATATTATTGTAATTTTAGTCTACAGATAGCTTCCCTCCTCCCTCAGTCTTGCTGTATATATTGGAAGATAAGCAAGAGAATCTTGTTTGTATTGTTTTTTAATTCTTTATTATTTATCACTGATAAGAGTTAGGAAACAACATACTCATCTCTAGCACTTTCCAGCAATACTGACATGGCCTAAAATAAGCAGTAGAAGTAAACCATCATTGTTGAATGGGCTGCTTCCCTGGATTTTGTTTTCCTCTTCTTAAATACTGTTTTCAAATTTTCTTTTTCCTTTTCTGAGTAATTGACTTCCAGAAAAAAGGGTTGACT
>JAVJGG010000030.1:4111004-4166044 GCA_035590195.1 Aviceda cuculoides
TTTTTTTTTTTGTTGCTGTTTGCATGTTTTTTTTTTTTTTTTTTTTTTTTTTTAATGAACCTACATAAAGCACTAACTGAGGAAAAAAACACTTTGGTTCACAAACAGCCAGAGTGACCAGTGCTACTCATTTCTTGTTTTTTTCCAGAATTTTATTTGGCAAGCAGGATAGGTGTCTGTGGGAGGAAAGAAACTGAATTAAATTTGGGGAAATACAGGATGGAGCTTGAAAGGGTGTGTCCTCAAAGATGTGTGCACATGTGTCACACTTGCAAATGGGGTAATTGCATATTTAGTTTCCTGTCTGTATACATGTGTGGGAGCAAATGTAAGGTTTGTCTGCCATAAGGGAGATACATGCACCAAAGGCATCATCGTTTTCAGACTGTTTTGAACCTAGAGCCCTGGAAGAACTTAGGCTAGGGCGTAAGCCACTATGGTGACTCAGATATTCAGTCCTGGTTTTACATCCATCTATCAAATCCTGGTAATAATTGTGATGTTAAATATATTTTGGAGTATACTGTCATCCATTAAGCAAGAATACGCTGGTGTCTACCTGTGCGTCCTTGGTACTGCCTGTGTCCCTTCTTGTGGAGTAATACCCCTACTGCTATATTTTTCTTGTTGATACTGCCACTTGGATAGCTTGATATAAAGCTGGAAATGTAGGAGCTGAATGGAGGGAGAAGGAGAGGGCACATACAGGTCAACATTCAGTGACAGTGAGGAAAGACATAGAAAGATGATGAGGTTTCCTTGTAAACAGTTTGTATTGGTAGTTAATGAAAAGAATATATTTAATGTTGGTTCTCATGTTTCTATTCTGTATCCCCAGCCTCCCACCTGGTGATGCTCATCTTCCATTTGGAGTCCTTCTGGTTATAACTATGAAAAATAAGCTATTTCTGATACACCAATAAATATGCTTGCTTGCTAGTCCTAAAAAACCACTCCCTGCAATTATGATTGTGGTGACTGCACATAATGAATGATACAGTTAGTGGTGAAAAGTTTTGCTGTCATAACCAACCTTTTAAAATGTAAAATTTCAAAATAAGCACCACACTTTGTTTGCAGTTTGCATTTCAGATACTTCAAAACACATAATACAAGTTAAAACTTATTTCTGCCATGAAAATGGATGGTATGGCTATTCAGTGGAATAACATCAGGGTTTTTTGTTTGTTTGCTGTGTGTATTTGTTGTGCTTGGAAGGCATGGAAGACTGCAGTTAGCATCTTATTTCTCTGTGTCTGTCAGGCTTTGAAATTAACTTAGGAGTCAGTATCTTTGAGCCCTGACGAAGGGTTATTATTGTCAGAAATGCAGATACAGCTAAAAGTATGTTAACCTTCTCTTGCTTTTTACTGCAGAGTTGAATTAGGACGTGCTACCTGCAGAACTTACTTGGCCACCTAGGAAAGATGAAAGACAATGCATGCCTATCGGAAATGAAAGTTTAGAAATGAGCATTTTTATTCTAGGATACGAGCATCCTTCTCTGTTAGTTATGGACTTAATTAAACTCTAAGCTAACACCCTGATACTCCTCCAAGGGCTGTGAAATCTTCGAAAAACTAGAGAACATACAAAACTGCGGTTGTGAAATGACTGACTTTTCTGGAGGGGTTTCCAAGCTTCTGGAGAGGTTTTGGCAAGCCAATAGCCAGACTTTCTAATACACTTAAATTTTATTATTATTTTTAATAGAAACTCTTTAAGGATCGGGGTACTAGAACAGTGTACAAATAATATAATTGCCACTAGTGCAGGTATGTCCGTTGTTGCTTGCTACATGCTTGCGAGGTTTGGTACGGGCCTCAGAGGGTTTTGGCTTTGGGCTGGGTCTCTGTTGAGGCTTGGCATACCTGTCTAGGACTCTGCAACTCAAGGGCTTAGGCCCCGCTCCTCAAGATTTAAACACACACTGGGAAAGCTCCAGTCTTACAAGCAGATGTTTTATTTCCCATGGGAAGTGATAAGCTGCAAGGGGGTGTGCGGTGTGTTTGTGGTCTATTTTTTTCTCAATAACTTAGTTTAAGATGCTCAAGAAAGAGGTAAGAAGTTACTGTGCCCAGGGCCTGCCTTAGTTTCCCACTGTTATTCTAGGATATGTTCAATTTGGAGCTGTGCCTCTTCAGCCAACTGGAACAAGGATCCTTCTCCAGAAAAGCAAAAGTAGCCTGTGCTTCCTGGTAGCTCTTGGAGCCTGCCAAAACTGAAGGAAGGTGACTGCAAGAAGTGTCTGCTAGTCCTTCCTGGTTCCACTTCACTAGTACCTTGCACTTTTCTTCCACTTCCCTGAAAAATATCGCTACTTTTGTGGCAGCCTGGTGGCTAAATTCAACTGGTCTGGTTCCTTTAGACCTTAAAGTCGTTCTATCAGCATGAATTGATCTCCCTTTTAACCAAAAGCTGCCTGTGTTATTGTCCCTGGTCTTGCTGAGGCACAATGATACCCTTGTGATGGATCATGAAGTGAGTGGGGGGGAAGTTACCTAAAATAATCAGTCTGCATCAACTGTATGCTGTGCTCAAATTACCCCTGCGCAGGTGTGAGTGTATTGCCCCACAGTGATGCACTGTTTGAAATTCTGGGTGGGTTCAGAGGAAATGGATCTTTCTGGGCTCAAAAAAAAGATCTTCTGGCTAGGTAACTGTGCTTTCCATCGGAGCAAGAGAAAGGCAGTAAGAAGATGAAGCAGGCAGGCCTCTGCACTGAAGCAGTTATTCTGGGAATGAAACCCAAAGGATAGATCTTGGGCAATGCAGCCAGTCCTAGGCACACCTGGAGTCGAACTACTTGCTACGACATCTTAAACTCCTTTAGGATTTGACTGTTTCGTACATGGGAGATCTAAATCCATCTAGTCAGGTCCTGTGTGTGTTGAGAAGGATAGATCCTGTGACTTTTGGAAAATGCAGCTGTTCAGTCACATGCGATGCTTCTTGCAATGTATGATGCCTTATCTTTTCCTGGCTTGTTCCCAGGAGCTAGAACCTGTTCTTCCAGTGGCTCAAGGCTTTAATGTAGCCAGTGCTGTAGACTGGGTGTTGGTGGTCCCTATTGCAAGTCCTCAGGCTTAAATTAAATACTTCTGAGGTAATCTCCATTTTAAGGAGAGGCCAATTCTTTGCCTACCTTCTCTTTACATTCACTATAAAGTGATGGTAACAAAACAGTAACTGTGAGTGAGTCTGCCTGTAGTTCTAATCATATATATATATGACTTTAACACATATGTGTATATATGTGCATATAGAAGTGTTTAGAAGGGTATGTGTGTAACTTTTCTCTTCTTGTGCACTGAAGGCACGAGTTCTGTTTCAAATTTAACGCCTTACTACTGTCCTAATAGTTTTTATTCTGGATAGTACTGGTGATGTGAGACGGCGAAGTGAGGAGAGGAGCCTGTCACTTGCCTGTGTGAGCTTAGCTCTGAGAAGCTTGAATCAGAGCTGAGATGATGCTTCATCAGCCAAGTGAGGTTTTTCCTCTCATCTTCCCCTTCCTCCCTCCCCCTTGGCTGTGTTGGCCTGAGATGCAGTGATCTCTCTGCTGATTGCTGCCTCCCAGGGTGCACTTTTATTGTTCTTTTTCCTTTTTTTTTTTTTTTTTTTTTTTTTTTTTTTCCCCCCTCCAAGTCAAAACACAGTCTTGCTTTGGCAAATGACTCTTACTCAGACAGGTCTATAGCATGGCTTTAGTCTTTTAAATTCCTTAAAGAGAAGTAGACTCCTTCAAGTAAGCAACTTGTTTTGCGCTCCAGCTAGATGCTTCCTGCAGGTTTTGATCGTGGGTTTCAACTTTGTCATCCTGTACAGCATTTCTTCTTGAGAGCATAGACCTGCAACTGCTTGCTTTCTCCTGGGAAGAGCAGGGCTGCCTCTGAACGCCCCATAGCTTAATTTTCCCAGATTTGATTTATATTGGCTTTAAATCTATGGTTTTTGGGGGAACTGGTAACAGGAGAATAGAGATGCAAAGGAACTCAGAAAAACTCTAGTATTTAACATGTAAAATACACTGTTTTCCTGCAGCTCTGGAGAATCAGTTGGGCGGGGGCAGTTTCAAAGTATCTTTTTTTTTTTTTTTTTTTTTTTTTTTTGAGTCTTGGAGCCGTATCTAGGAGATCTAGCTCTGGCTAACAGTGGTGGTGTCTGTAGTGGAAACCAATCTCTTCGCTACAGAAACAATACGCCACTTTCTTCTGTTTAAAGGTGGGGTTTGTTTTTTCTTTTTTTTTTTTTTTCTGTGACCGATTTTTCCATTCTGTTGCTCCTCCTTAAGCCTTTCAATAGTTACAGAAAGTTTACCCTAATCTCTGTTTCTTGACCCTGATGAAAGATAGTAGGAAATCTGGCCAGTGGATGAAAGAGCCAGGAGAAAAAATATTTCTTACCAGAGAAGGCAACTAGTGAGGTTTAATAGCTGGCTACTATCTGTAGTTTGTAAGGGCAGAGGTTGTCTTGCGCAGTGAGGGACTCTGTGTTCAGGCCAAAAGGTTTCTTGAAAGAGAAACCATTAAATGCAAATGACTGTCTGGTACGCATTAGGTGGCTATACAGCACACATTCTCACTGTCTGGCCCTGAGTGGAAAAGTAAAAAATGGCAATCAAATACCTTAATTTTGCTATTGGATTTCTGAGAAGCTAGGAAGTATTTTAATTTGTCAGGTCCTTGATACAAGTACAATAGTATCTGACTTGGAAAATGCTATACTGTTTGCATTACTTGGAGAGGCGGTGGCAATAGCAAAACATGAGCAGAGCTGCCACTGTTTGGTTTCTTCCACATCACGGGAAGGAAGAGAACTGTGTTTGAGGTTCCTTAATATCTTGCTGGTCCATTTTGGTACTTGCCATGATCCCTATGTGCTATCTAGGAAGTAAGCATTTATCAGCAGGGAATATTTTCCTCCCTCTCTTAAATATCAGAAAGCTTCTCAGTCAGAATTCACCTCTGTCCTTAGGTGCTGCTGTGTTGTTTTGTACTGCTGTGATTATTGGTAAGGAACTGAGAAGTTTTATTAGTTTCCTGGCATGCAGGTTGGAAATTCTTTTTCTGCTCTGATGTTGAAGCAAAATGAATGTAGTGTGTGAAAGCTTGTCTGAAAACTTAATAAGACTTTGTTTGCTTTTGGTCAAACAGTTTTGAGGGCTGTCTTCACTCTCTTGGCAAAGGTGCAGGAAGAAATGTGGTCCTGTACAGAATCTCAACCCCTCCCGGGAAGCCCAGGCACAGTGCCCCTCTGAGTGGCAGACACTGCCGTCGGGTAAGCAAGCAGGAGTTGGTCACTTGGCTGAGAGTAAAGTCAATGCCTTCAGTCAGCCTTCCTCATCAGGCTGTTGACTGTGGCCATCCAGGTGGGTTAGACTCTCTGGCAATGCGTGTGTGGATCCCTAATAACTTACCTTAGCTGATCGGTTTGCCTGAGATATGATTCCTCAAAACCAAAATTTTTTTAGGTATAATATTGTTTCTTCCTCCCTCTCCTATGCAACAAAGCGCAGGGCTGTATTTATTTTCAATGCTTTGTGGTTGAGACCAAAGCCTTCAAAGTAAACTCTCTGCTTAGTTGCTAATTTGAAGTGTGTCACTTCAAAAGTTTCGGATATCAAAGGATTTTTTTTTTTTTTAAGAGATACCAGTAACTTATCTTGTAGTAGTTGTCTTCCAGCAAGCCTTATGGAGCATGTGAGCTACAGTGGGTGTTAGCGCAGAGCAGAGGGTCTAGTCCAGCATAGCTGTTGAAGAGGCTAGGATTTATCCAAGTCGGTGACTTCAGGAATAGAAGCACTCTCAGAGGTGATGTCACGGCCAGTTGTTTTTACAGAGTGGATGGTTATAAGAACATCTAGAATATACAGAGGATTCTAGAAATATTCTGTGTGTTGGGGGCGCTGGGTCCAGTAGCCCAACAGAGGAGAGGCTGCTGCAGCTCCATGCCCTTGGTTCCAACCACTGGTGGGGCTGAGCGTGTATTCCCCATGTGTGCATGCACGCACTGCCCCACATATATACAACACGCGCATGCCTGGCTGACCAGGCAGATCAACACAGGCAGGCACACAAATGGCACCGATGGCCTCATCCTGTACTCTTCTCTGGCTGAACAAGATGAAGGTGTCTTAGTGCGAAACATTAATACATAATTATATGTGTGTCTTTCTCTCTTGAGATATATATATACACACACTATTCATTATATATTACCAATATATTAATTATATATCATTAATATATATTAACTACTAGTTATTATAGAATTACTGACAATAATTACCATTAATTATTACTAATTATAGTCACGTATATAATTATGTATGCACACACATATGTACAATGTGGATCTCTCCAGCAGCTGGGCTTAGGCATGCAGACTACCAGGTAGCTGCCCCTGGACCCCAGCCTCCCCAGTTTCTGGCACGTGGCTATATGAGCCCACAGGGCCCGCATCCCCTCCTGCTGCTGGTCCAGACCTCCACACACACACAGCTTGCCAGGACCCCCTGGGTTCTTCTGATGGCTAAGCCCTTGCCATTAGAGAGAGACATGCACACGAGGGGGGGCTCTGATTGACCCCCAGGCCCTCCAGCCTCATGAGCTGCTGGCTGGGACCCCACTGATCCTTCCATAGCCAGCTCCTCCGGTGGTCTCGACCTTGGAGGCAGACAGCCCAGTGGCTTCCAAGGTACTTCACCTACTTGCCAGCAAGCTCTGCTTGACAGTTACTGGTGAACACATGCTGACTTGCAGGCCTGCACTGGTGCCAGCTGCTGGTAGCTGGAGCCCTGAACACACGCACACACACATGTGCACCCAGAATAGAGAGTCACCCCCTCGGGAAAACAGAGTTAAATGTGAAGACAGGACAGACTGTGCTGGTTAGGTACAGGGCAGGGCCAGACGAGTGTCCTGACAAGCCACTTGCTGACATGTGATTGACCCTTTCAATTCCTTTATCCCTCCATTTTCCCATTTTTCCCTCCATTGTTCCCCCTCTCCCCCCAAAGAAACCATAGTAAGTCCTATGCAATCCCAAAATTCTCTTCCCTTGCATCCCATAATGTGCCCAATACCCCTAGGCAGTGACTCCCCCCCAGTCCAAAAGATGCTCTGTAGAGGTGCTCCTGTTGACCCCTGGGCAGTGGGGCTGAGGCTCTCCTGGGACAGCCCTAGGAGGGCCTTGGGCAGGATGTCACCTTCCTCTGGAGGGGACCTTTCTCCAAGTCCTTAATTTGGGTTCCCACCTGCCTTTGGCCCCTGTGCTCCTCTGGGCTTGTGGAGAGGGGCCTTTGAGGGGCTGGTGGCTCCTGGGATGAGCCTGGGAGTAGCTGGGGCAGGGTATTATTTGGGGTCCCCCAGTGCTGTTGTCTCTCTGTGCTCCCCTGTGTGGGTGCAGATGAGCTTTGTCACAAAACCTAAGGCTGGGTGCAGAATGTGCAGAGCTCCTGGTCCGCTGGGTCAGGACGGCATCATCTTCGCACGAGAAGTTATGTTCTCTTTGCTTCTGTCATGAGGCTTCTACTCCAATCATGTTAGTTAAGAATAACTTTTGCATTCAAAATCCACAAGCATGAGACGGTTTAGAGAAGCTGGAGGAGGAAAACGAAACTACAAAACCCCTCTTCCAGGCCTCTGTCCCAAGCCTGAGAGGAGGAGAAGGAAAAAAAGGAAGGAAAAAGTGGTTGGGGTGGGGGAGCTGGGTGGTGTGTGTGGGAGGATGTGCATGTGACTGTCTTAATTATATTCTCTTTTTTGTAAATACTACCATAGCCTGTACACAAGAGAGGTAACATAAAGCACCACAGCTGGGGCTGATATGCAATACCAGGAGACCTATGCAAGGACCAAGCCTGTCCACATCCCAGAGCCCTTATGCTAGCTAACTGCTCCAACACATCGCTGACAGCCCACGTCTCTGCTCTTTGTATAAGGACTGAATCCCACCATGAGTAAGACTGTCATTGCTGTTGTATCAGCATGTCACGCCAAAATACAGAAATTTAGCTTCTCTTCTGAGTGTTCTTCTGGGCTAGTATCAAACCTGGCTATATTGTGGAGCATACTTTGTGTTAGGATTATTAAGGTCCTCATCAGCGTTTCATCTATTCTGATAATGTTTTGTAGCAAATGCATATTACACAAATGTTCTATGAAGATCCCTTGATGAATTTGTAAGGCAAAATAATGAGACATTGGAGACAAACCAAACTTGAAATTTTGCTCACTGTTATGTGCAGTCTTTGCTGATAAGATCACAGCGTGGCTCCCCACCCTCCTTGGGATGCTTGCCTCCGTCCCTTCTCTGAATGGGAAAGGTTCATTAAATGAACAGGCGCTAATATTTTGTATTTTATTGAAATGGTCCATCTTCACAGCAGAGTCTATACCAAGTAAATTATTCCATGGCTTTTTAGAGGGTTAGCAGACTGTTGCATGTTTCTTAAATGGTTTCTTTTTGTAGTATTAATAAGTTACATAAGGTAGATGGGAAACAGAGGTGGGCAGTGAGGCCAAGAAGATAGGCAAAACAGGTGCTCACAACTTAATGTGTTTTTCTGGTAGGGAAAACTAATCTCAAGTAGAGCCTGGTTGGGGTTTGTTTTTTTTTTGTTTTGTTGTTGGTTTGTTTGTTTTAAGAGCTCATGAATTGCTATAAATACGCATGTTTAAAGAGATCTGTCATCTCTCATCACAACATTCAGCTTTTTAATGACTCCAACCCCAGTAACACCAGGCACTTGAGGAAACCTGATGTATTCAATTAACAATTGCCTTTGAAATGCTTGACTTGTTACTCGGCCACATTTAACTGGGAACTCAAGTAGCAGGAGCAGAGGGTTTAGTTCTGTTGTGCAGAATTGAACTGCTTTGATCAGCAGACTGCCTTTTCATCATCTTCTTCATCTTGCTTCACCAGAAAAAGAAGGGGACTTGTAGAAAACAGCTGCCTTCAGTTACATAGGTCTGATTCATCTCAAGGGCAAATCTCTGTGCTTTGACTAAGAAGTGTTCTGGATTAGAAGGGGAAGATACAAGGATGCTATAGGGTAATTAAAAATTATGGTTTTCCTTCCCTCCTCTCTTTGCTTACTGTGTTTTCTGGCTTATGAAAACAGGTCTTTGGAAACACTCTTTTGAAATTATTTTTGTAGAATTTATAGACAAATTCCCTAAAGTCTTAAAGGGAAAATAAATGCTATTATACAGTAGCGCTCCGATATCCACATGGGGCTGCTTCCTAAATTGCAGTATCTACCAAAAAAATCACTGCTGCTTGAATTAATGAAGTGATTGACATGGTAACAGAGGTCTTCTGTGATCAGGGCAAGATGTGATGGGTCAGTTGATCAGCAGATGTCTGGTGGCAAGATGTTGAATTCCTGTTGTAAGGCATTAGAAGGGAGTCCTAAGACTCAGTCAGAAGACTATCAGTCTGGTTTGATACAAGCAGCAGTGTTTTGTTTTAAAGTTGGTAGTAACTACCGCAACTTTCTTTTCCAAAAATCATTATATCTGTAATTGTCTCAGGGAGTAGAGACTCCACTTCTGCTCGGGCTCAAAGCTTTCCACTTTGGGCCTGTGCTCATCCCTTTGCTCTTTGTTAAAATCTGGCACTTGTTTCATGAGGACTATTTGTACTGAACATGGCCTTACTTCATTCAACTTCAAACTTTCTTTCTTCATCCATAACTGTAGTTCTTAGTCCAGGCAGTTCTTTAAATGATGCTACCACATTTATCTATGATTATGATCCTTGACAAGTCCTCCTACAACTCTTTCTGTCCCATCTGGAGACTGTTACGCTTCTTAAGAACTGAGAGATCCTGCTAAACTTAAATTATCAAAAACCCAGGGAATGGTTTTCCCAGCAGAATGTGATTTATGCTGTTCAGCTGGTATGAAAATTTTCAAGTGGCAAAACTATTCCCCCTATTAACCTGGGACAAATTTAGTAAACAGTAAAAGGGAAGACTTGCATGCAACTTGTCTAATTATTTTTCTTTTTTATCTAATTTCATATGCAAATTGATAGGTGAGTGATAGCTCTAGTGTCACACTCTCCCCCCCTACTTTTTTTTTTTTTTCTTTTGGAAAACACTATCTTCATATATAAGCAGAAGACTATTATATTTGTTCTGTGCAGCATCATTACTGGGAAGGAGTGAAAATGGTTCCTGGGAAGATCATATCGGGGTTCAGGGTGAATTTGTCTGTCAAAAATCATAAATCTGCAAGATTTTTCACTAATGTTAGCAGAATCCTGCAAGGAAATCGGCCTAATCCTTCTTTCCCCCTCTCTCTGTTGCTAAAATATTAGAATGCACCTCATCAAGTCTTAAGCCTTTCTTCCTTTAAAACAATTATTCCCGGTGATGGATAGGTACTTTACCATGGCAAAGTCAATAAACAAATACACGGCATGGAAAAGATTAATTTCATGTCATCGAAAGATATGGATTACCCTTTAATAGGAAGGAGGAATGGTGGGGGGGAGAAGAGTTGATGGGAAGGAAAGCAGCCGGAGTTCAATGAGCGTACACGTACTCATGTAGCCTGGCTTACATGGCAGAACGTGCATCTCCTTCGCACAAGTTTTGAACTAGAGTTTGAAATCAAGCAAGGATAATATTGCTGTCAAAAGTAAGAAGAGACCAAGGATTAAACATACCTAAGGGCTCCCTTAAGCTTATTAAAGGGCATCTGTTGCCCTCTAGTGTTTCACCCTGCATGTCTACCTCCCCTTGCGAGTGCCTCCTGGGCAGTACTGGGGAGGATGTGTCCTCATGTGGCTGTAGCTGGAGCATCCAGTGGCATCAGGTGTGCGAGGGACTGAGCAAATAATTTGTTCGCATTACTCTTCTTCACAAGTTATCGCGGATGCCATTGTGGAAACAGAAACTGAGCATAAAGACAAATAAAAGGTGTGTTATTCTTGCTATAAGGAAGTGCCCAAACGCTGTAATGGGCTTACGTAAACTTGTAGTAGCCAGGTGAGTGCAAGCTCTTAAATATAATCCTTCTTATGGCAAGAGATGAGTGTGTACTGAAATGCATCGCCAAACAATGTGGGAAAGTTTACTAAATATATGCCTGATTTAATTTGGCTACTAGCTGCCATCAAAACCAAGGTAAACCAGACAGCTCTTTTGACTTCACTGAAACTTTTACTGCGACTGGAAAATTGGGGGTGTTACAAAGCCCTTCGTTCTGCAGGACAGGTTCAGTTCAAGACACTTGAACCAAACTTTTTCAGTATGCAGCTGAGTGATTTCCTTTGCAGTTCGCTTGGCTTCTGTGTTCCCCCTTCAAAGGGAGGACACGCTGTGCAAACATGCACAACAACTTCTTACAGGGCTGAAATACCCATGCTGAACTCTGAAATGTCCTCTGTGCACAGAAATCAGAAGAGATCTGAGTCACTGAAGTGAATGATGAGGCTAGGCCCAGGTCATGGCTGAGAATCCAAAACGTGTTTTTCAGGGTGCTAGCAAAAATCCCAACATAGCATGTATGTATCTTGCTTTTTTCCACTCGCAATCATGTATTCCTTTAAGCAATCTTGCTCAATTATAATCTTGAAAAAATCCATTTGTCTGTGTGTAATAGACTTTTTTTATGAACAAACACTTAAGATGCTGTACTGCACTCACGAGATGTCTTGTTTGGCCGAGAAGCTCTGTGTCCTGTTTTTTCTCCACTCTATTTATGCAACGGTAGCCAGGATAGTCACAAGGGGACCTGTGGTGTGTACTGCCGACCAAGCTGTATTTGTTTGCTGATAAGTGTTTCAACTCTAAACATGCTGTTACCTGGATGCAGATTAAATTTTGTATATTATGTCTTTGTATGTTATACCTGTTTGTATGTATAACTTCTTTTTTGTCCTGTGATTGAGGGCAGTGGGTGAGGGTCATTAAGGTATGTCCAAAGTGACAGTTTAACACAAGCTGGAGCTTTAAAAACTGACAAGGGCATCAAATTCAGATACTTGCTGATCCAACTTCACCTAAAAATGAAAACTAGTCTCTTGCATGTCATTTGTCTCTTCTGGTTTTAAATTATGGTATTGATATATATATAGTCGTCCTGAGCTATTTTTCCTGCAGGAGAGTTTAAAAAAAAAAAAAGGGGGGTGGGTGGGGGGTGGGTCTTAAACTGTAGTACCAAGTCCTACCTGTGGGCTAGAGTTACTGTTGATAGTGTTTAAAATAAGCAAGTCTTTTGATTTCTCTAAGTGGATGCTAAACTGGCTACAGAGTCTTTAAGGTGACGAAGATTCTCGTGCCTTAGAGAAAACGTGTTCCTCAAAGGGAGGCGATGGGAATCTGTGACAGTCCGTCTAGGCGGTCCCTGAGCTGTTGCTGCTCCAGTGACTGTACTGGTGAGGAGGCAGCAGCACTCACGGCCATAGTTTTCGGCAGCGACCTCAAGGACACTCAGCAGTAGCTCCTGAGGGAAATGTAGGTCTTGGGCGGCTGGGCAGATTTTTACCTAGTGTGTAACGATCTTTTTGAAATAACGGAGAGAACGGTAACTGCGAGGAGGGGCTGCCTTTGCTGACCAGGAAGGCTGTTCTGTGTCTGGGGACTGCTCAGCAGAGCTTTGCCAGTGCTCTACAGCTTATCAGTTTGGTTTTCTGCAACCCAAACAGACCCAAAGCGCAAGGGTCTTATGTGCTCTCGGGACTGGAGTTCAGGATGCAAGGTTGGCTTCTAACTTCAGGGCCATGTGCACAAACCCCTTCTGGTAAACTGGAAATTAGAGATTAGGTAAACTAGGAGACTTACAGATCTCGCTGTGGGCAGAATTTCAAATTCAGAAACTGAAATGGACTTTTCCTCAGACATAATGGCTATTCCTTCCTGAACACTTCATGCTGCATTGGAAGACCTTTACCTTTTAGCTCTTTCAATAATTTATCTTCATGGATCAGATGAGTAACTGAAACTGGCCTGCATCCAGTGCTATGTGTAGGCTAAGGCCACCAGATTGATTTGCTTCTGTAGTGGGCAACCAAGCGGCTAATAGAGAAAAGTTTGGATGAAAGGCTAGGGAAGATAGTAGTGGCAGAAACATGCAATTATTCTTAATTTTTAGTGTATTTTTGTGAGAAAACCCCTTGAAATAAGTGAGTTTGTATCCTAGAGACAGTCTTTTGTCATCCCTTGAGAGAGGTGTAGACACTGCATCCTTAACTCTAACTGTAAAAGAGTCGTGAAATTACTTTTGTTATTCACTGACTACAGGAGATTAATGTTCAGAACATGCACAAAATAGACACCTGATAAAATAATAAAATAACAAGAACTAAGTCCTCAAATTCTGATGATTCCGTTTCCTTGGGGGGTGGGTTTGTTGTTTGTTTTGTTTTGTTTTGTTTTTAACAGTACGAGATGAATATGGTACTTGTAGATCAAGGAAAACTGCATTGCGAGTCTGTGAGCATTTTTTTTCTTATTTATTATTTTTTCTTATTTATTCATAAATTTATTAATTTCTTATTAATTTCAGTCCCTGGAAAATGAATCCCAGGACTGAACCCATAAAAACATGGAAAATATTCACTTTCACTGATGTGGTGTGATATACTATGTAGTTGCTGCCATAGCAGTCTGTGGGGAAACTGATAAGAACCTTCATGGTTTTGTTGGTGTCATCTGTTTATGAGCAGTGGTACCAAAGAAAGGAACACAATCAAGCTTTTGGCTTCATGAAGGACTCTTAAAAGGTGCTGGAATTTATGTTCTCTATGTTAATCAATTTATACTGGTCTGTAATGCTGGAGAGGCTATTGGATTTATTTTTTTGTTTTTCCCAAGATCAACAGAGCTTTGTCAGAATTGAATTCTGGCTTTTTTAGCTTGCTAATACAGGCAGCGATGGCAGTGATGCCAACTTTATTGCAGGCAGCAGAAGCCTGAGGGTGTGCATGAGTTCCCAACTTGTAGTGAGCTCAGGGCTGCATAGTTGTGACCATATTGCCCATATTGACTATATTTTGAACGTACATTTTGATCACATGGCAGTTTGGTGTTGCAGAAATACCCTTGCTGTCATTTACCAATGAGAGGGCTTGTCTTTGGTACAGCAGCCTGATACAGGTATCTCAAATAACCTGTGATTTTAGTGTGAACAGGGAACCTGTACATGCTCTGTGTTACAATACGTGGTCTTAAGAAGCATGGACTTGAAAAACGAGGCTTCATAGCACTGGCTTTGCATAGTTAGTGATAGGTGTAGTTATAAAGCTTTCTAGATTTTAAAAAAGGAACATTTTTCTTGTGACTGTTTCACCATTAACATGACACGGTGCCTGTAAATTGCACAATTTTTTTGGTTCAAAATTGCCTTTTTTTTTTTAAAGACAGTCACATGAAAGATGAAGTGAAGCATTCTAGTTCACATGAAGGTTTGCAGTGTTTACAGTACTTACACAAATCGCTATAAAATGGCAAGTGTTGGATTTACAGATGTGCTGGTTTTGGCTGGGGTAGAGTTAATTTTCTTCATGGTAGCTTGTATGGGGCTATGGTTTGGATTTGTGCTGAAAAGAGCGTTGATAACACACCCATGGTTTAGTTCCTGCTGAGCAGTGCTTGCCCAGAGCCAAGGGCTGTTCTGCCTCTCCCCCCACCCCACCAGCGGGGAGGCTGGGGGGGCACAAGGAGTTGGGGGGGGGACACAGCCGGGACAGCTGACCCTGACGGACCCACGGGATATTCCAGACCACAGGACGTCGTGCTCAGCAATAAAAGCTGTGGGGAAGAAAGAGGAAGAGGGGACATTTGAAGTGATGGCGTTTGTCTTCCCAAGTCCCTGTTACTGGGCATGCTGGAGCCCGGCTCTCCTGGAGATGGCTGAACTCCTGCCTGCCTGTGGGGAGTGGGGAAAAAATTCCTGGTTTTGCTTTGCATGTGCAGCTTTTGCATTCCCTATTAAAGTGTCTTTATATCAACCCACGAGTTTTCTCACTTTTACTCTCCCGATTGTCTCCCTCATCCCACCGGGAGGGAGTGAGCGAGAAGCTGTGTGTGCTTACTTCCCAGCTGGGGTTAAACCACGACAACAGAAATTACTGATTCTGACAGAATCATGAGTAAATGCTGAATGCTTGCTTTGGTACCTGAATGTGTCTTATGACTAAAAGCACAGAAATAAGAGAGGCCATCGTGGCTTTATTGTTTCTTAGAGTGGCAAACTGAAAAGTTCCCCCCCTCTAAGGAAGCTTCATAGACAGAAAAAATGGTTATCCTATAGAATAATGTATTGGTAAGCAATTATGCTTACTCTTCCATCACAATGATTAGGGAAGCTAAAGTATTCTGGAGTTGTTGGCTTAACAGTTCGCAAGAGTAGTGAAATCTGACTGTTAATGGAGGTGGCCTTGGTAACAGTTCAAATACTCCTTTTTGATTTTTAATGTCTGATGAGGAAAGTGTCTTTTTTTCACCAACCAAGTATTATAACTAGTATATTGGTGCGAATAATTCAAAATGACAAAAGGAAACCCAAAGAGTAGGACCAAAAGACTCCAAGTAGTAAAGGAGTGTTTACACAGCACAACATTGCCAAAATACTCATTTCGAAAGATAATTGTTAGCTGGCTACCTATCTGGACACCAATGAAACTCCCAACTGATCCTCTTACAACAGTGAAAGAGTAGTGATGATTGCGTGCGATAAACATGCAGGGGGAATTCAGGCAATGGCAGATCCTGGCTCCAAGTAATTCTTAGATAGTGGTCTGCGAAAGGAGAATCACTTCAAGATGAAAGGTTGTGTCACATTGACTTCAGTGCTCTTTTTAGCTTCAAATTATTGAAACTTTCCTGCTAAGGTTTTAGTTTATCTTGAAAAATCTCACTGTTCTGGAGTTGTAGGTACATTTTTGTCACAGATGGTCTCTCAGCATAAACAAGTACTTCAATCATCATTCTTTTGAAATGTCTGTTCATACCTAATCCAGTACTGTAGCAGTCTTTCCTATGCAATTTTCTTAAATGAAATGTTACATTTGACTTGCAGCTCAAGTTTCAAGGCAGACTAGCTTTTCTCTGTCTTAGAATGACAGTGTATTTTAATAAATCCTTAATGTTTATCCCAACACTACTTAGGGCACCAGCTAATACATTAAAGAAAGAAAGGTATAAATTCTACTTGAACCCTACTGGGATGGAATTTTCTTCTAGGTGAAAAAAGACTAAAAGCGATAGCCAACCCAGGCTTTTTCCAAGGTCTGAATTTCTTGAGGTTTTTTTGTCCTGCCCTGCCACCTGTAGAACTAGTGAGTCAACCAACGAGAAAACTCTTTCAAGTACAACAGAAAACTTCTGGCCAGGAAAATATAAGTAGATTCTTGATTAACAAATAGAGATGCCGAATACTTGGTCCATGAAATATGTATTTGCAATAACTGGTTCATCACAGTTCAGTAGGGCTGCTCTCATTGATAAGGGATATTCATGAGCAAACACCGAGAGAGTACTTAGGCTTTTACTTGTCCAAGTAGGACATGTGGTTCAGTTCTAATCCTAGGGTTTCTGAAATCATCTTCTTGCAGACAGGCGTGGGTGCCAAAATGCTTTTGGCTTATAGTCAAACAAAAAGGGTAGCTCGCTCCATTGCAAAACTGCATATGTGGACAGTGGTGTATGTTTCATGTTAATGGAAAAATGTCTGACAACTGCCTGTTAGATCAAGATGCCCTTTTCGGGGGGGAGGGAGAGGAAAGGATGGTTTCAAAGCAGTTCATCTTCTCAAGGGGAACATTGTGATAGAAGGGGCTGTTGATTGCATGCTACTCTTCCCCTTTTAGGTGGCATTTTATCCTTGGCCCAGACACAGTGACTGAGGAAACTATTGCACAGAGAAGAAATTAACCACGTAGTAATGATTACAAAAAATACTTATTTGCTGTGCTTCTCTACCTTGCATGCCCCTCACATTTGGCAGTGTGGGGACTTACATAATGATGAACTCTTGCATGGACTGCATTTGAATTATTGTTCCTTTTCGCAAAGGCAGTACCTCTTTCCAACAGATGTTTGCGCAGTTATTTTAGACTTTTTAGAGACATCCTGGCTGCTTGCCAGTTCACGGAGGAGCTATAACTGTCCATTCAGTCTGTTGTTCCCTAAGTGCACATAGAACAAGTTTTGCTTGGGTGAGAAGACAGTGCTGATAACAGTAACAGTTTATATTCAGGCATTCATATGTTAGAATCCAAGAGTTATTTTTAGAATATACCTTACAGAAAAAGGCTGTCTAGATATAAAGTCTACAGACTAAGCTTTTTTATATTAACAGTGGTGGTGGTGGTGGTGAAGATTTTTCTTTCAGAAATGATTGGGCTGCAGAGCCTTTGGAGAGCAATGCAAGTAGATGTGTATTTCTAAAAAATATTTCTATAATTCTATAAGAATTTCTAAAAATAATTTTGTGTGGGTTTTTTTTTAAATACGGACTTAGCCACCTGAATCTTCTGTAGTTGCATTTACTTCTATGGTGGTATAGTGTCTCAAGATATACAAAAAAGGTTGTTGGTTTCAACACAAAAATGACAAGATCACTGTGTCAGCTAACATGTTGATTTACCTTAATTTATTCTGTGATTTTTGCCTTTAGTTGCTCTGGAGTCACTTGTAAAATCTATGGAATTTGTTTCATGACAGAGTATTGGTAATTGCAATGCTATTTAAGTAGTTGCTCAGTAATGCATTGTATTGAAATAATGAGGCTTTTATTTTTGATAATACATTTATGCCAGCCTCAATATAACGTGAATAGAAAAGTTAGTTACATGAATAAATCATAGGTGACACCAAATAAATACAACTGAAGTAAATCCTTTGTTCTGATCTCATTATTTCAGTTTTTGCTTTGAAATGCGTGGATGTAATTGCTTTAGATTAGGACATTTTTGCTAAAACATGAGTTGATAGTTTTGTTTTGGGCATTTTAACACGTGTAAAGCAAATAAAAGCAGTGTGTGGTTTTAAAAGGCAATGAGGTCTTGGAGACAACATATCTAGTGTCCTTCCTATAGAAAGTCATTACCGCATTCTTACCTACAGCTACATAAATTTGTCCTGTGCTTTTTTTTAATGAAAGTTGTCTGAAATGCACTTCAGTAGGTACATTCTGAGTACTCAGCTGTCACAAATGTAAGCAATGTTTATAGAAACGTGCAACTTGGGACAGCGGAGTCAGAGGTAGGAGGTAGAGCTGGCGTTTCCGCGTGAGCGAGGCACAAGGCCTGGCTCTTGTCAAGGTTCATCTCGTGGCTCACGCAAATAGGAGCTGTTATTAATGTGAATCAGCTGAAATGCCCTATTTCTTTCCCAGTCTTTAACAACAGCCTGACGCGTGGTTTCAGTGAAATAATTGTACAGTTTCTCTGGAACACATTATAGTCTGGATATAAATTCAGTACTGGACAAGTTGCCTTATAGGGAAAAATGGTGTCTAGTAGGACAGGTTTGGAATTGATGAATGACATCACTCTGAGCAATTAGAGTAGCTGCACAGCTGTGCTGATGTCATGCAGCTGACTGCATTTAAATTTATGGCTATGCTATTAAAGTGTAATGATAACAACAGAGACCACAGGAGGTGGCTAAAGGTTTTTCAGATAAAATGATGAGGGAAGACATAGACGTTTATTGCAGCGCTAGTGCCTTGTGCTTTCCAAGGAATACAACAATAATTTCCCTCCCTTCCATCTGATGTTGTCTCCAGTGGTATGTTAAATAGCACAAGCGACTTGTCACTATATTGGTGTAAGAATTATGAACGTATGCCCTGTTTCACCATCTTGAAAGCACTGAAGTACCTATGGTCTAGTTCCTGGCAACTGGCTGGGTCGCTTTGTTATGCAGAGGCCGACACAGGGCAAGTAATGTTATGAAAGGGTTTAGCTGCAGTGATTGCTATATTGCCCAATTTATGAAACTGGGCATCTTGCATTAGGGAGAATGAGAGAAAAAAGGCTGGACTGTCATGCACACAGCTGTGGGCTGGAGCAGTTGTTGGACTGAGGCCAAAGTGACACGAAGGAGAGCCACAAGGACTGTGGTTCACACGAACACAAACTTCACCAGAACAAGTCCTGTTTTCAACAGGTTACAAATTCCGGAAGAGCAATGCTGTAAGATATTACTTGGAATATAATCTATTGCAGAAATGGGGGGTGTTCGTGTACTAGGTGTCACCTGAATGTTAATAAAGCTGCTCTCTGCATTCCTCATATTCAGTGTTTCCTGCAGCCTTGCCCAGGTGGCTGAATTCTGCCTCTTGGCTCTTCAGTGAAAGTACTGATGTAGGAACCCTGTGACAGCAAGGGAGAATTTATTTGTTTAAGTTTTTATAAGAGAAGGATGTGTCCAATGGATCACTCTGCAGCTGGTCTTTTTAATGTAAGGATTTATTTTTCTTTTTAAGTGCTAATCAGTCAACTTTTGGACTGGTGCTTTTGCACAGTGCTGCAGCTCTTCTAGAGAAGTGACTGAATGCAGAAATATCAATGTAGTAGGCAATTTTCTCCCCAAACTGAGTCTTCCTGACATGCTGAGTAAGCTCCTTATCCTGCCTTTCCTCTCCAAAAGAAATGAGCAGTTTGTCAATGACTTTTAACCATATCTGAGACACTTTTGAGAGGGCAGAGAAAATCCCTCTTTGCTACAAGAGAGAGAACATTGCTTGTGCTCAGCATGGAGTGGGACTGTCCTGTGAGTTGGGTAGGTTTCATGAATAATGGTTACCCATATTGTCTCACGTACGGAAATTGCAGAAGGTGCTCTGGGAAAGCTGATTGCCTACAACCCTGCTTACAGGGGAAATGCTGACAGTTTTGGCAGGAGGGAGAGTGAAATTCTTTTCCGTGGGAAAACCTAAAGAAACAAAAAAGGCTCTAACTTTTCCCCCTTACTGGTGTGAGAGAGCAACCTGCTGCTGAGGTGGACTCCTGTATGTATTTCATAAACCCACTTCAGGGGGCGAGGTACCGGTTCCTAGTTAAGGTACAGAGGCAGGCTGGAAAGAAGCTGAAGCAAGAGAAAACTTGCTAGCTTTACACGTGATCAGAGTGGCAGGGTTTAATGCGCTTGCGGTGGTAGTACTCACCTTGCAGAGACAGATGCTGCGAGCGATTACTTGGCAGCGCTGAAGCATCTTCCGCGACTCTGCGCAACGTCCGACTCGGCCCTTGGCAGTCCAGAGCTGAAGTGACGCTACTGCTTTTTGTGATGAACACGGCAACAGGTGGCTAGGCAAAAAAAAAAACCCAACACAAATGCAACTTGCAGTCACTGGTCATGAGGAGCGTGTACCTGGTGTGTCGGTAACTTGTGGATCACAAATTCTTCTTCCCTGGAGAAACTCTATGGATTGGAACCCCCTAAGAACCATCTTTTTGGCTCCTAGGAGAGAGCAACTGCTTGTGAGGAGTTGTAGGTTGTCTCTGGATATGCATAAAATGTGTATTAACTTCTATCAGACTATGGACAGTTTCTGTGCTTGGTCTTGCAGTTTTTGGTTTGTTGTGATATCAAATAGTGATTTTGCTGAATTTTTCAGTGCATTCATACAGTTTTGTGGGTTTTGGGGTTTTGATTTTGTTTTTTGTTTTGGTTTGGTTTTTTTTTCCTCAAATCCAACTTGAAATTAAAAATTGGTGTATACCAGTGCACTAATCACAAAGTGTGTAATGATAGTTCTGACTTTGGATGGTAGATGCCTCCACACTTCTGTAGCCAGCAAAATCTGTATTTAGTCATGATGTGACAGCACAGAGTTAAAAAGTTTGGGTTTTTTTTTTTTTGTTTTTTTTTTATTGTTTGTTTGTTTGGTGTCCCCCCCTTCCATTCTATAGTGCATTTGAATTTAACCTGAGAAATTTTGCAATACTTTGCATGGGTCATATAAGTGACAGTTCTTGCTATCTCATGTATATTCCTGCCTTGTGAATGGAGACAGGGTTTGACTTCACTGTGCAGCCAGGAGAAGACTGCTTGCATGTTTTTGCATCTGAATACATAATTTTAAGGAAAAAGGGTATTAATGCAGTATTGACATTGTGATACCAATCGCAGAAAGCCTCAGTGATGTATTATGCTAAAAGGAATTCCCTACGTTCACTCACAAGAGGTGACTGGGACTTGTCTTGTTACCTGAAGTCTAGATGATTCCCAGGACTTTATTTTCTGTGGGAACCTTCAACTGTTTCTGTCACATAGCTAGGTTGTTGAGTATTTTTATCCCCTTGGCTATTCACCATGGCTGCATGTGGTGAATCATGGGGTTTCTGTGCTTAGAATACTTTCTACTGCCATGGTTACTGGTCTGTTCTTCTGGCCTTGCTCTTCAAAGTCACTGCCATAGCACTCAGCCCATGGCTTTGTCCATACGATGGTTAGAAAATAGTTGAAGCACAATCTGATATATCTTATATTGCCACGCAGCCTTGGCAGAGGCTCACTAATCACTTTCCAAAATGTTTCTTGAAATTATCCAAGGGTTACAAAAAAAATTCTTGCTGAATATTGTTCTCTGCACCAGTTGTTGCGGCCTTGGTTGACTTTCTTCTGTACTTTTTAACAAGGGAAGGAAAAAGAGGTGTTCAGTGGTACGCTGAGTGAAGCAGTAAAGGTCATCCTCTTCTTTTGTTTGGGTTTATAGGAGAGTTTAGAGAACGTGACCCTGTCTTCAATCCTCTTGTTGCCCTATAACTTTTTACTGGTCATCTGGCTTTCTTTTGGCAAAAGTAATGGGTATGTCCTTGGTCCTTTGTACAACCTTTTGTATTCACAAACTCTGTGACAGAATGAGTTAAATATTTTTGCTATTTTGGTATGGTCTTAAAGAGGTAAAAGATTATTTTCATTTTCAATGAAGGCAAAAGAGATCATGAGGGAAACCCTTCCAGGGACAGAGCCCAACCTTTGCAAACCTCCTGAACATTGCAGGTGGTACTAAAACAAAACCTAAGGTAACTTGAAGTGTTAGATAAACTGCTGACAACAAAAATGTGATGTCAGGCTAAGCAGCAGTTAAGAATATGATAGTGGAATAAGTGATGGGAGTGATTAGTTAGACAACAGGGATTTTTTCTGTTATTATTGACATGCATGTTATCTATTAGAACTGGCAACAATGAGGTTATGAAGTATGTTGCTTAGGAATATCTCTTGGCTAAGGTTTGCTAGAATGGGGCAAGTAGAACCATATGATAATTTATTTCTATGAAATGAAGGACAAAAGTTCATGATCTTGGCCTACATGGTGACCATATGTCTGAAACTTTCCGTATGTGTAGATATTTCATCTGCCAGGCACAAAGCAGATGTTTGGCCCAGAGAAGTGCACAAGCAGTTCATGTGTGTGATTAGTTGTTTAGGGTGATTGGGGCTAGCTGACTATCAGAATGGTTAATCTTAGGGAGGTAGAGTTAAAAAGCTAATTGCAGCTGAATTTATGTCCTTCTGGTTTATATGATAAACTGATGATTTTTGGACATGAGTATTCCCTGTAGGCTTAAGAATTTAAAGATGTGATGAAAATTTATTCCATATATTCATAAATATGTATGTTTGCAATATTGAAAGGGATTTTTGCCTGGAAACTTCTGTGCCTAAAGAGGACAAAATTACCTTCAGGATATTTTGGAATAAGAGAAGCCTCTGGCATTAAAATGTATGTAAATATAAAACTTTTGAGAAAGACTGCATATACTATAGGCAGTATTGTGCAAAGCAGGAGATACAGGCTTGAATCCCAGTTTTAGCTGTCAGCTGTTTAATGAAAAGAATAGTTCCTGGAGGAGGTTTGTACTTGCATTCTTACTATACTTATAGCCTTATTTTGTCTGCCTAAGTGGTGTGAAAATATTTTAAAAACAAAGCTACTGTAAATTAATTACTAGCTCAGACGTTAATGTCCCCCATAACTTCACAGAATCAAGGAATAGTTGAGGTTGGAAGGGACTGCTAGTCCCTAGATCCCCTAGGGATCATCTAGTCCAACCCCCTGCTCAAAGCAAGTCAATAAAATCAGGTTGATCAGGACGTTGTCCAGTTGCGTTTTAAGTATCACCGAGAATGGAGGCTCTACAATCTGCCTGGGCAACCTACACCAGTGCTTGACCACCACCACTGTAAAGAAGTTCTTGTTTGTTTTATGTTTAAGTGGATTTTCTGGTATTTCATTTTGTGCCCATGCTGTCTTCTCCACTCACTGCATACTACTGAGAAGAGAGCAGCTTCATTTTCTTTTTTCCTCCCCTTCAAGTATTTATACACATCGACGTGGTGGCTTGGCCCTGGCTGGCTGCCAGATGCCCACCAAGCTGCTCTATAGCTTCCCATTCCCAGCTGGACAGCGGAGAGAAAATAGAACGAAGGGCTCGTGCCTCAAGATAAGGATTACCATCGCGGGCAAAACAGACTCGACTTGGGGAAATTAGTTTAAATTAGATGATGGGTGAGGTTGGCAGATGGGGGCTTTTGTCTCCGACAGCAGGGAGTCTCCCATTGCCATAACTTGTGGCTTTCTTCTGGTGCTCCTGCATGGCCCAGGTTTAGCTGGCTTGGGTGCTTTCTTGAACAGAGCTCCCAGACTTTTGTTGGCTATGAGGGCTCTGAGTCTATTCTGGAACTGAAAATCTTGAGGTGAAGCAGGAACGTTCCTCCTGGCGCCAGAAGGCACAAACTTCCAGCCTTACCATCCTGGGAGCCTCTGCTTCCCACCCTGACAGACACAGACTGCCTGATCCTTCAGGACAGCTGATGGTTTGGGTATTTGAAGCTGCAGGGTAGGGGAAGATCTGGTCAATCTCTTGGTAGCTTTCTAATGGTGGTGTTTGTTAAGAAAAACAAACTTCCTTCCCTGACTCAAAAAACACTGGATCATAACGATGCATCATGCTGAACATGGACATTCATTCAAAAATCTAGAAAACAAAAATGCAGTAAGTGCATGTTTGCTTTCTACGTATGGTTATAGGTAGTGAGAAAACTAAGGTTATCCGGCAGAAACCTGCTTCAGAGTTCAGCCACTTCGATTTGGAACTCCATTGATCTGTTACAGTAACCTGGTATTGTGGAATACGTGGTGAGTGTTGTTCAGGCCACGAAGTTTAAAACTACTTCTGTGTTTAGAACAGAAAACTGCTTTTTTTTAATCAGTATTGGGGCTGGAAGGAGAATGTGCTCATCATTGTGAGCTTAGCACAACTATGGGGTCTTTAAGAGGAATCTAAGCACAGTGTCCTAGACCTGAGACATCAGGAGCTCATCTAGTCTAACCTTCTGCTCTACAGGGAATGAAGCAGGAAATCAAAGCTGTAAATAGAGCGGTATGGGAATTCAAAAGTAATTACAAGAAATTTGGGAAAAATAAAGGAGTATTCGGAGAAAACTTTCATTCCTTGCTTAAACATGAACTGTGATTACTCGCTGTGTATGTCTGCTACGTCCACTTGCTTTATATTGAAAGCAAGTGTTTTGTCTGTGTACTATCCCACACAGCTTGATTACAGGGGAGGTTATGGTGATGGGGATGGAAAAAAAGTTCTCTAACTCCACAGAAGCTTCCGTGAGAACTCAGAACATAAGCCAGAGGTTGGTTTCTCCCCTTTGCTATTGGCAGCTGGAGTGTCTATTTTTTTTATAAACTGGAAAACACTGGGTTTCAGTTACTGAAAACAATTTATTCCACTTTTTCCACAAAAAATACTTTGAATAAGGGCAGACTTAAGACAGGACTGAGAAACTGACTGAGAAACATTTTTTTCTTAGGCAAATTCATTTACTAAAAAAAAAAAAAAAAAAAAAAAAGAGGAAACCTTATTTCCTCACCTACCTTAAGTAGTTATGTGTAAATAAGTTCTCTCTAACTCTAACAAATCATTCTTATTAGTACATGCTGCTGCCTCACACTTTCAACTTCTCTGGTGTGTTCAGTTTCCTCATGAATCACAGCTTCTTTAGTTTTCTGAACATCCTGTTTCTTGTTATCTCTTTTTTTATTAAGCTACAATGCCCTATATATAAACCGTATAGATAAAAGTCTGCACCCTGAATGTGGTTACTGTGGGGAGCTACACATTTTGTTGTGATACTTGTGGTAAATGACAGAATGTGCAACCAGGCCAGGAGGTGAAACTAAACCATGCCAAATATTTCCTTTAGGAAAGTTTATTTTAAAGCTCTTTTAACACATAATTAGGCCATGTCAGCAAGCCATGCACTTTCTTAATGCAATTAGGAGAGAGCTGTTTAGTTAAATTGCTAGTGGTTGTCTAGACATCCTACTGGAATCTCCTGAGTTGGAATTTAATTAAATTGGGGGAAATTCTATGGTTCTAGATAGAATTATTTGTCTCAAATGTCTTCTTGTTGAAGATGTGGTTTGGAGAAGAACTTCAAGTTCCTATGGAGATAGGAGAAGATATCTGGTTTTGGAATTAGATACTGAATAGAGGAAAGGAATTGGAGTTATAAAGAATAGAACTTTTGTTACTGCTTCCAGGCATGATAGTGTTCCTGAAAAGAAGCTAGGGCTGTACCAGTACGGCTTGGCAATAAATGAGAACTTCAGAGAAACGTTCACAGTTCCCTGTTGCTGTCCACAATTATCCCGATGCTTTTACCTCAGCAGCATCCACAGTTGTTTAATTTTTAACCCTTCTTTATGGTTTATGCTGTAAAAAAGTTGTTTACTAGAAACAACATTTTCAAATCTTATGGTGCAGTTGAGAATGAATTATCCCCTCTGAGCTGTTATTCTCCATCTGCTTAGATCTCTGGGACTTTTTAGCAATTAAGTTAGTATTCACATCTTCTGCTCTGTTTATTTCCCCACTATTGGCTTGGCATGCAGATTTAAAAGTTAGGTCCTTGGAAGCAGGAGTACTGCAGGAGTCCTTACTCTGCTGGTGCAGGATCAAGCACAGAGGATCCTGATTCCACTTGGACACTCAAAATTCTACCTATCAAGTGTAATTACAGAGATTTTTTTTTAAGGGGGGTCCCCTTGACTAAATGAGAAGTTAACAATGTTGAATATTTTCTTGATTTGTGTCTTAAACATGGAAATGTTGGCTGTTGCTTTTTTTAAGGCTGGAAGTGAAATTAAATACTATGTTAAGTATTAGCAGATGCTACAGGGGCGGACAGAATAGCAAAAGAACCTCTTTTGTGGACAAATGGTGGGATTTAAAACTAAATAAAGCTTTGTATACATGCCATCATCTTGGCAAAATGGCTTGTTTTGCTGATGAAGTTCTTAATGTCTTTCTGGAACACTGTAAACCAGAAATAGACTGCCTTATATGTGTAAAAAACCAAACACACCCCCCCCCCAACCCAAACAACAACAACAAATCCTCATGTCTATCACCCTTTTGAGAAAAAAGATAAAAGTGATTCTGGATATATGAATGACATCTTCGTATCTGCTTTTTGTTTGCAGTAAGGAGAAATAGCAAAGTTGTGGGGGGTTGTTGGGTTTTTTCTTTTTTTTTTTTTTTAATTTTCCTTTTTTTTTTTCTTTCTTTAAACAACTACATATATGTCTTATCGAAGCATGCAAACAGTTCCTTTTGTGTCGGTGGAGTTTCTTTCGTTAGGGTGATGCTGAATAAGGACTACAGCTTTTTATGTTGATCAAATAGTTTAGTGGTTGAAGTCAAATTAATCTTAATCCAGTAGTAGTTCTGCAAAATTGTCTAATCTTTGTAAGGATTACACACCTCTTAGGTCAGTGACCCATCTTTTGAAGGAAAAGATGTATCCAGTTACCAGAACAGGGTAAATCACAAAGCTGACTTCACTTCCAAAGTGTTAATGGGTTTTTAATGATCTTAAACTGCTTCTGACACCATTTGCAAGTTCTGAAACATAAAATGGGGTCAGGTCTAGGAGTACAATCAGGATAAAGAGTTGGAACACCCAGTTTGGGGTTTCAGTATAGTATAGATGAGATCTTAAATCCAGCTTTTATTGCTATATGTTTTCTATGTTCTCTGTATTAATTTTTTTTTTTTTCTGTCTTGTGAAGATGACAGATTTCTCCTGTGTTTCAGAAGCAAGAAGGTGCTTTGTGATGCTAGGAAAAATCATGATCTCAGACACTTTCTGTGTGTATGTATGTATATATATATATATATATATATAAACAAAAATACATATAGAAATATTTGTCTTTGTAGTTGTGGAGCAGGATTTATTGATGCAGTGGTGATGAAGGTATGTGGGCACATATACTATGATGCTACTGGCAGAGGTAGCAACTCCAGAGGGTATAAAATTGCTTTCTTGTACACTCCAAGATTCCCACTGGGATATATGGCGTCTCTTCCTAGAGAGTATATTTGGAAGAAAAAGGTTTCTGTAGCCTCCTGTAGGCCTCTGCACTGGGGAAACTGTGAAAGAGTAGGAATATCACTTAATTTGGAGAGTTAAAGTAAATCAGTCCATAGCATAGTACATAACTTATCACTCTGGTGTTAAGGATATCCCAGTACCCTATGGTATTTGAATAATAACCCATCCCCAAACACCAGTAGGGCGGTGTCTCTGTTTCGTAAGCCGTATTTCCACCTATGCTCTTGTATGAAAATCTGCATATTCCTTTGGGGTTTCCTCTCAAATCTTGCAACACTTGCCCTGCTATGGTCTGAAATAACTTAAATCTCTGTAGGTACTTGGGTACTGCAGATGAGCTCAAATTCAGCCCAGGGCCATTGTTTTTAAAAGTCAAATAGCCAAGACCTCTTCTACACCTTTCAACAGGAGTAGGAGCAGACCTGTATCAGCTTACGGTCCTTCTACACCACTAGAAAGGGTATTTTGGTATTTGTGGGGTTTCACTTAGGCAGTTTCTCTCCCATAGGATCATCTTATTTCTTCCCGTAATCCCTCACGCCTGGCCAGGTAGGACTTCCAGCAAGAGAAGAAGGACAAACAAGAGATTGGCAGGGTCTTCACAGAGTGTTTGCAGAGGTGCGAGCTCAAGCCACACAATACAAGGAAGAGGTAGACACCACACTTGATGGAGTGGTGGGTAGAGAGTCCCCAAAAGGGGGAGGTTTGAAGCTTCTGGCTTCAGCAGGAGGAGAAAGGTTCTTTCTTCTCTTTAACCTGAATTTACAAAATTGGTACTGTGCCCTAATAGCCAATGCAGGAGAACAAACTCCATTAAGGGAGACATCAGAGCCAGCTGGGCCTGAACAGAGCACAGGTACCAAGAGGAAATGATGGGCATTAGCGGTTGGAGAATCATTTTTACATGAAATAGAAACACCCAGCTGCCAGTCAGACATGCTGTCACAGGAGGCTTGTAGCTTGTTGAGGCCCAGATCCAGGGTGTCTTAGAGGACTGCTAAAATTTGTCTGGCCTTCAGATTGTTACCCTTCATTGATTGCCCTCAGGTCGCTAATGATGCCACCAAGTGAGACCTAGAACAACTCCAGAGGGACTATGGAGCTCTGGAGGCGAAGGGGAAGGATGTGAGGGCTCAGGTTGTATTGTCCTCAGTCCTACTGCTGCAGGGGAAAGACTCGGGTAGGAATGGATGTCTCTTGAGAATTAACAAGTAGCTGTGTGGCTAGTGTTGCAGAAGGTGCTTTGTCTCTGGTGACTAGATGTCCCTTTTCAAGGAATGACAGATGGGATCCATCTGACAAAATGAGATAAACCTGCCTTTGTCTACAGACTTGACAACCTGGTGAAAAGGGCTTTCAATTAGATATGGGGTGATAACAGCTTGCACTTAGGAGAAGGAACAGAGGTTAGGGGTGGCAAATACATGGAGGAAGGCGATGAGCAAAAGCCCTCAAGAAAGCTAAAAATGGTCACAAGGGGCCAACCCCAAGCTCTTGCACGAGTGCAAGCAAATTGAGAAACAAAGAAGAGGTGCAGGACCTCTGTACGTGGTTGCAAGGCTGTGATGACATTGGATGACTGGGATGCTGTGGAACAGATCGCAGGACTGTGTACAGGCTCTTTCGTAAGGATGGTTGGGAAGAGAAGGAGTGGCAGTTGCTTTAAATGAAGGAGTGGTCCAAAAAACATATATGAGATCCTGGTGTGAGAGATGTGGCAGTCTGGAACGCGGACTTGTATCTAACTGACATTGGGTGCTGGCCCTTCAGAATGAAAACCAGACAAGTTTTTGTCCTTTGCTAATAACTACATGCTTTAACTGCCAAATGCAATAATGGCAATAAGACTCTTAGACCATAGCAGTAACATAGTTGCTTATGAAAACACAGAACCTGATGTGCCTCAGGTGCCACGTTCAGGTTCTTAACTCTGTTGTACTTTCCATCTACATCTTGCTCACGTCTCTCTTTAGAGCTGGCTGGCTGCAACGCCGTGCGGAGAATCCAGCCGCAGGGTTGGGAGCGAAGTGCCGTCGGCAGCAACACCTCTTGTGGGTTATCTAAAATAGAGACGTTCTGATTTCACACCTTCTTGGTTATGTCTCTCTGTGAAGCAGAAAAGCTTTAGCCCAGCAAAGTCCTCTTGCCAAGGCAATGTAGGAATTGAAATGGGATCAGAAGTCTCTCGGTTACTTCCCCTTGTTTTCATTCCTACAGAGTTGGTGTAGGTGAATCTGCTTCGCGAGTTGGTGCTGGTTAAGTACAGCTGGCTCTTAATGAATAGAGGTCATAGTGCCAAAAAGCCATCCTGCTTCACATTAGGTTTTTTTTCCCCACTCTTTCTGGAAAAAGGAGGAAATTTCCAAGCAAGGGGGATATTTGCAGAATGTTTTGTAGTTTATCCTATACCTTCCTTTCTGGAATATTACAACAAATGTGTCTAGCAGGTGCAGACATTAAATCAAAAGGTAAAAATGTAAAGAAAAGCTCTAGTAACTAGTAAATATGTATTTCAGTTTACTTAACACTTGCTCAAATCTCTGACAGCTGGAATGAGAATGCCGTATTAGGACGAGATGTAATTTTCATGTCTGTCTCAGAGCTGAGGTTTGTTGTAGAAATGGGACCTACTATTCGGTCTTACTTCAATCTCACCTACTTTTAAAGGACCACAGCTTACTACTATAGGTGGGAAAAGCAAAGCACTAGAATATATTCTTCTGGGAAAAACTATTAATATAGGATTCTGACACAGGATGCTGAAGACATTTCCAAAGATTTTTTTAAAATTTTTTTTTTATTTTTTTAAAAAGGATTTGTTATAGTTCTGCCACCAAAGTTGAGGTGGAAATATCTCTGAGTTCATTTATTTGCATGATCAGCTAGACTGGAAAATTATTAAGTTTTATAAACAGTAAAAACATAAGAAAAGCATCAACTTTTATTGTGCTATTTAGTTGCAAGCTTTTGTGCTTTTATAGATTGCTTTGTATGTTGGTCTTGCCTTTGGAGTACTTGGTATTCAAAGAAAATAAATCTTCAATAAAAAAGCTTTAGTATTTTATGACACAAATTGGCTTCTACAGCAACCGTGGCTAAGAGTTTTGAGGATCCCTTTGCTTCCTGACTTGCTGATGTATACTTCCAACCTGTTTATGCCTATTTAACTTTGGAATTGCACTCAAATTTCATATCCTGTTAACAAAGTATGTTGTGAAAATAAGACATTCTGAATCACTTTCTCAATGAAAGGAATTAGTAAGAATTTTGCCAGTGAATGAGGGATTGGAAGTCTAGTTCATTAGTAAGAACTTGGCCTGCTAATTAAATCTATTTTTTCCAAAGTATCCAAACCAGTAGTTTTTCTTCTGTTTCTCTAATATTGCTTCTTAAGGAGTAAGAACTGCAGTCTCCTTCTGAAATCCGAAAGGTGGAAGGATGGTTTTCTTTGCAAATTTGCAATCAAGAAGAATCAAACTTGGAATGTGGAATCAAAACTCTTGTCTTAATACTTTTGTTACTATGTTGAAAAAGCTATCAGTGCAGGGACCTCTTTATTCTACCAAGCAAATGGTCAAGGATGTTTAGTCAAGACTTACAGCTGCTTTTAGAAAACAAACAAACTGCTACTTGTCTTTGTTTGTTTTTTAGTTCGTGACTTTCATAGAAATACTTTTTAACAGTGGAAGACTTGCAAGAAAACTCTTGAAATAGCTTTCTCTTTTTTGAAACATTTTAGTATGAAAGCAAAACAAAGAAGTTTAGTTTCTCTGTAAGTCACAGGCCTCACAAGTCTGTTTCTTAGGAGGCACAAGTATGATTATAAGTATATCCTGAGAAAGTTCTCCCACAAAAGAAGTGAGAAAAGACTGCTAAGAAATAATGCTGAAGTTTTAATCATCTACTAGTGAAGAGGTAAAAGCACTGTAAAAATGAAGACTGTTTCCTTACAGTAATGATAAAGTAGTTTAAAAATGGAAGACCACAATTGTTGCCATATGACTGCCATCCGTAATTTGTCTTAAACAGAACTTTAGCAAACTATAAACAAGTCTTCATCATTGATTATACACATACTTGGCAAGTCTGTATTTTACATTATATATTACATATTCATATAATTTCCATTATCACCACAACTGGAATTTACCTTTTATTTTAGAGGGTATGATTATTGGTGGAAAATAAGTATAGTTGATTTTATATGTATAATTGTAATTGTAAGCATATGTATTGCTATAAGTGAGTGTAGCTGATAATCCAGACCACTCAGTAATGTGATCTACTGTTCAGTCGGTTTTCATGAATGCTTGCTTAGAGGTGGACTTGTAGGAAACATGCTTAGGTATCCAAATATCCCCTGTTTAATTTTGTCTCTAACTATGACAATCTGGTAAGACCAACAGATTCTTCCTGGAGGTGGTGAAGAGTCAAGGCAGGGAAGCTGATTTATTTTTGTCTTGTAGATTGCAAAATGAGGCTGTTGTCACCATTCTCAGAGGAGGTGCTTCCAGTGTGTCCAATTATTATCCCAGGAAGGAACACATAGAAGAAATTCAGTATGCTGCTTTTAAGGACACAGACTTAAATAGCAAGCCATTAAGGTGGATAACAGCAATGATTAAGTCAGATCTAATGGCCTTTCTGGTCTTCTCTCTGAGGTGGTGAGAGAGAGAAAGAAACCTCATGAATGCAGAATTAAGATGCCCTTCAAGTATCTTCTACTGTGTTTAATAACACTGAAATTTCTGATATCCAGGAATACCTAAGGTATATCTACTGAAGTCTGCCTTAGTGTCTCTCTGAAATAAAATTGCTGTGCAGAGTTCTTTGGGGTTTGGTTTGGGGGTTTTTTTGCCCTCACTGAAATCCTACTTTTGAGATTTAAGTGGTGAAGAGCTGCCAAATTTTGTACTGCCTATGGACTACCACAAGATGGCAATATTATTTCTGTGCTTAATGAGACAGGAGTCGGATTTTAGCAAACTATCAGCCTTGTATTAAAGGAAAAGCTAATGGAGATTACTTCCTTCTTGGTAAGGGCTGGCATGTGTTAGGCTCACATCTCTTATTAGATCAATTAAATTTTAAGTAACCTAGATATTACGTTTTAACTGATTTTGATGTTGCTATGAAATACATGGTGTCAGGTGATACCATGCCAAGTTTGGGTTCATATGGTATCCTTTCTATAGAAATAACATTGTACCCTTATAATAACGTAATGTGAGGCATGTGCCCAATAAATGAAAAACCAAACCACTCTGCCCAGTTCAGTCCATATTTCGCAAATGTGACTAGACTTCAGTTTTGAATTAAATATTCCTTTCTTCTATCCTCAATCTAAGCATTTGTCTGGTTATCAGGGTTGGCACTTGATGCTGGGGTGTGACTTACAAGAATTTCAATGACTGCAGGGTGCAAGAGGCATAACCTGTGGACTGTGTGTAATTTTTTTTTAATAGTGCAGTTTTTGACTGCATGTTGCAAAATTAACTGTGATGTCACCTTTGCCAAAGTCTAATGCAGGAGTTCCAAGAGCGAATAAAGGAAACAAAGTATTACTGGCTATGCAGTTATCTTTGGACAGTCTCCAGGCTGAAGACGTTTTTTCATTGTAAACTACTAGAGGTCTCAGTGTGAGACCATTTCTTTGGACCTACCACAGGGACCCCATGAGTGCCAAACCCAGAGGGGGAGGAGAATTATTGTCAAATACTCAAGGAAACCCAGCAAGTGTGGTCTCATCACCACATAAATCCCCACTTAAGCCAGTTTTGCTGCATGGTTTCTTTGTCAGGGCCTCTCTTTAAAGCTCCAGTGTCAAAAATTTGAAGTCAGAACAAAAATGTGTGAAAGATCGCCTTGGGCAAGTGGATTTTCAACTCTTAGTGCAAGTGCAGTACATTCTTGCTCAAAAGGATGAACACTTTGTAATTATTCATTATTTTCTCATTTAAAAATAGCTGGTTCATTCTGGGTTATTCAGTGTGTCACGTATCAGCATGTGTATTGTTCATCAGTAGCTACTGGCACGAGAAGGTCTCACATGAAGAATGTCAGTGCTGTGTATGAAAGTAGAAAGAGGACCAAATTATTGATGAACTGTTTTGTTTTGTATGCGTTACGAAGAAGAACAACCTCTGAACCTCTGCCTGTATCTGCACATAAATGCAGCCTTCCTCCCCAGGAACCGGCTCTTGAAGAAGACTGGATGTCTTGCAGCGGCCAGCAGGTACTTACTGCCTGCACCCTGAGAGCACCAAGAGGTGCACCCTCTGTCCGTGGGTCCAGGAGATCCATTTTTAAGCTTAGGCTCAGGCCCTCCTTTTCTGAATTACGTTGTATTTGTACCCACAACAAGCCTGTCCTCAAGCCTGTCTCTGGCCTTGTCACCCGGATGGGTCTCAGACCTACGTTGTAGCTTTGTCTCAGACCCTGTCTCTTGCTGCTCCTGACTAGACTGCCTGGATAGACCCTGAACCTGGTTCTTCACCTCAGCACATCTGGGACTTTCAACGGACCCTGCTGTCGGCCCCTGGTTCCGCTCCACCAGTTCAGGTGCTGCAGGATTGTGCCCTAACTGGTGAAGATGCTGCCTTACCTGTGCCATGGTCACTCCTGACTTGTCCTGCCTTGCGGAGCACCTAGCTCTTGCTGTTTCTGACAACTTCTTGCTGTCTTCATCTTTGCGTCACTGCCGTTTGTAAGCTACTCAGATTGATGAAAACTTGTTTTCACTGGTCTGTAACAAATAACAATATCTCTAAATTGTTATTTCAGAGGGAAAATAGTGAGGGAAGGGGAATCAAATTTCCTATATACATGCTATTTGCTGCTAGTAACAGCATTTAGGTCTGGCTCTTGCTGTTTTTTGCTTAGCCATTGCAGAAGAAAAGATGATATACCAAAAAGTGTGGCATTTTTAAACTGGCAAATGGAAACTAAATAAAAGTTCTTGGTTGTGAATCCATCTTGCCTTCTAACCATTTGCAAGATGTGGTTTTGGTAAGGTGGGACACTTCTTAGGCCTGGCAATGTTGTGTGCTTTAAAAGGAGCTTCTTCTACAGAACTTCATGTAGGTAGAAGGTGAAAGAAATGTTTTTAGGCTTATTCTATTGTCTGTGTGCGTGCACCTCAGTTACTTTGAAGTCTCCTGCAGCTTAGCTGATTAATGACTCCAGTTCCACATGGGATCTCATTAATGCAGATTCTACTTCTGATGTCCCTTTTTAGGTCTATGAAATGCTACTGCCATGATGCAAGTACCTTAGCTGCTTTGTTACTTTTCTAGTGCCTTGGGTGGTAAAGAAATGAGTAACCAGGTTGTCATCAGGGCGACGACATGGCTTAATCTGTAAACAACGTATTGGAGATTCTATCAAATGTGTGACTTGTCTTTTGTTTTATTTTGCTGTTGGCAATGAGAAGAAATCCGTTTGTATTCCTTCCCTTAATTGTCAAATTGAGAAGAAGCTTCAGCTTTCTTGCCTCCCCCCCCCCCTCCGTCCAGACCGGCTTTAGGTAGTTTTGTCTCTTCTCTTAATGTGCCACCTATGACCATTCCAAAGTACCAGTTTCATCCATCAGATTGGAGAAGTTCAAGCATGTTTGTAGTCCTTCTTGCACCTTCCCAGAGCATTCCCCAGAGTCACTCCCTAGCAGGTAAAGGATAAACGTTTGCATGCATTCTTTTAAATAAAATAGCATTTTAAGTGATTTTTTTTCTATTTATAGTATGTATCTATTTAGTATACTCTGCCCTTAGCAAGTGTAATTTTCTCAGTATACTCACTCCGAGGTGTTCTGTGCGTATTGTGCGTAGAGCTAAATATGGCAATCTTTCAGTCAATGAGAGCATTACTGTTGAATCTTGGGATGAAATTATTGATATAGGAAACTGTGTACTTGGTTTGCAGAACTTAGACTAGTACAATTCTCTTCACTTCTTGCTCTCTTTAAGTCTTTCCAATTTATCCTGAAAAATAAGAAGAGAAAAGCTGTTATGACAGCAGTGGTTAGCTTAAAAATTGTGTTTGCGATCAGGTTTGGGTGATGCCATTTGTAGATTCTGCTCTTCTATTGTTTTTCAGCTATGCTTTCTCCGGTGCAGTGTGAGAGTGACTTTGCAGGACAAAGAGGGTTAAGGGGTGCTATGCTGAGGTTTTTACCAAGTATCTCATGGCCTCTTCATCCAGAAGAAAGAATTTTCCTTGCCTAAAAATTTAAGGTCGGTATGTTGTAGCAGAGGGAATCTGGTATGGTGTGTCCCAAGGTATCTGCGAAGTGCCATTGTAGAAAAGCTGAGCAAGGAAAGCACGCGGGGAGAAAAGCACCGTTATCAGCTCTGTGCAGAAACTTTTCTAACTGATCTAAAGTGAAGAAATCAGCAGTGGTAAAAGCCATAGGATTGCTCATACAGTAGAAATAACAGAAGTGCTCAGTGGTGACTTTTGATTTTGTATTTGGGAAGGGGAGAACACAGGGATATTCTGTGGTGACTGCCAACCTCCTATTTTTCTCTTGAAATGGAAAAAAATGAGACACTTTGTAGGCTGGTGCAGACAGCTTGTTGGTGTGAGTTGGAAATGGAGTATTTTACCCTAATGTTTAAAAAAAAAAAAAGACACTGCTGTGAGCATAACTGCATAACTCCTTGCTTGGACACCTGATGTTGTCTCTGGGACAGCAATGCTGTGGCCCTCTGGGCTACAGCAAACTTTACATAATCCTGTCCAGGTCCACAGGAGTCTCCTGGCATCTCTCAGATGTGACCTTGTTTGTTCCTTGCTTTTTAGCTCTACCACAAGCTCCTTTGTCAGTGAAGTCCCACCTTCTGCTTCTCCCAAATACCCTGTCCCCTAGCAGTCCAGAAAATTCCCTCATCCAAGCGAATTGGACCATAAAATTCTCGTATACAGCTCCTGGATTTAGAAAACAGCCTTTGAACCTCCCAAATCTTCCGAAATAGAGCACCCCAGGTAATTACCAGCCTGTGACCAGTTGTGTTTGAAGCAGCAAAGTGGCTGGCAGTGACCTTTAACAAGAGTTTGCTAGAATGGTAGCATCTAATGTGAGTTAAAAGAAGTCAGTGGAAAGGAGACTGACAGGAATATGAAGATAAATCTTAGTAAGTTGCTAAAATGTGTTCATTTTAAGTAGTGAATTTCTCTAACTTCTTGGTTTAGTGTAATACTTCCTTTCTCCTAAAGGAATTGAAATGAAAGAAAATAATCCACATTTAAATCCACTTAGAGTTTTAGTTCTTACTTGTTGTAACTGCAACTTATGGTTGCCCTCCAACCTGTAATAGCATTCACGTTATGGATTTTTCTTTTGTACTGCAGTTCCTGATCATCATATACCTCTCAGAGCAGAATCTCAGCAATTGCAGTCACCGGCAGCCCTTCATGAAGGGTTATGGTTTTTTGTTTGGTTTGTCATTTTTTTTTTTTTTTTTTTTTTTGGAGAGATAAGGGAATGAGTCTGATCCTGATAATCATCGGTTGGTGAATGCTGAGGACCTGCTAAAAGCCCCTGAATATTTAAGAAGGGAACAGAGAGCAGGGGTTTGAACAATGTTCTCGCTGGCTTGTATAACGCTGGTGGGATGCTGCATCCCGCTGTGGAGTCAGTCTGAACAGACAACGGGAGTCACTGGAAGTCCTGAGGAGCTTCGCTTACTTTTAGGCTCCAAAAGGAATTAAGGGTGACTTACTAGCTAAAAAGTAAATGCCTGTACTTGATAAATGGCTTTTCATAGCATAAAAAAACCCAGTAGGATGCAGCAGCTGGAAACTAAAATCGTACTACTGCAGACTGAAAAGACTCTGTTTAATAGTGGAAGAAATTAACCTTTGGAAAAAGCAATGAAAGGGTAGTGGTGACTTCCGTACCGACAGACCTGTCCATTCAAGACTGGATGCCTGTCTGAAAGACAGGATTTTCCTGATTTTCTGGAGTAAGCCTTATGTCCCATACGCAGACATTTTATTGGACCGACCTTTTCTGGCCTTAATGTATGAACACTAATGTCTCAAGAAAAGTGTCTGCTCAGTAAATCAGCTTCAGTTCTGCTTTTGATTCCGTTAATATTGCTCATGGCTGCTAAGCACAGTGCTGATGGAGAAAATTGGCCTGCCCTTTCCAAAATTTATGGTACTGGTTGAATTTTGAACTGACATTTGACATTCCAAAAGTGAAGTTTGGAAAGGTGTGCTTTTTTCTGTAACATAGATTCTATATTTGTTGGCTTCAAACATAACTGGAGGCAAATTACTGAAGCCAATGCTTCCTTGTTGTGTTTTTGATGAGGAAAAAGGTGATGGTCAGAGGGGTTGGGGTCAGGATATCATATGTTTTTTTTAAAGACCTCTAATGAGTAAAATGGTAAAACTGGTCTAAAAAGAAAAAGCTCGGATGGCGAAAGAAATTTTCGAGCAATGCCAGTGACTTAAAGCAAACTGTCTCTGGAAAAAAATCTTCTACGAGGGGTTAGCATTGGGTTTTTGCTGCTGACAGGATGGTTTCTTTGTCTCCGTTGGAGATCTCACCTTCTTTTCCATTTCCCTCCCACTCTTCCAACTCACACACACCTTTTCTTAGTTTTACTGGCATTTATCCAGTAGCCAGTTTGTGTAATGCTGCAGACAAGCACTTCTTGCAGAAGGTGGCTGAAGGTACGGGTGGTTCCATGTGCATTATTGAAGTCTCTGTTTTCAGCCTTTCTCTATTCCAACAGACATCCCGATTACACTAATGATGGATGGGAATAGCTAAGAAGTTACATTTAAAAACAGGTATTTATTATGTACAAGTGATGGTAATTGTCTTCTCTAGCCTTCAGTATTTCACAAAAAGTATACAGTAGAAAAGTAGAAGCAGTCATCTTGAAACCACTGGGGTTTGATACTTTTGGCTGAAAATCTAGTAGTGGTTTAACCTTGAGAAATATTAAAACTTGAAAGGAGAACTGATGGAAACCAATATTAACCTTCCAGTTTGGATAGCCTAAATTTGTAATACTAGTAAATTTTTCAATGATCAATCTTAAACTAAGTGGAGTCCCTGCATTATCTGTGAATAAGTGCTTTTCTTTCTTCTGAAACATAATTTTAGACTGGACTGAGTTGAAGTTGGCATCATTCCCTGTGCTCCCCGTGATATCAAAGTGCACCATATATTTTAACTTTTTAGTAGCTTCTGCCAATGAAAACAAAAGTTATAATTAATAGTCTCAGCAGTTTTGCTGCCAAGCGTTCCTGGCCACAATTCTTAGCTTGTTTTATGCTGCAGATGCATACCTCTGAACCTTGTTAACGACTTTTTTTTTTCCTTACCAATGATTAAAGACTACTGCTGTCCAAGGAACTAGCCCTACTTTAAAAATAAAAGAAAATAAAGCACAGTCATTAAAGAGTTAATTTGCTCATGAGAAAATATTTTTGAGGCAAACTCTTTAAAGGAGCTAAGATCCTTGTTAAGGCTAAAGCACCATCTCACATATCAGACAATTAATTGCTCCAAATAGTTTTGACTGTAGAGTTATATTGCAGATGGGGTGTGTTATGATACTGAAAAATGACTCTACACAATAAATGTATGGGTTAGCAGGTTGAGGACTTATCTCTTTGCTCTCAGGAGCATCATATAATTGCCCTAATAATCTCAGCCCTGTAAGACTGGTAATATCTCTTCCATGGTGATATGATACTTTTAAATTATTCAAATATACCTATATTTCTAAATATATGATCTGATTTCTGACTGTAGAGGTAGCTTGAAGTGCAACTCTAACACAGGACCTTTAGGAAAAGGTAATTTTTCTTGCCAAAAAAATAAGTCCAGTCTTCTAAAAAGGGATTTTTTTTCATTCTCTGTTTGCGGAGTTAGACCACACAGTCTGGTTTTATATTATTGACAACTGAAATTGGCTGATGAACTTGCTCCTGCTGAATTTGATGGTAGACAAGTGTTTTCCTGCCATGTAGAAATGTTTAATTTTTTTCCCTGCTTTGCCTTCATGGTAGTCTTGCTACAGTAACATAAGCTGGATATTGGTGTGGCAAGACTCTAATGTCTTGTTCAGCTCTGCTTTTCTTCCAAAGAAGCTTTTGTTCTGCTTATATATATTTTTTTTTTATGAGTGACCCTCCTCTGGAAGGCTCCGTGTGGATGGTTCAAACACTGTATCTGATCAGATGCTGTTTACCTCGGGCATCTGATTAATGAGCACATGTCTGAGTGGGATTAATACCATAATAAGTGTCTTGGATAGATGCAAATCTAAGGAATGGATCCAGGCTGCCATCTTATTCTGTAGTGCATAGTGACTGAGCTGAGTGAAACTGCAAGTGGAAGCCTCAGAGTTAAAAGATCTATCTGTAATTTGTTATGTGTCTCCCAGTGTTGTAATTCCTGTACTTTCTCAACTTTTTCAGAACTATAATGATTTGGAGAGAGCTAATTAAATGTCCTAGTGCTATTGCAGCATTCTGTCAGTACTTGAGCTACCCCAGCAGGCAGTGTCTAAATGTTTCTGAAATTTAGCTTTGTCTCCCTTTTAAACATGATTCTCCTCCCTCCTGTGTTTCTTTGCTCACCTGGTAATATGCTGCTTTTCTAGTACCTAAATGTTCCTGGTACACATTTTTTATTTATTATACTCCTCTATACAATGTCAGCTTTTCCAATAGGAGAATCTGAAATGCTCATGTAATTCAGGAATCTCACTCTGCTTTGGTCTTTTAATAAATTCTACCATATTTCCAGCTCTTTGGAGGGCAATGTTTCCTATTTTTAGAAACTTTGCTATATTTGATGAGTCTCAGAGCTGTCATCTTGGCTATTTCTGAAAACCTTGTGTTCAAAGGGAAAAAATCTTCATAGAAATAAACTTCCCAGATTAGGGTTTGTTAGATGCTCTAAACTGAACTTCTGCTGTCAGGACAAGTTTTTTGTACCTTATTTGAATTTCAGAAGTAACTTTTACTATATCGAGAGTGCTGGTTTGAGTGCTTGGCAAGACAGCCTGAGCATCAATAGCTTGTTCTTGTCACTCTTGTAAAGCTGCATTAGAGGAGCAGGAGAAAGGTTGTCTCCTGTTTAGCAACCAAATGGGGTATGCATTAATAAAAAATAGCTAATTTGCTGACTTGCAATACCAAGGGGACCACCCTTCCTGCTGTAACAATTCCAGCAACAAGTAATTCCACCTGCTCTGAGAAGTAAAAAATGATCTGTGGAACAGCTGGCCAGCTGCAAGGACATAATATGGAAAAGATTATTGATCTTGGTCTGTTATGATTTGTAAAGCTTGAGGATATTGGTTGCTTGCAACTTTGGCCACGTTTTCTCCATGCTTGCTCACCTCACTGGACTTCCATCAGTAGAGATCCAAGAACTTCCTCCAGCCTGTGTCAAGAACCGATGAACAGGAAACTACTTTCCGTATCACAGCCTGCTTAATAAAAAGCAGGCTTTTGACATCTTGACAGCTTTGCTTTGCTAGAACATTATTTTGAGCAAATAGTCACTAAGAAAAACCTTAAACTTTCTTTTGCCTTCCCCTGTTTGCATAATAGAAAAAAAAGTAGCAAGAGAAAGCAAACATACCAACTTGCACTGTAAAACACTGAAACCACTTGGAACTGAAAGCTTTCTGTGTTCCCACAACTTCTTGCGATAATTCTTCTCTAGTTTAGTGGTTTATCTACAAACATGCATCCAGCAGGACCGTGCGACTCTGTAGGCAGGAGAGCTGGCAACCAGAATATTCTGTGCAGCAAAATCCCTCTTTGTGTTTGTGTGGAAGAACTGATGGGACATACTATGCTGTGAAAAGTAAAAGTGTAAAATTAAAACCTGACTGTCTTTAAACAGAAATATAATCACTTGTTCTCTACAAAGGCTCACTAGATTTCACAAGCAGTCGGTGAGACCTCTGCTCCTATTCATTGCTGGCGTTTGTCATCCGACAAGAGCTGATGTACTCCACGCTGAACTCGGTATCACTGCAACTATCTTATAAACTCTAGTAGAAGTAACCATATTAAAAATCTCTCAAGTCGATCTCACAAGATGCACTCACTGCAGTGTATGTAGACCTAAACTCTCTTCCTGAAAGCTTCAGTCTACAGCAGATGTTATGCCAGAAAATTTAGAAGCAGGCAATCACTTTCTCACCCACAGGTTAGCACCCATGTGGCAAATGTATTATTTTTTGGTTACAAAATCTATAATAAAATTATAGGTTTGCCTTCTCTCTCCCACATAGAATCACAAAATTATTTGCCTTAAAAAGGATCTCTGGAAGTCGTCTGGTCCAATCTCCTGCCTAGAGCAGGGTGAACTCAGATCGGGCTACCAGCACATAAGGTAGAATGAAAAGATATTATTTAACTTCACCCTGAAAAGAAGTGTGTAATCTTGCCTATTGCACCCATAAGTAATTTTTAAGGTCTCTCTGAGTTACCAGCTCCGAGTTGCTTGAATGACAGCGTGCTCCATTAGTCACTACGTGCCAAGCAGCTGCCGTTGCAGCTTTACAAAGTTGCAGCTATCATTTAAAAACAAAACAAACAGAAGCCCTGAAAACCAGCTTGGCGTTGGTTCTTTGAGCACATGCTGTCTCGGAGGTGACACAGCGTACGGGTCCACGCTCTGCAAGTACAGCAGCGAGTCGTAGCCCCTGACTGGCAGAGCCACTTTGGACAAAAGCTATGCCCCTATTGAATCTGATGAACTATTTGCAAGCTTTTTCTGAAGCCAGCATATGGAAAAAATTGCAAGCCTTATGTTGGAAAGCTTTTTTTTTTCCCCCTTCTCGGGTATGAGATCTTCTTGTGAGTTCTGAAAGGCATGCATCTGCCGCCGACTCTGCCGGTCTGAAAGAGGGAAGACCCTGCCAGTCGGTGCAAAGCTGCTTTTCACACAGGCAAGTAGCTGGCAGAGTGTGGTAAATAGTAATAAAAAAGGCTTAGGAAAGACTTTAATTAAAGTAAGAGCTCCACTAATTATGTTTGAGGCTACACAGAGGGAGCCTGACACTGGATAAATTTTTCAAACTGTTGGAAGAGAAAAAATTAATTACAGTCCCAGTCACAAGTTGAGGTCATTTATTTAAAGGGAAACACTTAGTGCTGTGGTTCTTCATAACTTATATGGCTGGGTATGCTTTACATAGCTGGACTTGTAATGTGATATTTACTTTTATGCATAATGTTATTGCGTTCTTAAAAGGAAACCGTACTCCAAAGAGGTAAAATTAAAATTCTCCTGTGGGAGGTGGTGGCACTCTTCACTGAAAGCAAGCAATCTGATTTCTTTTGCTGCTGTGCATCCTGGTGGCATTTTGAAAGCTGTTCAGCTCAGTAATATGGCTATTGCATATTAGTTCCTGTTTAGGTCTAATCACGTGAAAGGCAGAACAAAACGTGGTGCGCTACAAGTGCCACGGCTTGTGGAACGGTGCAGACAAAACTTTGACCTGCTCTTAATTTTGTGCAACACTGGCAAATTCCTCCTGTAACGACAGCAAATAGAGAGTGAACCTGCCCTTACCTGTGGGCTAAGGATCTTTTCCATTCTTTTCTTATTTAGGTCTCTCGGTCTTGGGTTGAACTGCAACACAGGTGAAGCACCCAGCCATAGTTACATTGACCTTTGGTAAAGGAAGCAGCTTGTCCGAGACCAACCGTTTTGCTTTCATGTTCTGCAACTGTACCGCTTAGGCAGCACCATCAGTTTAAGTAAGGTGGTGCAAAATTTTTGGATTATAATGAAAATTGCTTTTTGGTGTGCTGGTGTGAGAAGTCCTGATGGAAGGAACTACTCCAAACTCACCAACTGTACTGGAAAGATGAATGTGTTGGGATTGTAGGTTATCAAAGTTGAACTGCAAGTAGCAACTACAGATGTTGTGTTTGTTACAGTCCAGTCTCGTGCAGAAAAGTTTTGAATTCCATATCCATAGTGTTTCTTTATGGGTAGGTTTAAAATGGTGCAAGTATTAAGTTTAGTAATCAAAGCCTTTTCTTGAAAAAAAAACAAAACCCAAAAAACCAAAAAACCCCCCAACAAAACCAAAACCCAAACCCAACCCTTTGAAACGCAAATTGAAAATTATAAATAAAAAATGAGGGTTCTCTAGGACTTTTCTGTAAGCCCTTGCTGTGAAGTAAATGCTATCCTCAAATTCATTGTATAACTCACTTTCCTGTGGTCAGGCAATTGTCCTGCTAGTGTTGCTTGCAAAAACCTGAAAGCTGCTTATGCTCATTAAGAACTATTTTATGTGGAGGACAGGACAAGTTCTTTTAGCTCCTGACATCTTTCCAGAGTAATGTATGAGAAGGAAGGCCATAGTGCTGCCCTGCAGCTGGGGATGTATTCCCTAGCTGTGCTGCAGCGGGTTCCTGAAAAGCCATGATCTCTGGTTGCTTCCCGAGCTCCAAGCATAAACTTTTGCAGTATCTGCCAAGGACTGGATGTTTTTGAGACCATGCTGTACATTTGTAATACTGATCCAAATCTGTGTGGTCAACATGCTTCATGTGATGGATTTTTTTTTTTTTTTTTTTAAAGCATAGAAAAGCTTTTTACCATAACTTATTACCAATTTGACATCTTCAGATGCTATAGGCAGATCTGAAAGTCTTGGCCCTACTGTTCCACTATAAAGCCTTCCGTGGAAAGTTGCTGCTCTACCCAATTGCAGCAACCTTAACTGTGGCAGTTAAATACTCTTGCTTCCAGAACTGTCATTGCTTTTGAATAATCTAATCAAAGTCCAATGTGATTTTTCATGAATTAGTTGTTTCTAGGATAAAGTAGATAATAGGAAATTAAAGTTTTGTTATGGAGCTGTTTTATGACTTAAAATAGACTATCTCAGTTGGAAGGGACCTACAACGATCACCCAGTCCAACTGCCTGACCAATTCAGGGCTGACCAAGTTCAAGCCTGTTGTTAAGGGCATTGTCCAAACGCCTCTTAAACACTGACAGGCTTGGGACATCGACCACCTCTCCAGGAAGCCTGTTCCAGTGTTTGACCACCCTCTTGGTAAAAAAAGATGCTTCTTCATGTCAAGTCTAAACCTCCCCTGACGCAGCTTTGAGGCATTCCCACGTGTCCTGTCACTGGATACCAGGGAGAAGAGATCAGCACTTCCCTCTCCGCTTCCACTGGATTTCACCTGGGAGTGTCTGCTGTTCATTTTCAAGGAGGCATGGGCAATATTTTTAGAATAATATTATTTTACTAATTCTCTTTTAATCTGATAGCAGTGGTAAGTTGCTATTTAGCAACAGCCTGGTAAACATTCCATCTAAATAAATCTGAAATTTCAGGAAGTAGGAAAGGATGTTTCCATGTATACTGTCTTGATTAAAGAACAGACTGGGTTTGTTGCATGTCATTTCTAAGACCCTTATTGAGCTTTCCTAACTTTACTGATTTCAAAATAGATTGAAATATTTGCCTCATGAAGAGAGGCAAATAGAGTTTCCCATCTTGAAGAGGATGATAGGGAATGTGTGTTCTCTTGGGCTTTTAAGTCCATTCAAGTCCAATGTTACCTGTTCATGCAAGATAAAGCGTTTCTCTGCTCTGAAGCAATTTTTCCAGGCTAAACAGAGGATAACATTCTTATCAGGAAGGCAACCTAATGGTTTCTGAGCATCTGCACAAACCCAAGAACCATGAGCAGAAGTCTGTGTGTTTGTAGACCAGCACTGATAAAGTGAGGATAATTGACCCAGGATTAACAACCTACTACAAGAGACACAGGGCTACAACAGGTAAAGCACTCCGTACCTGGAACCCAGTGCCCCAGAGCCTGGGACAGAAGTCAAGGTGGCTGGCTTTTTCAGGTATTCTGGTTTTCTGCAGTGTCTTGCCACATTTGCTACTCAACTTTTAACTTCTGTGAAGATTGAGCATATGAAACATCATGAAACTCTTTACATAGCCCTCATTTGTTTCAAAAGGTGGTCTGGTTGGAATGGCATAATAAAAGGCTGTCATAATGCATACAAACAAGGAATCAAAACTTTTTAAACCACCAAGAATAGGAAGGTGCACCTGAAAAATCTGCCTTCTGAACACATGGCATCACAGATAAAACCTCTGAGAGTCGGTTTTTCATGTGGAATATGATCAAGTGATATAGAACTATGTATTGTCTGAAAAAATGAACAAGCATAGCAGGAAGCTGGGAAGTCTACAGAGGAAATACACAAGTAAAGTGCTGCAAGAAAGCACCAGCTGTCTTGCTGGTGACAGGTAGCAATGTCTGTAGGAAATCCATTCTTGCATTCTTTATCTAGCTCTTTTTTGATATAGGGACAGAGGTATAGAACTATGTGATCTGTTCTGGCACAGCTAGCTTGATCCAACACAGACTGAGACTCCCAAACGCAATTACATCCCATTACTGTGAATTCTGCTGTACAGGTGTTACAGGTATGAGGAATGTAGCTGAAAAAGTTAGTAGTATGAGTACAGAAGTATCTGGATGACTAAATATCCTGTATTAAGCAGCATAGCAAAATGATTGAATTTTTTTTTTTTTTTTAACAACAAAAATAATTAAATGGTGTGTGAGCAACAGTGCATAGCACATGGCTCCTTCATTACTGTGATCTCAGCTGCTGGAGCCCCAGACCTGGCAGGACTCTTTGGGGAAAGTCCATGGAAAGGTACCAAGACCAGGGCAGGAGTATCCTGTCCACTGTCACAGCTTCCTCTCAGCAGTCGGTGAGCTCACAGCTGAGAACAGATGTTTGTGGCTTTGTATAGGGCTAATGTATATGGCCGTCATAAAATCTTTACTGAAGATGAGAACGGAAAGAAGGATCCTGCAAAACTGGATATCGCTTAAACGGTAGACCTTAAATAAGCATTTAGGCATGTGGTGTGAGGTTGCTATGTATTTCAGGCTTGGTTTTAAGTTTCTTGTCTCTTATTCTGCAAGGTGAATTTTGAAATGGGGAAGGTGCTCACAGTAATAAAATTCAGTTTTTCTCTCTTGTGTCATTTGGGAGAATATATGAAGAGGTTCTGACTTCTCAGCAGCTCAAAGGTATACTTGTTTTGGTAGCAGTTTTCTCACAGTGTTTTATGATGGTGCAATGACAGAAATTGGTTGGTCTATCAGTACAAACCTTTTAGGAATGAGATCATATTCTGTCAGCTGACTTGCATGAAATTCAAATGTTAATTTACAGGTTTTGGAAGAGCACAAGAAGCCAACATTGCTACTTACAACATCTGGAGAGAATACTTACTGCCCTTGGTTAAATCCATTCATCCGTTGGGATAGTGCTCATTGAGGAGACAGAAGGTGAATGCCAACCAAGGAACATTTGTTTTCCTCTCTGCGCTTCCTCCCTCTTATCTGTTAAAGAAGTTTGACATTTCAGTGTAGAACAGATTAAATTATTCCCAGAGTTTTAACATCTGTATTACTGAAACACTTCATGTGATTGGAGCGAGGAGGCTGAATCAAAAAACAACCTAATGCAACTCCATAGTGTTTGTTTCACAAAAGCTGTTACTGTGAAGCAGGGGAGAAAGCTATAGAAAGCTCTGTATTCGCTGTATATCTTTATTGTGAATATTGGACAATGTTCTTGCATAGAGTAATAGGCAGTAATATGAGAAACTAATAAAAACCCTGTTTACTGGTTTTTCTCTTGTGCAGTTGCTTTAAAATTATTGTGGGAAGTGAGGGGAGAAATTGAAATTCTATTGTTTTGTTAAAGAAGGGTTCTTCAGTCCTTCATATTCTTATTTTTGAAGTACTTATTGCCATCCACTTTCATCATAAATAGTTCAACAAATGGCTTCCTTCTGCAAAATGGAACTGAGATGGGCTGTGAATGATTTTGAAAAAACACATTTTAATAGAAGAAAAACATTAGGCTAACTAAAAGCAGTGACTTGAAGAAACAAGCCTCGAAGCTACCAACCCTTCTATGAAGTAAAAGTTCAAACTATCTTATTTAAACGTGGCTGTATAAGGAATTATTTTCCTGTGGTAAAATGCAACTGTAGAAGCATAGCTGGAAAGCAGGGGGTAATATATACGGACCGTTATCCAGGTGGAATGGAAAGATTTATTTTTCACTTCATAAATTTCTCAGGTTTTGAAAGTATAGTTTATGTTATCTACACTTGTGAACCATCTGTGCTGACGTATCTGGGGAATGGAGGGTCCTAATTCATAATGGCTGTGGGAGAGATCCTCAACTACCATGGCAGGTATGAGATTCCAGGAAAGTAAAGGTTTTAATTTTCTTTCCTCATTTTTTGTATACTCTAGGGAATAGAAAGCATTTCCTTTCCCTTTCATTAATCTCTTCGAGTATGATAAAGTAAGAAAATAAAATCTGAAAAGTAGTGAACTAAATTCTTCCTGACTGGATGCACAAGTTCTGTCTTTTTTTGTTTTATTTTTAACATAGAACTGGACACACCACCCTAGATGTGGTCTTGCATATAGAAGGGAATAACCACTTTGATTAGCCTGCTATCATACATGATGGTATGTCATTGGTTTTCTCTGCTGCAAGGGCACAGTGCCGACTTTTTAAAAACCTGCTGTCCGTCAGCACACCCAGGTTTTCTCTGCATGGACACTTGCTCATTTATCAGCCCCTGGCCTGTACTGTTGTGTGGGGTTATTCCGTTCCATGTGCAGGGCTTGACACTCGCATTTGTTGAACTTCCCAAGCTTCCTCGCCAGCCCAGTTTTCAGGCTTATAGAGGTTCCTCTGAGTACCAGCCTCTCCCAGTGTATTGACATCTTACGCCTGTTTGCTGAGACTGCGCTCTGCCTCCATCCAGGTCATTAATAATGACATCAAGCACTACTGGCCATGTCATCATTCTTTGAGGAATGTCCCTGCTATAGGGCTGTCAGCTGGACTTTGTGCTGCCAGTTTTCACCCTTTGAGCTGGGTGGTCCACGCAGTTGTTCAGCCACCACCCTGTTGCTAGCTGATGGAGTCCGTATCTCCCCGAACTAGCTCCAGGGTTACTGTGGCAGACCGTGCTAAAGACCATACTGAAGTCAAGGTACGCAACATTCGCTGCTCTCCCCTTGTCCACAGAGCCAGCTGCTGCCTCCTGGAAGGCAAACAAATTGTTCAAGCATGATTTACCCTTGTTAGATCTCTGTTGGCTTTTCCTCACCGTCGTCTTATTCACCATATGCTTGGAAATGGCTTCCAGGAAGATTTTTTTCAATAGCCCTCTCAGGGACTGAAGTTTGACTGACTGGCCTATGGCTCCCAAGAGTCTTTTGATGCCCTTCTTTAAGGTGGGTATGACATTTGACTTCTTACGGTATTGGGAACCTTCTCCAGTCACCACGACCTTTTATTGAGTCGCCATAAAGTATGATTGTGCCAATTCCAAAGTTTGTGAGCCTGAATTTATGTCAGCTTCTGCCAGAATTACACTGCTGAAGGACAGCAACAGATGGAGCAGCTATTACTTGGTTGCTTTTTCCATCAGGAAGAGATATCTGGCAGAAGTAGAAAAGGAGAACTCTGAAAGGCTTAATGGGAGAAAATATTAAAGCAGAAAAGTGTAGCTCTGGTATCATGAGTAGTTACAAACACTTTGTGTGTACGCCTGTAAACAGAGACAAGAAAGCACTGCACGTTGATGAGGTTTTTGGAAGTTGGTTGGTTTGTTTTTACACTGCTCAGTAGTTGCACGGAGTATTAAAATAACTGACCAAGCACTTAAAAGCTGTTTCGGTCCTTCGCAATTGCAAGCGTGAAGCAGACAAAGAGCGTGTAAGACGTTTCTCTGTGTTCCTCTGCGTGGTATGTCATGAGTTTTTGAGTGTTAAAGCGGAGGTGTTCTGGGTGGGTTTTGGAGAACATGCATGGGGGAAATGTCGTGCACTGTTCTGTCTGGAGTAAGAGCCTGTGGGGAGCTTTTCAATTGCAGTAGGAGCAGCGCAGTCGCAAAGTGTTCGAGTGTGGCTTACCTTGGTTTGGCTTAGAAGGGTGACTGATGCAACTTGGTATTCCATAAAATTTCAGTAGCATATACTAGTTATACTTATGTCTGTCTTTGGATTGAGAACAGGGTCAGAGACTTAACTCTGTAGTTGTTGTAATGTTAAGTTTTAAAGCTGCTATTTTGGAAATGATGCTTGAAGCATGTTATAGAGAGGTCATGAGGACTGAACAAGTAATTGTTGATGGCTAATTGAATTTTACTCTAGTTGACTTAAATAGAGGCTGCTGTACCATGTTTACGCTGAAGTTTGAGAACTGGAAAGGCTTCCAAACAGATTTGCTTCTGCAAGATACTAGAAAAATGTGAGGGAACCAACACTTCAAGGGGAAACACAAGCCACTTGTTATTGGAGGCTATGTCACTGCAGCTTACTAAAATCCTTCCTTGGAAAAAAAGTGGCTGAACTACACTACCTGACCATTACCAGCCTTATGGCTATGTCAAGAGGACACATTGGTTTAGAACAAACAGCAAGTTTATAGGCACTTTACTGATCAGCTTAACATGTTCTGGGTTTGGGAGGGGTTTGTTTGGTTTGGTTTGGTTTGGTTGTTTTGTTGTTGTTGTTGTGTTTGGTTTTTTTTTTTTTTTTTTTCATTTTCCCCTTTAAAAAGCAACAGAAATAACCTGTTCTTGAACAGGTGAATGTGGAGAATAACCCTGTCCTGAACTGTGCCAAGTGATCCAGTCCATTTCTTGAATTTCTAACTTCTGTGAACAAAGCTAAGCTAAGAGTTTGTCATGGAGTGGATTGAATCAACGTACCATGACATTATAATGAGTTGAAAATGTGATGTCAGTCTGCTTGTAAATTCAGGCCAGCAGGAGCTGTGCATGGTTCACTGACAAATAAAAAGATAATTTAGCCAAGGTGTATATCATGTTACAGCATGGGATTTAGGTATTCAGCACCAAAAGTAGAATTTACAGGGAAGCAAATCTACAGAACTACTGCTACCAAAGCACACGCTGGGAAAGCTTTCTGTAAGCATTAAGTATGTAATGATGTGCCTATACTCTTCAAGGCTAGGGTGAAAAAGCAGGAGCTGTACTTATCTTGAATGGAGCCAACTGGCTCCACGTTTGTAGTGGCATGGTACTTGTCACTGCTATTAGAAAAACTACCTGAGCCTGTACCTCTGTTCCTCTTTAACGCAGGTAACAACACCACATACAATCTTCTGCCTCTGTTGTTCTTCTGATGTTGTGTTTCCTTGGCTTAATTAACAGCAGAGGCTGTGGGTCAGGTAGTCAATGCAAGTAACACAGAGCTATATTAAGTAGTTGCTCCAAGAGGAGCCAGCATAGGACTCTAACAGTCAGAAGCCTTTTGTCTAACCATTAGGTATAGCATACATTTCTAATGTTTTTATTTGCTTTTCTAAGGAAGGTTTAAGGTATTTGTATTTTGCCTTCAGCTATGTCAGGAATACCTCAGTACTGTGCTGTTCTACTCCTGCGACACAGGCGTTCTGCGCTCTTTGAGAAACTGCTCAGCCTTGTCGGCTGAGCTCCCACCTCCGTGTTTGAGAAAGCACGACTTCGGTTGTGAGTCCTCTTGGCTTGCATTGATATCATCAAATAAGATGGGCGACACTCTTAGTCATATGGTTTAGTTTTAGGTAGTCCTGCAAGGAGCAGGGAGTTGGACTCGATGATCCTTATGGGTCCCTTCCAACTAGAGAGATTCTATGAGTCTATGATTCTGTTGAATTCACCAAGGACACTTAGTTTTGCTGTCACCAGTGTTTTGTGCTTGCATCCTATGTAGAGGTATACATAACTCTGACTGGTTTCTGGGTCACAAAAGTAGAAAAATCCTTAAATGCACTTTGCTCTATATAGCAATTTCATGTGAAAAAGCATTGCCAATCTTGTAACAATTTTTTCCTTAACATATTTGAAACTCCTTCTGTGTCGGGTGTCTGTCTTTATATTTTGGTGGGGCACGGGGGAGAAGTGTGAAACTGAAATTCTGCAAGTGTTACGAAACAGAATAATGAATATTTGTTTGTTTGTGCAACTTTTGCAAGCTTTTGTTTTAAATAACTTCTATAGATCTGACAGGTGGGAGCTGCCAAGGGAGGCTGTCCTTGTGATGGAGAAGTGGCTTGCCACCCCTATGTTCTATGGGCATTCCTGTCACCTTCATTAAAATCCAGAAGCTTGTGTTCACTGGGATGCCCTAGCCTGGAGTCTGGCAGGAATTTTTCCCTGTGTTTGACTCCTAATATAGCCCCATAACACTTGGCCTGTCTGTGTTTAATTCTTAACTTGGTATGGCTTTCATATGGTCAAGCTTTTTTTTTATTTTATTTTATTTTATTTTATTTTTTTTATTATAATCGACTCTTGGTTGCTAAAGATTGTGTGATGCTGAGAAAGCCCCTGGTGAGAGAAAGCCCAGATAATGGAGGTGTTGTGGTACGAAAGTGTACGTGTTGGCAGGGGGCCGGTGGGCCTGGCTGCATCTGTTCTGAGATCTGCAGAACAAGCCGAAGGCGACGGCTTCTCGCTCCTGGGGATGCTGGGTTGCCTCACAGGTTGAATGCAGCGTTCGCTAGAAGGCCAGGGTAGGTACCGATACTGAACACGACGAGTGGCTCCCATGGCAGGGAAGATAAGGTTGTCATCCTAGAAAGCCACCCCATCCTAGTGGGACCTCAGCTACCAAATCAGTTGTATTGTTTCAGCTACAGAAATTATTAGTGAGCTGACCTTTGGGTATGGACAGTTGCTCACACGTGGTGCTGTTATTCAGCTGACGAGTCTGTAGGCACTCAGCTTGGCTTCTAGAGCACCAGTTTTGACTGGGCAGCTTACAGAGAGAGTTGACAAGGGATGTCTGGTGGCTGAACTTCTCTGTTTCTGTGGTGTTCCCTCAGGAAACAGTTGATGCTTGGCTAACTCGTGGTTTCTAATTTTTGAATACTTAATTCCTGCAACTAGAACATTCTGTTGTTTCTTTCAGTCTCATGATTGCTAATGAAAATTGAGGTGATGTGGGTGCCACACAATACAATGCTGTTTGGTTATATCTTGATTTTTATTTCAGCTGGAGGGTGCAGAAAGCATTGAAAGTGTAAAGCTAGCCATGGCAATTGTTGGAAGAGTCACTGCTGGGTGGAGCGATAAAGGTGAAGAAGTAAAACCAAAAAAGTCCAAAAGCACAAACTAACCCCTCGGGTGTTCAAAAGGCTGGAAATTTTCTCCTGTGATTGTACAACATGAGTAAAATATATGGCTTAATGTAATGATTTTCTTGAAACTTGTTGATAGCTAGCTTTGATCATCAAAGAATGGAGTCAATAGGCAGTTATGAGAAACTGTATGGTCCTACTGTATTTGATTTGAGATTGTAATGCACCTTCTCGTGTCATGCATAAGGACAAGCCATCTCTGCAGAATGCAGCCACTAAGGATTTATGTAACTGGCCACTGGATGCCAGTATTGCTCTGCAGAAACTGGTAGCAGAAAGCTTATTTTTGTGACTAATATTGCAATGGCTGCTCCAATGTCAGAAGCATTTTATCACTTGTTTTCTAAACGGGGATGTGAAGGGTGGGTAAAGTGCTAGAATGAAACACATTTCATTTTACTTTCTTGAGAGGCTGAATACAGAGTGGCTGTTGATTCCTGTTTGACCTGTATTAAAGCACATTAGACTTTAGAATCATCTATACCAGCATAGTTTGTAATGAAAATAACATCATCTTTGCGGCTGGCCCTTTTCAAACTGTGTTTAATCTGTTCTGCTGCTGGTCTTTGCTACTTTGAAATAGCTTGCAGAAGGAAATTTTCTTTGCTAACTCAGGACTGAAAATCGTGATACTGATCGAACAAATCTGTAACATCTGTGACAATTTTAAAAATCCTGTACTTGTGGGCAGAATTCCAGGACTTCTGAATTTGAAGACGGTGGCTTCTGTCCTTATGTCTAGGAGTTGATACTTGAAGACACGGTGGAGAGATACGTTTATTCGCTGCCCTAATAGTGTTAAGATATTTGTCAAGGAGGTGCTTCTGATCTTCTAATGGCTATCAGAGGCTGAAATGAGGGTTTGCATTGTTTGCTGTTCTATTTTTTTTCTATTTTATTTTTTTTCAGAGATGCCTTGTTCTGGTGAAGGCTCAGAAATGATGAGGTTTCCTACTTGGTCACTATTGCCACAAAGATTAGTGTGCAGAATACACAGAGGAGCACACCACTGTTCACCTCGTGCTGTATGTTCATTCAACAAGGGGACACTGGATTTGGCAAACCTAACTGCCATATTGAAACACTTGAGTGGGAAAGTATGTTTTCTCTCTTTCATGTCAGTCCAACATGCCATCTCACGTGCTGGAGCTAGCATGAAAAATCATCACATCCCTGAGAAGCAACCTCTGGGTAAGTAATCAATGGATGAAATGGAAATGATGGTGACTTCGTTACTCGGCCTTGGCCTTGCCATGCTTTTACTTTGTTCCTAGAAAAAGTAACAGCTTTTCCCTTTAAGTATGCCTTAGAGATAACATTAACCTGGAAGTAGCTGGTTTTAGTACTATGGGGGAGTAAAAATACTTCTTCAAAGTTTTATTAGCTGATACGGAGAAATGAACAAAAGGAGTTTCTGTAGTATCCTTCTATTGTAGAAGTGAGAGGCTGTTTAACAGCAGGGTTCACTTGTATTTTGAAGGAAGGGTTATAAAAAGAAGCTTGTGAGGCACTAGGCTAACTTTAATTAGGATTACCGTGCTGCTTAGCTGCCTGTCTTTAGATCACAGAATGCTGGCAGGGGTTCGGAGGTCGAAGTAACTGGATGGCTCGTACTCAGGGACCCAAGCCATTGCCCTGTTCATTAGCTAGGTACGCTGACTTTTTCCCTGGCAGTCTTAATGTGTAGCGTTCGTTATAACTTCCTCACTGTGAGGGGTTCGAAGGACCTTCCCCCTCTGGGAGCCGTGGTTGCCTGGGCTTTGTGGCCACCTTAGAGATGTTGCGGCTGGAGGCAACCTCCCGGGTGGGTTCCCACCTTCTTCTAAACTGCAGCCACAAGTTCCCACCAGCCGGGCTGCGGCGACCGGCTCCTGCTCATGGCAAGAGGCTGAGCCCAGAGTTTGCAGGAGCCAGGAGCGATGCAGGCAGAATCCTGCTTGGGGCAAAGCAGCAGGAGGGCTCTGGGGACAGGGTTGGAGGAGCAGCGTGTTTTCCACGTGTGGTGCAAGGAGCCTGAGCAGCCTGTGGTGTGAGCCGGGAGGGGTTCATAACCGTGACATGCTCTCACGAAAGCCTGGGATCCCCCGTTGCTGGTTGAGAAATAGTCACTGGAGCGTTTTGTGTCACCTTCAGTTCCTGTCTCAAGGAAGATCTAAGACCAGAGCAAAGTACGTAGGCAAGCTTTTTCTTGTGTTTTGCGAGAAAACCAAAAATGAGACTAAGAATTGAAATGTACAGAAAAAAAGAGAGAGAAAGATGTATCTCTGCAGCCCAGGTAAAAGCTGGAGCCATATGTAGATGTCCTGGTTTCAGCTGGGATAGAGTTAATTGTCTTCCTAGTAGCTGGTGCGGTGCTGTGTTTTGAGTTCAGTATGCGAAGAATGTTGATAACACCCTGATGTTT
>JAVJGG010000030.1:4166144-4186281 GCA_035590195.1 Aviceda cuculoides
AACTGTTCTTATCTCAACCCACGAGTTTTACTTCTTTTCCTGATTTCCTCCCCCATCCCACTGCGGGGGGGAGTGAGTGAGTGTCTGAGTGGTGCTGAGTTGCTGGCTGGGGTTAAACCACGACAGTAGAAGAAGGACTCTCTGGATCCAGAGATGCTCTGGCCTCCTGGAGCTTGTGCAAAGGAAGTCCCGAGAGGGGGAAGAGGGTAAAAGCGCTGCAGAAATACCAGCCTGGTTTTTGTTGTTGTCGTTGCAATGTCCCTGATGTTCAGAAGCGTAAGTTCTTTTGTAAAAGCAACATAAAGATTTTCTGAAACCATTTACAATTGAGATTAGTTCCTAACCTGCATGAGTTTGGGGCGAGGAGGACATTCTAGCCAATGTGTCTGTGCAAAATTTGTGGCATTTTTGCCCATTTGCTTTCAAAATAAGGTGTTTTTTAAAAAGTTTTAGAAGTTTTCTTTACTGTGTGTGATTTATTTATTTATTTTTAGGAATATTTTAGGAAGCAGAGCACATAGAAATCTATGAAATGCACAGAATGCACTGGAGAATACAGACATTCTTGTTTAATTTTTTCTTACTGTCATATAAGATGTAGACAAAACTAAACAAAGAAATATCACTTTGAACAAAATGCAGTCTTTTAGTTCTTGATGTATTTTTTTTGTTTTTCAAACAATTTCTGTTCAAATAATTCTGTTCTTGTCTGGCAATAGACAAAAAAAATACTTTTCTGAAGGAGCAGTCAAGAGCTAATCCATCCATCTCTGCTAAAACTTGCCCCCAAAAAGGAAAACCTCTGCATAGAAAACAGCCCCATATACCTTGGATGCTGACTGACAACGTGAAAATGACACCAATTCTGGCTTTCAATTTGCTAGAAATACACATCTCGTAATGCTCAGAGAAGGCCATTCAGTGGCCTTCAGTGAAGCAAAGAAAATACGAAGAAAGGAAATGGGTTTTTTCATTAAATTTCTCTTGTCCATGTTTCTATAGAAACTACTGTATGTAACTATTGTTTTATTGGCCATCTGTAGTAATTAAAAACTCAACCAGCACAGCTTTCAATCCTGTTGTTCATCCTTTCCTAGCACAGATGGTCTAGGTTTTGTTTCACCTGTGCTGTAAAATAAAACAGGCTTCGTGTGGAGTTAGTTTAAATTTTCACTGCAGTCAGCTGAAATGCTTGATTTTCCTTTAGAGATTTGAGTAACTCTTCCTCCTTTTTGTTTAAAGCACAGTCCCTTTCAGAAATTACAGCTAACTTGTATTGCATTTCAGTAGAAACACTTAGCTTTGTTTACACTTAAATGCTAAATATTTTGTTCTTTCAAGCTTAAGGAGATGAAGTGGGCTGCATATTTGGGAGAAAACACTTTTAAACAAACCAGGTGAAACGGGTATGTTGATAAACTGTTTTATGACTAATTCCCAGACAAGGTGAACCTATTAAACATATATACTAGAGAACTTGGGTGTGTTTATAGAATGGATGGCACTGCTCCTTTCTTCCTCAGAAGTACCATTTCAGCCCCCGATGTGTTGATCACTTCACAGTAGCAAGTGGCAAGAGGTATACTGTGATAACAATCCTACTGGGAGGGGAAAAAAAAATGTTTGTCCAGCAAGAACTTTTTTCTTCTTTTCTGGACTTTCTGGCTTCAGCATTTTGTTGTTCTGTTTAGATAACTACTGAAGATACAGAGTTTGGAGAATTTTACATATAAAGTCAAACTTGCAGAAAGAGCTGATATGGCCGAAGGATGTTTTCCCCTCTTCTCATCAAATCTGCTGATCCAAACTTTAGACCACTAATCTTTCTATATGATCCTATGAAAACATACAAACCAAAATTAGATACAATGCTGTATTGTTCAATGAGAGCAGTTTCTTTGTAGAGGAATTTTCTTCTTTTAGCATGAAATTGAATTTTGAATAGGAGAAGACCCCCCCCCGCCCCCCTGCCTTTTTTACATTAAGAACATGGGATTCTAAGTGTGACTTAAAGCGCATATCCTATGAGTAGTTATCCTATTTCTTGCAAGAAAAAAATTATTTTGATCCTTAAGCCAGTGGTGAGACATGCTAAGCCTTTTGCTTGGGCACTCTTCTCCTAAAGTTCACCTTTAGAGCACTCTTCTTCAGGATTTCAGTTCCTCGGGAACTTTTTGTGAAAGGCTATGTAAGAAGCACAGGCTTTGTGTGGGGGCCAACGTGCTCTGGAGATAGACCTGGCATGCTTAGGGATAAAGGAATGTGTGTTCTTGCTCCTTTGAACACACATTTGCTGTCCTTTAAACATAATTTTTTCTAATGGTAGACCTTTGGGTGGCATAAGTTAAGTTACAATTCTTGCATTAGTCCTCCAAAGTGTGTCAGTCATGACAGAGGTGCCTGTGTTCAATTCATGAAGCTGCAAAATAATCTTAACATCAAAACATACCACAAAATGTCATTTACCAAAACCTGAGATACTATACAGAACTCCATCTTCCTGAGAGGCAGTAGTGGAAGATGGCTGCTCTATTTTAGGTCCCACTTTTTCACTGTAAACCCTACAGAGAAGGAAATTGGTTTCTGTGCGAAGCTTTGGGAAAGGATGTTCTCCTTCTTTCTTAAGCATCCTATTTCTTTAATGTTTTAAAGCTAAGAAAATTACTGTTTATCTGTTCGCTGTGCCTAGTTAAACTGTTCAGATTCCATTCAGATGCAACGTCCATTCTAACGTCTTAACTTTGTTGGCAAAATGCTTGTAAAATACCAGTAAATGTACATATTTCTTTTGTTTAGTCCTTGCTAGGGAGCATGTTTTCTATGAGCTATAATTCTGGGAAAGATACAATAAGTAAATAACTGGGAGCAGGTAGTGCACAGAATTAGTGGATGAATCATTTTGTCCTCCTAAGCCAGTTGGTGTACATTGGCATAGCTCTGACTTCAGTGGAGCTATGGATGTTGATTTATATTATCTAAAGTTCTCATGCCTAGGTTGTTGCTCTATTAATTAAAAAGGGGGCTAGAAGACAAATCTAGTTGGCTACTTCACGTGACTGATTGAACACTTGTTTTGGTTTTGCCTCGTCAATTCTTTTATTCTTGGAGTTTAAAACCACACCAAAAGTTAAATACAACAACCCAATGCATTTCCACACTCCTTTGAAGTGATGGTCAACCTTAATGCAGGAAGAGTTACAACTCTTCTAAGCCTTTACAACCTCTCAGCATATCTTCCTGGGAAGGCAGAAAATTCAGTGCAAACCTATGCTCATCTTTGCTTTTTCTGCCTTCTGTTTAATAAGAGCTGCATCCATTGGCTCCTATTTCTCAGATACATGAGTTGTTTTTTTAGGAACAATAGACAATGGGCTGTCTCTTTCCTTACACCAATTTAATTACATATGTTTTCCAGACAGTACCACTGCTAATTCAGCAAGGCACATGTGCATGTTGCAAAAGCTCTTGTAAAAGAATGATTGAGTTTTCACGTTTCTGCAGAAGGCAAACACAATAAAATCCCTGCAATTGGCCCATGTTTGCTCTGCTGTTCTAAAACTATAAATGTTTTATGGAAACATTGGGATTTATATACACATTCATCCTTTAAGGAGAAGAATAGGTCTTAATCCACTGGGGACTTGGCTTACTAGAGATGTGAATCCTCTGGTCTTTCCACTCCTGCTGCGTAGAGCTTTCTGGAATATGGGATGACACTCACACCAGAGCTCCAGTGGGCTCCAAGGCAGATGGGCAACTGATGGGTGATTGCTTTCTCACTAAGTAGACTGCTTAAAAATACCAAATAGTAATGTAGTTACTGCAGTATGTTTCTGATTAAAAAAATGTCCATTTTGCATTCCTCATCCCAAAACCACATTTAGTAATGCCAAAAGAAGCAATGAAGTGATCTTCCTTACATAGCAAAACCACAAGAAAACCTACTAGTGTTGAGAGGTTAGCGTCCAAACTTTGATACATAAACACGATTACCAGTCACCTCATTACTGAAAGATTGACCTAGCTTTGGATGTCAAAGGATCTACTGGTAAGAATGAAATCTATGCTGTCATTTAAGTGGCCTAATCGGATTGTGCCTTCTGGCTTGGAAATATTGCAGTGGTTTGCTTTTTGAGGAGATTTTTTCCTTTTGCTTTTTGTCTTTTTTTTTTTTTTCCCTTCTCTTTGATGAAAAGCTCTTGAAACAACTATTAATAAAGGCAAACAGCTGACAGTCCTTTCCTTCCATCAAAGCATGGAAAAACGTAGCCATCTGCCTTTCTGTGAATTGTAAGGGAAGGAGGGGAAAGCTATGCTAAATATCTGAGGAATGATGAAGTAAGGCAAGCTGTGCACTCTGATTTTCTGTATCAGCTGCATAACTCATCCATCACTATTACAGTTTGCAGCTGGGGATATTTCAGGGCTCTGACATGAACTGAAGTGGGAGATGGAAACATCCTGGTGAGTTGTCGGGCTAGTGCAGTTATGAGGCCTCTGCTGTTACTTCATGTTGTAAGTGCTTCTCTGTTGCTGTTAAGAAACTATTATAGTTTTAAAAAAAAAGCTTGAGTAACTTCTGACTCTTGGAAAGGTCTGGACTGATGACCTGCAGTTCAAATTTTGGTTAAGTTTGGTTTTTAAAAGTTCTTGGAAGTGGTATGTAGACTGCAACCTTCTTTGTGTTTTCCTAACCATTTTCTTCAGCCCACACACAGAGGAGAACCTGTAAGTAGAACCTGAATTTGAGAAGAAAGGGATGATATATTATTGTATCCGCTGCTTTGACTCTTTTTTTTTTTTTTTTCCTACCTCCTTTTCTTCCCCAAATCCTTCCTCTTTGCTTAGTGCCCTGCCCTGCCTGAACATTTAACTTTCACTTTTGAATTCCAGCCTCTCCCAGTTTTAACAGTCCCTGTGTCCTGGCAGTTCTCCCTACCATCAGCCTTCCGGATACTGTCAGAAGAAGAGTCCAGGTGTTGTCAGCTCTGGGATCTAGGAAGCGGTGTGGCCGTAACAGAGGTGAGCGAGCCCTGTCTCTCCTGGGAAAAGTAGAATGACTGAGATGCGACGATGTTCTTCCAAGCCACTAGTGTGCAGAAGCTTCGTTGCAATGCAATAGCAGTGTTTAGAATATATGATGTATGGTTTTAGTTGAGAGAGATAGCCTAAACTGAAAGAGTTCTTGGAAGCCTTTCAAGCTAAGTTTTGGATTTCAGGGTTTTAGAAAAGTTCATAAATTCCTTCCCTAAAATTCAGAGATGTAACATTTTAGTTACAGTTTGCATAGTATATATTAAGTTTTGGTAGCTGTGTTTTACTGAGAAACCTGCTGTGCTGCTTTTTTGGGGAACCTTTCTGTCCCTATGCTACTGCTGTCTGTACCAGACTCCTCTTCTGGGTTTTCTCATGACTTTCAAAGGATTCTAAGTAGCCTTCAGTGCACTAACTTCGTGATCCGTGGGAGAAGCTGTTTCCAGCATAACAGGATCCTACTTTACTTGTAGGACTGACATACCTTTAACATTCCTAGTTTTTTTTCTTAACCTTTTGAATACTAGAAAGGATAGTTGATGTAGCTTTTGTCAGTTTAAATATAGGAAGTGTTTATTGGGATGGCCTCACTGTACTGGCCTAGTGGAAAAGGAAGAGAATTTTCTTTCTGTCTTGAACATAAGGTAGGTGCTGTACTAAATAACCTGTACATGACTCAGTGGTTTGTTACCTTTCAACCAAGCCTCCTGTTCAGCCTAGCACTTGCGTTACCGAGACTATCCGCTTTGCCTTTTCCCAGGCCTTGCAGCTTAACCAGAGAACAGACTGTTTTCCAAGGGTGTAAGTTCTTGAATTTGTCATAGCTGCTAGTGGTAAATTATCCTTATCATAAAGACACAGAGGGAAGGAGCTCAGCGTAATTACTTGTGTCCCGTGGTTAGGATCCTCGGAGCGGGCTAAGCTGAAGGAAGGACCTGAGGGCTTAGAAGTCTCGCAGAAGGTCAGGTGGCAAACTTGACGATGAACCATGTTTTCTCTTTGCATGACACTACTTTCCCTTGACCAGGGAAGCCTATTTCATTTTAGACATTTTATTTTTCTCTCTGTTCTGTCAGTGTAAGAACAATGTTCCTTTTTTCAGAAAGCTTTTAGTTTTATTTTTCTTGGCTAAGATTTGAGGTTAGGTTTACAAAAACAATGAGCTGCTCAGTTTTTACGATAGTTATAAATATAGGATTGACTATTCATAAATCTAAATAAGGCTGTAAAATACAACCTGAATGTAAAATAAAGAATGGAAGGGATTTTTTAGTTTAAGCGTATGGTCTTTGTTTCATGTCTGCTTACATCCTCTACTCCATAAAACAGCTCAGCTGAGCCGTTGTAAATGATTCAGGTCAACAATTCCACCCTTTTGCATTAGGTACCCCCAGTGTGACACACTGCGAAAAGCTACCTACTTGGCAGTTACTGGGGAGCAGTACGCTCGTGCGGAAGGCCCCAGTTTGGATTTAATGACTGTTGACAGAAGGCATTATTAATACTTTTTAAAGTTTGCTGATAGTTACTGCATGCCGGCGGGTTAAGATGCCTAGATCCTGATGCAGCCGCAGTACGGGAGGTTAGAGGACTCCTCACTGCTCTGTGGCGACGCCTCGTTGTGCGACTCCGAGGGTAGGGGCTAGGTCTCCAATAGCAAACGTTTCTGTGTCCACCGTTAAGGTTCTGAATATTAGGTTTGGTACTGGTGACAGAGCTGTATCCCCCTCCAGTGTACTGCAGATGACTGGGAATATAAGTCATTTCTAATGAGTCTAAAGTTAGGGTTTCATACTTCTCCCACAGGCCTGAGATGGGGGTTCTGTTGCCGTCTACTATACCTAAAACGCTGTTTTCTCTAGCAAAAAATGTGATATAATGGAATTTGTTTCCTTCAACAGAATTTGGCATGTGACATCTTACATACAGTGGCTTGTCACCTCTCAAATGCAAGATTTAATGTATTGCAATGTTTTTTAATGCTTTTAGAGAATATCATATTATAGAGAGTGGTAGCCAGTCTAGACTTAAAGTTACAAATTGCTTTTATTCATTATAAAGTTCCGTTTCATTGTTTTGCGCTCCTGCCCTGAAATATTAGTATGCTTTTAGAAATAGTCTAAACTTGCTTGATGAACTGCACCCTGGTTATTCCAGTAGCTGCATATAAAGCAGCTTCACAGCCAGGGTGAGAAGAGACTTTCAAGCCTGCAACAGTTCTCGCTAAATCTGGCTACTTACAAAAGAATATTGAGATTGTGAGCTGCATACCCGGTTGTATCTGTGTAACTTTTTACTGTTGTTATTTCATTCCTGTCAAAGCTGTCTTGTGAGCCTGCGACAACCCCTCCTTGGCAAAAGGCCAGCGTGGCGAGCCTGCCCTTCTTGGCAGACGCACTGTGTTGCGTTCCCAGCTTAACGCAGAGGGATGTATGCAACAAAATTCTTATCCGAGAACAGTGACGGCTTTTGTCTCAACCTTTAAGACACCTACATCCCAGGAGAAGACAGGGTGTGGACAGGGTGCAGGCTCCTCTGGGTAAGCGTAAGACAATGGAGGATGTTCATTCTCTACGGAGAGCCCTGAATTATACATTAAACTGGTTATGTCCTCAACCTATAGCCAACACTGAGCTTTCAGGTTCAGGCTCCCTCTCACTTGCAGTCACCCTGATTCTGAGGGTCTGGGATTTTCTAACATATGGTGGCACGGTGACAAGCGGATATATGAAGTTTTATCTGTGACCTGGTGGTCCGAGCCTTCTTTTTGCGAAGGTGTTCGAGGGTGTTAAATTTCCCTGTTCTGAGGGCACTGAGCTCAAGTCCTCCATCTGCTGGCGGGTGCCCTATGGCCCACGTCATTTTTGTAAGTGGTGTCTCCCTCTGGGGCCATGTTGCAAGGGAAGGGAGTTGACCTGTTGCTGCAGGTCTTGGGCACAAAGAGGGATTTGAGTGCGTAAGCATACGTGGCATATGTGAGCACGTGACTTGGGCTTACAAGAGATTTTGCATGTAAAGCAGCCAATTAAAAATGTGAGGCAGGCTAAGCGATCCCCTGACCTCCCTTGCCAGGTGCTTTTTGCTGTGAATTTCTTTCCAAGGCACGTGAGGCATGACTGTTTTTCTGCTCTGGGATTCAGTTGCTTCAAAGGCATGGTGATACTCTGTATAGCTAATGCTAAGTCCCTCATCTTTCTCTATTTTCTATCTTAGAACTGACAATACTGGCACATTTTTCTAATGCATACCTTTCCTCATATATAGAAAATGTGTTTTTTCTCTTTCACGGAAATATGTATTGCGCTTTGAGGAGATATTCTGCGTATATTCCCAATCATGCCATGACAGACTAAAGCAAATATCACTCAGCTGGAAACTCACTAAAGTTGGGCAGTTTCTTTTTGTCTGGAAAGCACCCTGTAAAAATGATTTTACTAACCATTAATTTACTGCTGCTATAAAACATTTAAACTTACTCCCTTTCACATAGATGTGCAGCACCAGCCCTTGGTTACAGGTAAACACCAGGTAATACCTACAGTAATTATAAATTGTCTTTAAGCCCCAGAATTGGTTCTTCTACCTTTCCCTGCAAAGTTTCCTCCTGCTCTGCAGTGCCCACCCATATATTCATATATGCATTTCAGGAGCTCAGCTTCAGGATCTGGGCTAATGTCTGTTTTGTTTTGTGCGCACACACACACACACACACACACACACAGACTAATTAATATCTTGGTGAAGAAATGCTTAACAGTTAAAAATGTGGTTTAGATTATGTAGCTTTTTGTTTCATATGAGTATGTTTCATCTCCATCAGAATGGGCAAAGTTTTCAGGCTCTTCTATAGGCAGGTAAATTTGGAGTTTATAGTTACTGAGTTAATTGAAATAGAAATACTGTTGTATGGTAATGAAAAAAGATATCACAAATTCACGATGATCTAAAAAGGTTGTGGTGTTAGACTCAAATGGCCTGAAGTGAAGATGGTGAGAATCCCTGACCCATCCCCAAAACTGGATCTCATCAGCACTGCTGAAACAATTTGGCAGCAAACTCTTGCTCTCGGGTCACTTCCCAGCCTTTTGACAGCTGTGTGCTCTCTTCATCCAAACCCAAGAAAAAGACCTGTAATTCATTGGCAAGCTTGTTAAATTATTTACATGTGTTACTTGGAGCATTTGAAAGGTAATTTTAAAGACATGCCGTTAGCATAGGTAATAACATAATCCATAATGCCTAGTGTTTCCCATTGTAAAATTTTGCGCTCAGTTTTCTGTAATTTTTTGCTAAGCTTTAACAGTTTGAATGGAAATTTTCCATTTTGGGTATATCTCAAGTGGACCGGGGGTGGGAAAATGGTCTAAAACTTCTTTGATGAAGACTAAATGATTTCAAAGAACAAAGGAGACGATATCTTCTCCTTCCTTAAAGTTTAGCAGCCTTGTACTATGAAGAAATGACTTGATGTTTAATAGGAGGCTGCCTTCATATTAAGTATTCTCTTGGTCATCTAGAGAGGGTAAAAATCTCAACTTGGTTAAGAAATAAGATCTTTAAAAAATACTATGAAAACTGTAACTGAATCAAGAGCAGGCACTTGCAAAAGTTAAGTGATAATGTTTCATATCCACAACATAGTTCACCTGACTTTGAACTACTACGCTGTGTGAATGGGAATATGAGCACTGAGAGTTAACTGGTGCTTCCAGTGTTGATACGGTTGTACCTTGTCTTTTCCTCTGGGGATAAGTCTCCTTCAAGGTATGGATACACATTAATTTTCATGAGCCACTCGTGTTTTAGTTATAATATTGTAGAATGTATCCTGTACTAGGAAAAAAAGAAATAAATAAAAAAATCATGCTGTACAGTAAATAGAGTTCTGGACAGTGCATTGAGGGGCAAGAAAAAGGCAAAATGTTGAGTAACTGCTCTATAAAGGAATACTGGTCTCCCATGGCTGGTCTGGTGAGCGTCCTGTGGAAAAAACACAGTCAGTGGATGTAATGCAGTACAGTACCATATATATAGGTGTGTAGGAAAACATAGAATAAAGCAAATTAAGATCAACTTTGCAACCACACTGCCAAATTAAAATATTTTTTGCATATGTGTATACATATGTATACTGCAGAAGTATAGGCAAATATTGTATCAAAGAGGAAAATTCCAGTCAGAGCGTGGAATGTTGTTTTTTTTTTTTTAAAGTCATGTGAATGCCATTTAAATTTGTCTCTAAAATTATTAACTGTGTTAAACTCAGAACAAAATTCAACTGCAGGTTTATTTTCTTGTGGAAATAAAATATGAACAAATGTTATAACTGCTGGAAAGGCCTGAATTTCAATCAATTTCCAAATGGTCCTAGGACAGATGCTTCTAATAATGGTGAAACGAGTGTTCCATTAATTATAACACAAACTTGTGCCCTCAGTAGACAGCCAGTGTTCAAAATATTCCCACTGCTTTACATTGTCATACATGCATGCTAATCGTTAACATTCATTAGCAATCTTTATTATAAGCAGCGTTCTGCTTTGGCCATGAGAGACCTGAGCTGCTATCCCTGGAATTTCTCTGCCGTTCAATATTTATTCCAAGCCTAAATTTAACATTTCTTTTTTTTGGTGAAAATTCATTTTAATGTAACAACCAAGCTGATAACAGTAACCAAGAATGTGTCTGATTTTAGAGCCAGAGTTTTGTCAATGTTTGTGCTGGAAGCAAGCTTCTGTTACTCTGGTTTATGCATTACTGATCTTTGTTTTTCTTCTGTGGCTGGAATATAAAGTTCATGAATTAGTAAGGTTTGGGAACACCTGAGTCTTTTCAATCTTTGAGAGAGCAACATTTTAAATCAAAGAGTTTTTTTATTTCCATTGCTAATAACTCATCTAGAAATTTTAGTTGTATCTTCTACTTTCAGGTTAAATTAATAGACTTTCATTAATGTTGCTTTGATCTTTTGTGGGAGTCATTTTTAGCAAGTAAAAGAAATTGTAAAATGTTATCATCTTAAAGGCAACTGTACATTTTCTTTTACTGAATATTTATTTTCTTTGGTATTTTGGTTGTCTTGTAACATTGCTCAGCGTTCAGTGTTTCAGTAATAAGGTGTAACATCAGACACAGCTGGAACAGGACTAATAAAAGCTCTAATGTACTGATTTTATTGTTTACCTGCCTAAGTATGCATGCTAAATATAGCAAACTTTTTATCTATATTTTTGTACAGACTTGAAAATTGGAGTTCTCAATAGGCAGTCCAAGAGTTGTGGTAACACGTGCTAAAACATGGAATGTACCAGTCTATAGGACAGGGAAAGCTTTATGTCTCACTATATCAACCTTTGCAGCAGTGGAAAAACTGGCAATTTGGGGTCCTACTTGTGTCATCAGGTTGGAGAGGACTGTTCAAAGTGTTTAAATGCTTCTCCACTTTGGAAATGAGAATTTTCAACCAAAACCTAGACAGCATATTTCAGGCACCTTGTCTCCCACCTGGGCATTTTTGAAACACCTGCATGTCTGATAAGATTTCAGACAATGCGTTTAAGGTTTTACAATTTCTACATAAAGAAGAGGTGAAGAATAGAAGAAGGAACTATGCTGCAACTTGCAAACTAAACAGATAGTAAAATGTTTCCATTACAGACTTTTGCTCATATCAAACCGTTTTACAGGATAATTGCACCACAGACAAGTTACTTGAACCCGGCTTTGTTAGAGAAGGATGAGAAATAGAGATATCGAAAATCTCAAATGAACCTTTCCTATTGTGGCTGCAGCTACTGGTTCCTTTACCTACCCATGGCTCTGGAATAACCTGGGAAAGGAGTATGAAACCCCATACAGAATAAAAGATAGGATTTGCATTATTTAGGTTCAAAATATTCCTTTTGCTTGTTTTTTACCCAGTTCCAGATGTTTGTTTTGTTTGTTCTACAAACTGCTTTTCCAATATCTCTTTTCTGTTTATCTTTACCTCCCTTCTCCCCCTTTTTCACTTGTTTCTTTCTCTTGCTTCTCTGGTTGTCATAGCCCCTTGCTTAACTCTTCCTCATCTCTGCCTTTCTCTAGTGCAGAATGTGCTTATATAGTCTCTTCAATAAGAAACTAAAATAAATGCTTATGTAGTATAATCTATTGGATCTATTTATTTCTTACTAAGTGAAGGAGTTACACATATAAATCTGTAATTGATATGAATAACCGCTGTTACGCAACTGCGTGTATGTTACAGAGCACCAGTTTTCCAGCCAGGTTCTCCTTTACAACCCTTATTCAGATGACTCGTGATATGCACAGTAAGATATGGCTCTGGTGCTTTTCTTGGCCTCAGTAAATAGAGTTGTATGAAACACAAAGCAGTAGTCCTTTTCAGGGCCTGTGATGAGTCAGGAAGCATGAATTTTATTGCTTACTGAAATTTGGAATTCCTGTCAGTAAGTCCCTGGTCTGCTTTGATTTGTGTGATAAAATGGAAGGATACTAAGCGTGCTTCCTGGTTTATTGTTTGAACAGCCAGTGCTTTTTTGTAAAGACATGGCAAACGTAGCTTGTCTAATCTCGTCATTATCAATACAAGGAAAATGAATGCCACCATTGTCTGGTCTGCAGTCCCTGCTCAGAGTTAAGTTTCTGTTGGAATTTGCCAGTTCCTGAATTCAATTTTAGGTGGAGTTCTCAATATGAAATGGATTTTAAAGGTACCAGGATGTGATGTGTCCAAAGCTAATGAAGAACTGCCATCAACAGCAGTAGTGCAGATACCTTGAGAGATGGGTGTCACAGGTCATTGTGAAACATGGGCTATTTCGAGGGTAACAGAACACTGCCAACTAACTGGGTATGGAGAACATGGAATTTTACATTAGGTTAAGGCTTGCTGGTACTTGCTGGGTTTGGCTGGAAAAGGGAGATGTGGGGAAATGCGTCTCTGAGTATCTGGCAAAAGCCACACGGAATTGGTTAATGGGAGCGTGCAGAACCTTACCTTAGGCAGTGATGATCAGTTAAAACTCAAATTGTCAGTGAAAAGGACACGTATTGAGTATGTGGGCACTCACAGCTGGAAATAGGATGTGTGTAGCAAAGAAATGTTTTTCAAAACTCTACAAAAGGTAGAGAGCTATCAGAGCAACATATTAAAAACAGAGGCTTATCTTGTTGTCTTAGCTTCACTCAATGTTCCCTCAAGACTCTTCTTAGTGCTTTAACTCAATACCTCTTTTCAGCAGGAGAGTTCAGGTCTTTGAACAAAGCTGGTGTTTGCTGTCCAGTGTCATCAGTGGAGACCGATGCCCTCATTGCGATGTCCCTGATATTATGCCTATAGGTTTTTTTGCTATTAGACTGATGTCCCTTCATCTCCCCCCGGTTTGTTGGCATGTTCCTTATCTATGCTGTTTTCTACTTTGCTGCTGCCGCCGTTAATTTTGGTCTAGTTCCATGACAGCTAACCAGCTGTAACCATGTAGTCATGCACACTGTAATCACAAAAGGCATGTTTTGTTCTCCACAGTAGCTGGCTAGAATTGGGGTGTCTCTATTTCTTAGCTATCAGAAACATTTTTTTCTCTTCTATTGTATTGCTGTGGATCTGAGATTCCCACACTGTGCTATAACCCTGTCATGAAATTCTACAAAGGAGTAGTTTCTGGTTCAGGATATCCATAGACCTTCACTGCACTGAAAGTTCACAAAAGACTAGGTCAAGTAATAAAACTGTACAGCATAGATATGAGTCTGCATTAGACTTACAGTTTTGCCTAATCCCATCCTTACCTTTTGCTTCTGATTTTTTTTGCCTAACACTCCAGGAAAAAAGACATGTTAAGAGTTTAAAGTTCAGTGGGTTGTTAATGCCTAGCTTCCTGTCACTCCGTTGGGGCTTTTTTGGAAATGTGGCAGTATTAATATGCTTTGACAAATCTCTTTCAAAACTTCTTACAAGCGTTATAAACAGTGATGAGATGAATACTGTTTGGTGTGTTCTGGGAATGTGGTTGGTATCTGAATGAAAAAAGGAGGATTGAGAAAAGTTTCAAGTAGGAGACTATTATCTGCCTTGAATACAGTCTTCCACCACTGCTCTATAATACATGATATTAAAAAGTGAAATGCTAGACTGCATATAACACACACTAAAGAGCAAAAAATTAGCTATGGGGTGAGGACATAGTAGACACTTCAAAGACAGGTTTCATGCTTTGTTGAATATTTGGTTGTTTGGTTGGTTGGTTTGTTTGTTTGTTTTCTGAAATCAGTTACAATTGATCAAGTGTTAATTCCTCATGTGTAGCAAAACACACAGTCAGTATGTGTGTATTAACACATACCTGTCCCACACTGTCTTAAGGGATGGAAGGAAGGACATGTGCTTCTGAAAGCAGCAGGTATGGGTTAGAACCTAGTGCATACTTCTTCAGGGAAAATACCCTCCAACTTAATATGACTTCTGTTGTTTAACATACATGTTGGCTTTTTGCCTTTCTTGAACATAGGTAACGAGAGTGAAAGAGTCTATCTTCTCTGCTTAGCATTCCCTTTCTTGTCCCCTGAGCACCATTTGCAGTAGGCTAATAGACCATGATAGTCACTTTTGGCTGATAAACTCAATTAAAATGAAGCTATCAAAATAAAAAATTTCTTGAATCATAAATATTCATAGTGATATTTGGAAAAATGAAAATTTGGGAAAGAGGAGATAGATCTAAATGTATTTGAGTGCTTCTTAGGAATCAAATGTTTAATAGTATTGGTTTATAAATTCTCTTCTTTCAATTTTCCCACAGTAATAATGTGTTTTTATACAAGGAAAGAGGCTGCTGGAGGTGGGGGCAGAGAGATGGTACCCTAGTGAAAGCATACAGAAAATTCAGTTGCTGTTGTTTGGAGACAGTGAATCAGTGAAGTATCTTAGTGCACACTACGCAATTTGATGTCATGTGATGGCTGAACTTTCACATTTAAAAAGAAATAGAATTATTTTTTCCTAGTATTCTTTGTGCTATTCTGAGAAGCAGTAAACCTGGTGGCTGGACGGGTTTATTGGATTGGTTGAAGCCAAGAGAAGGTTGATGGTCAACTCTGATGAACCTGTCCAGGGTGCAGCTGGAGGGATTAGCAGCATGCCAGCAGTACCTTTGGAGGATGGAAAAGCGTAACATATCCAAGATGGGATTTTATTATATTTCTACAGCACTGTTGAATGGCATCTTGCATTTCGTGACACAGCTATAAAAAGTACAACATGGCCCCAATAGTGCTGCATGAAAGGGTGACTTCACCTGTGCTCCACTCAGCCTCTCATCCATCTGGAATGACCAGCTCATGGAAGAGGATTTAAAGTACATGTTTCCCACTTGTTTGTCCGCAGAGAACCCATAAAAAGGAGAAAGTTATTCAGAGGCACTCAAATACTGTCAAGATCATGACAATTTTCCTTTTTTCTGTGTTTTGCAGTTCCCCACAAATGTCAAAGATGGGCACAAGAATCAGTGCAAGGGTTCAGCGGGTTGTCAGCAAATGGGTTTTGGTACTTGTCTTAAATGATGCTGATCTCGGTATATTAAAAAAGAAATCAACCCTGCTGCTTCCTTCCAAAAAAAGGAAGAACGTAGGGGGCATGCACATTCCGTGCGGTTCTTCTGCTAATTAGTGGTTTGAAGGAAAAGTACATGAAAAGCTCCCCACTGAGCTTACTGAATTTTATGTAACAGCCTTATTATCTGGTATTAGTGTTAAATGTCCATTTTCTCTCATGCCCCCATACTGGTAGATGAAAACTTACTGTTTGGGCTTCTTATGTTGTTGGCTTGATTGTACATAGTGCTAAGGGAAGACAAAAATCCTTTTTAAATGAGCTCAGAGCAAGAAAAATCTGTTCCAGTTGGAAAAGTGCTTGGGACTATTTTGGAATGTGTTGTTGTGGCTTTAGCAATAGTGAAGTAAAACTACTGTGTAATATTTTAGCTGCCTATGGGACTCTTCAGAAAGCAAGACCCATGATGTAATTTCTCCCATCTTCCCTGCTGTTTTGGGGGAGGGAAGAGGGAAGGTATGGTGTGGAATTATGAGCACAGTCTCCAAGATAGACTTTTGTTAGGGCTACAGCTTGAGGGTACTTGAGAGTTTCTTTGCTTTGATAAATAAGTCTATTGCTTCGTCTGCAACTTTTCACATGCTTTATGTTCCCCATATATTTACATAGCTTTTGATGTTTATATGTATGGGGGCTGGCTGCTTTAAATGTTTAAATTGTTACAAAGTAGATAGCTTTCTTGAGTTGTGATTTGCTAACGGAATTGCATGACCAGAATATTTAGTGCGAGATAATGTGAATAGTCAGTGCAGGACATGTATAGCAACATGGTAGGAAGTCTGAAAAAGCTGATACGTGCCCTTGTTTACTTCCTCTGGATTCCTGTGGCATTTTTGGCATAAGCATTTTGCTGTAACAGAAGCTACAAACTGTATTTGATAAATCTACCGCTAACACAGATATCCTGCTGTGTTAGTGTGTTGTTGGCGCATTTGTAGTTCAAAAGGTCCGTATTTAGACGCTGTCTTTAAAGGAGAAGCTGAGGAAAAGGTAACTTGTGCTTATTCAGAGCCCTTGTTTTGTTTTGCTGGCACTTGCAATAGAGACAAAGGGTTTCCTACTACGGGAAATTCAGGAGCATTTTTGCACTGTTGAGCACCTACTACTTTTATTCTCAAAGACGATTACAGATTTTTGATTTAGACCTAGGAGTTGCCAGCCTGGTTTGCTTGGGTACCACTGGCCGTGAGAGCTCATGCAGGAGAACGTATGTTTTCATCCTGGCCTCTTGCTGTATGCACTTTCCCTCTAGTAAATGAGTTGGGGCTATTCTTGACAATTTTCACTATTTACGTCTTCAAGTGTCCTTCCAAATTGTCTCCATCTTTCTTCAAAGGCATTTTTTAATCTCACCACTTGTGATTACTTTAGCCTCTTCACCTTTTCTTTTCCTCTCTGATGTTGGTCCTGCCAAGTGGGCTCCAGCTTTACCCATTCAGCCCAGGAAATTTCTAGTTTAGATGACAGTGGGGCTCCTGAAATTGTTTTGGAAAGGGATCTATTCTCAGATGATGTTCAATGTTATCACAGTATAAATGTACGTATTGTCAAGAATTAGAACAAGATTTCCTGGTGAATAACTGCATGCTTGGGAAATGCTTTCTCTCTGTATGTTTGCAATATGCCCTTTTACTTCTTCCTTTCAATCTCTAAAACCTCTGGGAACTGGATACTGAGCAAAACAATGGGATATATGGGCTGCCCTAAAAGGTACTTCTACATTTAAAAGTTTCATTGTAAACTTTTGGTGCACAGGTCAACTCATGCAATGAATTTAAGCACATACTATTTTACACAATAGTCCAGAGTTTGGGAAACAGTTCTGGTTTTGGTGATGTAATTATGAGGTCTGAAAGGAACCAAATATGGTCCTCTGGTCCAGAGATGAGTTTGCACTGCTGGTGTTTGAGAAGAAAGAATCCCTAGATAATTTTATAAGTAAGATTCTTGTTAGTCCCTTAACTTAGTTAATTACCTCAGAGCTGAACTGCACTTTAGTCATATCATCAAAGCATAATTTACTTTGCTTTATAAAGTCTTTTCCATCACCTAGGAAAGCCAACTTGAACCTTACAGCTAAGGTACTGAAATGACTTGCCTTTTGCATTTTATTTTAAAATGACATTTCCTTTCAATATGAACTTTCAGTTTCTTTTAGCAGTGGTAACAACAGCATTTCATAAAGGTTAACACTTGTCAGTCTGTAAATTAAATCAAGCTCCATTATTATATTATCTATACCTGTGAAAGGGGAAATAATTCACTGTGATTGTTTCTCTCATACGTTACCATTACTGTGAATATAGTCCATAAATAGTATCCATATGGCACTGCATATTTTCAGCAATGTCCTGCAATCTGTAAGTCATTTTTCCAGGTGATGTCCATTTTAAAATTATATATAATTTTCATTATTACGTCCACAGTATAAGTACTTCTTTAAATGAACATTTTAAAAGTAAATGGACCATAACCACTTTTGTAGATCCTTTTTCTAGTGGCATATGTGTTCACATTTGGATACTAAATAATAGTTTCTCAGACTGACAGAGGCTTTGACATTGTAAAATATATAAAGCTACAGGGTTACAATATGAAATTTTGGAACATTAACCCAAAACAGTAAGCTGAAAGTTAAGGGAGAAATGAGCATGTAGATGCAGAGAGGTTTTTTTCCTCAGCTGTGACTATGATGAGTTCCTTAAGAGAGAGATCTCTTAGGCTCAAAAAACCACAGTGCTCCCCAGTCTCCTTCACTATTGAATTTTGGACTCAAGGAAAGCTAACCTTCATATCTCCTTTTTTTTGGAGGCTTTTGAAAAGCCATTAGTTTCTGATGTTTGCCTCAGAGTGATTTTTTTTCACATTTAAAAACCATACAATGCTGCTCAATGTGAAAAGCTTGGTCCCTTAGTTTTGAAGCTTTCCAAGCCTCCCCATAATCTACTGTAATTTAGGACCATCAAAATGGACATTTTAAGAGACTATTTCTCTTTGAAAATATTTAACTATTTCTGTTCATCCTGCTCGAATTCAAAATCACTTACAATAAATTCCTGAGAGTGTTACCAGAAATTTTCATGTCTTAAGATGAAGGCTAATCTGCGTACAAAAAACGGACGCGTGCTGTGAGCTGCTGTTCGCTCACTTATCTCCCTTCTGCCTTCTCCCCCTCGCAGCGGCCTCTCCGGTGCTCCTGGCAAGCTGGTGGCAAGTAACTTAAAATGCTAGATTTCTAGAGCGTGCTTAATTTTTCTTTCTTCTCAGGTGAATTGCTTCACATATAGGATGTTTGCTTGTACAAATAATCTTGCAAGATCATTTAGAGAAAGGGGGAAAAAAAATCAGTTGAACTAGTGAGGTAAGGTTGGTCAGAGCAATAGCTCTGAAGACAAGCAGTGGAAAAGGATTGCCTTTTCCAGGTTATCCTAAGCGCTGAATGCGGGCTGCACTGCTGTTGCCAAGCTTTTGACATCTTTCAAAATTGTAATGATAAGTTTAAACCCCTACTGGTATCCTTTTGGGGAAAAGCTGTCAATGAAATATAAGCTACCAATCCAAAATAATGGTGTATTTTGAACCTGGGAGTCGAGTTAAATTAGTGTCACTTCTAGAAGACAAGGATGATAATTTTTGCCGTTTCTCGGTTTTTCAATCGAGTCATTCGTTGCTTAATTACATTTGACTTGTATGCATAAATAAATCCGCAAGGTTAATACGTTATTTTCTAGTAAGTATCTGGACGCTTTCCCATTTAAAACTAGTCAGTGTTCTCATAATGCCCCTTTTCTCTCCATTCTCCCTCCTCACTTCCAACTCTCCTCTGCTGTCCAAAATGCCCCGGACTATCGTTCGGAGAGGAAAGGCATCTGCGTGTCCACAGGCACCAAGATTAAGGAAATACCTTCCAGATCTAACGCCCTGCAAGGCTGGTGCTCAGCTGATAAACACAAAGCTTCCAGTCCAGCATTTCAGCCCAGATTCAGAAGACATGACTTGGCCTTGTTACGGCGTTTTATTACAAATTTTACCAGTAGTGACGGAGTTATGCCCGCTAAATGGGAAGAGTACTAATTTTAAAGACGACCGGCATTTGCCGTACAATCGCACGGCAGTTGAGGTTGCGAGGGACCAGCTGGATCACCCAGTCCACCCCTACCCCGCTCAGAGCAGTCAGGACCGTGTCCGGCTGAGTTTTGAGTATTTCCAAGGACGGAGGCTCCTGCAAACAAAGCAACCTCGTACGAGCAAGGGTAGGGGGGTTTGGGTGAGGTTTTGGGGTGTGGGGAGGGCAGCGGGCTGGGCTGCAGGGGCGGCGGGTCCTGTGAGGAGAGAGGAGGGGCTGCCCCAGGCCGGGCCCAGCCAGTTCCAGCCGGTTCCCGCCGGTTCCAGCCGAGCCCCTCAGCCATGGCGGGCGCCTCAGAGAAAGTGTATTTAAGAAAGGGCAAAAGGGCTGAGGGGAACGGGGTGAGAAACAGCCCCGCCAGCCCCGAG